>CAWUFW010004866.1:685000-1285000 GCA_963921515.1 Calotriton arnoldi | reverse complement strand
TGAAAAGAAGAAGACTACACTGCCAATCTGACATTCAACTTGTAAATTAAGCTATTGAACTGTGCAATAACTGTGTGTATATTTATTAATTATCATTATTTGTATAATATGAGCAAGGTTTTAACTTGATCTTATTCTTTTAGTAATTTTGTTGCAATACATGTAATTTTAATTCGCAATTAGAACGGAAACTGATTTATTTATAGAATACTTTTATGCCATCATTGTGTTGGCGAAATAAAGTTATTTCTGACTGACTGAACCAGAAACTACAGATATTGTTAAAACTAATATGTTGGATATATACTATCCCAAAAGGAGTCCACATCTGGAAAACCTATGTCTGTATGAAATACTTCAACATTACAGCTTTAAAAGAAATGTTACAGAAAATATAAAAGAAAAATATGCAGCAATTGGATGTGGCGGATGTTTAGTAAAACATGCCAAAGGAAATCTTATTAACCACATAGAACTCAGTTGCGAAAGTCCAGATAAGAGGGAATTTCTCTATTTAAATCTTCTGCAACTGTTCAAGCCATGGCGTAGTCAAACAGAAATACTTGGAGATTTCGACTGCTATGAAGATTCTTTTAATGCATGTAAAGATAGCATTCAATGCACAATTTTCCCTACATATCTGCACATGTTAAATGATGAGATTGAACAAGAAAGTACTATTGCAGCTGAAATAGCTAGAGACAGTTCTCAAGATAGTTAAAGTTCTGGTCCACTGAGCCAAGATCCACTGGGACAACCAATTATCTAAAATGAAGCAGCAATAGCCATGAATGAGGCAGAAACTGCAATGCAAGAATCACAACATGATATTATCCAGTTAGAAAAGTTAGAAGAACAATTAAATATTGAACAAGAAGAAATATATCTACAAGTGACACAACAGATACAACATGGTTTGCTGCACGAACAAAAATGCCAATGTTCATAATTTAAACCTATTCTAATGTACATCAGTGGTCAAGTTAGAACAGGAAAAAGTTTCTTAATTATAGTTTTTACAAGTTATCTACACAAAACTACAGAATCACATTTATCTCGTGTTGTAAAAGCTCCAACTGGATTAGCAGCACAAAATATTAAAGGGATTACTTTACATAGATTACTTATGCTACCAGGTGAACATGATAATAAATTGGAATATCAGAAGCTGTCTATAGAAGCTTGTTATGAAGTGTCAAGAGTACTGAAGAAAATGAAACTTTTAATCATTGATGAGGTGAGCATGGTCTCAAGCATAATGCTTGTCTTTGTACACTTGAGAATGCAACACATTTTCAAAACAGAGATGTTATGTTTGGGGGAAAACATTTAATTGTATTCTGAGATCTACTACAACTAACTCCTGTAAAAGGACAACCTGCTTTTAAAACACTTGTCCATGAAGACACTAGGAAATGTTTGGGAAGTATTGGAAATGTGAACATTGGGTTACATTTCGAATATAAAGAACTTATTAAGAATATGCAGCAAGCAAGTGATGAAGATTATGGAAATATTCTTCAAGACTTAAGAATTGGGGTCTTGACGAAACATGGTAAACAAGCTTCAGAAAGTCGGCTACTAAGGAACTTGTTTACAACAGGAAACACAGCGGCTGAAGTAATGTACAATATGCTTGGAGAAAAGAAGTCTATAGTTTGCCTAATACCTACACTGCAAGAGTGTTTTACATTTAATCAACACCTTTTGAACCTGGAAAAACAACAAATAGTGGAAATTGAAGCTATTGACAAAATTGAACACCAGGCAGTGACTATTCTACTTACAGAGAAACTACAGGCTAAATTACATTCTTTGGAAAAGTCTGTATCTAAAACTGCAGGCTTAGAAAAGACTCTACATGTATCTATAAACTGTCAGGTAATTTTGCGGTGTAATTTGAATGTAGAAGAAGGTTTAGTAAATGGAGCAATGGGAAAAGTTGTTGATTTTGTAAAATTTCAGAATAGAGATGGGATAGTATTTTTGATTATAAAATTTGATAAGATTAAAGGGATAAGACAGATTGTGCATTGTGTTGTACGTTTTTTGCTTGTAAAAGATTTGTATGTTCGCAGACAACAGTTTCCTCTGTCTTTAGCATATGCAGTAACTATTCATAAATCTCAAGGTTTAAGTATAGACAGTGCTTTTATAAATATTGAAAGTACAGTCTTCAAAGAGGGAATGGCATACGTTGCATTGTCTCGAGTAAGAACATTGTCTGGTTTGTATTTGATAGATTTCGATGAGAAAAAGGTTAGTGCTGATGCAAATTGTGTAAGAGAGTACAATCGTTTAAGAAGACTTCATACTCCTGATTTAAGTGAATATCACATATATGAGAAACGTGTAGTGTGTCCAAAATGGAAATATGTCAAACATTCAACTGAGGTTCAAAAAAAGAAAACAATAGAAGAGAAAATTGAAGGCATAAAGAAAAAGAAAATGGAAACGTGATGACATTGTGGGATACCAGTTGGAAAATAGTTCAGGTATCAACTGTTATGCTAATGTGTTTCTGAATGTTGTGTTTTATCTACCAGATATTCATCATGATATCATTGGAAATCGTGAAAAAGATTTAGTTTTTTACTACATCATGAATTTCAACAGTTGGTAAGTGACAGAAGTAAAATGCAAACTGCTCCTGGCATTCGGCATCCTTTGGATATATGTATTGGTTCAATGACATTTACTCTCAATATACAACAAGATGCACAAGAATTTCTCATGCTTATGCTTGGAGTATTAGAACATGAAGGAATACAGATTGAAAGTTACAGATGGTATCATAAGTGTGGAGAGTGTTCATTTACTTCCACCACTGAAATACAAACAGAATGATTCATATACTTGACAATACCAGACTTGCAAATCAGTACCTTATAACAAATTGATAAAAACAGCCAATCAGAATATGAGATGTCCACATTGTAGATGAAAGATGTTGTCTACATTACATATTGAAAGATTTAGAAAGTATCTGATTTCAACGCTACAACATTGTAGAGCAATTGAAAGAAAATTGGAAACAAAAATAATTTTTTTAATGCAAGTCAAATATCTATTTCAGGGAGAACTTTTATAGCAGTGGCTATTATTTTTCATGATGTACCTACTACAACATCTGGACACTATACTATATTTAAAGTGTAATAAAGGATGGACGCATTGCAATGATACCCACTTGAAATTCAAAACTAGATTGCCTTATGAATTACCAAATTCATATTTGTTATTTTTGCAGCCAAAGTTTTGAGTACATCATTCGGGCTATTGGGAACATGTGAACAGAAAGTACACAGCACTGGAAACTATTAGTATTTATAACTAGTGTTTTGATTATAATTTGCACTAATTGAAATTACATTTGGAAAATTGTGTTTAAAAGCAATAAGATTACATATTTGTTGTCTATATTGTACCAGATGTAAATGAGAGTCTATATCCTAGCAAATGTATTTGAGATAAATAATACAGTTAATGTAGATGAAGAAAGTAATTAACAAAGTGTAGGTGGAAAAACGCATCTCTACACATACACGTATTAATAATGATGTACTATGCAATTTGTGTTTTTTTTGTACAATCCATTTGATTGGTTTTTTTCCCCGCTGTTCAATGATGATACTACATAGAAACCACTGTGTATGGTGAAGTTAAGTGGAATCTGAGAACAGCAAAAAGAAAAAGAAAAATGTTATGTAATTCTAAATTTATGTTGTGCTCTTAAAAATATAATGTTATAAATTCTGTAATATAGTATTATTAAATACCAATTTCTTCTTCTTCTTTTTTTATAGTAGCTACTGTTGAAGTTGTTTAGGACAATACTACTCTAAAATAGTTCTACTGAGCAATGTAAATTACCTGAAAGGTAATAATACATAATATAATATGCATAATAACCATGGAAAAATATAAAAAATGTACTTATATGTTATTTGTTTCTAATATAAATGATGATGATCTTTTACACTATTTGAAAACTATATCATATAGTATCACACTTACTTATTACAAAAGTGCATAGAGCAATAAAACTGCTTTAATTGCAAGTTATTTACTCCTCATTATACAAGACAGGTGTGTATTGAACTTCCTATCCAATGACTTTTCAGATACATACATAGAAAAGCTATGCACTAATAGAATTACCCAGCGACTACACATCCACTCATTGAATGAAACGGATAGTAAAAATGAACTGATTCAATCACACAGGGACTACTTGTACACTCATTCATTACTATCTATGCACTCATAGAATCAACCAGACAGTGTTGTTGGACTCAGCTATTCATTTAGCCACTAGCCATGCACTCATCCACTTACTCATGCACTGCCCATGCACTCTCCAATCAGCCAGGCACTCATCCTTTCATGTAAGCACTACCCATGCACTAACCATTCTCTCAGGCACAACTCATGCACTAATAGGATAACCCAGGCATTACCCTTGCATTCTTCCCTTCACACAGGCACTACCCATGCACTCATGCAATCACTCAGGCACTATTCTTGCACTCAACATTTCATACAGGCATTACCCATACACTCATCTATTCTCTCAGGAACTACCTATGCACTCATTCAACGCGTTAGGCACTTCATTTGCACTGGTCCATTCACTCATGCAGTACCCATGCACTCATCTAAGTACCCAGGCATTACCCTTGCACTCATAAAGTCACTCAGGTACTACACATGCAGTCATCCAATAACCCAGGCAGTACTGCTGCACTCATGCAATCCCTCAAACATTACTCTTGCACTCAACCATTCACTCAGGAACTACCCATGCACTCATCCAATGACCCAGCCATTACCCTTGCACTCATCCTTTCATTCAGGCACTACTCATGCACTCATCCAATCAGCCAGGCTCTACACTTGCACTCAGACAATCATCCAGGCACTACCCATGCACTCATGCAATCATGCTGGCACTATTCTTGGATTCAACCATTCACTCAGGCACTATCCATGCACTCATACATTCTCTCAGGCACAACTCATGCAGAAATGCAATAACCCAGGCATTACCCTTGCACTTATCTTTTCAGTCAAGCACTACCCATTCACTCATCCAATCACCTAGGCAGTACCTCTGCACTCATGCGATTACTCAGGCACTTTTCTTGTACTCAACCATTAACACAGGGATTACCCATGCACTCAACCATTCTCTCAGGAACTACCCATGCACTCATCCATTGACACAGGCACTTCCTTTGCACTGAACCATTCACTCACATGGTACTGATGCACTAATCTAAGTACCCAGGCATCAACCTTGCACTCATAAAGTTACTCAGGTACTACACATGAAGTCATTGAATCACCCAGGCACTACCCATGCACTCATGCAATCACTCAAGCAATCAATAAATAAATCACAGAATTTGTAAAGTGCACTACTTACCCGCGAGGGTCTCAAGGCGCTGGGGAAAAAAAGGGGGGGGGTGCTGCTACTGGTCGAACAACCAGGTCTTGAGTAGCCTCCTGAAGGTCAGCAGGTCTTGGGTCTGTCGTAGGCTTAGTGGAAGGGTGTTCCAGGTCTTGGCGGCGAGGTGGGAGACGGATCTGCCGCCGGTGGTGGTTATTCGAATGCGAGGGACGGTGGTGAGGGAGAGGTCCGCGGAGCGGAGTTGGCGGTTGGGGACGTAGAAGAGGAGTCGTCTGTTGAGGTAGGCTGGGCCAGTCTTGTGGAGTGCCTTGTGTGCGTGGATGAGGCGTTTGAAGGAGATTCTCCTGTCGACGGGGAGCCAGTGCAGGTTCCTCAGGTGGGGGTGATGTGGCTGTGGCGTGGTACATCGAGGATCAGGCGTGCAGAGGCGTTTTGTACTCGTTGCAGTCGCTTGATGAGCTTGGCCGGGGCTCCCGCGTAGAGGGCGTTCCCATAGTCAAGTCTGCTGCTGATGAGGGCCTGGGTGACTGTTCTTCTTGTGTCTGTCGGGATCCACCTGTAGATCTTTGAAGCATGCGGAGGGTGTTGAAGCAGGAGGATGAGACTGCGTTGACTTGCTTGGCCATGGAGAGCGTTGAGTCGAGGATGACTCCCAGGTTGCGTGCGTGGTCGGTGGGTGTCGGGGCTGCTCCCAGCGTCGTTGGCCACCAGGAGTCGTCCCAGGCTGAGGGGTTGGAGCTGAGGATGAGGACCTCTGTCTTCTCCGTGTTCAGTTTTAGTCGGCTGATCTTCATCCAATCGGCGACGGCCTTCATTCCTTCATGGAGGTTGGATTTGGCAGCGAGGGGGTCCTTGGTGAGGGAGAGGATCAGTTGAGTGTCGTCGGCGTAGGAGATTATGTTGAGGTCGTGCTGTCTGAGCGATGCGTGCGAGCGGGGCCATGTAGATGTTTAACAGTGTTGGGCTGAGGGACGATCCCTGGGGTACGCCGCAGATGATCTCGGAGGCTTCGGATCAGAATGGTGGGAGGCGGACTCTCTGGGTTCTGCCGGCGAGGAAGGAAGTGGCCCATTCCAGGGCCTTGTCTCGGATCCCTGCGTCGTGGAGGCGTGCGCGTAGAGTGCGGTGGCAGACAGTGTCGAAGGCGGCGGAGAGGTCCAGCAGGATGAGGGCTGCGGTCTCACCGTTGTCCAGCAGGATCCTGATGTCGTCGGTGGCGGCGATGAGGGCAGTCTCAGTGCTGTGGTTGCTGCGGAACCCCGATTGGGATGGGTCCAGGATGCTGTTTTCTTCGAGGTATCGGGTTAGCTGTTTGTTGACGATCTTCTCGATGACCTTGGTTGGGAATGGAAGCAGGGAGATGGGCCGGAAGTTCTTGAGGTCTCTCGGGTCCGCCTTGGGTATTTTGAGTAGGGCGTTGATCTCTGCGTGTTTCCAGCTCTCTGGGAAAATCGCGGTCTCGAAGGAGAGATTGATGATGTTGCACAGGTGGGGTGCAATGGAGCTGCTGGCTTTGTTGAAGATGTGGTGCGGGAAAGGGTCTGACGGGGAGCCGGAGTGTATTGTGCTCATGGTCTTGATGGTGTCCTTGATGTTCACGCTGGCCCAGGCTGGCAGGGGGTCGTGGTCGATGGTGTGCGGCGGGTCTGGTGCATCGATCTTAGTTGGGGCTGTCTGGGTGTTGAAGCTGTCGTGGATGTCCGCGATCTTGCGGTGGAAGAAGGTGGCGAGGGAATCGCACAGGGGTTGCGACGGCGGGATGTCGTTGGTGTTGGAGCTGGGGTTGGAGAGTTCCTTCACGATGTTGAAAAGCTCCTTGCTGTTGTGTGCGTTGTTGTCGAGGCGGTCTTTGAAGGAGATTCTCTTGGCGGACTTGATGAGGTGGTGGTGGTTACGGATGGCGTCTTTGTGGGCTGCGTGGCTGTCCGGTCTCTTATCACTGTGCCATTTATTCTCTAGTTTCCGGCAGGTACGCTTGGAAGCTAGGAGTTCCGAGGTGAACCAGCAGGCTCTTTTGGTGGTGTCACTGTAGGTGAGTTTTTTCAGTGGGGCGAGGGTGTTGGCACAGTCGTCCATCCATCGTCTGAGGTTGCAGGCAGCGTCGTCGGTGTTGGATGGGTCGGAGGGAGGGCTGAGAGCGAGGGTTGCCCGTAGTTGGTCTTCGGTGACTTTGCTCCAGCAGCGGCGTGGGATCTGTTGGGTGCGGTGGTGTGTGGTGGGTTTCTGGAAGGTGAAATGGATGCAGCGGTGGTCGGTCTAGAGGAGTTCCGTGGTGTGGCTGAAGGAGACGTGGGAGCTTGAGGAGAAGATGGGGTCAAGCGTGTGGCCGGCGGAATGGGTCGGTGTTGTGATGAGCTGGCTCAGACCGAGGTTGGCGAGGTTGTCGATCAGGGTGGTGGAGTTGCTGTCGTTGTTGTTCTCCAGGTGAAAGTTCAGGTCTCCGAGGAGGATGTAGTCGGTAGAGGTCAGGGCGTGCGTGCTGATGAAGTCGGCGATGGAGTCGCTGAACTGGGGTCGGGGGTCTGTAGACAAGGGTGCCTCTAAGGGTGGTGTTGGGGTCCGTGTGGATCTGGAAGTGCATGTGTTCGGCGGTGCTGAGAGTGTTGTCGGTGCTGGTCGAGACCCTGATGGTGTTCTTGTGGACGATGGCGATTCCTCCTCCTATTGCGTTGACGCGGTCTCTGCGGGTGATCTTATAACCGTCTGGGATGGCTATGGCGATGTCGGGGGTGGAGGAGTCGTTCATCCAGGTCTCTGTCAGGAAGGCGACGTCTGGTGATGATGTGTCGAGCAGGTCCCAGAGCTCGACGGCGTGTTTGCGTGCAGAGCGGGTGTTCAGTAGGATGCATCGGAGGTGGTTGAGGTCCTTCTTGGCGGGCGCCTCGGTGGCTCTGAGGCTGGTGTAGCTGCAGTTCCGGCAGGTGAAGGGACCATGGGTGCGTTTCGGGCGGCCTTGAAGCAGTTGTGCGTCCGTCCGGGGTTGAGAGCGTGGAGTGTGGTGGCATCGTATCGGCGTCGGTCCTCGAGGCTGGTGCGGGGGGCGCACGGCCCAGGGGTTCTGGCGCTGGGCGCGGTCCAGGCGCGGACGGGCGCAGACGGGCTTGCCTTAGGCGCACAGTGGCCGCCATATATGGGGAGGTGGGAGGGAGGAGCAGCTGGGAGGCAGGGGCAGTGAATGGACAGTCAGGGGGGCGGGCCGCAGGGGACGCAGCGGCGGGAGTGGAGAGAGGCAGCGAGGGGTACAGAAGGCAAAAAGGACACAGGGAAATGGGGGCAGCGAGGGAAACAGATGGACAACGGGCACAATGCAATGGGGGCAGCGAGGGAAACAGAAGAAAAATGGACACGATGCAATGGGGGCAGCGAGGGCAACAGAAAGAAAAATGGACACAATACAGTGGGGGCAGCGAGGGAAACAGACGGAAAACGGGCACAATGCAATGGGGGCAGCGAGGGAACAGAAGAAAAATGGACAATGCAGTGGGGGCAGCGAGGGAAACAGAAAGAAAATGGACACAATGCAGTGGGGGCAGCGAGGGAAACAGACGGAAAACGGGCACAATGCAATGGGGGCAGCGAGGGAACAGAAGAAAAATGGACACAATGCAGTGGGGGCAGCGAGGGAAACAGAAAGAAAATGGACACAATGCAGTGGGGGCAGCGAGGAAACAGAAAGAAAATGGACACAATGCAGTGGGGGCAGCGAGGAAACAGAAAGAAAATGGACACAATGCAGTGGGGGCAGCGAGGGAAACAGACGGAAAACGGGCACTGAGGCCACAAGCAGAGGGGCGAGCTTACCAGCAGCAGCAGCGGGCAGGACACCACAGGCGGAGCTGTGTGGCGGGGGAGCGACCTACCTGGTAAGGTCAAGCACTACTTTTGCGCTAAACCATTCACTCAGGCACTACCCATGCACTCATGTTTTCTTTTAGGAACTACCCATGCACTCATCCAATGACCCGGCCATTACCCTTGCACTCATCCTTTGATGCAGGCACTACTCATGCACTCATCCAATCAGCCAGGCTCTACACTTGCACTCAGACAATCATCCATGCACTGCCCATGCACTCATGCAATCACTCTGGCAGTATTCTTGGACTCAACCATTCACTCAGGCACTGCCCATGTACTCATACATTCTCTCAGGCACATCTCATGCAATAATGCAATAACCCAGGCATTACCCATGTACTTATCTTTTCAGTCAAGCACTATCCATGGACTCATCCAATTACCTACGCAGGACCTCTGCACTCATTCAATTACTTAGGCACTATTCGTGTACCCAACCATTAACACAGGCATTACCCATGCACTCATCCATTCTCTCAGGAACTACACATGCACTCATCCATTGACACAGGCACTTCCTTTGCACTGACACAGTACCCATGCACTCATCTAAGTACCCAGGCATTACCCTTGAACTCATAAAGTCACTCAGGTACTACACATGCAGTCATCCAATCACCCAGGCAGAACCCATGCACTCATGCAATCAATGAAGCACTACTGTTGCACTCACCCATTCACTCAGGCACTACCCATGCACTCATGCTTTCTCTTAGGAACTACCCATTCACTCATCCAATGACCCAGCCATTACCCTTGCACTCATCCTTTTATGCAGGCACTACCCATGCACTCATCCAATCAGCCAGGCTATACACTTGCACTCATACAATCACCCAGGCACTACCCATGCAGTCATGTAATCACTCAGGCACTATTCTTGTACTGAACAATTCACTCAAGCACTACCCATGTACTCATCCATACTCTCAGACACAACTCATGCACTAATGCGATAACCCAGGCATTACCCTTGCACTCTTGCTTTTATGCAGGCACTACCCATGCATTCCTCCAATTTCACATGAACTATACCAGTACTCATAAAATCACCCAGGCACTACCCATGCATTCCTGCAATCACTCAGGCACTATTCCTGGACTCAACCATTCACTCAGGCACTACCCATACACTCATACATTCTCTCAGGCACAACTCATGCACTAATGCAAACACCGCGGCATTTCCCTTGCACTTATCCTTTCAGTCAAGCACTATCCATGCACTCATCCGATCAGACAGGCTATACACTTGCACTCATTCAATCACTCAGGCACTACCCATGCAGTCATGTAATCACTCAGGCACTATTCTTGTACTGAATCATTCACACAGGCATTCCCCATGCACTCATCTATTCTCTCAGGCACTACCCATGCACACATCCAATGACCCAGGCACTACCCTTGCATTGATCCTTTCACTCAGGCACTACCCATGCACTCATCTAAGCATTCTTTGGTTTTATATGAGTGAAATGTCAGCCTAACTATAACGTCCCTGAAACCTGTGTTTTTTTGAGTGAATATATATATATATACACACACACACACACATACCCTCAATTAAATCGTTTTTTACCAATATGTAACTGAATTATGACTCCATGGGACTTGGCGCCGGTTGCAGTGATTCCTTCCATACAGGTAGGCTATAGTGCTGAAGCCCAGCAGTTGAAGTATTTGCCAAGAACATGCACATACATATTGCTTGCATCGAGGTCCAGGAAGTTTTTATCCTGTCCATCCATCCTGGATCCAGGCATTCTTTCAGTCTCAAGTGGATAGCGGGCCCCCCTCCACTTTCCCCAAAACTCACAGCTTAATATAAGGAAAAGTGACCTTTCCCAACGCTTTATGATAATTATCACATAGGAGTTCAGCAATCATAATCTGTGATGGATAACTCACTAAGCATACTGACATCTCTAGTCTCAAGAATATAGCAGACTGCACAATATCGGTCAAAAGAGTACCATCACGGTCCTTCAGCCATTTCCCACTACAGCCTCTCTTTACCCCTCTTTAAAACTCCTTCTCCTGATGCACCTGATCATAACCTTCCTTTGCTGGCATTCCCCAGGAGGACAGCAGAACCACTTCGGAGTTCTCAGACCTTACGCCTTAAACCTACGTTTGCTGCTGATTCCCCATTGTGGTGAAATTTTACTCATAATGATTTTAACTTATTATGCCTCTGTTCTTTTTTTCTGGATAACATCTGCATGCAGTAAAATCTGTAGTTGTTAAGATGATAGCAGTTCCTTAACTCCTGTGTCTAAATCAATGTGACTCTCCTGGCAGCACCTTGTAGTTGGATCATCACCGTTGTCCTACCTTGTTCGGATTCTTTTTTCACGCCTTCCACACTGCATTTTTCAGGCAGTTGCATCTTGAGTTTATCAGTGCAGAAATGGCCCCAACTGGATACAGAGTCTCTGAGAGTCATGCTTTGATGATTACTGACATATTATCTCACTTTTCTGAGTGAAAATCAATGGCAGGCAATATATGTCATCTCCTAAATTGTTCCAGGATCTCCATCTTATCTACCAAGAAGTAGGTCTTTTCAGCTAAGGTTTGCGAGTGTTATTGTAGGAGTGTTCCATTCAATGAATCCACAATTAATGGACATTTCTTCAACCTTCAACCTTTACCTGACCAACCTTGCTATCAAGTTTATGAAGTGCCTCATTAATTTCCTCATGTAGAATTCTTTTTTTGAAGTGAGTCTCACAACCTTCTGCAACATGGAATTTATTTTATTGATTGACTGAGATATGGCCCTAGAAGAACCTTCAAGGGAGGGTTTCAGGTTTACTGGGGGCTGCTTAGGCTAAAAGAGCTGCCTTCTCTTTCGATATTTATTATGTTCTTTGGCTACAGAAATATATTTTTTCCCCTCTGCATTCTCTGACCAACATCTATCTTTAACATTATTATGATGCTGTCATTTAAAGAGGGCGGATCTATTCACCAGGCTTCTCTTCCCTTTGAAAAATGGTGATCTATCAGCTTAGTCTGCAACAGAGTTGTGGTCTTCTGTGCCAAACTCATCAAGTGATCTATGTACAGGAATACAGGTATGAGCCATTAAGATCCAGCATTTACCATATGATCCTGCCTCAAAAAAGAATTGTTACACCAACATCAATTAGCCTGTGGTCACTAGAAGGGAACCGAACTTCTCCTGGCACCTATGTGTATTGGGTCCCTTCTCTGCTTTCCATGTTCAGAGTTCCAGAGCACTGTAAAAGATCACTACCAGTTCAACTACTTTACGTATTTTTAAATAAACATCCACATTGTATGCCATAATATGAATTACATAGTTTTTGCCTCCATTACTATATTACTATATTTTAACTCCACTGTTTACTCTACAAAATACAATCAAATATGTATCTGTTTTCAAATATTTTACCTTTTATGCCCAATTGAGCTATGTACGTTTTTCTTTTTAAGAGTCCTATTTTTACATAGGGAACCTTGTGCTGGGCATGTTGTACAGTGATGGAGTAACATGATGTTTTAATAGACTTCTGTGAACCCATTGTACAGACATTCTGATTTCTTAAAGCTGTAGTCCTGGTTTGTTCATCATTCACAATTGCTAAGTGCATTTCTGTAGACAAAAAAAACACAGCATGTATAATTCAAACTGTTGCCAAATTTAATTTTAATAATAACTTAACTTTGCAACTTTTGCACTAATTAAATATCCCAAAATGACTTATGTTTCCTAGTGCATCTTTTCATCACAAGATGCAATTTTTAGTTCAATGTGTAATAGATATATTGGGGCACATGCATCAAGCTAGGCAATTGCGATTCCTTAATAGCTATTATTAAGGAATCGCTATTAAGGAATCGCAATTGCCTATGCATGTAGAAATCGCTCAATAAATAGCAATTCCTAAACATTCCTTAATTGCTACTCGCAAATTGTGAGTCGCAATTAAGGAATACCTACCCATTCATTCCTATGGGCCAGGAGGCCCATAGGAATGAATGGGAAGATATTCACTATTAGTGATTCTCTATTAAAGAATGGCTAATAGCGGGAGCTATTTCAAGGGTGCCAGGGTGTCAAAAGGACACCCTGTTGCACCCTGAAATCTGCATATGAGTACATCTTGCACACACACATGCCACAAGGGCATGTGTGTGTGTAAATGGAAGTTTGAAAAATGAACTTTAGTGCATTTTTCAAAGTTTTACAAATTACCATGCAGTTTAACTTCATGGTAATTTGCTCTCCTATTAGCGAAATCGCAAATTTTTTAACTTTAATACATTGCATTTAAGGAATCTCAATTTGTGATTCCTTAAATTCAATTGCAATTTAAGGAATAGCAATTTTGCGATTCCTTAAATTGCGATTTCTGCATTTGGGATGATGCATTCCAAATGCAGAAATACTGGTCGCAACGGGGCAGATTCTGAGAATCTGCCCGTTTGCGACCAGTATTTCGGTTGATGCATGTGCCAGATTGCGTTCAAAAATGAAAATCAGAAAACCATTGTGTTCCTAAAAAGTGAAAGTACATTTCTTCTGCAGTAACAGCCAGGTATTTATGGTGGAAAAATACACATAGGTGGTGAGCATTCCAATAACATGTATCCCTCCATCTCCATAAACATTTACAGTATGACTTTTCCGTGGATCGTAATGTTGATTTCACCATCATTGACATAACAATTCACATTTCACAAATGATGTATTCTTTTTCTTCTTCAGGATTTTTTTAAACTCTGTATTGTTCAGACTGTATATGATGGGGTTGCACAGAGGAGTAATAGTGATGTATGCCAACGACACTATCTTGTTCCCTTTCATTGAATATGTTGATGTTGGCCGCATATATGTGGAACAAAGGGATACATACATTAGAATAACAACAGTGAGGTGAGAGGCACAGGTGGAGAAGGCCTTGTGCCTCCCCTCTTTAATCTTAATTTTAAGGATAGACAAAGTGATTTTGACATATGATGTGATTATTAAAATAAATGATGACACTGCTATTAATGTACCAAATAAAAATATAAGATACTCAATACTGTGAGTGCTGGTGCATGACATCTTCAGTAGAGTTGGTACTTCACAGAAGAAGTGGCTGATTATGCGTGTGTGACAAAAAGAGAGCTTGGAAATGAGAAGAGTGTGACCTACTGGGACCATAAAACCAACAGCCCAGCTTCCTGCTGCTAATTGCATGCACAAACCCTTTGTCATAATGGTCATGTATCGCAAGGGGTTGCAGATGGCTACATACCGGTCATTTGGGAGGGATGGGGGGCAAGCCAGACTGAGACAGGTTTGTGTGTGTAAAAGGCCGCTTTATTGAAACAGGTGCATATCACACTTTATTAACCACTGGCAACTGCCTTACAAACTAACGCCTCACTATACAATAAATTACCTGACCCCATGGTCCCTCCCCCACCCCTATGATCCCCACATCAAGTCCCCCACCCTTCCGAATACAAATTAAAACTCCATAACATTACATAACAATACATAACAACCAGTATTACCCAACGTTACCCAACATTGCATTTCCCAGTCCTGTCCTCCAATGACCCCAACCAGTACCTGCCTTTCTGCAACTGTAACTCCTAAAACCCCTAATCTAAAATTATCCTAAACTTATCCTACCTGTTTACCGTTTTCCTGACCCTGCTCCCAAACTACCAACCTTTAACTAAAAACATCCGGCAATCTTGGCCAACTTTGAACAAATCCACGCCAGCACCTGTTCCAAGCGACAATACAAAGCATATATACCCTATGAACCTGTTCCAACACGATGACCAAAAACAAAACAACAATTTAATAAACCACGTAAAAAAGAGGGGAAAGGACCCCACAAAAAATTGTGGGCCCAGAAAAAACACCAATAAAAGGGGTGGGAGGGCGGGGACAAAATACAAAAACCCCCACGCTAATCCCAGCCACCAGGTCACCAAACCTAAAATGGTGGCTGGGAGAGCGCAGCAGGGAAATATAAACCCATTGGGCTATAAAATATAATTGGGCTGCATTTGGGCTAGTCCCCATGCAGCCCAAGCCAAAAATGGCAGCTCCCAGTCCTAGCCCCTCCCCTCCCAAACTGCCCGGGGGCAGACCTCCCAAGGTCGGCTGCCCCCAAACCCCCTTGGGAGGGATGGGGGCAAGCCAGACTGAGACAGGTTTGTGTGTGTAAAAGGCCGCTTTATTGAAACAGGTGCATATCACACTTTATTAACCACTGGCAACTGCCTTACAAACTAACGCCTCACTATACAATAAATTACCTGACCCCATGGTCCCTCCCCCACCCCTATGATCCCCACATCAAGTCCCCCACCCTTCCGAATACAAATTAAAACTCCATAACATTACATAACAATACATAACAACCGTATTACCCAACGTTACCCAACATTGCATTTCCCAGTCCTGTCCTCCAATGACCCCAACCTGTACCTGCCTTTCTGCAACTGTAACTCCTAAAACCCCTAATCTAAAATTATCCTAAACTTATCCTACCTGTTTACCCTTTTCCTGACCCTGCTCCCAAACTACCAACCTTTAACTAAAAACATCCGGCAATCTTGGCCAACTTTGAACAAATCCACGCCACCCAGGAAAAGGCGGGAGCTAAAGACAACGCCGCCTCCCCTTTTCCTGCCCCCTGCCTTCTAGGAAACCTCCCCTAGATGTTCACCTAGCTCCGCATAATCTGGCTAACACCTCTCTTATTTCCAAAAGGTATAGGTCCATGCCCATCTTAGACAAATGAACCCCATCTCCTCTAAAAATTCCGGGGTGTCATACCGTATGTCCCGATGCACCACCCTATGAAAACCCAGGTGTCTGCAAAAATGGATCATCTCCGTGTTCACCTTACGCCTAGCCCTGTCTACTGCCGCCGGCTGAAACGCCCCTCCAAACTCTGCGGGGCAAAAACTCTGTCCAAATCACGGTGACCCCTGCCCATTGACCCTTTATCAACTGCAAATCCCGCTTCATACGTCGCATGAGCACTAAACCCGTCTCCTGCACCATATCATTTTCCCCAAGTGCAATAAAAGCACATCTGGGCACCTACCAGCCCGCAAAATGTCATTCAGCACGGCCACCAACTCCCGCCAGCGCATGCCCCCTTTTCCCCGCCAATGAACATGAAACAACTCTTTATTGAACCCCAAATTCTCTCCGAAGTAACTGGAGCGAGCCTGGACCTGAGCCCACTTGACGAAAGAGTGCCCAACGATCCAGATATCCAACTCCTGGGCCATGGGGCCCATCACTGAACCTGTAACAAGAAAAACATGTAAACCCCCAGGCAAACAACACAACCTCGCTAAACCCCCCCTTGCGCGCTGCGCACGTAACGCTGATAACAAGAAGAAGACCACCTGCCCAGACGCATGATATCCCCCTGCTCCTAGCCCCTGTTGTTAGCCTCTGAAGCCGCCCCGATCCGGAATGAATGCGTGCCAAAACTTTTCCCATCAAACCCCAAGAGATCCAAAGCCCTGCGCATAACAGACAGTAACTGATAACCGGTAGCTATATTCCCATTGGCATGACAAAAACCCTCCCTCCGCAGAGGGGTTGGCCCCCATCCACCTTACCGCCCATTTGTATGGACAGGTGGACTGCAGCTGGCTAGCTCTTAGGGACACCCATTGTCCCCTACCCCGCTGGTCCGTCTTACCGCTACGCAGCCATATAAAAACACCCCCTCCCGCAAAGACACCTCCGACCATAACAAACCCAAAGATAACTTTGTGCCCAGCAACTCAGACACCCGAAACGCCCCAAAAACATCCAAACCATTAGCGTAGAGAATAACAAAGCCTCATGATCATTCAAGCATATCTCTGACAAGACCCCCAGAACTTTCACCAGCAAACCCCACGACATTGGATTGCGGACCCTGCCTAACTGTCCACACTCCCTGGCCCACCCCTCCAGCATCCGCGTACCTAACTCGCCCGCCGAGGGCACATAGCCCCACCACAGCTTCCCCATAAACGCGATGCCCGCCAACTTCCCCGCGATGGTAACCCTAGACAACCTTTTTTCAATTAGGTCCAAGATGAATTGTATCACGTCCTCTTGTCGCCGCCTCGGTGAGCTGCGCCACCGTGCACCAGAATTCAGGAATTCCCCCATGCCATGCTGTAAGTCCGTCGCGTGGAAACCGCCAGTGAATCTAAAACCAGCTGCAACATCCTGTGTTGCCTACTTTCCACAAATGCCGCGGCATGCTGGTCGGGGTCTCGTCCGCGTCCTTGGCTAGTCCACGGAATCTCCCCCACTGTGAACGAGACAAAGCATCAGCTATGTCATTGTCCACCCCAGGAACATGCAATGCCCGAAATGCAATATCAAAACGCAAACAACCCAGAACAAACACTCTCAGCAATTTCAATACTTGTGCATCTCTAGCTGACTGCCTGTTTACCACTTCCACCACCGACATGTTGTCAATGCGGAAAGTCACTCTCCTGTGTGCCAAACGCTCCCCCACAGCGTGATAGCTACTACCAGGGGAAAGAATTCCAAAACGCGATGCTCCTTCCACCCCCGCCCATTCTGTAGGCCACTGTTCGGCGCACCAATGTCCTTGCCAGAACAGGCCAAAACCTTCACTTCCCGCTGCATCTGAGAAAATCTGAATGTCCCACACCATGTCATCCTCCCGCTCTAGTGGGATCCCATTGAAGTTCTGTAGGAAAAATTGCCACATCCGCAGGTCTTCCCGCACCCCCTGACAGTCGCACATGATGATGGGGCGGTCCGTGGCCCGCCAACGCCCTCCCCAGGCGCCTGCAAAAGGTCCGACCTACCCGCACCACTCGACACGCAAAATTGAGATGGCCCAGCAGCACCTGAATCTCTCTCACAGTCACTTTCTGCCTGGACAGCATTGTCTCCAACAGGCCCAACATTTGCTGCTGCTTATCCACCGGCAACCTTGCCTCCATCTTGCCGGAATCCAACTCAATACCCAGAAATGTCAAAGCCAAGCAGGGTCCCATCATTTTCTCAGGTGCCAAAGGCACTCCCAATTCCCCCATGATCTCAGTAAAACTGTCCAGTGCTGACTGGCAGTCCGTGGAGTCTGGGGTGCCCACAAAGAAAAAGTCATCCAGGTAGTGCGTAACTCCTTGGTGACCCGTTCGATCCGTAAAGAGCCATTGTAAGAAAGTACTGAAACATTCAAAAAGTGCGCATGACATAGAGCAGCCCATCGGTAATGCCTTGTCCACGTACCATTTCCCATCAAAATGGACGCCCAGAAGATCCCAGTCCTCTGGGTGGACTGGCAGCAGCCGGAAAGCAGACTTTATGTCGCACTTTGCCATCATCGCCGTTGCGCCCGCCGTCACCACCAGTGACATGGCAACGTCAACAGACGAGTAAGACACCGATGCTTCTTGTCCATCAATAAAGTCATTTACAGAGCTCCCTTCAGGCCACGATAAATGCTGGATCAACCGAAACTGACCTGGGTCTTTTTAGGTACCACACCAATCGGTGACACAATTAAATTTGGTAATGGCCAAACCGAAAGGGGCCCGCCATGCGGCCCTCCCGTACCTCTTTTTCCAGCTTTTCCAACACCACCTCAGGGTGCTCTTTTGCCGATTTCAAATTGTCTGCCCATCGTCGTGTCCTAGGCCCGTCATACCTCAGTCGAAATCCCTCCAAAATCCCCGGCGTAGCCGGTCCGCGGCCCCTTGTTGTCATATGTCTCCAAGGCCGCCACCAGCTTTTCGATCCTAACCGGAGTACGAGCCCTTGGCCCCAGGCCCCTTAGCCCCCTTCCCCCTGAGAACTGCTGTTGCTGTCCCCCCCTTGAACCCCCTGCCTGCCACTGTGTCCCCCCTTGTGTACTCTGTCCTCCCCCAGCAATTGACCAGCGTGTGCCGACCCCCGCAACCTGAACATTCATGACGGAACTTGCAATACTCCCTAGTGCATAGGCCTTTATTGAAATCCCAACATGCCCCTCGTGCCCCTGTCTGTCCCCGCCCCACCCCCCGGGTGGCGTCGCCCCTGAAAGGGCCGATACACCAGTGGTAAGCCACTGGCCGTGAATATGGTATTTCCTGCCCCAGCTAGACCCATCGTATGCTGCCACAGATCAGTATCCAGTTCCCCCACTTGGCCTCGGGATCCCAAGCCATACGCGCCCGAAATTCTTCGTCATACTGAGCCCAGGCAAAGCCGCCCCCGTGATCTGGGCCTTCCGAATTACGTCCATGTATTTAAACATGGCCACGCATCGATCCGGAAACCTCTCGCAGTATACACTCGCATAAATTAAAAATGCCGCCGTCCAATTCTCAATGGTGAGCGGCACCCTAGGCCGTTTGGCCAACTCATATTCCTCCTCCTTTGACCCCTCTTTGGCACGCACTTCCCTGTGGAGGAGCTTTAACATTTCCACATATTCCCCCTTCCAAATTTTTTCTTTTGTGGCAAGCATTAGATGAGCGCCCAAAGGTTTTGTAACGCCCATGTAAGGCAAGCGTTTCACCTTCAACTCTTTGCTCTCTAACTTAGGGTCAGATTCCACTGTCTTGGCATCTGCTTCTTTAATTCCCTCACTAACCAAAGACACCGGGACCGAGCCGACGACCTCCACGCACCCCGGAGCAGCCGGCAAAGACCCATCCGTCCCCACACTCGCATCCTGCACATACTTACCCTTTTGCAATCGACCCCCGACCCTTCCCCTTTTCCCCCGCCCCCACCCCCACTGACACCATGCGAGGTCGCTGCTTACCTGGCGCTAACGAAGCCGACCTCTGTCCGTTGTCTCTCCGTTCCAGGGGGCCGAGCGTCTGTCCCACCGCGATGTCCGACCCGTGACTTCTGTAGGGTGTCGTGACATCTGAAACACACTTTCAACAGATTTACTGTGCCCCCCACGCCCTCATCATCCCTCACTTCCCCTTCTTCCAGACTATCCTCACCATAATCTAATTCCTGGAAAACACCCTCCCTCTCAACCGGAGGGGCTGAGTGCCCCCTCCTCCCTTCAATTAACTTGCGCTCCATGCTGCTCTGCCGATGATGCTGCCCCCCAGACCGTGAGGGTCTGGTGGGTGGACGGGCCGGTGAGCCCGCTCTGGGCCTACTTATACCGACCATGACGGGGTCCCTCGCAGGTACTGGGCACGCCGCCCCAGGCTCCACCCTCCCTTCTCCTTGGCGCCGACAGGCCGCTCCCAGCCTTGCCAAGTCTGGTGCCGTGCGTTGCGAAACCTCCTGCAATGAAAAGGGATGGTCTGGTGTGCTGGGCCCCTCACCTGTACCTTTCCCATCCCAGCTCCTCTTCCTGCCAACCCCTAAAGTACTAGCTGCCCAAGCCTGCCCCACCTTCCTTAAATCCACCCCGTCCCAGACCCCCCTGTCTCCCCCCTCCTCCTCACTCCACTGCAAATCCCCCACGCCGTGCCCCCCCCTATCCTGCATCTGCCCCCCAGATCTGACCCCCAAACCCAAAGACCCTCCCTGACTCATATACGCATCTAGCCTACCCACCCTGTCTAACCCTTGAACCCCTTCCTTCCAAGACTGGAATATATCCAGACCATCCCAATCCCTGCCCCCCCGCCCTCTTCCAACTCCTCCGGAATATCGCTACTCCCCTCTCCCTCCTCCCCAAAGGCCCCCCTACCGCCTGTCCCAAAACCCCAAGTCCCTCATCCTCAGACCCCAAAACCTCCTTAACACTTCCCCCGAGCCCGCACCTCTAAAACCCCCTGCGCCAAAAAACTTGCATCTCCTCCTCCGCGTGCCCTCATGTCCCTCTCTCCTGAAACCAGTCCTGTGCTGTCCTCCCTCCCAACACCCAACCCCTACCTGCCCTTACAACCGGAGCCTCCACTACTTGAACCAGACCCCCTCATCCCCCCTGACTCAAAAACAGAGCCTCCACCAACTCCTGAGCCCACCCTGCACGCGCGGGCGCTCTCGAATCCTTGAGCGCCCACGCTCCTTTACCCCCCTATGTCTCCCTTCTTCTACTGGGCTAGAGTCCCTGCTACCCTGCCCCCACTCCACTCTAGCTTCATTGAGCCTGCCGGCTCGCACAGGGTTAGACACCCCGCCGGCAGGCTCCCAACTCGCACATGGCCTGCCGGCTCCGTACAAGACGGATGCTCCGCCGGCAGGCTCCCGCCCCGCCTCTCTCACAACTGCTCCGCCCGCCGCTCTGTGCCCGCGGCGGGCGCCACGCCTACGAGCGCGAGCAGGGTCCAAACCTGCACAGGGTCCGCCGGCTCCGTGCGATACGGACGCTCCGCCGGCAGTCTCCTGACCCACCTCACTCCCAATCGCCCCGCCCGCCGCACAAGACACGCTGCAGGCGCCGCGCACACTTCCGGCCCTATTAACACCACCACGGCCCGGAGGAGACGGACGCGACGCCGGGTTGGCGCGCGAGCCGCTCCCCCGCCCCGCGGCCTTCTTAACTGTCCCCGCCTTCCTTTTTCGGCGCCCGCCCCCCGCACTTAAACCCCTACTCCCGGGGGCCGCGGCCTGTCCTGGGCGGCCCCCCGCACTCACCTCACAAACCGAACTCGGCGGCGAACATGCGAGGACCGCCGCCGCCACCCCCGCAGACGCGCGCCGAGGGGGGCGCGCGTCAGATGAGGCCACCGGCATAATCAAATCCAGCCGGCCCGCCTCACTCAGAAGTCGAACAGCCTCCAGCACCCTATAGTCTTCGCCTGCCATCCTGCTAATATAACAGGTAAATCCAAAATTCCCTACACTATTTTAATTCTAACTGACAAAATACAAAAACCCCCACGCTAATCCCAGCCACCAGGTCACCAAACCTAAAATGGTGGCTGGGAGAGCGCAGCAGGGAAATATAAACCCATTGGGCTATAAAATATAATTGGGCTGCATTTGGGCTAGTCCCCATGCAGCCCAAGCCAAAAATGGCAGCTCCCAGTCCTAGCCCCCTCCCCCTCCCAAACTGCCCGGGGGGCAGACCTCCCAAGGTCGGCTGCCCCCCAAACCCCCCATGCCATGATGGCAAGCAGTTCAAACTCTGTAGCTAATAAAGCAATGAAAAAATAAACCTGCATAAGGCACTTAGTCATGGAAATATGTGCTGCCTCCTGAAAGAAGCAAGCCAACATCTGAGGAAAAAGGACTGATGTGTAAAAAATATCAATGAAGGACAATTTTGTTAGGAAAAAATACATGGGAGTGTGCAGATGTGAGTTAGAGTAAACTGTTACCATAATTAGGAGATTACCTGCCAGAGTTATCAGGTAAGTTAGCAAAAATGCAACAAAAAGTGGAACCTGTAGCCGAGGAAGATCTGAAAACCCCTCTATCAAGAAATCGTCCATAGAACTCAAATTTTCAGCCCCCATCTGTTCAGTTGTGCTGCTGGATTGGATTTGCAAACAACCTGAAATTAAGTAAAACATATTTCAATAAAGTGTATGATAGGAAGCTGAAGGTAAAGATAGAGCATCATACACATTTAGAAAAAGTGTTGAATTATCCATGATAAACACATCAAAATGTATTGTATAGTAAATGCTTTTTATCATTCATTTATTTATATTTTTTATCAGGTGCTTTTCCCTCCATTTTGTCAATTTTACAAGTAAATAGGAATCTTTCATTGACTTACCAGTAATCTTGACAACTTCGAATCTAGACTTCATCATCCCTGACCTCACTCAAAGTCAGGTTCAGCAACCTGCTGAGCTCTAAAATGTGTAATAATTAGCTCCAACCCTTCAGCTTATGCTTGTTTTCTCACATTAGCAAAGCCCGCAATATCAAGCAGAAGGGAAGCATAGCATTTTTAGTGAGAGTCTCAGGATGTAACAAAGATTACTAGTAGGTAAGTAAAACATTACCATCTCACCTACCTTCCTCATCACAGGCCTTAAGTATGAGGACTTTACAAGCTATTTGATATATCCTTATGAATTAACAACAGGTACACATCTATAATGTACTTGTATGCTTTAATTTTACAGATTGAATCCTCTAATGGCAAACTACATTTAACACCCCACTGCCAAATTCAGCCAAATATGGACCACTCACTGCTAACTTATAATGTTTCACAAAAGTATTAGGAATGGCCCAAGTGCCAACACAACAAATAAAATGTCTAAATACCTGCTTTCCCTCAGCCTATAATGCAGACATTCCTCTTATATATCTTACCTGGGACCACTGCCTGCCCTTAAAAAATATTTTTAGAGCCAGTCACAAAGGGGTCCCCTGGGGACCCCTTCCTGTTTGCGAGTGGTTTACCACCCTTCTGTGGAAGGTGGTAAACTGCGACTGTTTAAGCGGTCGCAAAACAGTCATACATGGCATTTGGGGTCGCTATTAGGAATGGAATGCCCCTTCCTAATAGCGAGTTGTAATCCTATTTAGCGAGTTGCAAATAAATTGCGACTCGCTTAATAGGGTTTGTACACGGCCCTATAGGTTTTTGCATGCGCAAACAGGTCGCAAACCAGTTTGCACATGCAAAAACGGGTCGTACATCTGGCCCCTAAATCCACGATTTTCCAGACTAATACATTTTTCTGAACACCATAAATGTAAAAATGCAATGCTTTTCAAATGACTTGAATGTAGAAGGGCTCCTATCCTGCTGTAATTCCCTAAGCGTTTTCTTTTAACACTCAAATCAGTGCATGCTGCTTGGCGCTGGGGAAAGTGAAGAAGAAGTTGAACAATTGGAAGTCTGAAACACATTTCTACTTGTAGTGAAAGCTAGTGGAGAAATGAGCAGGTTCCAGACTCTCTTAGGCCAGATTGAGAATACCAGTATCAACTCTGCCCACTTGCTCTGCATTTTTGTGAGCACTTGAGCAATGATTGAGATTGGCATAAATGCATATAGGAGAACATTAGGAAACTGCATTGACAGTGGATCTCACTCCCTTGCCTGGTGTGAACTACAAAACAAAACAGAGGGAGAAAAACATTGTCCAGGGACCCAAAAAGGTTGATCTCATCTTTTGACCAAATTTGTCTTTTCGACATACTCACACTAGACTCTATTTTTGTGGGCTTCTGGACTCTGTAGCTTATACTTGATAAACAGGAGTAAAGTCCCTGTGCTCTCCCTAAAACCATGGTTACATTTACTGTCGCCTGAATGGCATATCTAATCTGCTTATGAGCCCCTAGAATATGGTGTGTGAAATGCAACCAGAACCTGGCAATTAGATGCTGTCTGGGGACTGCAGCACCTTTGGTGCTCTCCACAGGGTTGGTCTGTAACACATGGCTTCAGGCCTCCCAAGTGTAGCCTGACTGGAGCAGCCTAAAAACTGCTGACAAACCTATCAGCATTACTCTTTTTGATGGGTTGGTAGCCCTTCTTTTAGATATTACTATATCACCCTAAGTACACCTTGTTGAATACAATGTAGGGTGCCTGATATTTGAAGATGGAACATGTATGAAATAAAAATGTTCATGCTCTACCAGTGACTTGCCCCCAAAGGCTATGTTCACTGTCAGGGATGTGGCTGCATCCTAGAAAGTATCAAACTGCAGATTATAACCTTTAATCTGTTACATTTGAAGTCCAATTAATTTGTTCAGATAGATTTTTAATAAATATTATTAAATATTTAGGAGAAGAAACTTTTAGAAAGTCACCTTTTATTTGCCTGAAGCTCCTGGAGGTTAATTTGCATTAGCTCTTCAACAGCTGGTCAGCTAGCCCTTTTCTTCCACTTGCATGAGGACCAGTTATGGTTGACCCAGTAACTTCTTTAACTTGTAAAGGTGCCTGCCCATTCACAATTTAATGTAAGGTTAGCTTCGGAAAAGGCAACCCTGTGTTACCCCAGCCATGCTGGTACCAAACAAAGTGGGAGGGGAGCTACGCCCACAACTACTTCAGAGTGGCACAGGGAAGGGATTATTAATTTTCCTGGCTATACAGCGTGTTGACACAAGAGCTCTTCGCAAGGGAGAGAGGATTTTCCCATCTTGAATTCTAGGAGTGAGGGGCATGGTGTGATTGTTTGCAGTAGGAAAAACAGGAAAAAAGTAGGTAACTGCCCTTAGGAGCATTTTCCCAATTGGTCAGGGATTGTCCAGGAGTCACCCCCGACCCACTGGCTAGTGCCAACCATAAAAGTGGCGGAAAATCAGAATAAGGCTGGATCTCCTGTTTATGACCTGAGATGAGTCCTGAAGGACTGGAACTGTTCTCTGCCTGCTCCCTATTGTACCCAGGGCAAAGATGTTGACTCCAGTGGTCAATTGCCTGACCTACTGTGTGGCTAGAGGGACACAACAACCTGCAATGGACCCTTTTTCCTGAAGTGACCAGTTTGTCAGTATTCATTGGACTTAGAGTGGGCTTTCTGGTGGCTACTCCTGGAGTGCCTCCTGGCACCTTAGTGCTGACCCTGAGGTCCTGGGAGAAGTATCCCAGGGTTGCTGCTCCAGAAACTGTAAACATTTAGGACCTCTATGACCTCTGCAGCCATCAAGGAGACCTAGCAACAAAGGTGCCTGCACCATACTCAGATATAGTTTCAGGCTTTCCCCGTTGGAAGATTTTGACCTTTGTGAAAAAAAGACTAAACCAGAAGCTAAAATCCTTGACCTGACCATCCTGCTTAGAAACTATTCCAATCTACCTCAAGTGAGTCTAGGTTCTGGTTTACCACTTTAATAGACTACAATTGGAGCATAGTGTTTTTGTTGCTTTTTTTACTTAAAGCTTTCAAAATTCATATCTATGGTTGCCCTTATTCAATTGTTGTATGTTTTTGTCATTTTGTTGCTTACATATTACTTTATTGTCCTAATTAATTTTGGGAATTTTATTGTTTGGTGTGTTGACTCTATTTCTGTTTTAGTATTGCAAAATACTTCAAACATTGCCCTATGTTTAACCTTTACACTCTGTGCTGTAGCTAGGGTTAATTTATTGACTTTGGGGTTCATCCTGACAAGTTAGTGTTATTATTACTGGAGGCAGGCTATGCTTACCTCAAATATTAATTCACTTTCTTACACTGTACATCTTCTAACAAATCTTGAGGTGAAGATGAAAATAAACTGGCCATGGAGAGTGGTGATTGAAATGGTTAGCAGGCACATTCTTCCTCCCCAGTATAAAAACTGTATATTGAGAAGGGTGATAAGCCTCTGCCCATCTCAATATCTCCTGTTAGAGAATATGATATGATACTCCCTGGTCATTTGATTTTCTTTTCCCACAATAAGTAGTTTTCCCTCCAGTTTTTAGAGAACACCCTTACAATTTTCAGAATTGCTGGCAGTTCTTATGTTTTAAGATTCAAAGGCTGATACATGTCTTTGTGGGACCCAGGATCCTGAGCAGAATACTCATATAAAATTGCTCTTAGCTCTTCAAATTGCCAGCAGTTGTTAACACCACCAGCACATGTGTATATAAAGAAACACCTTGAAATACCCATTGTGTTTTAACAGGCATATTGCCACAAGTCTCTCTAATCTCAACACAGTGTACCTTTTCTCTTTAAGGCTATCTCTAGCCACTCAATATCACAGGGAGCCAAAGGACCAGAGGAAAACACCCGAAAACACTTCAGTGGATATCGATATAATAGTCATTACCTTCACAAAATATGGTGTGGGGGCGTGGTTTGATCAAACACCCATGTGCTGAAAATTGGGCCTAGCTGCCACCAGAATTGCATAAAAGGTCCTAGCATTACAATTAACACCTGGATCAGAATATTATGGGAATTAAAGGATTATATCACAAGACAGATATACTGAAGTTTCTAAGAAAATTTGACCTCATATGCCTATAGGAGATGTGGTTGTCAGCCTCAAGAGACAATAGAGGACAACACAGAGTTATTTTCTCCAACAATGCCATCGATCTGTGAAGGACACTCTTCAGGAGAAATTGTGCCCTAATCCCCAGTTCCATAGTGACTGAAACAACCAAGCTGTTATCTGAGCATAAGGACATTCTATTAGTAAAACTAAATTTTGGCAGGAATGGGGCACATAAATCAAACTCAATAATTGTGTGCAACCTATACTTAAACCTAAACAGGATAAATATAGCTGTTGATGACCTTCTGACTATGATCTATGCATGTGAGAAAATGGTAATACCATGACATTCATTTAAATCTCTTTGCTTCCAATACAAATCCAATATGCCATTACAAGTAGGACTCATATTGGAAAGTTCCTCACATTTTGGCAAGTCATTATAAACAGATAAGAAGCCCTGATTAATAGTTTTCAGAATCTAGACCATCAACTACAAAATTGGTGGTTTATAACAGATCAATCCACAGAATGCACTTATATTTCACCAAAACGTTTTGCCACCCAGGATTATACATGGACAACTATCAAGGACTTTAAGGAAATCTCAGATTAGTCAATTGTTACTTCCCTTAAAAGTGATCGGCGGTTATCAAACAATAACGATTGTATTTCATTGAGGGTTTTTTAATCCTCAAAATCTGTTAGGATCTCACGCTGAAATTGAATCAATCTTCCCAAAAATTACTTACCATGTTTTGGAACCTGTAAACATGAATGCAAAAACAGAACAATCAATGGTTACAACTCTTAGAGGGGATGGTCAGCTTTCTTCCCTTTGCTTTCCCTCGTGCATTCCTCTCACTCTTTTGACACAGCCTAGCATTCTGGAGTAACTTTTGTCAAAAATACTGATATCTGTGCCCTGAAAACCAATCTTAAGAATGTCATGAGGCAGTGGAAATCTAAATTGAATGATCCTTCATTAAGAGAAAAAATAAAATATAGTATAAACTGCCTTTAGGAATAAAACTTTGGGCAATAGGAAAAGAAAGGAGGAGAAAGAAATGATTGTAGTCCATGAGGCAGCCAAATATAAAAATTCAAGTAAACTTTGTTTCATACTTAACAGATGCACAATACATCTAAAGCAACTACTTAGGGGTCGATTCCGATTCGGGCCGGAAATTTCTCCGACCGAGCCGGACCCGGAGAGATTTCCGACCGAATCGGACCCGTGCGGTCCGACCGAACGAGTACGATGCGTCCGTATGTTATCGGACTCGAAGTCGGTCGGACTCCCATTGAAGTCAATGGGAGCCGGTCGTACAACGCGTACGCGGGCTCCCATTGACTCAATGGGTGCGAAGTCGGACAAGGGCGCCCCTACAGCGGGTACGCGGCGAAGCGATTTGCGCCGTACACGCACAGGTAGGGGGACCCATGGGTCCCCCTGTGTGCGACTCGCGCGGCTACGCGTACAGGGGGTCCGACACGGACCCCCAAAGTACGGCTCCGACAGCTCTTACGAGCCGGAGTGCGCGGCTCGGTCGGACTGCTCGCGGCGCGCATCGTACTTACCCGGCCGGGAAACGTCTCCATTGCGCGGTGCGAGTCGAGTCCGAGCGAGTCGGTCGGAGCGGTTCGAGCCGGGAGCGAGTCGGTCGGAGCGGTCGGGACGCCCGGACGAGTCGGTCGGCGATTTCGCATCGTACTCGCTCGGCCGGACCCGCGTACGGTTCGGTCGGGAAACAGGGCTCCGAATCGGATCCGGTAAAGCCGAATCCGATTCGGAGCCCTACCGGCCGAGATCGGAATCGGCCCCTTAGTGCTAACATCCATCCAGCTGCTTAAATTAACTACATAAGTTGTTTATATGTTGATCACACTTTGGTAGCTCACAGGACAAATCTTAAAGATTCTTAGCAATAGCCCAAATTAACAGTGGTTTTAGGAGTCATAATTTCACAAAATGAAATTGAAGCTGTCATTAAAACCATCTGTCAGAGCAGTGCCCTTGGCTCAAAAACAATCCCAAACGTTGAACTAACTTATTGTTGCCCTTCTATAACTCTTGGTTAACCACAAATGAAATTACAAACAGATGGTGGGGCTCTTTGCTGGTTCACAAAAAGGTTTCAAATAAACTTTTTCTAATTGTCCAATTAATAGCTTTTAAACGATACATCTACTTAAAACTTCTTCTTGAAGAAAAGAGTGGTGCGCAGCAGGGAAGCACTTAATTCATCCTTCCAAACTAGCTCCCAGGAAGGCTGCAGGATAGATGAAAATTTGCTGACTTCGTCTTATTCTCATCAATGAAATATTGAATGCAAATTCTTATACACAGCTTCATGGACTTCATAGCAGTATCTAATACCATCAACCAAGGCAGGCCAGCCTCCCTTATCCTTCTTGACCTCTCTGCAGCATTTAACATGGTATCCCATGCGATACTAATCAAATGGCTCTATGACATTGGTATATATATGAAGGACTTGCAATGGCTTTTCTATTCCATAAATTACAGTCTGTCTGGCTCTCACTTTATAATTCCATTGCAGTTAAAATCACCTGTGGCTTACCCCAGGGATCCTCCCTTAGTCTTACCATTTTTAAGATTGCATTGACCCTCTAGCCACCATCTTCAGAGCTATTGTCTTTAATGTAGTGTCTTACACAGATGACACAAAATTGGTTACCTTCATTGCCAAAAATGTTGAGGAGCCTTGAGTATCATTCCTAAAATGTATGTGTGCTACCACTGAGTGCATGAAGGAAAACTGCTTAAAATTAAATAGAGAAAAGACCACTCCTACTGTTGGTTTTAGCTTCTGCACTTACTGCTACTGTGTTGATCTTCCTTTCAATCCTTTAATTATCTTCTTGACTTTTTGTGGCTTTTTACTAACATGCGGGGAGAAAAAATGTACATGTCAATAATAATAAACAAAAGCAGGCAATTTCTCCTCCTCCAGTCAAATCAAAAATGATTGACTCTGCTGAACCTTCTTTATCCACATTATTAGAAGAATTACAGGCGGTTCACTCTAACACCAACAATATTGCCCCAAAGATTCAAGATAATAAACCAAAAATAAACAACCCTTTTACCCATTACCGCCAAAGTACTTCTAATGAGTAATCTCATGCTGGATTTGGAAACTGGCCATATAATTTGCTCATTTTTAACCTGCCTGAAGATGTTGAAGGCAATGACTGTAGAGGTTACCTAGAGAACTTATTACGTAGCCTTTTACATTTGATATTTGCGCATCGGTTTCCTTCACATAACAGTCCTGATCACACAAAACCTTTGTTACGAGATCTTCAAGGTACTGCGCCATCACCATTCAGTGATGATATGGAAAGCTGCAAGAGATATCCTTCTGTACTGTTCAATGGTAACAACATTTTCATTCATAAAGAATTCACCAAAGAAACAGGTAATATTCACAAAGAATTTACAGCACTACATCCAAGACTACGAAGGTCTGGATTTAAATATGGCCTGTTTGATCATTCTACTATGAATATTTGGAAAGATGGCATCACAAATTCAATCCAATGCCCGGATTACCTCTGTACCTTCCTAGACCAACATTCTACTCTCTCTATGGATTGAGGGTGGTCAGAGCTCGCAGAGTTACACTACATGGAATTCTGCGGCGTTGCATAAAAACTCAGTGGAAATCCGCAGAGTTCCGCTCCACCCTATATTTGTGTCAGGGACTGTCCGGGACTGTCTGGGGCACAGTCAGACTTGGGCAAGGACTGGGAACTGGATAAAAAATGTACACAGAAAGAGGAGTACAGCGCTGCCCAGGATCACACAGGGAGTCAGAGGAGAAAAAGGGATCCAAAGGGGAAGCCTGTACAAGTGAACACGATGGCTAAGACTCAAAGGATGGGCACTCAAGAGGGAATTTAGCATTCAGAATAACTACACCCAGGATGGATGTGCAGACACATATACACACACAACAACATTAACAATAAAGGGAATGCGGGGTAAAGCACTCGGGAGCTCCACACGGTAAGACTGAAGCTGAGTAAGTACCTCACCCCCAATTGCTGTTACAGATACTGACTGCAAATACCCACATATAGGATATGCATGCAAAGGCAGGGTCTATGGATCACTGATACCTATGGTGATGTTATAAATGTAACTCAAAGACAATACTCACAGTGAACAAGAAACACATCCTAGGTTATCAGCTGGGCCCACGGATCCTGGCGATCAAACAGGAACACGCAAGGCAGTAACAGCAAGGGGGTATAATTAAATACAGTTACAATAGACAAGGAGCTAGCAAGGAGGAGTGCTTAACAGGAAAGTCAGAAAACAAGTATCAAACATACAAGGAGAAAGAAGCAAGACAGCAGGAATAGCAAGACAGTAAACTAGGACCTGGAACCAAGGAAATGGGAAGAAAAGCAGGGACTGGAAAAGGATATACAGAAGTGAAGGCTACAAGGGTATACTAGAATTGTATTGAATCAGAAGACAAAAAACACAGTAGCACTGAAGGCTGTACAGGAGCAGAAGCAAGAATTGAGCAAAAGCTCAAGAGCCAAGGTAGCACTGCAGGCAGTGCTAGCTCAGGAACAGGAAATTACTATAGCTCAGAAGTCAAGGTAGCACTGCAGGCAGTGCTACTTCAAGGAAACAGGAAATAGCTACAGCTCGGGAAACAAGGAGTCAAGAGAGCACTGCAAATCAGGAACAAGAAATAGCTGAAGCTCAGGAACAGGAGCAAAGAATAACTATAGCTCATGAACTCAGGAAACAAGGTAGCACTGCAGGAAGGCTAATTCAGGCGAAAGGAATAGCTATAGCTGAGGAATCACGGAATATCAAAAGCTCAGGAAACAAGGATCGGTCTCACCGGAAAACAGCTCCAATGACCAACCTTGGCCTGAAGGGAGCTGGGGCTTAAGATCACAGTAATCACATGCATCAGGTGTGAGCAGGCTAGCAGCAGCCAGCCACAGGTGAGCTGAATTCCTCTACCCATCCTTGACCTGCGTGGTGCAGACGGAGCAGTGAGCAGGGAATCCTAGGTAATGGAGTTTCAGGCATGAGCAGGCTGGCTTCCACAAAACCCGGCATGGATTGGGAATGGATGTCAATGCCCAAATAGTGTGAAAATGGATGGGAGTCAGTATATGCATGAAGGGGAGGGTTCAGACGCTTATTATGTCACTGGAGAGTCCCACAGTTCAGGCCCCTGGTGGTGGACACGAGAACACAGGAAGCAAGTCGTGACAATTTGATTATATCTGTTAAAGATTTGGGTTTTGGATGTGCAGTTCTACAGTCTGAGCCATCTCTTGCCAGAGGAATATATTATATTGCCACCATTAAAGAAAAACAAACGAACAATAAATGCCACTGTATTTAAATTGCGTTCATATAGTGCTTACTACTACCCCTTTGGAGACATTAAATTAATCTGGTGACTCCTGCATGCAACAGTATGTTGCTGCATGCTGCACCAGTCATTGCCAGAACAACGTTTTTGAGTGTTCTAAATAAATTCAAGTCACCAGCGCCGGCCAGTGCCTGCGTTAAATAATACTTAGTCATGTTTGTTTTGGTACAAAAATTAATTGCCTGCGAGTTCGATCCCACACCCTGTGCTGCTCCCTCTCACCTTCAAAATCTGCAGGGGCAGTGGGGTGGCATCTGGCTTGGCAGTCTAGGTGGTTTGTTGCGCTCACTGCCATGACTGGGTGCTCAGGGGAGAGCAGCGGCTCAGACAACTCTGGGGGCAGATGGAGGCTGCCGCTGGTGTCCTGTCCTGCCACGCAGCCCCTGCCTACTGCTCCCAGTGCTGCAGGTTGGGCTCTGAGGATACAGAAGGCACCAACAGATGCTGTTTCTTTTAAATAGGAGGAGCCACGATGGGAGCCTAACGGGTGAGCAGCATTCAAGGGAGCACATGGTCAGGTCGGGAGGGATCACTGATGCGCTCTAGGGAGCAGGCTACAAGAAGGATCCTGCCTTTCTGCTACATCACCCTAGTCATACCAAGGCTTGGAGCGAATGCATTCCAGGGCCTACAGTGTGCAAAGAAGGACAGAAGAGGGGGCATGGCCATACGGTTGTCACAGCAACCGTCCTAGATGCTGAAGTGTGCAACTCAGGCTACGTGCTGGAATGCCAGCGAAAGGTTACAGTTCAGTTGGGCCAATTTTCAGGTGAGCTGTGAGGCATACTGGGGAACTCCAAGCAGAGTGCGGAGTGAGAAAAACTCTGCAAACTCCGCTGGTGGAGCGGAGTTTACCACCCAGAGTTACTATGGATACCAATGAGACATCTACCTGAAATTATTTTAATTCCTATTTCTCCTCCATTTTCTGGCTAGCCTTCTATAAGATATTACTAATCTGTGCATCATTTCCTCCGGATATTCTTGTACATGTGTGCGTCTGATTCCATAGCTTTATTAATGTTTTTATATTGTCTGTTATATGTTTTAATTTGCTTTCCTTTTCCTTATTTTCTTTTTTCTTAGAGCCACTTTTTCACTTTTGTGACAATTTTTATTCTCTTTTCACATTATTCAGGATTACCTATCAATCACTTTTCTTTCCTTTCACTTATGGATTTCGATAACGTCAACAGAACTAAAATTGTTTCTTTTAATGTTAAAGACTTATGACACCCTGTTCAACGTCTGAAAATGTTAGATTATTTGGCACAGCATTTTTTTCAATTCTATTTGCATTTACATAGCGCATGACTACCGGTAGGCATCCCAGCATTGGCAAACGCAACACAGAATCCAACTGCTATGTTCGGGGGGAGATCAGTTGTTGAATAACCATGATTTTAGCATTCTGTGGAACCTGAGTTCATTGTAAGTAAGTCTTACAATGAGGGGGAGGGCATTCCATAGCTTAGCCACATTATAGCCAAAGGAGCTCCTTCCACTTCTCACTCTTTCAAAGAAAAGAACCGCAGTCAGATGGGCTTTAGAGGATCGAAGAGCTCTATTTGGCATGTGAGTGGAGATCAGTGGTCTGAGGATGGAAGGGCCTTTTTGTTGAAAGGCCCTATGGGCAATGCAAAGAGCTTTTAATTTAACACTCTGCTCAATGGCACCTGGGCTGATGCATTCTGCACCCCCTTCAGTTTTTTGGTCACAGCTCTTAGGGCACCCAGGTATAGTGAATTCCTGTAGTCCATACAGGAGACATTTAATGCCTGGACTATGCGTCTCATTGAGGAGAGAAAGGAGGTGTAGCATTTTGTGGCACATTCTTAAAATGTCAAAGCAGCAAGAGGAGAGTTTAGTGGCTTGAACTTTCCTGCTTAGTGATTTGTCAAACCATACCCCCAGACTCTTGATAACCACCATGGGGGCAGGGGCTGCACCATGGCAGTCTGGTCAACCTAGGTTCAGATGGGGGTTGACGTTGTTCCCTATTACATTCCAATACTGGTCCTATAACACGTGTGCCATTAAGTCTTTTAATGAGGATGTCATGGTTCACAAAGTTGAATGCTGTGCTGAGATCAAGAAGTATGATGGCAGCAGTGCCGCCATGATCAAGAAGCATTTTTGACTCCTCTAACACTGCCAGAAGGGCAGTGTCTTTGCTATGTTTAGGGTGGAACTCGGTTTGGGTAGAGTGTAGGGCACTATTTGTTAGAATTAGAATTTTCTCAGACAGTGGAGTAGTGAGATTGGTCTATAGTTTCCGTAACAGAGGGGTCCAGGTTGCTTTATTTTAGGAAAGCTTTGACCAGAGCATATTTCATATGGGTGGCACTGAGCATTTTGCCAGTAATAGGTTGGCCATTTCTAACATGACCGTAAAGCTGACCTTGGCTACTTTGGACAGAATATGCGATGGGGCTGCATCACGCTGAGAGCCAAATTTGACTTTGCTGAAGAGCAGTGTGAAGCTGTCAAGGGTGAGAGTGGGAAATTTCCCTAGTTCGCCTTCTTCCCCTGCCTGAATATAATTGGAAGAGTTGGAGATGGTATGAGTGTCCAATCTCTGGAGGGCTAGGTATATGTCTGTGATTTTTTTCCAAGAAACATTCTGCAAGGTCATTACAGTGTACTGCTGTGGGTTCGGGGATGACATTGTATGGAGTTGGTTCCATCAGAGATTTCATGATTTGGACCGTTTGGAACATAAAGCTGATATCTGTTAGCTTCAAGAAACACGTATAGATGATAGACTTTTATCCTACATGAATAAGAAATTGGTATGTTGAATATTGTTTTCCCTGCTATCAACAAAAAAAGTTGCTATTCTTTTGTCTAAAAACTTCAGCTCCAAATATTAGATAAACATTCTGACACTGAGAGTCGATATCTATCAGCTAAAATAAAATTGACAATACAATTTTACACTTACTTAATATTTGCTATCCAACAGCAGATGATCCAAACTTTTGGACCCATTTCACTTTGAGGTTCTCAAATTAGGTAAAGTCCCCCTTATTGTTGGAAGTTACTTTAACCTGATATGTGATTCCCTGTGAGGCATAGTTGTTTCCACTGCATATTGTCTTCCCAAAGGGTTTTATGCTCCTGAAATCTTTTCTAAAATTACCAAACTTATATTGGCCCTAACACCACCCAACAGATAAAGATTTAAATTTATTTCTAATCCTCGTAATTCTTATTCCAGAATTGGTCATTTACTGACCTTTCATAATTTAATTACCATGCACTCACTTCTCTGGTTCTACAACTGGATACTACTAAGAATTCTCAACATAGATTCGCACGTTGAGATGCGTTAAAAGCTTATATCAGATGTGTAACAATATCTATACTGGCACATGAAAATAAATTATTTAATTCTGAACTCAAAGACTTGGATACTCAAATAGCTAAATTTGAATGCCAGTATATTACATCTAATAATCATACTTACAAAATACACTTACAAAATCTTTGCTATGAATTCAATTTACTTTTAAACAAAAGAGCTGTCATCCAAGTTCCCAATAACAAGGCTACATATTGTTTCAGTACTGACCAATCTTGGAGACTTCTGGCAAATCACCTTTGTATTGAACAAGATAAAATCAAATAAATGCTACATGGACATAATGGGAAAATTGTATTAACCCATACAGAAATTGTTAATGAATTTTTAGAATTTTACTCCACTCTTTACAGTAATCCTACTTCTACTGACACTCACAATATTGCTATGTTTTTAGAGTCTTGTGGTTTATTTATATTGTCTCAGTCAGTTAAATCTGAACTAGACATGCCTATTTTCAAGAAGAGATTACATCAGCTATCTATTCACTGAAATCACTTTAAGCACTAGGTCCAGATGGTATTCCAGCAGGATTTTATCAAATGTTTTCTCATCACCTTTCACCAAATGTATTCCAATTACTTACTCACTTTAGTATGATGGGTACAACTTCTGGCTCCTTCACTGAAGCCTTGATCTTTATACGACCAAAACCAGATAAAGATCTTACCAAAGTTTCAAACTAACAACCTTTCTCTTTAATTAATCAAGAGTAAGATTTATGCAAAAATTCTAGCAACAAGATTCTCATTTATACTTGCTAATGTTATTCATGTAGAGCAATCTGGTTTCATGAAAAACAGCTGCTCTATTATTAACACTAAACTTGATGCTGAAAAAGCTTTTGGTAAAGTCCAGTGGAAATACTTAATCCATACTTTTTTGCATTCAATTTTGGTAATTCATTTATGCATATCATCTGAGATATCTACTCATGTCCCTCTGCCAGACTATTTAGCAATGGTCAATTTTCAACATTTTAGAGGCATTAGAGATTCTAGTGAAATCCAAGACCTTACTATTAAAAATGTTACCTTTAAAAACATCAGCATATGCAGATGATGGGCCTGATTCACAAAAGTAATCTTAGACCAAACGTCTAAGTTTAGACCTGAAGTCAAAGTTTAGACCTAAAGTCTAACTTTACTACTACTAGTAAACTTAGACCAAAAGTATAACTTAGACCAAAAGTCTGACTTTAGCAGTAGTAAAGTTAGACTGTTAGTCTAAACTTAGACTTGTGGTCTAAGTTTACTTTTGTGAATCAGGCCTGATGTTCTTTTGTATATTAGTATTCCAGATCCCTGCATTCTTCCTCTGCTCAATCTCATGCAAAACAATTACTAAGTTTCAGGGTACATATTAAACACTATTTTAAAACATATTTTTCTTTTGGAATATCCACTGCATCCCAGATAGGCTCACAAACAATATAATAATATGAAAAAGATAGGTATTCTATTGTCTCACTCCATTAACCAATCAATGACTTTGAATTGTGATCAAATTCTTGCTAACATTAAAGATACATTTCACAATTAGTCTTGCTTACATTTATACTGGTGGGGGAAAATTGAATCAAAATGGTTATTGCCCCACAATACTTTTTTCATTTTTTTGATCTATGCCCTCAACTCAATTACCCCTTTACTTTTTATAAAAATATTGATTAACTTATATCAAAATTTATTTGGAATAACAAACCACCTTGTGTAAGCAATAAAAAACTAAAAATTGCAAACGTTGATGAAAGTCTTGGCTTGTTATACAGTTTGTACTATGATAACACAACTGCGTCTTAGGATGATGAAACTTCAGAATGTGGGAGACTGAGTCCGACCACACCATCAGACCACCGACCCAATTCCTGGCTAGCTCAGAGTGCCTCACCTAAAGCCCTAACCCTTTTAGGTTAGAAGGTGGTTGTGACTCCCCTGGGAAGTTGTGGAAACAGATCTCACCCTTTTGTTGTATTACTCATGCATGCCCAGGTAAAATAAGAGAGAAGTATGAAATATTTTTTCAATACATTTACTGAAACAATTGTAATCTTGCATAGAGACAATGAGCTGAGGTAATAAGGCAAATGAAACAAAGATGAGTTAAAAGTATTATAAACATTGTAAATATAATGAACAGTTCAATGAATTCTAGATGTTCTAGAGGTTTCTACCTAACCCTACTACTATACTGAGAGCATAGCTGGTGTACCCTTCTACATTATTAGCCTTATCCCTATACCTGAAAATGGTGTCAGAAATCAGCCTGTAGTGTGAATGGCAATCCTCACTGGAAGCTGGTAGATTAGCAGTTGGAATACCCCTTTGCCCCTTCCATGTCAGTGCATAATATATAAAATAAATCCACACTGTGTTAGAAGCAGGGCTCGTTTTCAGTCAACTGTCTAGATGTTATCAGCTTTCTCTTGAATGGCAAAACATAGGCAATAGTATATTGTGTACTGTTCCTAGCCTTGAACAGAATGTAAAGATTACATGCCAAGGAAAGGCAAACAAAAACAAGCAACTTGTACAATATATTCCTGGAATAATTTCATGTAAGTGAAGCTAAATATAATATGTAGGTCATTGCTAAAAGTGACATGGCTAAACCTTGTAAAATATAAAATGTAAAAAGAAGCTTAAAAATGAGGGAACCCACAAAGGTCTAAGAGGTCCTCAAGACAAGCTTGTCAGATTTTCTTTAAAGTAATAAAGCTTTTATTTTAAAACAAGGTTCTCTATGGTTTAGTCACACACAGACTTATCTAATTCACCCATGTGTCTTCATATTGAACAAGGATTGGTTTCACCCTTTCCTTTACCTGCGTTATTAACCATGTCTAATACTATCACCAAGTAAAATCATCTGCCATTCTTAAATCTACAAGATACATTTTGCAAGATTTTGACTTATTATTTCAATCACCTATTTCAACTATGGACACTTTTGTTGTGGTATAACCCATTGCTAAAACTGTTGCTAAAGTTGAATGATACCATAAAATTCTGGAAGTTTTGGATTTAAGCAGGTATTCATAATCATTATTTTGGAATATCAGCCATAAAAGAACAGTTTAAAATATTCATTTATGATAAAACTTTGTGCTAATACAGTTAAACACATAATAATACTGTCACTTAATACAATTAATTGAATAATGATCGAAATCAATGATACAAATATGAATAGTATAAAAAGTTTAAAGCATTTGTACCATTCATGGCAAATAAAATCACTGTGACAATTCAAGCAGGGGACTGAATAAAAAGAAAGGAAACATCTCTAGCACATTATCTAACAATCAATTGGGTTAAGTAATTGTCAACGCAGCTATTTTGGAGCAAAATGTATACCTGATTTGCGACATACAATTTAAAAATCTTGAGACAGTAAAGACTAAAGGTCTGTTTGTAACAGATTGAAAAATCCTAAAAGCTTTCCAATGCCGCCTAGTTCCCAGGTTGCAGCATATAGGAAACAACCATTTGACCCTCGCCGACTTGTGTGCTGGACAAAAGAAAAAGGTCTGTACCACTGTCTCTAGAGAATTTACACAGGATAGGCAAGCCAACTGAGTGTTTCTTCTGGGGCCAGCCCAACCAGCAGTAAATAAAGGGACTGTCAGGGTTCCAAACTGTAACTGTGTATACAGCTTCCTCGCCTGAGTGGGCTGAATCCACCAAGGTACTCCTGCGCTTTATAACTATTCTTCAATTGTAGGAAAGCATCAGTCAGGGAACCCAGGGAAGTACTTGATATCAGCGACAGCGTACTCAGTTTGTACTGCGAATAAATTCTCTCGAGAACTATTTTTGGGGTGGGTGCAGAAACCTATCATGAGGCCTCCCACAGATTGTCACTCCCCATAGCCTTCAAGGTTTTTCCCAAATACTTTATCCAGGGTGATTTTTTTGACCCAGGTCCATTAATTATTTCTTCCAACCCTACTTGATAAACTCCAATTCAGGGGTGGCCCAGATCCTTCTCCTGTATAGAAACGGTCAAATACCAATCCCATCAAAGATTGAAATGAGCTCCATATGCAGCCTAAGAGGAAGTGTGTTTCTCTCTGGTCCTCTAGCAGTTGTGGCACTTCTGATAGAATTGCTGCATGTGGAGGTGTACAGGAGGTAGGTTTATTGCGGGAAATTTCAATTTTTGCATAGGACTATGAGTTCTATTATGCCCATGGCTATACTCATCACGTTGCATCGGTTCCCCCTCTTTATTCTTGACAGTAGATTGACATTTTTGCATGGGGGCTCCAGTGTGACATGAGTGAAAACAAATATGGCCTATACTGTCACAATGAGGGATGCTGAAGCTGGGTACTTCATGCCTAGTGGCAGTTGAAGAAGTGACGTGTGAGTGATGCCCCCTACTACACTCAAAGCTACAGGCCATGGAGCCTGCCGGCTAGCGAGTGGCGATTTGCAAGTGTTATCAAATATTGAGTTGAGTCAACTTGAGGGTTGACTTCAGTGACTTTGTTCGGAATCGCTATTTTAGACATCTTGGTGGTAGCCGGGTTCTTAGGGCACTCTTCATGGCTCATTTGCAGCATTTAATTGTTGGATTATTATGGACACTGTTTATTTTTTGGTTAATCTTTGGTTGATTTATGGATTGATAATCACAGAGATAGTGGGAAAGATATTTCACTTATTAAGGAATGCTCTTTAAATGTCAGAGGGCGACCGAACTAACGTTTGTTTTACAGGTGGGGGAGGCGGATTGGTAACGGGAAAACTTTTAATTTGGCACTCAAAACGTTTCTTTTAAGGAATTTTTGGACAGCAGCAGGGGAGAGCACTATGAATTCTGGTTTATTCCTGGGGGAGGTCATGGGGTCAATTGGCACAAGTTGAAAAATGCGGGGTGTATGATTATGCGGAGTTCACGTTAGATGGATTGTGGGTATGGTAGTTGGGTTGTAGGAGAATCCTGGAGGGCGGAGAGTATGGTCAGGTGATACGAATTGTTTACAGCTGGGGAAGCCACGTACGGTTTTCTAAGCAGTTGCGCGGGGTGATTTAAATCTAATGATGTTTCGAACGCAAGAGAGTAGAGGCACGCTGTTCGGACGTGGCAGGATTACCGTAGGTAGGAACCGGGATTGAACCATTTAAAATAGCAGAGTTGGAAAGTTGTAAACCGGGAGGATTCTTGTAGGAGATATCAAGGGTTAATGATTAGTTGCATTAGTGGAATCATTGTGAGTTATGTTTGTATGGAGGATTATAGAGCACTGTTTGGTGGGTGGGGGCTGGTAATCAATGGAGGATAGGGGCGCATGGTATTGAACACGCAAGTAGGAGATGGAATTGAGTATTATTTTTAACAACATTAAAATTGTCATTGAAGGGGTAGGGGTTGAAAAAGTTGGTTAATTTACAGTTGCTGCACAAGAATTATTTCGTTTGTCTGACAGATATTCATTTACTATTGTAGATACCCCTGAGGAAGGTCATAAGGACCAAAATGCATTGGGTGATGTTAAGTTTTAACGGAGGATTCGAGTTTCATAACATGCCTGTGATTAGGCCCGGATGGGCAAGTCCTGTGCAAATAAAATGGAAGAAAACCGTGGAATTTCGTACCTTTGATGTGATGGACAAACGTTGAAAAATGAACAGGAATAAACAGACTGAACTTTTTGAATACTTTTGAGTACGTGAATAATGTTGATCACAAATGTGCATAAGGCTGTGCAACCCTAGGTGACTCGCACAGCGCGCGTCACACCTTTCTTGAGTATTCATATATGTGCACTCGGGACGGGGCACTAAGAGGGTATGCACGCCAAATTTGAAAAACAATGGAGAAAAAAAGACATGATCACATAAATATGGGTGTGCTTTGAGACATTAACAGTGACTTTCATAACCTTCCGTCCCAACCTTGTTAAGCACCCCGACTGGAAAATTGAAGTACGGAGCTTCAAAAGCAATATTTCTCACGTCAAAGGCCGCTGAAACGAGTCACTGGCTGGAAGAACATTAAGAACATGGAGTATTCATATGTTAGCAAAGCATCATTTGCAGCATTTAATTGTTGGATTATTATGGACACTGTTTATTTTTGGTTAATCTTTGGTTGATTTATGGATTGATAATCACAGAGATAGTGGGAAAGATATTTCACTTATTAAGGAATGCTCTTTAAATGTCAGAGGGCGACCGAACTAACGTTTGTTTTACAGGTGGGGGAGGCGGATTGGTAACGGGGAAACTTTTAATTTGGCACTCAAAACGTTTCGTTTAAGGAATTTTTGGACAGCAGCAGGGGAGAGCACTATGAATTCTGGTTTATTCCTGGGGGAGGTCATGGGGTCGTTTGGCACAAGTTGAAAAATGCGGGGTGTATGATTATGCGGAGTTCACGTTAGATGGATTGTGGGTATGGTAGTTGGGTTGTAGGAGAATCCTGGAGGGCGGAGAGTATGGTCAGGTGATACAAATTGTTTACAGCTGGGGAAGCCACGTACGGTTTTCTAAGCAGTTGCGCGGGGTGATTTAAATCTAATGATGTTTCGAACGCAAGAGAGTAGAGGCACGCTGTTTGGACGTGGCAGGGTTACCGTAGGTAGGAACCGGGGATTGAACCATTTAAAATAGCAGAGTTGGAAAGTTGTAAACCGGGGAGGATTCTTGTAGGAGATATCAAGGGTTAATGATTAGTTGCATTAGTGGAATCATTGTGAGTTATGTTTGTATGGAGGATTATAGAGCACTGTTTGGTGGGTGGGGGCTGGTAATCAATGGAGGATAGGGGCGCATGGTATTGAACACGCAAGTAGGAGATGGAATTGAGTATTATTTTTAACAACATTGAAATTGTCATTGAAGGGGTAGGGGTTGAAAAAGTTGGTTAATTTACAGTTGCTGCACAAGAATTATTTTGTTTGTCTGACAGATATTCATTTACTATTGTAGATACCCCTGAGGAAGGTCATAAGGACCGAAATGCATTGGGTGATGTTAAGTTTTAACGGAGGATTCGAGTTTCATAACATGCCTGTGATTAGGCCCGGATGGGCATGTCCTGTGCAAATAAAATGGAAGAAAACCGTGGAATTTCGTACCTTTGATGTGATGGACAAACGTTGAAAAATGAACAGAAATAAACAGACTGAACTTTTTTGAATACTTTTGAGTACATGAATAATGTTGATCACAAATGTGCATAAGGCTGTGCAACCCTAGGTGACTCGCACAGCGCGCGTCACACCTTTCTTGAGTATTCATATATGTGCACTCGGGACGGGGCACTAAAATGCACGCCAAATTTGAAAATCAATGGAGAAAAAAAGACATGATCACATAAATATGGGTGTGCTTTGAGACATTTCCAGTCACCTGTTGGGGAGGCATGACAAGTGATCAACCTTGTGTTAATAAATTACCATTTTCCAAGTCAGATGAAACTGCATTAGCTGTGGTGGTAGGAAGGCTTGTATCATTTTAATTAGACAGTGGAGGTGAATGCAGACCAGATCCAGAACCTAGGGACAGTCTCCTCTCTCATAACTCAATCTCTGTAGAGTTTACCCCTATTGCCCTCTGCAGCATCTAACCAATAGAAGTAGTTTCCTGAGGAGGGAAAACATCTGAAGAATTCTCAGCCCTTTTCCTCTTGCCCATGACTCTCTCACCAGAAGTGAGAAATCTCTGTAGACCTCAACAACATACTGCTAAGCGAGCCAACTACCTTGGGGTCAGCAGCTTAGTGTCTCACTGGGTAATCACAGTGAAGACTACAGAATGATGTTTCCAGACACTACCTCAATACAGCTGATATAATCACACTCATAACATGAGGGCATGCTGGCTCAAGCTAGAAACACCAATTGATTGGCACCCCAAATATTTGATTAAAGATTTTACTAGTATTTACTGACCCCAGTAAAAAACTTGATGTTAGGAGAGTGGAACAGCCCAGCCTCATCTGGACGTGGACGGGTGCAGACGGTCTCGTCTTAGCCCTGTCTTGGCCTGGGCACATCCTGAGTGCATCCCACATAGCAGAATCACAAGAGTGCTTTTAGAGGGATCCAGGTCTGGCCCCACCTTGCCACTGGAGAGTCTGGGGATGTTGTCCCACCACAGGCTCAGTGAGAGTCCCTTGAAGTTTGCGGGTAGGGAAATTCTGCTAAACACATCCACGCCGAGGGATTCCAAGAGTGCTTTTAGCATGATTCAGGTCTGGCCCCGCCCTGCCACTGGAGAATCTGGGACACTTAGGGGCCGATTCCGATTCGGGCCGGAAATCTCTCCGACCGAGCCGGACCCGGAGAGATTTCCGACCGAATCGGACCCGTGCAGTCCGACCGAACGAGTCCGATGCATTCGTATGCCACCGGACACGAGTCGGTCGGACTCCCATTGAACTCAATGGGAGCCGGTCGTACAACGCGTGCGCGGGCTCCCATTGACTCAATGGGTGCGAGGCGGACAAGGGCGCCCTACAGCGAGTACGCCGCGAGCGCCCGCGGCGTACACGCACAGGTAGGGGGACCCATAGGTCCCCCTGTGTGCGCCTCGCGCGGATACGCGTACAGGGGTCCGACACGGACCCCCAAAGTACGGCTCCGACAGCGAGTTCGAGTCGGACGGCGCGAGTCGGTCGGAGCGGTCGAGGTGCGCATCGTACTTACCCGGCCGGAAAACGTCTCCATTGCGGGGTGCGAATCGGGTCCGAGCGAGTCGGTCGGAGCGGTACGATCCGGGTACGAGTCGGTCGGAGCGGTCGGGTCGCCCGGACGAGTCGGTCGGCGAATTCGCATCGTACTCGCTCGGCCGGACCCGCGTACGATTCGGTCGGGAAAAAGGGCTCCGAATCGGATCCGGTAAAGCCGAATCCTATTCGGAGCCCTACCGGCCGAGATCGGAATCGGCCCCTTAGTCCCACCCAAGGCTAATTGTGAGGCCAAGGGCCAGATGTACAAAAATGCATTTTTGCATTTCCTAAATAGTGATTCCTTAAGACTCGCTATTTAGAAAATGGAAAATTATATGGATGAAAATACCAATTTCCTAATAGTGATTCCTACAGAGTAGGAATCGCTATTAGGAAATCCCATGCTATTTGTCTCTATAGGGTGGTTTTCCATTCCAAAAAAGTGATTTCCTATTTGGAAATTGCCATTTTGGAGATGCTATACCAAGAATGGTTATGGGCATAAGGCCCCCCGTAAAGCACCCCAAAATTTGTGGTGAACACGTAGAGCACACATATGCCCTAGGGGCATGTGTGCGCTGTATTGCACTTTAAAAAAAGCATTTTAGGGTGTTTTTTTTAAATTGCACAATGGTTACCATTGACTTTGAGTCAATGGAAATTGCATTTCCTGAATGCTCATTTTGCAGTTAGGAAATGCTCCGTACATGTGCTAAGAAATAGCAAATAGGAAATCCCTATTTGCAGTTTCTTATTTTGGGAATCACAAAATGCAATTTCTACTAGGTATTTGTGATTCCCTAAAGGCCTTTGTATATAGGAAAAGGCTGTTTTGCATTTCTTAATGGGCCGAAATTGTGATTCAGCCCTTTAAGAAATTCAAAAGGCCTTTGTACATTTGGCCCCTAGTCCTAAACACACCCTGGCAGCTTGGCCACTTTCTTTGAATTGCAACAACAATTTCCTCTACTTTCTACTGACAGCTATAAATATGAAATTTTGTGTAACTCTGTTCTTAATTATTTTCCTAACAAATTACCTTATATCGCCACTTCTGACTTAGAAATTTACATTCAAACACCGGCTAAATTTCCTCATGCTGTTTCAAAATTTCACAAAAAAATACATAATTCAACTGATGACAATATACATTTTCGTAGTTCTTGTTGGAAAATTCCCCTCTCTGATGGGTCACCCCAAACCATTTGCCTTCCTCTTCCTCTTTTTCTGACCTTGATTTTATTGGCTTTAGGACTTTGAGCACTTTACCACTGCTAATCAGTGCTAAAGTTCATGTGCTCTCTCCTCTAAACATGGCAACATTGGATCATACCTAATTGGCATATTTAATTTACGAATATGTCCCTAGTAAAGTGCACTACCTGTGCCCAGGGCCTAAAAATAATTGCTACTAGTGGTCATGCAGCACTGATTGTGCCACCCACATAAGTAGCCCCTTAACCATGTCTCAGGCCTGCCACTGAAGATCCTATATGTGCAGTTTACATTGCCATGTCGATCTAGCAATTAAACCCCCTTGCCAGGAGGTTTAATTTGGTGGGATTGTCCCATTCAGTTCCAGTGGACCCCGTCTGATTAGGAACACTTCTTTACTGCACGCAGAATTTGTGGAAAAGGCCATCCTAGAAGCTTTGTAGGCTCTGTCATCATCTCCACTAATTTGATGCAAAACATAAAGAGATGAACCAAAGCTTGGAACATTGGTTTGCGTGTTCTCTCCCCGCCCTTCTTTTTGCACCTTCCTGTTCCTAGGTTGCTCTCTTTCCTAAGGTTCTGTGTCCACTGTGATCTCCCTGTATTAATGTAGAAATCTGTATCTGTGTGAGAGGCAGTGTCAGTGAAATAGCGAGCATGTGTGAGCCTGGCGTTTTCAGGGCCCTGAGTGTATAAGACAGTATCAATCAATCAAGGTTTTTGAAGCACGCTACTCACCCGTGGGGGTCTCAAGGTGCTGGGGGGGGGTTTGAGCAGCTCCTTGGTCATCCGAAGAGCCAGGTCTTGAGTTCCTTTCTGAATAGGTGCAGTGTTGGGCTTTGTCTGATGCGGAGGAGTAGTTTGTTCCAGGTCTTGGCCATGATGTAGGATAAGGATCTACCACCCACTCTGGCCCTGTGGATGCGGGGGACCATGGCCAGGGTTAGGTCAGCAGAGTGGAGGTTTCTCTTGGGGGCATGGAAGGAGATTTTTTTGTGGACAAATTGGGTTCTGGTGTTGTGGAGGGCTTTGTAAGTGTGTGTGAGCAGTTTGAAGGTTATTCTTTTTTCTACGGGGGCCAGTGGAGGTCGCGGCGGTGTTGGGTGATGTGATCATGTTGTGGGATGTTGAGGGCAAGTCTGACTGCGGCATTCTGGACAGTCTGGAGTTTGCATAGGAGTGTTTTGTTGATTACAGCATAGAGCATAGAGTGTGTATCCGTAGTCCAGTCTGCTGGTGATGAGGGTATGGGTGACGGTCTTCCTGGAGTTGGGGGTATCCATTTGAAGGTCTTGCTGAGTATGTGGATGGTGTTGAAGCATGTGGAGGACACAACATTTATCTGGTGGTTCATGGTGAGCGAAGAGTCAAGTATGATGCCAAGGTTGCAAGCGTGGTCCGTAGGGGTGGGTGGGTTTCTAAGGGCAGGGGGCCACCAGGTGTCCCACGCAGAGGAGGTAGAGCCGAGGATGAGGACTTCTGTTTTCTCCGAGTTGAGCTTCAGGCAGCTGCTGCTCATCTAGTTTGCAACGTCCTTCATCCCTTCTTGGAAACTGTGCCTGGTGATGTTGGGTCAGGGTGAGGGAGAGGATGAGCTTGGTGTCGTCGGTGTTTGAGACTATGTTGAGTCTGTGTTTTCTGACAATGGTTGCGAGGGGGGCCATGTAGAGGTTGAAGAGCGTGTGGCTGAGAGAGGATCCTTGGGGTACTCCCCATCTGATCTCTGTAGGTTCGGAGAGGAAGGGCAAGTATCTTATTCGCTGTGTTCTGCCTTAGAGGAAAGAATGAATCCAATCCAAGGCTGTTCCCTGGATGCAGGCGTCATGGAGTCTGGTGGCTAGTGTGCGGTGGGAGAGGATGTTGAATACTGCTGAAAGGTCCAAGAGGATGAGGGCTGCTGTGTGGCCTCAGTCGAGGAGGGCACGGATGTCATTGGTGAGTGGCCTCGGTTGAAGAGGGCACGGATGTCATTGGTGGCAGCTATGAGGGCGGTCTCGGTGCTGTGGTTGCTGCGGAATCTAGATTGGGAGGTGTTGAGGATGTGTTTGAGTTCTATGAAGTGGGCTAGATGGGTGTTGACGACTTTCTCAATGACTTTGGCGGCGAAGGGGAGGAGATAGATGGTCCCGAAGTTCTTGAGGTCTGTCGGGTCTGTGGAGGGCTTCTTGAGGAGGGGTTTGACTCCTGTGCATTTCCAGTTGTCGGGGAATGTGGCGGTCTCGAGGGAGCAGTTGATCATTCGTCATAGTTCGGGTGCGATGGCGGCCCTGTGGAAGATGTGCAACGGGCAGGGGTCAGTGGGTGCTCCAGAGTAGATGCTTTTCATAGTCTTTGCGGTGTCTTCTGTGGTGAGAGGGGTCCAGGTGAGGAGGGTTGGCTGGATGGAGTTGCTGGTGGGGAGTGTTGGGTCTGTACCGTGGTCTTGGTCGTTGTGAGAAGTTGGCCTGGTATATGCTGTTCACTAATTAAAGTGGACACCTTGCACCAGGGCAAATCGACTCTTATGGTAGATAGGTTTAAGACAACCTTTTAAAGAAAGCTATCCTAGTGGTAGCTGTGGAGAGCAGCCTTCAGGCTAAGTCTCGGAGGAATGTAAAGCAGCTTGTTTTACCATATAATCTCTTGAATCACCAAATGAAAAGACACCACACAGGTATATATATCAAATATATATGTATTTATTTCTAAATAACTCTCTACTAATCTCTTTATGAGATTAGAAGACAAACATATGCACAAATCAACGTTTCACAATAAGTTAAGCACAAAATATGGCTGGGGCCCTAGGGGCGTACCAGACCATATACTAAGTAAGAGACTTAGAAACAACGACTTGCAGGGAGACAAGGCCTAGGGCCTTCAGAAGTGCTGGGGCCTCACAAAACCACCCAAGGCAGGTAAGTAAAGGACCCACGGAGGACGCGTGCAGTGTGGATACACAGGCGCGGATCGCCGTTAACTTCAATGGGGCAAGTCGCGGTTGGAAATAAAGAGTTTTAGGATACTTCGGGAGAACCTACAAGCAAGTCACTTACAGGGTAAGTAGTTCTAGGGCCCACACCCACAGGAGCACCGTAGTGCTGGAGTTACCTCACCCAGGGAAGCCGGGTGCACAGGTGTCCTTTGGTGTCGGGTCGCGGCGTCGTTTTCAATGGCGAACAAAGAAGACTTGCTGTTTGCGGGAGCTGAAGAAGTGTCCGGTGGAATCCAAGCCTGGATTCTGAAGAAGGATGACCTGAAAGCAGAGGGGACAGTGTTCAAAGTCACTTGGCAGTGACCCGGGGCAAGGAAGATGGATGCCCACCGTCGTCGGTCGCTTCAGGTCGGTTGCGGGTGCCTTGACTCTTCAGCCACGTGGTCCAGGAGGCGTCGACGACGACCAGGAGCTGGATTCGGTGTGTCCCTCGACGTCTGCAGCTGACTGCGGTGTCGGCAACTCGATCGGAGCCAACAAGCCTTGGCAGCCGCAAGTCTCGGGGAGATGAAGAAAAGTCGATGGCGCAGACCAGCAAGGTCTGAGGGACTCACCCAGCGAGGGTAAGTCAGGGCAGGCCTGGAGCAACCAGGGGAGCCCTTTGGTTTCTTTAAGAAGTCTTCTGGGGACCCACAAGCCAGCGGGCAAGGGATCGCGAAGACACCTCGGGCGGAATCACTCAACAGGGGCCCACGGTCACTCGGGACGGTGTAGGCCTCTGATCTTCGGAGGGATTCCTGCTGGAGGTCGGGCCCATACGTGGTCCAAAGCACAAGTTCGTAGAACGTTGTGAAGGGGTTGCACTCGACAATAGTGCACGGTACCCAGGGGTCGCGGTTCCTCGTTACTCGTGGGGTCCACTTGCCTCAGCTTCGCTGGGGACTCACGATGGCCTGGGAGAGGTCAGGAAATCCACTTCTTGGGCTGCAGGGACTTCGGACTCCGGCGGGAGCGGCGTAGTTTGCGACCGTCGTTGTCGTTTTTGGTGCCTGCCAAGCAGGGGAGTCACTCCTTGACTCCAAGGAGATTCTTCTGTCTTCCAAAGGTAGTGGAACGTCGAAGGGCCAGGATTCTTCTGTAGAGCGTCGTCCAGGGGTTATCTGCTTTGCAATGAGCAAGCTTCCCCTCTTATACTAAAAAGAGGGGATGGACTAGCTCTATGACCCCACCTATGGGAGGGTCAAGGGAGGGGTGGCTACACCCACTTCCCTTTGTCCAGTTTCACGCCAGAGCAGGGGCAGGTAGCCCCTGAGCTGGTTTGAACTGGCATATGCACAGAGGAGCCTTCTGCTCCCCCAGTGCAGGACTTCAAAGCACTCTAAGAGTGCACCCACCCAGCCCCAATACACTAAACCCTGTCTGGAAGGTGGTTACACCTCCCTGTGACAGGATGCCTATTGTTGGGCTTCCTCCACTGCGAGTTTCGGTCATCAGCAGGAGGGCAGCCCAGTGTCTGTGACTGGTGGCATCCATTTTGTGATGCCAGGGCTCTTTAGGATTCTACCGCGTTTCCACAGCAGGTACATGTCTTATCCCTCTAGAAGGGTGGAATGCTACCCCCGCCGCCAAGATTGGCGGGGGGTAGTATTCCAAGATGTTTGACACCAAACACGACATGTTTTGATGCAGCCATTCCAAAGTTAGCATTTACCGCGAGGATATAATGCACTTAAATAGTATATGGTTTAACCGCATCCACAAACAGCACCAGAGAATAGACTCTGAGAGCTGCAGAGGGGCCCTGCTCAGGCAGAGGCACCCCCTCACATAGAAGCCAAGCACCCTGCCCTCAGGATTGATAGGGCCTGCCTTAGGGGTGACTGATAGGTTTATATGTGTGTGCAGGAGAGATATAGGAAACCTATATCTCAGTGAGGGTGCTAGCACCACCTCACCCAGGCTGCAGTAGCAGGCCTGTGGTGTCAGATTTAGACTGCTTCCCAGGGGTGGCATAACACATGCTGCAGCCCCTGGTAGGCCTGTGAAGTACCTATGCCCTTGGCACCTAAGGTACCATATACTAGGGACTCATAAGGCACCACAGTATCCAATCACTAGTGCACCTAGAGTGCACTCCATGTCGTTTAGAGAGAGCAGATAGACTGGGGCCCTGAATAGCAGGGTCCCAGTCCAACTAAGTCATAAACCAGCAAAACACCATAAAAAAGTGGGGGCAACCATATAGTCAGATTCCACCTTCCTACATAACCCCCCCAAACGAAAGGAGATAAGGCTAACCTTGGCCAGTTGAGCCTTTATTGACTAAGTGGCCATATAAGGAAGCACCTGCACTAGCATGGTTGCCCCCTGTCTTATGGTCCACTAAGCAATCCCTCACCCTAAGGGTATGAGAGGGTCTCCACCATGGGGAATCACTACCTGTGGTGTGCTTTGGTAAAGTACCAGGCTGGTGAGGTGTCTGAGTAGGGAAGTGTGGCCCTAGGAATGTTGGCCTCAGCTTTCTCAGCTCACTGGTCACCATGTATGCCTGTCTTTCCATGACTGAGTGGTACTCTGCTCTAAGGGTCAACCTTTGACTGCCTACAGCCGGGGGTTGGGTCCCTTTGGGTGGAACACTGGAGGGACATGGCATGTTTGGAACCTTTTGGTCCCAGGTTTGCCCTTGCCTAACAGAGTCCTTCTGGGGAGGTCCCTACATAAAGGTATGGGGGATCCCTCAGTGGGTTGAGGAATTTCTACCTGGCTAGGGCTACTAGCCTGGGTGCCCCTAATCTGCTGATGGGGGTTCCTCTGGACAGGGGGCCCTGGGGGTCCACTGACCTCCCTGACCTCTGCAGCCCTGGGCTGACTGAGGCAGGGTAGAGAGGGGCAGGTTACCTGCTCCAGACTGGGTACCACCTTGTAAGGGTCCTCTGCCATCAGGGGGTGGCCAGGCCAGGCCTGACTACCTCTGTGGCAGTTCCTTCACTAGGGGTAGGGTCAGTTCCCTGAGGAGGCTGACCCTTACCTACTGTCTGGAGGGAAGAAGACTTTTCTTCAACCCTTGTGCTCTCTTCTGGGGGAGAGTGGGCCATTCTTCCAGGCTCCATCTCTCCAAAATCTTGGGCTGGGGCTGTGGCCATCACAGCCCCACTAACCTTTACAGGGACACCCAACATCTTCAGATGGGTTTGGTGTTCAATTTCAGCCCAGGCTGAAATTTCCAGATCATTGCCCATCAGGCAATCTACAGGTAAGGTTGGGGACACTGCCACTCTCTTTGGGCCTGTGACTCCCTCCCAGCTGAGATTGACTATGGCCATGGGGTGATCTGTTCTGACACCATCAATGTTGGTCACCTGGTATTTAAACTCAGGTAAAAGCTGGTGAGGGGGACTAGTTTCCCTGCCACCATGGTGACACTAGCCCCTGTGTCCCTAAATGCCACAGCTTTCTGACCATTAATTATTGGCTCCAGTCTGTACCTGCCCAATGCTATGGGACCCATGGTAAAGGTGGCATATCCTACACCACCATCAGAATCTGATGAGTCTGTTGAGGGGTCCTGTCTAAACTAGGGCCCACCTCTGTTCCTCTTGCAAAAGCACCTAACTTTTTGGGTGCACTACTCCCAACTGGAGGATTACTACTGGTAGTACCAGGAGGGGTGGTAGTAGTTGTTGGAGGAACATTTTCTTTATTGCCATTCCTGGGACAACTGGGATCAGATTTCCAGTGCCCAGGCTTTTTACAGACATGGCAATAGGGTTTCTTTTCAGGAGAGGAAGGAGTTTGGGACCCACCCCAGAAGAGGAATTTTGGGGCCCTGTAGTGGACTTATCCTTGGATTTATCCCCACCTTTCTCTTGGGACTTGGTAGAATCTTTCTTGTGGTCACCACCCTGATTCTTAGGCCTTACTCTGGTTCTGACCCATTTGTCTGCCTTCTTTCCCAACTCTTGGGGAGAGGTCAGATCAGAGTCCACTAGGTACTGGTGTAAAAGCTGGTTTTGACAATTATTAAGGATCTGTTCTCTCATCATTAGATTATAAAATCCTTTGAAATCAGTAACCCTACTGCCAACCAGCCAACCCTCCAGAGCCTTGGATGCACAATCTACAAAGTCTGTCCAGTCCTGAGTCTGTGCCTTCTGGGTATCTCTGAACTTCAACCTGTACTGCTCAGTGGTTAAGCCAAACCCATCTATCAGTGCACTCTTCAGGACCTCATAATCATCAGCATCCTCCTCTCTAACAGTGAGGAGCTTGTCTCTTCCTTTATCTGAAAAGGAGAGCCACAAGATTGCTGCCCACTGCTTTTGGGGGACCTGCTGTACTCTACAGGCCCTCTCCATAGCAGTTATCCACTTGTGGATATCATCCCCACTCTGGTAGGGAGGAACAACCTTGCTCAGGTTCCTATGGTCAGGAATATATTCTCTGCCTCTAGGGACACTGTTGCTGCCACCAGGGGGTTCTAAACCCTCCCTTCTGGAAGCTCTCTGGATCTCCAGGGCTTCTCTATCCAGTGCCAACTGCTTGGTTCTGAGGGCCACTTTGGCTTCCTCATACTGGAGCAGTTTGCACCTTCTCTCAGAGGAGGTCTCTCTTAAGTTAAAGTATGAGCTCCTCTCTTGGACAAATTCTCTGCCAGAGTGATAAGAGTGCTCAGATTCCCTGGAAGGGATCTGTGCCTCTCATCCACTCTGCCAGTTCTCTTAGGGAGAACTCCTCTGTCCTGTTCAGGCTCCTTGAAGCCTGGCCCTTCAACCACAGAGTCTTGGTCATTCGGATTGTCCTCATCTGACCCAGATACTATGATTGACCCACCCACTGATTCAGACCCCTTAGCTCCTAGAGCCAATCTAAGGTCATCTGCTGTCAGCAGATCTATCAGGTGTAGTGTTGAGGGACTCTGTCCTAGTCTCAGGTGTCTGTCAACACACATGGCTCTCAAGTCAGAGAAAGCCATGTCCTTATACTGAGGCTGAGTGGATCCACTGGGTCCACCCTTTAAGGACATTCTAGTGTTGTGCAGTGTTGTACTACCTACACTAGTTTGTGGCCTACTGATCCTAGCTTGAGCTGTGGAAAGGGTGTGCTATCCCTTGGCACACAGCTCTAAGTTCAGTAGAACTTATTGATACTAAGCTTGACTTTATATGTACCTTGAGTACCTATAATGGTTTTCAGTTAGTAATTCAAATAGAGATTTTCTGGTAAAACAATGGCAAGCTGGAATCCCACACGCTGCCACCAATGTGAGAAGTTGGCCTGGTATATGCTGTTCACTAATTAAAGTGGACACCTTGCACCAGGGCAAATCGACTCTTATGGTAGATAGGTTTAAGACAACCTTTTAAAGAAAGCTATCCTAGTGGTAGCTGTGGAGAGCAGCCTTCAGGCTAAGTCTCGGAGGAATGTAAAGCAGCTTGTTTTACCATATAATCTCTTGAATCACCAAATGAAAAGACACCACACAGGTATATATATCAAATATATATGTATTTATTTCTAAATAACTCTCTACTAATCTCTTTATGAGATTAGAAGACAAACATATGCACAAATCAACGTTTCACAATAAGTTAAGCACAAAATATGGCTGGGGCCCTAGGGGCGTACCAGACCATATACTAAGTAAGAGACTTAGAAACAACGACTTGCAGGGAGACAAGGCCTAGGGCCTTCAGAAGTGCTGGGGCCTCACAAAACCACCCAAGGCAGGTAAGTAAAGGACCCACGGGGGACGCGTGCAGTGTGGATACACAGGCGCGGATCGCCGTTAACTTCAATGGGGCAAGTCGCGGTTGGAAATAAAGAGTTTTAGGATACTTCGGGAGAACCTACAAGCAAGTCACTTACAGGGTAAGTAGTTCTAGGGCCCACACCCACAGGAGCACCGTAGTGCTGGAGTTACCTCACCCAGGGAAGCCGGGTGCACAGGTGTCCTTTGGTGTCGGGTCGCGGCGTCGTTTTCAATGGCGAACAAAGAAGACTTGCTGTTTGCGGGAGCTGAAGAAGTGTCCGGTGGAATCCAAGCCTGGATTCTGAAGAAGGATGACCTGAAAGCAGAGGGGACAGTGTTCAAAGTCACTTGGCAGTGACCCGGGGCAAGGAAGATGGATGCCCACCATCGTCGGTCGCTTCAGGTCGGTTGCGGGTGCCTTGACTCTTCAGCCACGTGGTCCAGGAGGCGTCGACGACGACCAGGAGCTGGATTCGGTGTGTCCCTCGACGTCTGCAGCTGACTGCGGTGTCGGCAACTCGATCGGAGCCAACAAGCCTTGGCAGCCGCAAGTCTCGGGGAGATAAAGAAAAGTCGATGGCGCAGACCAGCAAGGTCTGAGGGACTCACCCAGCGAGGGTAAGTCAGGGCAGGCCTGGAGCAACCAGGGGAGCCCTTTGGTTTCTTTAAGAAGTCTTCTGGGGACCCACAAGCCAGCGGGCAAGGGATCGCGAAGACACCTCGGGCGGAATCACTCAACAGGGGTCCACGGTCACTCGGGACGGTGTAGGCCTCTGATCTTCGGAGGGATTCCTGCTGGAGGTCGGGACCACACGTGGTCCAAAGCACAAGTTCGTAGAACGTTGTGAAGGGGTTGCACTCGACAATAGTGCACGGTACCCAGGGGTCGCGGTTCCTCGTTACTCGTGGGGTCCACTTGCCTCAGCTTCGCTGGGGACTCACGATGGCCTGGGAGAGGTCAGGAAATCCACTTCTTGGGCTGCAGGGACTTCGGACTCCGGCGGGAGCGGCGTAGTTTGCGACCGTCGTTGTCGTTTTTGGTGCCTGCCAAGCAGGGGAGTCACTCCTTGACTCCAAGGGAGATTCTTCTGTCTTCCAAAGGTAGTGGAACGTCGAAGGGCCAGGATTCTTCTGTAGAGCGTCGTCCAGGGGTTATCTGCTTTGCAATGGCAAGCTTCCCCTCTTATACTAAAAAGAGGGGATGGACTAGCTCTATGACCCCACCTATGGGAGGGTCAAGGGAGGGGGTGGCTACACCCACTTCCCTTTGTCCAGTTTCGCGCCAGAGCAGGGGCAGGTAGCCCCTGAGCTGGTTTGAACTGGCATATGCACAGAGGAGCCTTCTGCTCCCCCAGTGCAGGACTTCAAAGCACTCTAAGAGTGCACCCACCCAGCCCCAATACACTAAACCCTGTCTGGAAGGTGGTTACACCTCCCTGTGACAGGATGCCTATTGTTGGGCTTCCTCCACTGCGAGTTTCGGTCATCAGCAGGAGGGCAGCCCAGTGTCTGTGACTGGTGGCATCCATTTTGTGATGCCAGGGCTCTTTAGGATTCTACCGCGTTTCCACAGCAGGTACATGTCTTATCCCTCTAGAAGGGTGGAATGCTACTCCCGCCGCCAAGATTGGCGGGGGGTAGTATTCCAAGATGTTTGACACCAAACACGACATGTTTTGATGCAGCCATTCCAAAGTTAGCATTTACCGCGAGGATATAATGCACTTAAATAGTATATGGTTTAACCGCATCCACAAACAGCACCAGAGAATAGACTCTGAGAGCTGCAGAGGGGCCCTGCTCAGGCAGAGGCACCCCCTCACATAGAAGCCAAGCACCCTGCCCTCAGGATTGATAGGGCCTGCCTTAGGGGTGACTGATAGGTTTATATGTGTGTGCAGGAGAGATATAGGAAACCTATATCTCAGTGAGGGGTGCTAGCACCACCTCACCCAGGCTGCAGTAGCAGGCCTGTGGTGTCAGATTTAGACTGCTTCCCAGGGTGGCATAACACATGCTGCAGCCCCTGGTAGGCCTGTGAAGTACCTATGCCCTTGGCACCTAAGGTACCATATACTAGGGACTCATAAGGCACCACAGTATCCAATCACTAGTGCACCTAGAGTGCACTCCATGTCGTTTAGAGAGAGCAGATAGACTGGGGCCCTGAATAGCAGGGTCCCAGTCCAACTAAGTCATAAACCAGCAAAACACCATAAAAAAAGTGGGGGCAACCATATAGTCAGATTCCACCTTCCTACAGTCGTCAAGTTGTCGTAGAGCATTTTGATCTTGTGGTGGAAGAAGGAGTTGAGTTTGTTGCAGAGGTCTTGGAAGGGAGGGACGTCAGTCGTTTTGCTGTTGGGTCTGGTGAATTCTTTTTATAATGGCAAACATTTTTCTTTGTTGATTTGATGAGTTGGTGGTGTGCCCTGGTTGAGGCATTGTATGCAGAGCATGCTTCTGGGGTTTTGCTGTTTCTCCATGTTTTCTAGAGTCATCGGCAAGAGCTCTTGGATTCTAGGAGGTCCATGGTGAACCAGGCGGCTTTCGCGTTGCGGCGTCTAGTGGAGTTCTGGAGAGGGGCGAGAGTGTTTGCACAGTTGGCGATCCATTGGTGGAAGTTATTTGCTGCTGTGTTAGCGTCTGTCGTGGTAGGGGGAGGAGTGCAGCTGAGGGTGGAGGTGAGGTGTTCTTTGGTGATTTTGTTCCGGTTTCTGCGAGGGAGGCATGGCGTGCGCTTGTGTGCAGTGGGTTTCAAGAAGGAGAAATGGACGCAGTGGTGATCCATCCAGAGCAGTTCCATGGTGTGACTGAAGCGAATGTTGTTGCCTCTGGAGAAGATGGGGTCAAGAGTGTGTCCTGCCGTGTGAGTGGGGGATATGAGGCAATGTGCAACTAAAGTGTGTCACAGTGAGTATGTTAACAACAGTGAGTTAAAATGTGGTTGACATGGTGGATGTGTGAGAGAGCGTTTGTGAGGGAGACATCACCCAGATCAACTTTGATTCACCTCATCTATGATTACTGCAAACTTCATCTTATTGGCTTCTGCCTCACTTTGTCTTACCTTTCTGCCCACCCTGACACTTTCCTTCACTTCTTAGTCTTTCAGTCTTGACTCACTGATCTACTCTCTGATCTACTCTCTTCTGTGATATTCTACCTGGGCTTCACCTAACCCTTCTTTCTGGGTCTTTTCTACCCTTCTTTCTATCTGGTTCCCTTCTTAGCCTCTAGATTGACCCTCTGGCACCTTTCTGCCCAATACATAACTGTTTACCGGTAACTCTGTCTGACAATCTCCCAGAGTCCTTAGTCATAGCCCCAGTACCATAAATGTGTCCTACATTCTGCTGCCCCCTACTTAAATCACTTATTGTAGGAGAGTAGGATCTGCTTCACATGGGTACCCCCACTTTTTGCTGATGCTTCACTGTTTTTCAACTTTAGTCTGGCTGGGGCCCTGCTAATCAGAACCCCAGCCTAGCTGCTTCCTCATTAAAATGGTTTCCATGTGCCTTAGGCACCTCTCTGATTGGAATCTGGAGTGCCCTTATAAGTCCCTAGTATATGGTATACTATGTACCCAGGGCATAGGTACCTCAGAGGCCTGCCAGGGGCTGAAGCATGTATTATGCCACCCCTGGAAGGCCAGCCAAAAGGACACCACAGGTATGCTACTGCAGCCTGGGTAAGGTGGTGCATGCACCCCTTACTGTGATATAGGTTACCTATATCACTGCATATGCACACATATAAACCTATAAGTCACTCCTATGGCAGGCCTTATCAATCCTGAAGGCAGAGTGCTTGGTTCTTATGTGAGAGTTTGCCCCTGCATGAGCAGAGCCCCTCTGCAGCGGTCGGAGACCCTTCTCTGATGCAGTTTGTAGTGCAGCCTGACCATATACTCTTAAGTGCATTATATCCTCGCGGTACAATGCTAACTTTGGACTGGCTGCATGTCGTGTTTGGTGTCAAACATCTTGGAATACTACCCCCGCTCAGTTCTGGCGGCGGGGGTAGCATTCCACCCTTCTAGAGGGAGAGACATGTACCCACCGGCATACCCGGTAACTTCTTTCCAGAGCCCTGGCATCACAACATGGATGCCGCTGCCACAGACACGGGTCTGGCCTCCTGCTGCTGACTGAAACTCCGGCAGGGGAGGCCTGGACAATAGGTTTCCTGTCCCAGGGAGGCGTAACCACCTCCCCAGACAGGACAATGTGTATTGGGGCTGGGCGGGAGCACTCTCTGGTGCTTTGAAGTCCTGCACTGGGGGCACATTTGGTGTCCCTGTGCATACCCCAGTTCAAACCGGCTCAGGGGCTTCCAGTCCCTGCTCTGGCGTGAAACTGGACAAAGGGAAAGGGGTGAAACCACCCCTCTGCCCTGACCCTCCCATAGGTGGGTCCCCAGAGTATGTCCAACCCCCTAACTTGGTATAAGTATGGGACCCCAGTCCTAAGGACTTTAGATTTACTTGGACAAAACTCTGACACAGAATCCTGGACCTTCGACGCTCTACTTCAAGATTAGAGGACTGAAGAATCTCCCTTGGGGTCAAGGAGTGACTCCCCTGCTTGGCAGGCACCTAAGAAGCAATTTTCCGGTCTGCATTGCTGAAGCTCCCGCCGGACGCCGAAGTCTTTGCAACACCAGAGGTAGATTTCTAGACTTCCCCAAGGCTGCCCTGAGTCTCCAGCAAAGCTGAGGCCCGTAGCTGTCGTGGATAACGTGGAACCGTGACCCCTGGACACCGAGCACATTTGCAAGTGCATCCTTTTTCTGGTCTCCCATGAAGTTGTGCTTTGGGTTACGAGTCGCCCTCGCCTCCAGCACCAACTGCACTGAAGATCACTGGCCTCCACTCCACGAGTGTCCTGTGAGCCAGCTCCAAGTGCATCCACTTGAGGCTCCTTTGCGGTCGCTAGTCCGTTGGCTAGTGGGCCCTCCCGAAGGCAACTCTTCTTCTTCTTGGGCTTCCCTGGTTGCTCCAGACGTGCCCTGACGTACCTTCGCTGGGTGAGTCCCTCAGACCTTGCTGGTCTGCACCACCGTCCTTCTTCTATTTCCACAAGACTTGCCTTTGCCAAGGCTTGTTGGGTCCAATCCGGTCGCCGACACCCCTGCAATCGACAAACTTTGTGGGACAGCTCGAATCCAGCTCCTGGTTGTCGTCGACGCCTCCTGGACCTCGTGGCTGAAGAGTCAAGATGACCATCAACCTACCTGAAGCACCCGACATCGGTGGGCATCCGCTCATCGCCTTCCTGGTCACTGGCTAGTGACACAGACTCTGTCCCCTCTGCTTTCAGGTTCTTCAGATCTTCGATCCACCTTTGGATCCACCCAAACACTTTCGACTTGGCCGCCAGCAGCACTTTGCAGCAGATCGCCATTGAAAACGACGACGAAACCCGACCCCGAAAGACACCTATGCACCCGGCTTCCTGGGTGAGGTAACTCGAGTACTCCGGTGCTCCGTGGGTATAGACTCTAGAACAACCTAGTTCTAAAGGGGTTTGCTCCAAGTCCTCCTCTAAGGGGTCGATTCCGATTCGGGCCAGAAATTTCTCCGACCGAGCCGGACCCGGAGAGATTTCCGACCGAATCGGACCCGTGCAGTCCGACCGAACGAGTACGATGCGCACGTATGCCATCGGACCCGAGTCGGTCGGACTCCCATTGAAGTCAATGGGAGCCGGTCGTACAACGCGTACGCGGGCTCCCATTGACTCAATGGGTGCGAGTCGGACAAGTGCGCCCCCTACAGCGGGTACGCGGCGAAGCGATTCGCGCCGTACACGCACAGGTAGAGGGGACCCATGGGTCCCCCTGTGTGCGACTCGCGCGGCTACGCGTACAGGGGGGTCCGACACGGACCCCCAAAGTACGGCTCCGACAGCTCTTTCGAGCCGGAGTGCGCGGCTCGGTCGGACTGCTCGCAGCGCGCATCGTACTTACCCGGCCGGGGAACATCTCCATTGCGCGGTGCGAGTCGAGTCCGAGCGAGTCGGTCGGTGCGGTTCGAGCCGGGAACGAGTCGGTCGGAGCGGTCGGGACGCCCGGACGAGTCAGTCGGCGAATTCGCATCGTACTCGCTCGGCCGGACCCGCGTACGATTCGGTCGGGAAACAGGGCTCCGTATCGGATCCGGTAAAGCCGAATCCGATTCGGAGCCCTACCGGCCGAGATCGGAATCGGCCCCTAAGTGTCCCTTTTCTTTAAAACTCCAACCGCGACATTCCCCATAGAAGTCAACGGCGGCTCGCGGCTGTGTTCTCACACTGCACGCGTCCCCCGTGGGTCCCCTGTGTCACTACCTTGGGTGGTTCCTTGAGGGCCAAGCACTTCTACAGGCTCTAGGCCTGGTGTCTAGCTCAGTCGTGGTTCTTATACCACTTTATTGGTATATGGTTTGGTACGCCCCTAGGGCTCAAACGTGTATTTGTACTATTACTGTTGATAACTAACTTATAACTTATGTACTTCGAACTCTAGCCTCATAAAGAGACTAGAGGGGTGTGTTTAGCAATAAATACATATATTTTGAATATATACCTGGTGTGGTCCTCTTTCATTTGGTCACTCAAGAGATTATAGACTGGTAAAACAAGCTGCTTTACATTCCTTCAAGACTTAGCCTGAAGGCTGCTCTCCATAGCTACCACTAGGATAGCTTTCAATAAAGGTTGTCTTTAACCTATCTCCAATAAGGGGTTGTTTGGACTGGTGCAAGGTGCCCACTATAATTAGTGGACAGCATATACCAGGCCAACTTCTCACACTTATCTCATCTTAGGGTTAGGCAGGAGTATATTGTGACACTTTTTAAGGACCCAAGGGCCTTAGGGACACAACTTAGAGGTCAGGACTCACTTAAGTAGAGCCACTAACAGGGTCCAGGGCAGGTCTAGATGGAAATAATCAGCTGGGCTCTTCAGGAAAGTGAGCTTTTTGTAGCTTGTAGCTTTACAGGAGGTCAGCTAACTGACCCTTGGAGTCTAAATCTCAGTCCTGGGTACATGTGAGAGATGGTCTAGCCCTTAATGTTCTCTTAAAACAGCATGTGCAGTCCTTCTTCTATCTTCCACAGGTTCAGAGGTGTTCTGAATAGGGTACTGGTAGTGCCACATTTATGCCCAGTGCCAGCCTGCGGCAGGGGTAAACTTCTGGCCACTCCTGAACCAATGGGGTAAACGTTCCCAGGTGTCCTCCTGCCCAATTTTGCAGCATTTCCTGACTGTGTGTTCTACTATTAACTATCCTACAGTGCCCTTCCTTAAATAAAGTGAAGATGACAAAACCTTTCTTCCCATGTGCAGAGCTCCCTGTGCCAACCAAGGGGTTTGGCTTTGGTAATGGGCTAACGCTAACTTGCGGTCACTCAAAACCAGTATGGGGAACAGCTCCGTGTTCCTCTGGGATTGGTACCTTGATGGCTAGTAGGACAATTGAGGGAGCAGGCCCATGTGTGAGCTACATCTGTCTGTGACATCTTTAATTTACTTCCTAGGCACCTCCAATCCCCAATTTGACTCTGCTGTTTGTCCTCCTTTATCATCGGTTTTTATATATATATTTATATGTCAGTCATCTCCTCTGATACTAAGGATTAAATTCAAGGGGAAGAGATGGAAGCTCTTCTCTTCTGCAGTGCCTTGGGAATTCAGGTGAGACAAGCTCAGCCCAGATGACAATCCTGTCATGGGAAGGCCCAACCCTAATAAAGGCATTTAGGGCCTGTCTCAGAGAGGGGCAGACCTGTAGACATGCTTCACATTATCACTTTAGTGTGGCACAATATGTGCTGCAGTTCACTAGTGATATTTAACTGGGCAAGCGTTTTTACCCTAGCCAATGTCTAAATGCTTTAGGGGTGAGAGTACATGCAATCAAGCCTGGTTAGAGGTTTTCCAGTGTGCAGAATCAAATACATTCTTTTACAACACGGTTGCTTGCTGTGAAATCAGTGAAAACAAATTAGTAGAGTGAGCGTCCCAAATACGACTTAAATAATGTTTTTTTAGGCCCCTAATTGTGTGATGCCATCACCAATTGGGCCACATAGAGGGGTCGCCTATCATCTTTAAATATCTACAGTCCTGAAGATGGTCTCACTGATTTGTTAACGACTGGGACTGAAACGTCTACATACATTCCAATTTCCTTTGTAGTCATTGTTAAGAATATGCAATTTAAAGCCTAGTATTCTTTTTGACAGGCTTAACCCATATATACAGGAAGTGGTTGTTTGACACATTGCCATGGCATATGAAGTTAGGTATGATTAAGTAATGACCAATATCAATGTGTCATAAGATTTATTATTGTGAACCCCTGTTATGTAGATATGAAGATTTATCTTTTTCAATATAAAGACAATTTTTTTAACATATACACCTGCTTTTTGAAATGTTGTTTCTTTTTATACAATTTGAAAATAACCTTCAGTTAAGCTGTAATGTCAAGTTTTGTTTGACTTCCTTACCTGTTATATTACATTGACCCAAGTCCTCAAGGGACCCATTGGGTTGCCCTCTTTTGTCTAAAGAAGTCAAATACAGAAGCATCAGTCCAGAAACAAATGAGGGTGGTCATCCAAAAAATGGCACTGTCTCTACAGTAATAATAATATTTTGTAATTCTTGCACAGGTAGTTGTTAAAGGCTGATCAGTGGCAGGAGGGTAAAACTTAAAGTGCTCTATCATGATCGCTTTTTCAGCGCTATACCAGTGCAAATGTGGTTTGTGTGTTTTATTTTGATTTCTCTAGCACACATATTAATTCCAAATATCCCAGAGTTAATGCATGTTTTGCTGAAGGCAGAGCTTGGAAACACGGGTCTGTACCTGCCTCTGCTCTGCTGTTAGCAAAACATGCATTAATTTTCAGATTTTTCAAATTACTTTAGGAATTGAAGGTACCAAAAGGAAGTGCACACCTTCTGTGCTAGCACAGTGCAAAAACGAGATCACAATACACCCCCATGAATGCAATGTTTTTATTACCTTGGGCCATACTGTAAAAGGCTACTCTGGTTCAGTGTAGAGGAGGATCAACCTTTACAATTTAGGGCCTGATTACCATGGTGTCTTGCCTCGCCTTCAGAATAATACAGAGTTCCACAAAATACCACTACCACACAATGGCTCAAACACGACGAGGCAGGAGACATAAAACACAACAACACCAAGAAAAGGGGTTTCCCTTTACAAAATGTAAAGACTCTCTTTTTAGAATAAGGCTTGGGGTTTAAACCAAAAGACTTCCCCAGATGTAAAATGAATAGTGTTAAAATGTATGTAGAGATATATATATTTATATGCAGTTAAATACATGAATAATAATAATGAATAAACAAGCAGCAAATAGTACTGGACGTCCTGCAAGAAATCAGAAAGATATATACACTAAATACATCAAATGGTTACTTTAGATGTGCACTCTGACTCACTCACACATCACAAAGAAAACACCTCAAATGATCATAGCCACTGGTCACATATCACAATGGCAATAATCAAAACTCAAACACTTCACCTGGTGCAAACACTGCATCTTAGCCCACTCCAGACCGGGGGATTTACAGCCGGGGACAAGAGCCTCAGCAACCAGGGTTCCGCTGTACCGAAGTAGACGCGTCCATCCCCAATCGGATTCCAAAATCCTGGTTTCTAAGTCAACAACCCTCAGCTTTATATTCTCAAAACACACTAGAAGGTTCGAGAGTCTTTCCCTATGCACCAATGAAACTTACTGGAATTGGATCTTTTCCATGCAAGCAATCCAGGGCAAAAGGAGTTCACACTTTCCCTCTGCATTCTCACATGTTCCAGCCTTTATCTTGATGAAGCTTATGAAAGCCTTCCAAGGTACATTAAACAATCTCTCACAAAACAACTTTGAACGTGATTAACCCAAACAACTTGCAAACACTCTGGGTGCCTGTCTGTGCACGCAGAAAAGCTCAAGCAAGGCAGAGTCAGAATTCAGGATGACATGAGGCCATGTCAAAGCCAATAGTAAGAACTTCATCATACTTCCCAATGTACAACACAATGCACATTTGTGCACCCCTGCCTATAGCATCACATACTTGATCTCTCAATGTACAACATAATGCACATTTGTGCACCAGTGCTTATAGCATCACATACTTCATCTCCCAATGTACAACGCAATGCACATTTGTGCATCACTGCTCATAACACTGCTCTTCGAGACCAAAAAGTACTTTCCACACCTCTCTCTCTCTCATGCTCACAAATGCACATCCCACACGTTCTGTTCTTGGCAAGGCTGTTCTACTCTGTGACAGCGCCCACTGTAAGACTGCAAGATTACAAGAAAGAAACCTTCAAGAGTAACAAGGCATATGCAGGGTGTCGTACATTCATGCTAGGGTAAAGTAAAACACCAAAGTCAATTAAAATGATGGTAGTCAAAGGTCATCACGTGGTTTCAGACCACAAGAGTGCCTCTAGCACTACACATGGGTGTCAGACTGCAACCGAAGGCTCGTCGATTATAGTCCTACCGCCATCTGCTGCTCCTCTCCTACAGATGCATTACAATTCATGCGGTCGGAGGGACCGTTGGTGCATCAGTAACTCTCCATAATCCCTTAATGGTAATGGCCCGCCGTTGGGATTATGATGTCAGTTTCCGACAGCCATTCCATGTTGGCATTTCTGACATGGAAAGGCTGTCGTAAACAGGCATTGGGGGCCCCTAGCAGGGCCCCCTTTCCCCCTGGCCCTCCGTATTGTGGCCTGCACCAGGAAACATCCATTTTTCAATGGGAGCTTGTACTGTGGGCGTTTTCAGCCCGCCACACAAGCGTCCATTGGAAAATGAATGTTTCTGACTGCAGTCGTATCCAAATTGGTATTTCGGAACTGCCGACCTATTGTCTGTTGGTTCCTTTACTGTAACGGTGTTGGGCGGACATCATAATAAAGCCTAAAATGTTTACAATGCCACAGGTAAGTATCTTTTTCAATTAACAAAAGTAACAAAGGGCCTACTCCATCATGGCAAATCCTTCTCCTCAAATTTATAGATGTTCCTCAGCCCATCTCTTGCACTTACAGGAACCGATTGCATGGTGGTTCTTGTAAATGCATTCAAAGTTTGACGGATGGCTTCGTCAACATGACAAAAATTTACTTTTGTTTATTTTCAAAAAGAAAATCTCAAAGTGGGATTTTCTTTTGAAAATAAAAAAAAACATTGCCACCCTAGACATGGGAGATTTATCCCACAGCATGTGGGTCATTTTTGCAGTTTTCACTACCCGTAACCACCAGGTTTTACCTGCAGCTGACAAAAAGTAAAAACTGGACATGCGTTTACCCACTCTAAATTGGACAGGTGAACACATTACTTAACCACCCACAACCCTTCCAACATTGGGCTGTTGGGTGTATGAAGGCAGCAAAGAAGAAGTAGTGTCCACTTTCTACACACTGTAGTTCCACCCAACTCTAAATGAGGAGGAGTACCCTCTGCGCCAAAGTCCAAATGGGACCTAAATGATTATGTTATTTAAAAAAAAATCAATTAGGTGTGGTTACTGGTAAAGGGAGGTATGGGTAATTTTACAGTTTAGTGGTGGGTAGTGGTAAAGGGAAGTAAAGATAATTTTAGGTATTTATGGGTGGGCAGCGGTATAGCAGGGTGAAGGTATATTTAGGGTTTAGGCGTGGTCAATCATAAAGGAAGGTAAGGGAAACTTTAGGATTTAAGGTTGGGCAGTGGTAAAGTGATGTCATGATAATTTTAGGGTTTGGGGTGGGTTGTGGTGAGGGGAAGTAGGGAGAAAAGTAAGAAATTGGGAATATGTATATATATTAGGGGTGGGTGTAACTCGAATAATTATGTGAAATCACATCAAAAGTATGTGATATTATGCAAATTATGCAGGTAGTGTAACCCAGCATTTTGCATTATTGTCTCTTTTGCACTATGCACCTTTGTGTGTCTAAAATTTACCGAAGGATGCATTTTGTTCTATGAAAAAAATGCTAAATGCTATAGAACATGAAAATCAGCAGCTAATTTCTCCTCTTGTTTGCTAAGTGTATTGTTCCTGTGATCCTGCAGTAGATGTTGCTGCCAAAATACTCTTGATTACAGTTATAGTCTGAGCATGGTCTTCAGACAGGACAGCTTGGAAACATTGAGGAGGGCTTTCTTCATTCTGGTTTTGAGCTGTGCTGTCTAAAGTAATCAAGCAAAGTCAGCAAAACATCATTTTAAATGAATGAACTTTACACAGAGCAAGAGCATAAAAAACAGATCTGTACATTGCACTAATTTCTTACTATCATGGGCCATATTATGAATGGCTGTGCTGGCTCAGAGGAGAGCTGAACATCTCCTTTTATGCATCTGCAGTACAGTGTGTAAAGTGAACTAATTTAACCCAATATTTCTCCAGGCTGAAGCTTGCATTTCAGACAATACAGTTCTGAAACAGTAGGCATGGTTTACATCTGATTCGGAGCTGTATAAAATAATCTACTAATTCGAGAAAATATCAGATTAAATGCAGTTGTTCTTTCTTTATTGCAGACCCCCCTGAGATTTCTACAATGGGGTGGCTACAAGGGACCTTTTGCCCTCTCCAAACTTGGAGCCTGGGATACCACCGAGTGCCAGAGAAGAAAAACTGAGCTGCAGAAAGTCAGAGCTAGGCCGTGGTCAAGGTGGTCCATTTCTAAAGAACTCCTGTCTGACATTGTATACTTTGCATAATACGTATCATGTAGTTGCACCTTCTGATCTTCATTCCTGCCTCTGTGTGCTCTACAGTTTATGGAGAGTCGCAAGATATGAGGAGTGCTGCATTTAGTAAAGGCTAAGAAACTATGGGACAGATTTATCAAAATGTAAACAATGTAGTATAAATTGACATATCTTTTCCATATTTGTATATAATAATCAACCAGAGGCTCAAACATTGATGCACACAGGCTATGTCAGACATTCCTAAGGTTATGACAGAATTGCCCCATGTCAGATAAGGTTCAGTATAAAAAGTCCGTCAAGTGACCACTTGAGAGGAGAGAAACTGTTGAGCATAGCACCAGATTCCACCATGACTGGAAAAGCCTCCAGCAAGCTCTCAGGGGCTCTGGGAAGCCTTTTGCCTTCACTAACTAGTGCCACGATTGTGTTCTCACACAGGTGGAATCTCCTTGCTCTTGGCCTAAACAGACAACAAACTATGTTGTCTTGGTATTTGCACCACTTTTAAAACTCAGACTAAACATTTAATCATCTTCTAGAACTAGCATAGCGCTTAGAGATAAGACAGTGTGGGTGTTAAGGGCTACAAACTGCAATGTTACAACAATTATTCCCTGTTTTCATGGTTATTGAAAATCGCACCTGCTTTTAATTCTTATTTAATATGATGATACCAATATTATGTGTACTAGGTACCGGAGTTTTTAAAATAGTTATTTTGAAATAACTATGTTCAAATGCGCATTCCATTTCTAGTGATCTTGAGAGTGTAAATCATTAATAAAAAATAGTTGGATTACCTCTGCTTCCTGTAACCCAAAAACATTGACTCAACTTCAGCTATGCTTTTGGTGGGGTTCTGTGGGGCAAAAATAACCTGTCTTTCAAATTCACTTGTTGGTGCATTAAACTAAGTTCCCTTGTGTCACCCTTGGTGTGAAAATAAACCTTGTAGAACTAAGCCAAAATATTAGTTTAGGCAACACCGTATCTGTACTAATGTGTATGTTGTGTTTTGCATGTGTTGACAGTTGACATGAGGTCGTGCCTGAGACCTAACACTGCCTTTAAGGGAGACCTAAAAATAACTGCACGATAAAACTGTATATCCAGCCTTCATAGATTTCAGTCCACACATTTCCACTGAGTACTGGAGGGACCATTGGTTTTGGCTCGGTCTTACAGAGATTTTCTCCTCTTAATCTATGTAGTTGGCCAATGTTTGAACATCTATGTATGCAGTGTTGAGCCAGATTTCGTTCAGTAGCTTATATAAAGTGATCCGAGGGATTTAGCTGGGAATATTGTGGACTGTGACCCACCAGAAAACAGGGATCTCTGTGAGTGTATCCACACAATTTGTCAGTGATTATTGCTGGAGGGAAGGAGCATTTCTCAGCTGCTTGTCTGGCTCAGTTCTAGCTCATGAAGAGTTAATTTGCAGTGTGCACCACTGCATATTTTGGCTAAAAGAGAATGTGTTACCTCCTTCACTGAAAAGAACATGTAATTTTACACTTTACAAAAAAACTGAGATTGGCTGGAATGAAGCAAAGTGTACATAAAAGAACACACCAAAGTGCATGCCTACTTTGCATTGAAGTATGCTTGGTGTCAAATCCACAATGGGGAATGGGAACTGGTCCACCGATGACAACACAGATATTGCTTTTTCTGATCTCACCTGCTCAAACACTGGATTAAATAGTGTGAGCACTGAGATAAAAATGTGGGCTCAGATTTACTAAGGGCTTGCCTCATCAGTGTGTCACGCAAAGTGATGCAAGCTTTTAAATCCTGCCCAAAAACAATCCTGGATGTAATGCAGGCACCCTTGCACCATGGCCCAAGGGTGCCTGCATTGGCACTAGGCAGCACAAAGAGTGCCATCGCAGGGAGAGGGCAGGAATGCATCATAGCTAAGAGGTTATGGCACATTTTTGCTCTTTCCCTGTCACACAATGCAGCACAGCAAGCTGTCCAGCTGCATTAAGTGACTTTTTAGTAAATCCGACCCATTGTTTCCACTCAGATGTGTTTTAGCAGTTATTCTAATTGAAGGACACCTTAATATCATGCGAATTTTGTAGAAAGTAAATACTTTAAAAACTAAAATAATATTTGTTTTTTAATCTCAGTGTTTGATAAAATCTAAATTTAAAACATTTCCCTTGTCTTTATGTAGGAAAAGTAATCTTTTTGAAAGTCATATTTCTGCAGTAACTTTTATTTATTTAGTGTTTAGGGATTTTGAAAAGCACAACTTGTCACCTTCCGAGTGCTGAATAATCCTCCTGCCCCGTTTGTGTTTAGGTTTTCGTTATTTCCTTGTGTCCAAACTTGGCATTACGGATTTTCTCTTTCACCAAAAAAATTAACCAATTTAAGAGCTCTCTGTGGATAATACGTTCTAGAAAAAAGGATCCCCAATGTCTTTGCTAATTCTACGTAAAGTGTTTTAAGCACACCTATAATTTATTTACCTATCTATTTTAGTCTTGTTTTGTACAGTGCCAACCATGCCCATATTCTGCATTAGAGCGCTGGCACAGGGGGGGTGGTAAGGGTAAGCAAAGAAATGCAAATGCAAGGAAAAAGAAAAGGCCTGAAGCTCAATTCAGGAGATTGGTGGGAGAGGAGGGTTTTCAGAGATGTTGGATGCTTTGCATAGCTTGTCTCATGGGATCCTGCTCAAGTGTGCTGAGTCAGTTTACTGATCTATGTCAAACACACTTTACAATCATTTTTGAAACTTGACATGCCTACAACTCCAAAGGATTATGTATGTGAGTGCTGAGATGTGATTCACGGTTCACAGATGGCAATGAGGAGAACCCACTTACCCACTGTGCAATCTTAGAAGAGGGGCTTTGGGCAGAAAAATATAACTAGTGATATATTCTGCCTACAGTTGTTTGACTATATTTTGGAGAAAAAAAGGATTGAGGTACAAAGCTAGCATTTTGTATATGTTCTGCTACAGAGCCAGGGCTCCTTACCTTCAAATAAGACTCACATCAGTCTGAAGAATCCTAAAGCACTGCAAACAATATCTCTTTTAAAAAAGATCCAGCCAATAAGGATGCTAATCTGCCAAATCTGCCTCTGAAGCCAGCGCTAGAAAAGATGACAGAAGTATGTTAAGAACGTCACCTAAATGGATCTGGTTTTGGTACGCACATGAAAACAGCTGCAAGAGCCAGAAAGCGCTGTGAAATTCATGTTGCTGAATATGTCCCAGCAGGTTCTTTCCATTCAAAACTGTATGCACAAAAGCAGCCTTTTTATTCACTTGTAGCCCTCATGGGATGTTATCCCCAAAGCTGTCAAGGGCAATTATGAGATTGTCTCACCTGCAGAACCAAACAATTAACAAATAATGTTCTCATTAAAGGTTGTTCAGCTTCTCCAGTAAAAAGCTTTCTGAAACAAAGGACAAACTCTCAAAAATATATAACCAAAGATTGGACAAGGTCTGATCATGTCCATGAGTCACAGAGAAAGGCTTTTTGGATGGTTTCCTCCTTCAACTGTTTTTCAATATAACTACTGATATTGAGATGTGTCCATGTGTATCTGTATGGGCTATGGTTCCAGCCAGCAGGAAGAAGCTTCCGGCATTCATCGCATATTAGCTAATCGATACAACAAAGTGTCAAACTGTGCTTTCAAGATGGCTGCCCTACTCTCTCTATGATACAACAATGCTACCTTGATACCTGGCAAAACATACTTCTTGAGTTGAAATCACTGAATCTCTTGTGATGATGAAGGACATAATGAGCCTGAATGACACCTATGGATACTTTCTCTTGTAGGTCCCTAATCTGAGTGTTATTATGTGAATCAACTGTTTCCATAACAGGTCATTCAGCTGCAACTCACTAGATGAGCCACAAATTCCATTAACTGCTACTTACCCCCATCTCAGCCCTGGCTATGCACCCCTGATTAAAAGTAATTATATGATGAAACAATAGATATATTTGAACTGTCCTATACACATCTACAGCTTGCCGTCATACTGATTCGCAAAAAACTCTTCCATCCCATCAAAATCTGCATGCAGTAGTCTAATTATGACCACATCCCCAAGGGTGAAAGGTTATCCCATCAAAGTGCCAGGTAATCTTGAGACAAACATTCCTGAGTCGCTACTCTATGACACTCTACTCCATCCACTCTATGATATTCCACTCTACAACACTGTACTCCATTCTATGCCACTTCACTCTCGACAATCTACGGTGTTCCACTCTATGACACTTCTCTCTATGACACTCCACTCTACGACATTGCAGTGTAATACACTCTCCTCCACACTACTCCATGATACGCCCAGGCAGAATTTTTATTCAATGAGCAGAATTGGCAAAATGCTGAGTTCCTGCTAAATTCTGCCAACTGCTGCGTGGCAGAATTTATGTCTTGCTTGGGCAACTTGATGCCAATGTAATGACAATGGGAACAATGCAAGGCTTCAGAATGGGAGCTGGAGAGCACAAGTGAGAGTAGGCATTTGCCAGTGCGATTTCCGGTTTGCTAGGAGGACTTCCAGTGAGATTTTAAATGTTGAAAATCAGAGGGCTACATCCTGAGTAGATTTTCTACTAGAGCGGCAGCAAAATCATTTTGAAAACAGCATGCTGATATTTGTGCTGATTTTCAGCACCGAACATGCTGACAGTGCAAAATTTGGAAGGCGACCTGCATTTGCCACCCATTGGCGGGATTCTGCAAATTTTTATTCAATGGAGTGCAATTCCACGACTCCCACCCTGGCCTACTCTATGACACTCCACTTAAAGACACTCCACTCTACAAAATTCTATTCCACTCTACTCCACTCCTTGCCACTCTGTTCTACAACACTCAACTCCACTCTATGCGATGGTAAGACACTGTACTAAATGCCACTCTACTCGACAACACTCCAATCGATGCCACTCCACCATACACCACTCCACTCTACGACAATCCACTCCAATCTATCGCTCTCCACTGTACTCTACAGCATGGGATTCCATTCTACACCACTCTATTCTAGAACACTCAACTAAACTGTATGCCCCTCAAGTCTCCTCAACTGTACTTCACTCTACTCCACTCTACAGCCCTCTATTCAGCGACTCTCCACTATGAAATTCCAATTCCACTGAATGACACTCCACTCTACGACACTCTATAACACTCTGCTTCTTGTTATGCCACTAAACTCTACAACACTCTACTCCACTCTATGCCACTCTAACAGACAACACATCACTCCACAACACTGCATTCCACCACATGATGAAACTCCACTCTACAACATTCCACTCTATGAAACTCCACTCCTCTCTGCTCTATGCAACTATACTGTACTATATGATAATCTACTACACTCAATGTCACTCTACTCTAGAACACTCTACTCCACTATATGCCCCTTCACTCTACACCACTGTACTCTCGGACCCTCTACAATACTTCACTCTATGACATGCTGCTTTACGATAGTCCACTCAGCGACACTTTACTCTGACACTCTCCTCCACTCTACTCTATGACACTACCTTCAATGACACTGACTCCAATCTGTGACACTCTACTCCACTGTATGCCAGTACACTCTACAACACTCTACTCCACTCCATGCCAATACATGACAAACCACTTGACGACACTCAACTCAATTACACTCCACACGATAGCACTCCACACTACAATTTGAAGCACATTAAAAAAAAAAAAATTCAATAAAAAAATAAAGGTTAAAGCTAAGTTATAGTTGGGAAAACCTTATAGATTTTTTTGTACAGAAAACCAACTTAAAATACATAAACAGGAATTTTAAAGTTATGGTTATAACTTAAATTTATAATTTTTGTCCCGGTCGAAATGTACTATAACTTGCACACCTTCATACACAGTGTTGTCAACCAGTTTTCCAAAATACATTGATTATAACTTGTGCCTTCCCCATGCACAGCTTATACCCTTTTGTAGGAGAGTAGGATCTGCTTCTATGGTTACCCCCACTTTTTGCTTGATGTGATGCTGTTTTTGACTAGTCTGACTTGGATCCTGCTAATGAGGACCCCGGTCTATCTGCTCTCTCCTTAAACCTCTGTTTTCAGGACTTAGTTACACTGGGATTGGATACTGGGGTACCCTTGTCAGTCCCTAGTATATAGTACCCATGTACCCAGGGCATAGGTACCTCAGAGGTCTCCCATGGGCTGAAGCATGTATTATGCCTCCCATGAGAGACCATTCAAAATGGAACTACAGGCATGCCATTGCATCCTGTGTAAGTTGGTGCTTGCACAACTTACTAAAGATATAGGTTTACTATAACTAAGGGTCACTGCACTTAAAACCTATAACTCACCCCTATAGCAGGCCTTTACAATCCTGAAGGCAGGGCGCTTGGTTCTAAGTGAGAGGGTGCCCCTGAATGAGCAGGACTCTCCTGCAGCCTACGGAGTCCATTCTCCCGAGTTGTCAGTGAAGCAGCCGTATGCCATATAAAGGGGCACCACGTAATTATGCGATGACCATCTCAAAAACGGCTGCAAAGAATCCTATCATGTTTGGTATCAAACATGTTAGAATCATACCTCCACACCGTTAATGGTGTGGGAGGTATGATTCCCAGCACTGGAAGAGCCCTCTGTTAGGCTCTCAGTGTTCCCGGTACAACACAAAATGGTTGCTGCCGACCAGAGGCACATTTCTGCCCTCCTGCTGCTGAGCCAAGCTTGAGCAGAAGAAGGTAGAACAATGGGCATCCTGTCTCAGGGAGGTGTGACCACCTCCCAGACAGGATTTAGTGTATTAGGGCTGGTGGGTGCGCTTGCCAGAGGCAGAAGGTCTGCATGAGTGGCACATTTGGTGTCCCTGTGCATAGTCCAGTTCAAACCAGTCCTGGTAGCCGTTGGCTCACTCTCTGGTGCGAAACTGGACAAAGGACATGGGAGCAACCTCCCCCCTATCCAGAACCTCCTCTGGGAGGGTCCCCTGAATCTTCCTAACGCTTTCCCTAGGGTACTTAAGGGCTTACCTGGGTGTAGGTCCCTAGATGCGTTGTGGGATAAGATTTAGATCAGACACCACTGCACGTCTAACGTCTGGGCACTCTGGACTTTGCTGGACTTCGTTTGGGCCTGACTTCATCTCCCTTCCAGTCTGGTGCATCGTCTGTGCCTGTTCATCATACAGGAACCTTCCAAGGCCTGTGAAGCATCAAAGACACCTGAAGTAATCTCCCTTGGCGTGAAGGTGTCACTCCCCTGCATTTGCTGGCACTGCACCTAAGTTGACCGGTCTGAAGACCCTGAGCTCCTCTGGACTCCGTGGGCTCTGCAACACAGGTGGTGGTGTTCCACAGCTCCTGAGACCTTCCCTACCCTCTCACCAAGTTTGAGTCCAGTATCCCTCGTGGGGGTTGCGATAACTGAACCCCTATGCACCCCGTCCAACTTGCAGTTGCAAACACTTGTTGGCTTCTTTAAAAGAAGATCTTCGGTCTCCAAGTAGCCCCAACCTCGAGCACCTCCAGTGACCAGAATCTTCAGCCACACCGCATCATGTGCATCGTGGCCTTCATCTTTAGTGAGCTGCTTGAGGTCCTCTCACGACTCCAGTGCCTCCAGCCTGTGGGTCCACTTGAGGGTCACATGTATTTTGTTTGGGCTCCCCTGACTGCTCGGGGACTGCCCTGACTTCCCTGCCTTTGGTGAGTCCCCTGGACCTTACTGGTCCCAACTTTGCACCTTCTAGACTTCCTGCGTGGGTCGCATTTGCCAAGGCTTGTTGGTGCTCCCACCAGACACCGACCCCTCAGCACTTGACATTCTTTGTGGGACAGCTCAAACCCGGGTCCTGGTCTTCCTCAGCATCACCTGGTCCGCACAGCTGCAGAGTCAAGGTCATTGTCATCTTCCCTGAAGCACCCGACATCGTAGAGCATTCGTCTTCCAAGTCTCCTGGTCACTCCTGAGTGACATAGAATCTGTCCCCTCTGCTTTCTGGTACTCCTCTTCAGGAATCCACATATGGATTCCAACTGACACTTCCCTCTTCCAGCAGCAGCACTTTCCTGAAGTCCTCCATTGGGTTCGACTGAGGTTTCTGACACCATTTCACACGTATGCACCCAGCTTCCCTGGTGTAGGTAATGTGGGTGCTAGGGTATCCACGGGTGGGGTGGCTCTCCAACCTTCTGTCTTCGAAGGGGTTCTTCCAGGGTCCACTGGGAAGGCTCATTAATCTTTAAAAATCAAACACGACTTGCACATAGACTTGTACGAAGCACGCGTTGTGATCACACACTACACACGCTCTCCGTGGGGTCCCTATCTACTTACCTTGGGTGGTTCTGTGGGTCCCCAGCAATTCTGCGTCCTCTCGACATCGTTCTGACTCGAGTCATGGTTCTTATACCACTTTCTTAGTACATGGTTTGGTCCCCCCCTCACCTAATCAGTAAGTGTTAAGCATGAAGCTGTGGACAGAGAAGACTAGCAAAGGTTAGGAGTCTGGATTTAACTTGTGACCCTGCCTATGAAGGACAATGTATTAGGATCCAATATTTTTGGCCATCTCTTGGTTTTGTAAATGGAGATATTCCCCTGAGACCACACGTCTCAGCTACTGCCTGCCCACGCATTCCCAATGGCATGTCTCCCATCTTCTGTTTTGCTGCTACCTGCCGGTGGACAGTAGCTCAGACTGCCGGTAGGTGTAAGCTCTGCATGATTCGCCTTTAAGACCATAGACTTGTGTGGGTAGAGCTGCATTTTAGACCAAATTACTAGCTACAGTTGATTTTGGGCAAATCGATCTTAATCATGCTTCCAGATAACTGCTTGAGACTACCCTATTAACTAGCTGTATTGATATCCTTTGCAGATTTCATTGATGAACCTGGCCATCAGCGCTTTAAGAGGCACAATTTTGAAAATGCAATTGTTCGCAAAGTTCAGAGAACTTCACAGTTGTGCAGTGACCTCCACTAAAATTGCATGTGTGGTGAATGATGATGTCACGCTGTGTATAAACAGCACATTTATCACTGTGTCTTCCAAATGTCTTAGAATAACACCAATAATAAAACAAAATCACACCTTACTCATTCTTAGTCTACTGCTAAATTCATTGAAACAAGGTTAACATAGAAATTTTTATATATAAACTTACATTTTATTAATTATATTTATTTTTAAAGTTTTCATATTCAATTATTTTGATACTAATTTCTGAATTACTTTAAATAGATATCCTCAATTAATTTATTTGGATGTGTTTTTTAAATTAAATGCAGTAATGCTATTTTTTTCCGCCACTGTAAAGTGATCAAAATTACATTAATATAAAAAAAATCACAGTATGATCTATCTTTTATTCTTTTTGCTTCTCAAGGCATTTTTAAACTTTGTGTTTTTAAGGCTGTATATAATGGGGTTGCACAGAGGAGTAACAATGATATAAGACACAGACGTTTTTTGCTGTTTTTTATTTCAGGTGTTTACGTTGGTTGCATACAGGCCCATAGAACACAGTAACTGCAGTCGGATGGGAGGCACACATGAAGAAGGCCTTGTATCGTCCATCCTTAGACTGTATTTTCAAGATAGCTGTATGATGTTGATGTAAGATGTGATGATTAAGATGAATGGTGTTTTTATTCCAACAATAACACCACCAATGTCTGAAAGTACCTCAACTGGTAGAGTGCTGGAACAAGAAAACTTCAACAGGGCTGTTAAATTGCAGAAGAAATGGTTGATTGTGTGAGATTCGCAAAAGGAGAGCACAGATGTTAGGATGATGTGCGGCAGTGGGATCATAAAACTTACCATATAGCTTCCAGTAGCCAGCTGCATGAACAAAACTTTAGTCATGATAGTCATGTACCATAGGGGATTGCAGATGGCTACATACCGATCATAAGCCGTGACTGTAGGAGAAAAAACTCTGTGGACATCATGAGTATGAAAAAAATAGAGTTGCAAAAGGCACTGTGAAAGAGAGACATGGATGCCCTTCAGGAAGATGTGAGACAGCATGGGTGGGAAAATCATGGAAGTGTACATAATGTCAATGAAGGATACGTTTTTGAGGAAGAAATACATGGGTGTGTGCAGGTGTGAATTGAAATAAATAATCAGCAAGATAAAAACATTTCCCAGCACAGGCATGAAGTAAATCAGTAAAAATGCAACAAAAAGGGGAATTTGCATATGTGGAAGATCTGAAAATCCCATAATTACAAAGGGGCCGATTCCGATCTCGGCCGGTAGGGCACCGAATCGGATTCGGCTTTACCGGATCCGATTCGGAGCCCTCGTTTCCGACCGATTCGTGCATGCGTCCGGGCGAGCGAGTACGATGCGAGCATACGCGAAATCGCCGACCGACTCGTTCGCGCGACCGAACCGCTCCGACCGACTCGCACGGACATGACTCGCACCGCGCAATGGAGACGTTCCCCGACCGAGCAAGTACGATGCGCGCCTCGAGCAGTCCGACCGACTCGCGCCGTCCGGCTCCAAAGAGCAGTCGGAGCCGCACTTTGGGGGTCCGTGTCAGACCCCCCTGCACGCGTAGCCGTGCGAGTCGCACACAGGGGGGACCCATGGGTCCCCCCTACCTGTGCATGTACAGCGCGAGTCGCTTCGACGCGTACCCGCTGTAGGGGGCGCCCTTGTTTGCGACGCACCCATTGAGTCAATGGGAGCCCGTGTACGCATTGTACGACCGGCTCCCATTGACTTCAATGGGAGTCCAACCGAATCGAGTCCGATATCATACGTACGCATCGTACTCGTTCGGTCGGGCTGCTAGAGTCCGATTCAATCGGAAAGCTCTCCGGGTCCGGCTCGGTCGGAGAGATTTCCTGCCCGAATCGGAATCAGCCCCAAAGTCTTTTGTCAAAGTCAGATTTTCCCAATTCACTCTTTCAGTGTTGCAAAACATCTGAAGTTTGAAGATATCTGAAATACAAAGACACACACGATCAACGTGTATTTAGTTGATGTTATTTTGCTCAGTGTGTCCAACAATGCTCACAAATACATTACACAATGTACATGCCAAAAAGAAACATATGGAATGCGATTCTGGCAACATAAGAGACATATGCTATATATTGTGGATAATAGGAGCTGTATGTATTCCTTTTCATTGAGATGTTTAAGAATTATATAGAGTTGTGATTCCCTGATCAATGCCTCACCTGACTTACGGCAATTGATAACATTTCAAATGAAAATACACAGTTTCAACATGAAAACTAATCAACTAAATACTAAACTAAATACTAAAACTCCAATTCCATACCGACAGGGACGTTATCAAAAAGACCTAGAATGGTGTATCGTAAAGGGAAAACTTTGAGGAACATACTATGCCCCAGCTATGTTAAAAATGTGTGTGACAAGAACAAGACTTGGTTACCAGAAAGACCACTTGGTTTTCATTTGTGTAGGGCATGCTGTATATGTGAACTAGGATTAAATAAGTTGACAACTTGTAAAAATAATAAGTCCAGAGAGTATTCTATCAACTCCTTCATAAACTGTAACACCGCATTTAATGTCTATATAATTGGCTGTGCCTGTGGTATGATATGTAGGGAGTAGTATACGTTGCCTAAATTATGAATTCAAGAGCATGTAAGATCTGTTAGACATAAAGATGCTAAATATCCAGTTGCCATACATAAACACAGGGATCACCCCAATGAGACAAGAATTTGGTTACATGCTGTAGAACATGTGTTGTCTCAGGAGAGAGGTGGTGACAGAGAAGTGGCTTTAAGACAGGCAGAGGCAAAATAGATTAGCCCATTTCTTATATTGAGCTTTACCTCTGTGTTCATCAACCGTTTTGCTCATGATCATGTACACCAACTGTACATGGGGTTTAAAGATTTTAATTTATATGTCTGTCGCCAACCTACTTTGTGTATATGCATACCGCCTTTATATGGAGATGCTATTATTGTAGGTACACGTGGCCGTTTGAATAAGCGATCTAGCTGATGCTTGGGATAAAATTTATAACATGCATATGTATTGGGTTCATGCTCCTTGAGGGGTGATTTACCCTGATCTATGTCGATTCACATACTACTGAGTAGGAGCTCTTCGAATTAAAAAAAATAAAAAATCTTTCGATGCTCCTTATAGATCAATTTGGGGCACTTATGGATTTTCTGTCTATTGGGATTGGTGCCTGAATTCTGCTCATTGAACCAATACATTAACGCCATTGGTCACATGACCCTTTAAGGGGAATCGTAAGTGAGAATAGCCTATACAATGGCGATTGCAAATTTATTTTTGTAGTTGTGATGTCCTCTCCTCTAATATGGAACTATAAATCTATAAAGGAACAACTACAAAGACAATTGCCTGATGGCTTTCCCCAATTTGGGAATGGTGCCCGAAATTGTATATCGAATAAATACATTAACATTTCTGGTCACATGACCCTTAAAGGTGACCCCAAAGGGAAAATAGCTTTTACAATAATGATTGCGATTTTTTATAGCTGCGATGTTCTCTCCCCTAAAATGGGACTATAAATCTTTAGGGGAACAACTATAAACACAGTAGTCTGACCCATCGACTTTGTAGGAAGTAGCAAATTGCTCAGAAAGTGTTAATGTGTTTATATTTGCATGTTTAAAGATGGCGTCCAAGTACCTTCGTTCCGCCCCTGTTATTATGCGAAATGATAGTCAGAGGCTACAGAATTAAGCATATGATGTACTGCTTGTCATTTTTAGAATAATGACCCTTTAAGAGGATGGTAAAAAAATGAGATCTGGTTGAATCATGTTCTTGGGAAAATAGTGATCTACCCAGGTAATGCATATTCTCAGTTTTAATATCTAAATATGCATGATCCAAGATGGCTCCCTAGGAATCATTCTACTTTGCCTTTCACTATGAGAATTGGTGCCAGGTGTAAGAGATGTAGGATAAATTGGCGGGAGTATTTAAACACATCCCTGACAGCGTTCAGGTTGCTTGACACACGCATATGCCATAGACGTTCCTGTAACTGAAGCACACGAACTTGGTGAGTATTGGGCACCACCAAAAACTGGCTTAGTCCTCTGGGTGGGGACCCTTAAGGCCTTAGCTGTTTATTATTTGACAACATAAAAAGAATTATACTGTAGTTGGTTTATACTGTTGGACTGAATTGTACTAGATAGCACTTCAGTATATGGCTATCTTTCTTAAAAATGTTCTATTCTAAAATGATGCTCATGTGATGTATTTGCTTGTAACATAAATACCTGTTTGCACGTCCATTCTCAAGTGGACGTACACTGTTGTCCCGTTTCAAGATGGCGCTTATGCCAAGCACTATGTTGTGAGATGAGCTTTTGTTAATATCGATACTCTTAACCTATTCACTACAGTGGCGCTTACTTTAAGATTTGTTATCTCTCAGTCTTTAAGCAACTCATTCTATTTTCTCCTTTCTGTAGTTGTTATCAAAGTGAATTGCACTGTATAACATTTTAGTAAATGGCTATCCCTCTTGAAATGTTCTAATTCAAGATGGGCTCATGCGTGGCAACAGCTTGCATTCTAAGCATCTGATCATAGGCTTGCTAGTATTACTAATCTGAACCGATTCGCTGAAAGGGCATTCTTTTTAAGATTAAGCATCTCTCAGTTTTCAAGCAATTTATTTTTGCTTGCTTTCTTTGGTTGATGTTGTTAGACTGAATATCCGTATATAATTTTTCAGTATATGACTGTCCCAGTCGAAATGTCTTACCTTAAGATGGTGTGCATGCATCTTAATATATGCCTGTCTTGTCAAAATGGTGTCCCTACATAACATATTATCGAGTTATTCACGCTCAATTTGTTATTTCCTTTAACTTGGAGTTGTTCGCCACCGTGATGCTGTTTATATGATATAACAGTTGCACTTTGTACCTTAAACTTTATCTCAACATATGCCAGTCATTTAAAATGGTGCCTATGCACCGTATAAGGCTTAGTCCTTGATAATAAAAGCACTAAATGAAATCTTCTCATAACTAGGAGTTGGTCTCCACAGTGATGACGTCTATACAATATAGTTGTCAATGATATGAGTGGGCATTATCATTGGTACACTCTTTCTGTATGTCACGCTATTTTAGTTAATTTGTGATCTTACATTTAAAGATGGCGTCCTTTGACCGTGTTAGAGTTTTCCATTAGAAGACTTATGTAGAGTTGGTTTTGTATTCAGACACATCCTTAGTGTTGTTTTAGACAGGCCATATGCTGCTCTCTCTAACATTACAATTAACTGAGTGATTGATATTAAAAACACCACTGGTAGTTTTATGATATTTTTCAGAATTACCATACTTCTTAGAAGGATTTAATACTGGAAATTTCAAAGATTTCATCCCCAATTCGTAAAGGGAGATTTTTGCATATACTTTGGAGGTATGATTTGAGATATGACTTTCCTCTGTGGAATCTCTAAATTAGGCTTATATTGAAATGCTATTGGAAAATACGTAAGAATCAAGAAGGGGACTCTATACTTAGCCTTCAGTCGATCTTACATCGGCGTTTGATTGTGTAATACGTGCGAGGTTGTGGGCAAAGCTGAAAGAAATGGGGGTAGAGGGACCGATCATTAGCTTCTTAAGGGATTTATACACAGGATGCAGAGCCAAGATAAGGTACGGGGCTGGAGGAGAGTGTACCAGGGCCTTCGACGTGGAGAGAGGGGTAAGACAGGGGTGTGTCTTGGCCCCCTTCCTGTTTTCACTTTATATAAACAGTGTGAGGGAGGAGCTTGTGACCACTGCTAAAGATCTCCCACAAATAGGCACATGCCCCGTCCCGGCCCTCCTCTACGCTGACGACGCGGTATTAATGACACATACCCCATTGGCCCTACAGACGCTGCGCACAAACTTTGTCAAATATATGAGTGATCTGGGACTCCAAGTTAACCAATCGAAAACCTTCATTATGAAGTGTGGAAAGAACAATGTGAAATGCAGAAACTTACTGATAAATGGAATAAAGATTGGTTTTACCAACACCTTTTCTTACCTTGGAGTACTATTTGACAAAGACGGGTCATGGAATAACGCAATTGAAAACACAAATACCCTGTTCAGTAGGGCATGTTGGGCCATTAGAGGCTTTGCAAGCAGACTTCGCATGAATCCCCCAGAAATGATGATGAAAATATACAAAGCAAAATGCACTAGTGTAGCACTTTAAGAGGCGGACATATGGGGGCACAAGAGATGTGCTGAGTTGCAAGCAACAGAAAATAATTTCTTTAGATACCTCTTAGCTATTCCAAAAAGCACCTCAGCATATGTAATGCATTCCGAACTTGGCGCCCCATTTCTCACCTATTTAATTAAATTACAACCAATTCCGCTGTGGCACAAAATATGGACATCAGACTACACAGATTTCAATCAAGCGATAATTACTGACTGTTTGAAATCAAGTGCATATAAGTCTAAACCATGGTTGACGTATGTCCAGCAGTTCCTTGGTGATATGGTCCATCCAGAGTATTTTGACAAACCAGAGATACTTGTTACCATTAGTAGAAAGACATTGAAAACAGAGGCAGTGGCTCATTTGGAAAAGCTTAGCTTGACAATCGAAATCCCGAAACCTTCCATTCTACACAACCAAATGATATTAACCACATTTAATATGCAGCCTTATCTTAAAACTGTTTTAAACTCACATAATAGGTTTGTGCTCACACGCCTAAGATTGGATATATACACAGATTATGCACTTTTCCCAAAATGAATGATTGGTCACGAGACCTGGTAAATTGTCCGTGCGATGGCAGGCTGCGCCAGAACACTATGCATGTGGTTCTTTTGTGTAAATTTAATTCTAAGTATAGGAAGCAGTATATTTTTCCAACTTTAAGGCACCTAAATTTTAAACAATGTCGTCCTGCATATTTGTACTTACAGTCATTGCCAACACTAGAGATTTGCTGCAGTATGTCACCTTTCCTCTGGGTAATGTTTTATGCTAGAAAGAAACTGATGATAGGTACCATATAGAGTACAATAATGGGAATATATACCAATGAGCCACGATTACTAAGGTAACTGGGATCTACAAAATCGGGACGTGGGAAACGAGGAACACTGTGCAAATGCACTTTAACCACTTTAAGATTTGTATAATTGCACAATAGAACTCTGTGTAGTAGTGGTCTTTTAGGAATTTGTCCTTTTGTCCATAACTTTTTATATGTACCTGAATGAATTTAACTAGTTGCCTTTTAACATTTTGTTTTTATGATGATATCGCCTTTTAACCCTTTTGAAATGTAGTGAAATGAATTTGATGCTTGTTGTTTTTATTTGTGTAAATGCTTTTATGGATGTTTTGTTATGGCTCCGAATAAAGCTATATATGACTATGACTAAGTCCAATTAATGAGAGTTTGGCATAAGTTCGCTAATGATTTGTGCTGACCACATCTCAGGAAGTATAATGCACAGCATAAATCACAGCATATGGCGAAAGTGTCTCTGTTCAATTATTCTTCATTCATTTATTTCATTAAAAAAAACACCATTGCATAATGGTTATAGTAGCCAACACGTTTCGTCCTACACGGACTACTTCAGGACTACAAAAGACACTTACAAAACAAGAAAAATATTTACAATATGTACAACTATATACAAATATAGAAGCAATCAGTACTACACTTTACACACTTATCACAATACACTCAAGATTTCATAAACAGAAGGTATATCATTTAAATTGTCATAAAATGTGTAAAGTCCAAGCCTATACATAATAACACAATTTGGTATAAAAATAGGATCACAAACAAAATTATTGAGCCTGTGAGTTTGATTTGCCTCCCTCCTGTGTTACATTCATAGAGGGTAGCCGAACTCGCTATCATGAATAAACATTTTCTCTCCATATTCATATCGAAAGCTCTCAACATTTGTCCAATTTTTAAGGTGTGATCTGATACAAATTTTATCAGAGAAATTGGAATCAATACAAATAGAAGAAGATGGCAGGATTTGATGACGATAGAGACAAGGTTTTCAATTAAATTTTCTCGGGACAAAGTATCCAAAATAGAAAGCTAATGACACCTATTGACAAACCTCAGGGACTAAAATAGTTGTTCATAAAATTAGAAAGAATACGTAAACAGGAACTCTCACGATGGTGGGATTTGACAATTCTAAAGAAATATATTGAAATTATACAAGTACCAAGAGGTCTTAGAGTTATCATCTTTCCCTCATTTGAGGACCTAGATCCAGACTTATTAAGTGAATGGGAGAATTTGAGTTTATCATCATCCTTTGGTATGATGGATATACTGATAAGGCATGCAGAGAGAAAAAGATCCAAATTGTTGAGTGAAATTGAACAAGTAGAAGAAGAGATTAAATCACTTAATCTTAAAGAAGTTACTGAAAAAAACTATGATTCTGAAAGAAGTTCTGAGTGCACACCAAACATATATCAGAGATAAGAAAATGCAAAAACTCAAAAGAGATGACAATGACTATAAAAATGGCAGAATATTTACTTTTGAACCAAGAGGGATACAGAATGTGCCGAGTGAAATAATACCTGTGGCTTTGACTTCAGCCAGTGAGTCGGACGTATCCAGTATCACAAGCGAAATAAGTGAAGCCAGAGATGAAACATCTACAGCTCTAGGGGGAGGGGAAAACACAATTTTAGCCTCTTCTTTTTTAGCGGAACTAGAGCGGTACAGAAAGGGAACCAGATCAAGTTTCTACAAAAAGACTTCAGGAACAAAAGAACAAGACGAGGGGGAAGAAAGATTAGGCACAAATCAGGGAGAAAATAGAGTAACGAGATCTACATCACGCATTCAAAAGAACTAAATGCTGGAGAGGGCGGTGTTTCTAATTATATGTCTGTGTCTAAAACATCTATGGCCAAAGTTATAAGTGATGATGTTTCAATTGTCAATTTATCACAACATGTACTATCTTCTGCAGAAAAGAATGTGCTTAAGAAAGGCTTGAGTTTTTGCCCTATGTCTAAACCTGATTTCACTCAGGTTCATAATGACTTATTTAAATTTGTACGCAGGCTAAAACTAAAGAAATACTTTGATGCCAATCAGAAACCGTGTCCAATGCCAATTTTTTCAGTGAACAGAAGTTACAAAACAATTAAAGACATTCAAGACTTACAAATGTTGTTATCATTGGATGGGAGTATGGGGCCAGCACCAACTATTGGTGAACTCTTACAGGATTTGGATATAGCCACTAACCTAAATTTGGACAGTGGGCTTAGGACTAAGTCTACCTTTGTACCCATGTTACCACAGAAAATCTGATTGATTCTTTTTATAAGGCTGTATCAAATGATCTATATATGTTAAAAGACAAATTTCATCGCAAACATATTAGATTTAAAGGTCATCTTAGCAAAGATGAACGCACAGCGCTACAAAAACTGTCAGGTTATTCTGAAATGGCTATCAAAGAGGCAGATAAGGGGGCAACATTGTCCTTTTGGATATGGAATACTATATCAGGGAAATTGATAATCAGTTAGCAGACACTGATGCTTACATTAAAATACCACAGAATCCATTGAAGGAGGTACCAACGTCTATTGAAAAAACACTGACCTATTGGCGAAACTCCTGTCTTCTTACGGATATGGAATTTAAATATCTTTTCAACCCAACACCACGAGCTGCATGTATTTATACTTTGCCAAAATACATAAGAACTGCATCTCCCCTCCAGGTAGACCCATCATTTCAGGAATTGGGTCACCAACGGAGCGTATTTCAGAATATATTGATATTTTCCTGCAGCCTATAGTACAAAATGTACCAGCATTCATTTTAGATACCAAGTATCTATTGAACACACTGGATAATCTAGCTTGGTCTAATGATTTTACCTTTGTTTCCCTAGATGTCAAAGCTTTGAATACTAGCATCCCTTTGAACAAAGGCATGGAGGCCCTAGCCTATTATCTATCCAAGCGTTATGCTACTCTTTATGAGCATGCTCAAATGATTTTGGAGCTCACACGGCTTACGTTGGAAAACAACTTTTTCTTACACAATGGTACATGGTTTAGACAATCATCTGGGGTTACCATGGGGTCAAAATTTCCCCCCTCCTTTGCTAACATCTATATGGGTTTCTTTGAACAGAACCATATTTGGAGAAGCTGTCCATCAAACATGACAGGACCAATCATTTATTGGGGACGATTTATAGACAACATCCTCATGATTTGGGGTGGAGATAATGAGACTCTCAATGAATTCATCTCACATCTTAACAACAATGAATATAACTTGGGGTTTACACACAAGACTAGTAAGAAAGAGATTGATTTTGTAGACATTACTCTATATATAGAAAATGGCAAAATTGCATCCAAGTTTTATCGCAAACCCACTGCGTTTAACTCTGTGCTACACGCTGACAGTGCGCACCCCAGCACACAAATAAGAGCCATTCCCTTTGGGGAAATGACACGTCTGAGAAGGAATTGCAAGCAATGACACAATATTCCAAGAGGAATTAGATCTCTTGAAATCTCTATTTTCAACTAGGGGTTATTACAGAACCACCTTAGATAAAGCACAAAGTAAGATAAGTAAAAGATGTCGCACAGGGCTCTTAAGATCTAGTAGCAAAAAAAGTAAAAAAAGTAAACAACAGAGGACTAATGTTGCACTCATTACGCAATACAACTCACATCTTTTGAAACTGGATCACAGTTTGGATCAATATGTAGTGAAAAAACCACAAATCACGTACAGTAGAGGGAGGACACTTAGAAACATATTGTGTCCATCATATATTTCACCAAAAAAGACAGAACAGGTTAAAACATGGCTACCCAATAGACCCATGGGTTTCTATATGTGTACTGCATGTAATGTCTGCCAATATGCAACAAACAGAACAATATTCTTCAGTTACAATACAGGACAGGTCCACAAAATAAACCATTTCATAAACTGTAACACTAAATTTGTAGTGTACTGTATTGTTTGCCATTGTGGGCTAATTTACGTGGGCAGTACAATCAGGCCACTTAAAGAACGAATTCAGGAGCATATTAGAGCTATCCGCAATGGCAACACTAACTATCCACTGGCGGTTCACTATAACAGTATGCATGCTGCATCAGAAAATATAAGACTCAGTATCCATGGAATTGCAGTAGCAGATGAAAACATACGGGGTGGGGACAGAACTCTAGCATTGGGAATGCTTGAACCCAAGTGGTTGATAAAACTCAGATCTGTAGATATAGGACTCCATGTAGATAGAGAGCTACATGTTTTTCTACGTGACTGATATTATACAGTGTGTATGTGAATTGATATTGTACCATGCTGCACAACATTCCTCGTGTCCTGACAAAACATAGGAGGATGGAGTAACATTCTGTATTGTAGTATAAGAATCAATGTATCAATGTTTACTATACATATCACCTCCCTCTCTGTATTCTTCATCAAGCTCTTGTGATCTGGTGAGCATTTCAACTTTTGGTTTATGCACAAGTAATTTTGAACGGTGCGGGGAGACAAGTAGACAAATCGCATTAATTGCTTTGGATTTGTTTATGATATTACACACATCACTATTCTAAAAGCTTGCTGTGTTAAATCTTAGGAACATATCACCTTAATGTGCACGGGGACTAAGTTCAATTGAAACATTGACAATATCTCTGTATTCAACAGCACATAGGAGATCACTCTTAAATGGTGCTGCCGATGACTCAGATACATAGGAATTCACCGGTTATTAGAATGTTCACATATACACACGTGATCGGGTTATTCTGCAAGCTGCACTAAGCATTATACGAAAAAGATCTTGTAAAGACTCACACAAAGAGCGAAGTCCTATTTGACTACCAAATAGGTTCTATTACAGCCATAGTAGTTTATGATCGTTTAGGACTTTTAGTGTCGCTATAAACTTGAACCTTAATAATTACACCTGTCTGTACTTATTTTTCCGTCAAAAGGTAATGCATCGCATCAGTATACTTTGATCGGGACTTGCACACATGGAAAAATGCGCATCTCATGACCTTTTAAAGATGGCGCCGCCTCTAGCTCCGTATTTTGGAACTAGGGATACCAGCGTGTGAATCTCAGGCAGGCGAGTCACATGACTGTAGCTTGCTTTCAAAACACTGTGGTTAACGAACACAGTGACTCAGTGCGGGGAACACGGACGCATTCGGATAACACTGACATTTTCTCTCGGGTAAGTCAAGCTCTCTGGCTTTAAAGCTATTGAATTATAGTTTTCGATGACTTTTTCATTTTGGACAATTTACTTATAGTTTTTGTTTGTTACTTTTATTCCTATTGAGGAAGCTTATCAGGGACGTCCTCCCCACCAGACTACATTTCTTTGGACTGTGGTTTTACACCACAAATTATTACTACCATAGGATTATATATATATTTTTCCGAACTGTAACTATAACACTTTATTTTGCTCTTACGATCCGCCAACCTAGAATCCGTGGCTCGGGTGTAGGACACAATCTTACGTTGTTTTGATTATTATTTATTTATCTATTAGAGGCAACACTGGTTTATCTCAGACATCACAGATTTGTCATTGGAACTTGTACGCCATACAGGGATGTGGAATGACTACCATCGGGCTAACAAGTATGTTAACCATATATGATTCGAATATAACTTATGAGACTCTATAGGCTTATGTTCAGTATCAAGAGTGATACATGGACTTCGCAATTGTTTTCCAATATGAGTTCTTGTCCTGATTTTTAAGAAAGATAACAAGGATCATAGAGTTATTATGACTTTTACTTTCAACAGGCCAGTGGCTTAATGTAGTGTGTTCCCATTGTTACAGATTTCTTTTGACATTTATTTGTTTACGGGTGTTATTGTATGACGTCGCGGCGGTGAAAACCAAACGTCAGGGACGTCTAGACATCTAACTTTGAACTGGTGGGTTTATAAATACATTATTATTTCACAAACTAGTGGGCAGAATCACGTGTGATATTCTTTAACACTTTTACTTCTAATTACACTATTTAGGGTGAAGCATGGATTCCACTACTGGTGGTTAATGGAGATAATGGCTTCCACTTTACATTTTTCTAATATTCTTCTCTCCTTTTTCTCACATAGTGACACTTCGGGTCTAAAAATATTGGATCTTTTCAATTTTCTCTTTCTATGAAAGCATTGACAATACTTTTTTCTCATTTCTATCTTGTTTCTTATTACTGGAGATTTGCTTTACTGCCATTCAATCTTTGAAATCAATGGCTAATTACTATGACAATTCAATGTTTTAATCTCACCATCATTTTTGTACGAACAAAGACAACATGTATGATATTTATATTTCCAGCCTTGAAAAAGTCTATGTTAGACGTAACACGTGTTGGCTGAACCCTTGCTGGAAGTACCAAATGAATAAACCAACAAGTTGAATAGGAATTGATCGACTCTTGCGTTTGTCTATATTTCGAGAAGAGATATCGACCTTTGAATTGTTTTGCTAAAACGTGAAGTTGTGCATAACTACATTTGTGTTGTTAAACTTATCCATGACATGATGGACATTTGCATTTACCTATTAGAGTGCTGAACAAGGTTCTATTCTATATACAAGGAAACATGATCACCCTTGCCACATACTATTACATTCTTGTGTTTTACTCTTTCATCTCCATTGCAAACATTAACTTTAAAAGCAGAATCTGTCCTGTGAAATTGAATACACCAAAACACATTTAGTATTATTTGCAAAACAATTTTAGGATCTATTTAAATCAAATTGGATTAAAATATGTTGTGGCTCTGAGTATGTAAAGACATGCACAGATTCAATCTTTCCTGTAAGGACTTACAGTGTAAGTAAAATAAATTTACTGACATATCTATCTCGTTTCTACTGATCACTTTATGTTTTTGAAACATATTAAAATAAGGAAAAGCCAGTTTCCATTTTCCTTGTTTAAATCACAGCTATAATTATGCCCAGTGGCCTGTGGATGGTTCTGGCAGTAGGCACCGAACCTCAGTGCTCAACCTCATATCTTATTTCATCTGAGCAGCTGTCTCATTACTTCATTACAGGTGACTAGAGACAGTTCAATTTGCCGATGGAAAGTAAATTAGAGACATGCTTTTATTTATGGAATGCAGGCTTCCGTGAATACCTACAGCTTCTACTACTACTACTACTAATACTACTACTAATACTACTACAATTATTATTACTACTATTATTATTACTAATAATCTATTATAGAGTTAGTGTTATGACACAAAAAGAGTTACTGTTATGATAATGGAAACATGTAATAGCTTTTTAAAACATTCCCTTTTGATTAGTCTACTTATGACGTAATGACAGTCGGGTACAGTAAGAAAATATTACAACTCTTCTATAATAATATTTACAGTTGAGTTTTGATGTCACAGAGCATCCACTACAGCCTGCAGAGCACCAGGGTGGCAGATCATTCAGTGGAGCAGATTCACACCTGCTTTATAAATAACAAAATGCATGGCTTCCATCATCATCTGATCAGGAGACATGCATCACTATATGTTTATAAAGTGCACTGATGGACCTAGTTGTGAGGATGCAGGAATCTACCCTCCTGTTACCATGCATTCTGAACTAGAGCTGCTTTTGAAAGTGACTTATGTAAAACGTCTCATAATGTATCTATCCTGCACACAATTGCAAGCTGAACATGTTGGTGTTTACACAGGAGAGATTTTACAGGGGATCTAGGTAACAGCGACAAAAAAAATCTCTTTGATGAAAAAGAGAAAGAGGAAATTAATTAAATAAGGGATGTGGAATGGCAGAGGTATTCTAAGAAATAAAACGCTCCATATAATAAGGTAGAAAGATATTGTAAGTAACCCCAAAATCCCAATACTTAATAAAAAACACTCACCTGTTAGACTTAATCATATCTGTTAAGTTTTTTTCTGACTTTATTTCTTATTGAATACTGCATTTTAATATTGGAACACACCTGTAATAAGAAAATGACATCACTACTCATCTGTAATAGCATATTACACTTGAGTAATGATCTCACAGGTTTCCATATTTCGGGTCAGCTCAGAGAGGCAATTGTTTCTCAGGAACAGTGAGAGGCGATGATGCACACCGCTGGAGTACACTTCCTGTTTGTCAGTAGCAGAAATAAAAAAAACAGTTGTACCTCTTGCAGTACACAGAGAATGTGTGTGTAAATCCTCACCCTCGCACCTTCTGGGGAAAGAGGACATGTCAGTCTTGTGCATTGATCCATGAAGGCACCTGTCAGCTTGCCCACCTCCTCCACAGAGATAGCAGTGCTTCTGCCCTGCATCGCATTCATAAACACACAAACACTATAAGCAAAGCAGGAAAAATACCTGGTTGGCAGCACTTAAATGCAGGAATCATTCCCAAAGTGATTTAACCATCTATATTCTGAGCAGGAAAGATGATATTATTGCTTGAATCCCTGTTTTTCACAGATGTAACGAGGCCTCAGCCTGTTCTCGACTTTAAAAAAAGTAACAGTGTTTTGCATTTTGATTACTGCAGTTTATTTGTAAACAGTAGAAATTGTGTCATAAAAATTCAGAACACACAAAATGTATAACTGGCTGAATTTCACGAACTACATTTGGCTACTATGGTCACAGTGTGGAAAATGACAGCAGTAAGGCAGTGGCACTACATATTAAGAGGAATACAATACCCTCAACCATACATGAAAATGATATTGCAAGTCACCTCAGAGTTTTCTTACCCTATAAAAGCTATTGAACTTCATTTTACTGTCTCTATGGGGCCTTAAAAGTTGTCAGTGCCTCGTAATACACGGGAGCCTACAAAAACTATAGGAAACCCATGTTCAGGTTCGAATTAAAGTCAAGCTGGGAACTCAGGGGCTTATTTACAAGGCCCTTGCGCCACTTTTGCGTCATTTTTAACATGGGAAAAGTGACGCAAAAGTGGCGCAAGGGGCTTGTAAATCTGCCCCTCAGTGCTCACCAGCGAACACTACTAAAGTTACGGTTAATAGGAAAGGCTGGTCATGAGCAGAACTTTAGTTGGTGCTTCTCAAATCGGCTTATCAGCTCTCTTCCTTATGTGTATTTCACTCTAGGACATAAGGAGACATTTCTGTGAGGCTGTTGAACGTTTTCCGCTGCTGGGGTCTTCCATAGAAGTACAACGATTTTGCGTTGGGTTTGGCTTCTCTTTCTTGGCACAGCCAGAATTCAAATTCCTCTTTGATATTTAGAAAGCCACTTAAATGTCAACTTGTGTTATATTGCACCATGTAGGCATTCAGTGGGTGGAGCACAGGTGTTCCCGTGCATCCATCCTTATTTGTGAAGAGATGGAGACATGGAATTGGGGCAAAATGGTGTGCCTGCTTGAGGCTGGTGTTGTGAGGAGAAAATCCTTATTTTATTCTTGTAATTTTCTCTTTGTGTGTGTGCTGCATTCTGCTGCTGACATACAAAGAAGCATAGGCTCTAGGGATAGTTTTTGTGCTGGAAGGTACCCCTTTTTATTGCACTTTCTTTATGCATATAGCATTTTAATATAGGAACACACCTGTAATAAGAAAATGACATCGCTACTCAGCTGTAATAGCATATTAGGTCAGTTTAGAGAGAGATTATGCACACCACTGAAGTACAATATCTGTTTGTCAGTAGCAGAAATATAAATACAGTTGTACCTTTTGCAGCACACATAGGCTGTGCTTGATGTCTGTGGATCCTCAACCTTGCTTTTGCTGCGGAAAAGGACATGTCTGTCTCATGTATTGATGAAAGTACATGTCAGCATACATTGCTGCCCAAAAACTATCATGACCATAACGTAAGGGTGCCTGCTTGCAGTCTGTATATGACTGTATACAAAACACACGGACTAAGATGCCTGCAGTTTGGGATTAGCTATGTATGTCACAATAAAATGGACCTGATAGTCCTAGCCTGCCATTACATTCTAAATTTCTTGAGAAAAGAGACACTAAGATTCCAGTCTCAGGATATTCCATATGCTGAGATTGGCCCACTTTCCTTAAGGAAAGAAAGCAATATATTCCATGACAACATCCTAAAATGCCAATGCAGTTGTAGGCAGCAGGATTAGATTTTACTCACAGAAGATGTGCAGTTGGGGTTATTGTGTATTGCAAGGCAGTAGTTTTGCCTGATTGCATGAAGTGTGCTGTTACCTTATGATGTCCAGTAGTGGTCTTTAGAGAATTATTACCTCGTCCTTCTTCCTCACAAGCATCATATTTTTGAGGTGATGTTGATAGTCACCTCTTAGGCGAGCACACCGTTTTAGATGTTATGAATTATAAAAAACTAAAAAGCGTGTACTAATGCAGTCACTGTTTCCTGTTTTTTGCTTGTCCTTGCTGGACAAGTGGATGGTCATGCCTGGGCAATGCCTTGCTCATGCACAAAATCTCTGGAACGGAAGCAGGAGTGGTGTAAATGTGATCGTGGTGGTGTCATTTAACTATAGCATGCACTTTAAGGATCTATATTTTACATCATAGATTTAAATCTGAGAAGGTCCATTTAGCTGTTCATCCTACAGAGAATTATTTGAAAAGTACCATTGAGTAACAATAAACATCAAGTTTCTGTCAATAGCATCAGAAGGACACTTCAGGGATGAATTCATGCTTTGGTAAATAGGGGGATCTGAACTGCGGTTCTTGGATCTCAGACCACCTCAACTTAGTTTGCTCTGGTTGTCCAGAGAACCTTTAGAGTAAATGCCATGGATTGTTTCTGGAAGCACTGTATGATGCTCCATGCAGACAATTAGCCCTATCCTAGAGTTGCAGAGCAGCAGGCTAAATCCCAAAAATGTGGGGGCATATCTACAAGGCCCTGCGATAAAATTATCGCCGCTTTAGCGTCTGTTTTCGGACGAAAAGCGGCGATAATTTTAACGCCCTATTAGCAAGGACACGCTAACGCGTGAATCCATGCTTCTTCGCCCTTTCTCCCATCGCCCAGCTTTGCATCTCTAATGAGATGCAAAGTGGGCGTTCCTCCCCAGGATAACGGGAGAAATGTCGCTAAGCGACATTTCTCCTATTATCAAGCCTCACGCTATGAAGCATAGCGACAAGCAAAGTAGCGATAACCTCTGTTATCGCTACTTTCCTTACGCCTGCTTCAAGACTGAGGGGCATATCTACAAGGCCATGCGATAATTATCGCTCAGCGCTCTTAGCGCGAGGATAATTATCGCCAGCCAACTCTGAATTTTATCGCGGAGATAGCGTGCTATCAGCAACGCTTATCTCCAAAGCGATAAAATTCAGAGCGCAAGCTGCCAATTGTGCGATTATCGCTGGAAATACAGCGATAATCGCACAAGGTTTGGCGATAGCTTGCTGATAGGGCAAGACATACTTAGCCATGATATCCACCTTACATAGGATATCATGGCTAAGTCAGTCTTGAAGCAGGCGTAAGGAAAGTAGCGATAACAGAGGTTATTGTTACTTTGCTTGTCGCTATGCTTCATAGCGTGAGGCTTGATAATAGGAGAAATGTCGCTTAGCGACATTTCTCCCGTTATCCTGGGGAGGAACGCCCACTTTGCATCTCATTAGAGATGCAAAGCTGGGCAATGGGAGAAAGGGCGAAGAAGCATGGATTCACGCGTTAGCGTGTCCTTGCTAATAGGGCGTTAAAATTATCGCCGCTTTTCGTCCGAAAACGGACGCTAAAGCGGCGATAATTTTATCGCGGGGCCTTGTAGATATGCCCCCACCTTAGCCATGATATCCTATGTAAGGTGGATATCATGGCTAAGTATGTCTTGCCCTATCAGCAAGCTATCGCCAAACCTTGTGCGATTATCGCTGTATTTCCAGCGATAATCGCACAATTGGCAGCTTGCGCTCTGAATTTTATCGCTTTGGAGATAAGCGTTGCTGATAGCACCCTATCTCCGCGATAAAATTCAGAGTTGGCCGGCGATAATTATCCTCGCGCTAAGAGCGCTGAGCGATAATTATCGCATGGCCTTGTAGATATGCCCCATGGTGAATTTCACACCAATGCAGAGAGCGTACTTAGAGGGGTGGATTACGGATACCACACTTCCACATGAGGTCAAGCACATTTGGCCTTTCATAGGAAACACATATTGTGACTGTAAAGTTGTGGTGTCCTCACCAGTTCAAATTGTAGTTGAAGAAAATCTCTTAGTATGTTCTTTCACATCAAGCTATGTCCATTTTTCACTGTCTACAGCAAGTATAGATAGCCATTGAGCTTGCAGTGTAGCTTTCACATAAGAAAAGGGGGTAAATGGGATCTGAGAAACTATTTATGCCCACTTTCTAACTATAATCAATGCATTGTATGTTGTGGTGGTGTAGAAAAAGGATGCATTTTCTTAAGAAGCTTCAAAGGAATCTCTCTCCCTCTGGAACTCATGGTTACAGATGTGGCAAGGAAAATAGGTCTACGAAGACTGAAAGCTTAGATGCACAAGCTCCACAAACTTTCATGCTTGGTGCAAGAGTAGAGATCTTCTTCACAAGGACTGTCACTGTTCCTACATTCTCCAGTCACTTCAATAGGTTGAACCTATGCCTGTCTATTACCACTTTACAAGTCAAATGTTAAGGCCATCGCTGAGGCCTAGAGCAAAGTCTGGGAGCCTGGGATCTTGAAATATTTTGAGCATCCTGATTTCTTAAACATTTCCTCAAATGTTATCCCAAGTTTAAACCTTCTGACCCCAAGTTGAGATTTCAGCATAGGAAGGGAGATGACTGTGACCCGAACTAGATTTTTCCAATTTTGGAGTACCCTTTTTATACATCTCTGCTGTAAGTGAACCTCACTTAACGTTCCTCACTTACTGTAAGCTCTGATAAAATGCCTTGGAGTGCTAACCACCACTGCCTGCCTTTTGTTCTAAGGCCTCCTGCTGTTCAGCTAGGGTAAGTGTCTGTGCACTGTTTAGAAGTGAACGTAAATACGCATAAATAAGTCTGCACCCATATGTGAGCAGAGTGGGATTACTGTCTAACTCAGCTCAAAATCTATGAACCAATAGCATGTTGCAGATGGAATCTTTAATAAATTGATTATGGCGTGTGCATCCTCACAATTTAATTGGGCATCCAAAAAGAAGTATGCCCTGTTATCAATATAGTGTGAGTCTGAAGTGCTTTACTATGAGACTGTGCTGCTTTACTATACTCACACTGTAGTTGAATGCTGCACCAAAATATCAACTTTGCATTGGCTCAATCTAGAGAAGAGATTAATATATATTTCTGTAGCTTTAAAATGGTCCAGAGTGCACAAGACTATTCTTGTGGGGGTGACGCCCTGACTCCTGCTGAAATGTTTTACCTGAAATGAGGGTCATGGGGTAATCCTGAGAGCAGACCCCAGTTGAAGGAGATTACCAGGAACCCAGACAGAAGCATCTTAAACTTACAGCAGCTCCCTGTTGCTGAAAGGTGGCAGCAGGGCACTTAATATACCAAGAAAAACTTAAGACCAGACTGATGAGATAGAGGACAAAAGGGCATAGTTTGAAATCTCCCTCATCAATGGGGGATAATTCAAGAATTAGCTCCAAGAAAAACATGAACATTTTATACACCAAACGACCTGAAACTAACACTCGAGCAAGGGAACTTTCACAAATGGTGCTTGAGCAGACAATACACTCCCCAAAAATGTATAGTGGCCATTATCCTCTAACCGTGTCACCTGAAGGGACCTTAAAGGATATTAGAGAGGTCACTTCACCGTGAACATTGAGGCACAATTCATCAATGGTGACCCCACTTACTGGTTTAGGTGGATACAATGTAAGTGGACTCAAAATTTACATGGGTTCTTGGATAATATTTATCTGGATTACAACAGGGATCCAGGTAAAAAGTAAAAATATCTCAGGAATGACCTTTACTACTATTTACCCTCAGCAGGATTAAAAAGATGGTTTGATGGATATCAGATGAAATGCAATGATTCATCTATTCACTCATTACTGCCGACATGTTTTGACTGATAGCTTAGCTCCTTTGGGTCAATGGCCTTCCTTAGGGCCTTAAAACTCCCTGCCTTCCTACTGCAAACATGAAATGCATATTAATGAGACAAATGAGTCACATACCCAATGTTAGACCTGGCATCCTTGGCGTGGTTTCCCCAAACCTTTTTGCCCTGTGACTTCCTGTTTTTGCTGACCTAATTTTTGCTGGCCTTAGTATTCTGCACACTAAATCCCTGCTGATCAGTGCTAAAGTGGATGTGCTCTTTCCCTAAAACATGGTAACATTTGCATATCCACAATTGGCATATTTAATTTACTTATACGTCCCTAGTAAAGTACACCACATGTGCCCAGGGCCTGTAAATTAAATGCTACTAGTAGGCCTGCAGCACTGATTGTGCCACCCACTTAAGTAGTCCTTCAAACATGTCTCATGTCTGCCATTACAGAGCCTGTGTATGCAGTTTTAACCTGCCATGTCAACCTGGCAAGTTAACACTCTTTCCAAGCCAAACGTTCCTTTTTAATACATATAGATCATCGCTAAGGTAGGCCCTGGACAGCCCCAATGGCAAGGTTCAGTGTTTTAAAAAAGAGGACATGTACTTTCAAGTTTTACATGTCCCGGTAGTGAAAAACTATAACATTTCTTTTTCACTACTACAAGGCCTGTCTCTCCCATAGGTTAACATTGGGGTTAGCGTATTACATTTTGCAAGTGTAATTTTTTATTGGTAAAATATATGTGTTTCGAGTTTGGTGTCTCTGGGCTCACACTTTAAAATCACAACTTATAGTAATGTCTGATTTTAAGTTGTAAGTCTGAAAATGTCACTTTTAGAAAATTGCAATTTTCTCACTTTAATCATTTTGTGCCTCTGCCTATCTCTAAATATACATCTGGGTGGGTGACAGCTGGGCTTTGTACATTCCCTCTAGATAGCCACACACAAAGGGAGCTTATGTGTGCCTGATGGGCAATTCACATCCTGATGGGCCATCACCAGGCTGATGGGCCATCATGGGAAGGATGGGAGGGAGGAGCTGATACTTGCACCTGAATGGGGCTGTGCCTGTCCCCACACAGAGGGCTGCGTACCCCCTGTGATGAGTCTGGAGCAAGGGCAGAAAGGGCTGGAACATTGTGCACTTCAAAGGCCTCTCTTTGAAGTTTCCCCTACGTTAAAGGTATAACTGGGTATTGGTACTGGACCCCTGACACCACCAACTCAATATCCTTCTGCACCTGAGGATACTCTGCAAAAAGAAGGACTGCTGTCCTGCTGAAAGGACTGTCACTCTGCTGGACTCCTGTTCCGCTGTGCTTGACCTGCTGTCTGCTGTCCTCCCTGCCTGGTGGTGAGAAGGACTGGATCTGCATCTCGGCATCCCCAGAACCAAGTGACTCCTAGAACTTGCTTGCTTCATATTCTGAAGTCTCTGGGACATCACAGATTTCATTTAACCCTGCTACAGCCTCTGGACTCCGCGCAATTTGAGTCTCACACTGCCAAGTGGAAGTGGGTTTTCCGTCTGTCTCTACTATAATCCCCACATTATCGACTTTGCGCCAGTCGGAACCAATGCATTCCCTTCAATGCCAACGTATCGCCGCTTCAAGGACATCTCAGCGCCGGCAGCACAGTTTGACTTTGATGCATCACCTGCCTAACCCGGAGTTCGACGACGACGCATCTTCCAAAACGGCACGACTTGGAACTGACACATCGCCTATGTTGTAGTGTTTCTGGACCCACATATATCTTTCTCTTTCTGTCAAATGATATACCGCTCTCTTGGTCCTCTGATGGACCTTGTTTTGTGCATAGAGAGGTTCGATATAAAGGGTCCCAACAGTCATCCAATGAGGACCAGGATTTGAATTACTGGACTATAAACTAGAAATAAGACTCTTGTAAATTACTCTCAAAACAATGCTGTAAAGGTAAAAGATTATCACTGCAAGCCCAAATCTCCTAAAGAAACATAGGCGAGGAAAAATCATACACACCAAGAGTTCAGTTAAAGCTATATAGAACAATAGCATTAGTATTTGATGCTCTGAGATCTCTCTAATATGATCTTCCCTAGTCATCTGTAAACCCAAATTAAGAATGCACATTCATGTGGATCGGAATAAATCATGATAGCTGAGTCAATATTAGGCCTGGGCGGAAAACTAAGCTACGCTCGTGGAGTGTGCGTAGTTTGCGCAACTACACGCTACGCGAATCGCACATAGCACAGTGCAAAAACTCGTAGCGTAGCGGGCATTTTTTGCTCGCTCGCGGTCCTCAACGTCAAGTTGGCGACCGCGAGCGAGCAAAATCAACATCCCAGCGAGACTTTTTCCTCGTTCACGATCGGCAACATCAAGTTGCCGATTGCGAGCGTGGAAAATAAACCTCCCGGCGAGATTCTCAACGCGGGGAGGTCAGGTTTCTCATTGCGAGTGGTCGCGTATGCTCGCGACCGCTCGCGATGAGAAACTACCAGCCTGCGTTGAGAAACTGCTGCTCGAGTACAAATCTACTCGAGCGGCAGAAAACGACCGCTTGCACTGTGCATGATGCCGTTCGCAATGATTGCACAGTGCGGACAAGCATCCGGCACTGTGCAATCATTGCGAACAGCATTTCCCTACCGCACTACGCAGTTCGCGTAGCTATGCGTAGCGCAAAGTACACTTCGCGTAGCTACGCGTGGCGCGACTACGCGAACTACGCCCAGGGTTAGTCAATATAGTAATTTAGTTTAGTTTATCAAAATGTAAGGAAAGATAAGTGCATTGGTAAATTTGCAATCAGGCCATAAGACAATTTTATGAATTTCTAATGAAATACAAAAAGATCAAGAGGTCAGGAAGGAACAAGTAATATACCAGTTTGAGTAGTCTCCCAAGAGGGTGGAGACCATTAAGTGCATATAGAATATGTGTCAGTTTGGGAAAGGGAGCCAGATGAGTCCGCATCAGGCAAGTCAGATTAGCCAGGAAAGTTCCACAAATTCTTCTTTAAGGTTCACTGTCAGCATGTATGCAGAACTCTATAAGTAAAGAAAAATCTAGTAGCAGCCCATCCATCACCAACACCACCAAACAAGCCACTTACACAATGCCTGTTAAATCAGGCAATATTTTATTCTTAAAGTTCCGGGTGTGACACCTCCTGGAATCACCTCATCTGGTCAGACCACTCAGTCCATTGGTCAGTTCATATAGGATGAGTGTCAGATGACATAAAGAAGACACAAAATGTATAGAAATAGGTGGGACAATTACGCAATCCTTAAGCAATCAAATATGTGAAACGTAGGAACAATGCTCCTTTAGCAAGAGCACATAAGCGAGTTCACGAAGACAGTTTCCCAGGCAGATGACTTGGACTGTAACAAAAAAATGAAGCAATTTATTGTGTACAGTACATGAAAACTCAGGAAAGAAAACACTGTTTCCCGTTATTGGTTATACTGAGTAATTCTCTCACAAGCAGTGGATTTAACAAATGAAGCAGCCAGGCCCATTGGAAATTAGGCTAACATAACCTAAAACATATAGAATTATTTAGCATGCATTCATAGGAAGTATAAAGACATTGTGATTCTAATATAACTCTGATGCACTTGAGATAATTTAGTATGGTTACAAATATTTTGAGTCAGTGTTATGTATTACTGTTTTTTGTATGAACCAACATGTAAATATATTTCATAATATAGAATTTGATTTTCGTTTCAGGTGAGTAACATTAATATATAGGTAAAATGCAATCTCTGAAAGTTTCCCAGATGCATCATTCAGTAGAAATGTGTAACACCTACTTTCTCTTTTGTCATTTCGATGCACGCGTTTACACACATAAAAGACAGATTTGGTAAAATTGTCTATCGTAATTAGGTTTAAACAAAATGTTTGAAACTTTTTTAGCAATTCACGCATATGAATGATTTTAAACATGATTAGAGTTAAATTTCCCAGCATGAGAGTTCACCCTCTACCCGTTTTTAGCATGTGTCAATAAAATATAACACTTTGTCAATTTGTAAACATCATTCTATATTAGCTAAACAAACTATTTCATCTTTTCTGCATGCTTTTACTATGCAGCAACTAGAAATTCCCTTGTCTTGTCATGTATTCTTGAACGTGCAGTTGGTGCACGTTTATCATTTTTCTCTCAGAAAGTGTCATAATCAGTTTCTCAAGTCATCAAAACTAAGTTTAAATGTGGTTTGCTCTCCAACACCTACAATCCTAAGGGTCGCCACCAACGCATCACCTCTGACTTCTTCTGGTATCTTGCTCTTCTCTGTCAACACTTCCTCCCTGAAGGTGCTGTTTGCAGCGGGCCCTGCGTGGCTCCTGTATCTGTACTGCACTCCATCACAGTCGGACTGACTTTCCAGATTTGACCCGGTCAAGCATGACCTGACAGCCCCGGTGGGCGCTTTATGTTTCTAAGCACTATGTTTCAAGATATTCTTAAAAAATTCATAACTCCGGTTCTACTTATTGAATGTTTGTTGTTTTGATCTTGTTTTGTTCATTACATTTGGCTCTATTTTGTAATCTGCTTATTTTCGTGTGGTCTTTTCACTGCTTTACTGTATTAAGCGTTGCACAAATACTGTACACATTGCCTCTTAAGTTAAGCCAGCCAACTCTGTGCCAAGATACCAGAGGGTGAGCACAGGTTAATTTAGGGTGTGTATCTGACTTCCCCTGACTAGGATTTTGGTCCCTACTTGGACAGGGTGCCAACTAGATAAAGTATTTCTATACTATTCTTTCCATTTTTGTAATTTTTTTCTCTTGAACACAAAAGTAAAACTCATTTGCTGTTCATCCTTTACTTGCCTTGGTATATCTCACCCTCAGAAAAATAAAATAGTGTTACATACCTGACCCTTTGTAATCAGCATCATGCAATAGGCATGTATTTTTGAACAAATATTACATTAAAATGTATTACCACTGAATTTTTCCAGTCTTAAATTTATGCTTTGCCTTTTTAAGGGCATTTTTAAACTCTGTGTTTTTCAGACTGTATATAATTGGGTTACACAGTGGAGTAACTATGATATATGACAACGATAATATCTTGTTTTCTTTTATTGAATATGATGATGTAGGTCGCATATATGTGGAGCAGACAGATCCATAGAACAGAATAACCACTGTGAGGTGTGAAGCACATGTGGAGAAAGCCTTTCGCCTGCCTTCTGTAGACTGAATTTGAAGCACAGTTGATATGATTTTGATGTAAGTTGTTATGATTACAACAAATGGCATTAATCCAACAAAAGCCCCAATGACATAGGTAAACACCTCAATAGTGTGAGTGCTTGTGCAGGAAAGCTTCATAAGAGCTGTCCCATCACAATATAGGTGGTTGATTATGTGGGACTGGCAGTAGGAAAGTCCAGACATTAGTACAGTGTGTGGTATTGCATCAGTGAGTCCAACCACCCAGCTCCCCGCAGCTAACTGGAAGCACACTGCTTTATTCATGATGATCGTGTAGTGGAGAGGATTGCAGATGGCCATATATCTATCAACAGCCATGACTGCAAGGAGGAGAAATTCTGTGGAAACCATAAATACAAAAAAATACACCTGCAGCAGACATTCAGTGAGAGACATGTATGCGCCCTTAAAAAAAGTGGGCCAGCATTTGAGGGAAGATAAATGATGTGTAACTGATATCAAGGAAGGACAAATTGGTAAGGAAGAAATACATAGGAGTATGAAGATTTGCAGAATAATAAACTATGGCCATTATAAGGAGGTTTCCCATCATTGTCAACAGGTACATCAGCAATAAAGCAGCAAAAAGTGGAACTTGCAACTGCAGAAGGTCTGAAAATCCCACGATGAAGAAGTCATCAGATGAGGTCAGGTTTCCTTCTTCCATATGCCCACAGATGCAGCTGTCCAGTGGTTCAATGATAATCTGATCTGAAATGAAAGACACAAATAATGTTAGAACACAATATTTTTCAAAGATCACTGCTTCACCACATAGCACTTAAGCTGCCTCATTTTATATTATCTGCCCACACTCTCCCAGGCAGGGAACTCCCTTGCCCCAGTAAATGGGGTTCCCAGATGCTGCACTCATCAGGTTACAGGGTATGGCTCAAGGAGGGGGCAATACACCCCTGCAGCAAAATTTAAACACAGCCCCGGGGGATGCAATTCTCGTGGACTCTGTAAGTTCAGCAGAGGCCACACACCCTATCTGCAAAAATGAAACCTCAGCCCTAGGGAATGTGGTCCCCTGGGCCTTCTGAAGACTCACTGAGGGTGACCGCACCTCCTTGATCCTCCTCGGACCCACGATTCATGATTAAAGCTCTCCCACTAGGCTTAGGGGGAAGGGCCCTATCCTGCCTCCCTATATAATTTGTTTTACTTTTTTTCAGGACATGAGACTCAGTTTATGAGCCCTAAAATGGCTGCCACTACATCTTTGTTGATGTGGTCACAGCCAATCTGATCTTATCTTTAGATTTGTTAGCATTGTGGATCCTCTGCTGCCTGCTATATACATACATTTTGAACCTTCATTTCTTAAACACCACTAAACGGATTTATACAAAATCACAACAAGCACAATTTCTAGACCAAAATCTAGCTTTCTGTCAAATTTGGGGCAATTTTGTTCAGCCATTTTGGAGGTATCACTGGTATCATTGTTCACTTTTCCTAAGAAAAACATATTTTGGAACTCCCCCCCCCCTTAAGGGTTGAGAAAATAACCTGGCCAAAATTGAGGCACTGCTGCCAGCCCCCTGCTCTGCATGGTCAAAGGCAGTGTGGAATGGGGGTTGGCCAACTATAAGGTTGCTTGATGCAGGACCGTACTGTAAACACCTTCTTTTTTAGACGTTATTGAAGGTTTAAACCCCTTTATGTCTAGGGAGGCATTTTTTTGGTTAGGTGGGTGACAAACTGTAAAAAGAGGGTAACATCCACAAAATGTTGATGACTTGAAAGATGTACTATATGATTGGTGAAAGAAAATTGGCCAAAGGTGTAGCAATTTTTATTACTTGAAGCCCACAAGCCCTATAGAACACTGTCACAGTGATTGAAGGAGTTCATTAGTGATGTCATTAAATATGTCATTTGAGAGGGTATAAGTGATGTTCTTAATGAGGTCCTTTAAATATAATTAGTGATGTCATATGTGAGGTCATAAGCAGTGTATAGCAGTGGCGCAAGTTACAGTTAGTTCAGTGTTTGTTTTTTGTTTTCTAAATGTTTGTTTTTATCCAATTTCAACAACTACACTTGCAAAAAGTCCCGATCCAGGATTATAGGCAAGAGCAGAAGGTGAACCTATAACAAAGGAACAGAGCTTTAAGGGCTGTTACAGCTAGCTATTGTTGGCTATATGGCTTGATGTCCTAATTTTAAAAATCATCTCCCAGGAGACACAAGCGGTGGCAAGAACCCTCACAGTTCCACATTTTCAAAGGCTTTCCCAGCTCCTACTGTGACTGGCTGTTGATTCCAGGATGTCTGTTGATTATCAAACATGGATAGTAGGAGGTGTGAGAGTGGACAGCAGTCAGTCCCTGACTCTTTTGGCTCTGAAAAATGTATTTTCTTTGTTTGGCAGGGCGGAGGGAGACACTGATACAGAGGTGGATTGTCATGTCCCTCCTAGTATGGCCACAGGGACACCTAGCAATGGGAGGAAGCAAAGGTGAAGGCTAGCTGTGTGTCCTAAGCCACAAAATCTGCCTCTTTTACCCCTGCAGTACACATATCTTGGAGAAACAGGGGAACAGGAGAGTCAAAGGCTGCAGATTAGGACACTGGAAGGATGATAGCAGTGGTTCTATACCAATGTTCATTGTCCACTGCTGCCTCATTGCCTTTAATGGAGTTCCCATCATTCAAACATTCAAATTACCTCGATATACTTGCCTTCACAATCCTTGATTGACATTCTACTCACAATGTTTTTGTAGGTTGATATTTCTGTATACGATGGACTGACATACAAATGTATGAATGAAAGCTTTGCACTGCTAATGGGTCTTTGAGCTCCTCGTTCTTCTCTCCTATCTCCATCACATTATCCTCTTACACTCTCTCTCCACCCATCTATCTCTTTTTCCTCCTCAGACATCATTATGTTTGTTCTCTGTTCTTTTTCTTCTTCTCTCTATATTCATCTATCCCTCTCTGTTTTCTCCCATTCCTCTCTAGCCTACTGTTCCCCATCCTCTTCTTTCTCTTCAATGTGCATCTTAATGTTCTTATTGACTGAGCCTTTATTTATTCTCTTTTAATATTTATTCATTTCTTGTCTGTCTTTTCATTTTTACATCTACATTTAGATCTTCTCTGTTTCTCTCGCTCAGTAGTTTTCTTCCTCTCCATCCTACTATTCTTGCTGAGCTGATTATATATGCCCCCTTTCTACTGCTCTTCCTTCTTTATTGCTGTTTCTTATCTCCTTTTTGCCTTCTCTTATCCTTATCTCTGTCCCTCTATGGTCACTGTTTTCTTTCCTTCTGCCACTCACCCTTTCCCTTCCTTTTCTTTCTGTTTTCAATTACCCCCTTATACTCTCTTGAGTGTTTCTTGTTTCTTTTTCTTCCTTCTATCACCTCTATAGCTTTCTGTTTTTTATTTCTTTTATTCCTCTTTCAGCCTCTCCTTTTCTGCCATCCCTGCCTCTCCCTCTCTGCAATCAATCTTACCTCCCTGTTTATCATTGGTATCTCCTTCCTTCCTGCCTCGTTCATTCCTTTTTTATAGTGAGTTCTATCTTTTTTATGTTTTTCTCCTCTCCTCATCTCTTCAAATTCTTTGTCTTTCATTTCTTCTCTTGCATATTACCCCTCCTCCCATTTGTTGCTTTCTGTTATCTGTCCTCCATATACGTTTTTTGCCATATCATCTTTTTTAAGCTGTGTCCTTTGTATGACCTTCATCTATTATCTCACAATCCCTACTATGTTCTACTTTTGGCTCCTCTTCTTTTGCCTTGTTGCTCTATCACCCACTTCCATTCTCGCTGTAATGATTTTTTTGCTTTTTCTGCCTTCCTCCCTTTTCTCTCTCCCTCCTTTTTTCGTCTTCTTTCTTCTACTCCATTATCTTCCTCCCTCTCTACCTTTCTTTTCTGTATCCGAAAGTTATTTTTTCATTTCTGCTCGCTGTCATTTAATTTTCTTTCTCCAACACCACTTCTCTACAGCAATCCATCAGTGACTTTCAGACACTGGGTCTCTCAGGTTCACAACACAATGGTCTTCTGCACTTTTCCAAACTTATTCTTTGCCAATATACACACAGGCTCCCTGTTTCTGGAGTTGATGATCTATTAACTAAACCAGAGCTAGTGCTCTTTGACCCTCTAATCAAAATCTTTATTTCGGATCAAAGTAAAACCATAAAAGATACATCATAAATATACACATACAATCGTACAATGGAAGTGGGACAATTTCATATATGAGTAATAACGCCTCTCACAGTAGGGGCTAGAAATCTGAATCAATAATACAGCTACTGTACCATAAAAAAAACTATTAAAATATTTAAATACATTTAAAACCTAGATATAAAGTTTAAGAATAATTGAACTGTGCACGTAAATCATTTATTATTGTTCTAATCTGAACGTGTGCACAGTTATTTAAAATATCAATACTATTTCCACGTAGTCATACCAGCTCAATACTATTCTGTGCGACGATGGATTCATAATTTATTTATTAGCGTCAGGGCCATAAAGTGCATGTACTTTATTACAGTCTTAAACCAACTTTAGCCCTTATAAGACTCACATTAAATAAGAACCTACTAACACTAAAAACAATTTTTGTGATGTGTCCGTTTTTAATATTCTTCCTGCCTCTAGGAAAACTCTAATGTTCATATTATGGCAGATGGGTTTAATCCATTTGTTCTTTGGTTTGCCATATACGGGGCAGAAGAATAATGTATGTAAATCGTTCTCCTTTGATTCGTTTTGGCATAGTTCACAAAATTCATTGCTATTTGTATCACAATTTACTGCCCATTTTGATGTATTCGCATTAATATGTAACACACCATACCTGAACTTCATCTACAGGGCTTTAGCTAGTTGTGGACGTATCTCATCCAAAAAGGGTTCAAAACTCGCTACCTCCTTAAAAAGAAGGAACTTAGTTGTTAGTGTGCCATTGTCTGTACTATGTAGCACTTTGTTTTGAATGTGGGCCCAAAAAGTGGATTTTAATAATTTTTTACTAAACATTGTCAACTGTGTCGGAGCTTCCCAAAAATTGCTCAGTCCCAGTTGCTCAAACCAAGAAAAAACATGTTTGAGCCACGGGGTACCTCTGCTCTTGTCAATCTCTATGATCTCCTGTAGACCATCCTTATAACTAATCAATTCGGGAGTTGACCAGAGCCGTACCCAAAATAATAGGGGTCTTAATATTGCATGGTGATCCGTTCGTTTGACGTTTATATCCATAAAAACGGGAATTAAGGGTGTTCTCACTGGCAAACTTAACACCCTTCTGAAGAATTTATTTTCTCCTAATTCAAAACTCCTTTTGCAATGTGGCCCCCATATTTCAGCGCCATAAAGAGAAGCTGATTGTGCTTTATGTTTGAAGACCTCCAAAACAGGAGTTAACGCCTTTGATATACTGCACCCATGCTTCTTGATTATTGGCAACAAATTTTGAAGTTGGATATTCCTATTTTTTCTAACTGTTGCTTCCACGACAGCTTTGAGTCCAGAATTATACCTAGATAATTAAAATGGTTTACATACTCTAATTTTTGGCCACTGACTGCTAAATTCTTTTTAAAAGACTTATGTGGATTTATTGCCATGTACTTTGTCTTGCTGGAGTTTATTTCAAGGCCCTTTTTTTTGCAGTAAATGTTAAAAGAATCCAATAATGATTGTAGACCTCTGGGGGTTTGCGATATTAATATGGTGTCGTCAGCAAATAAAAGTGCTGGCACCAAATCCCCCCCCAGCTTAGGCGAATCGTGTGTACACCCGAGTAAATGACTTGGAATATCGTTGACATATAATGAGAACAGGGTAGGCGCCAGTACACAACCCTGACGTACACCCCTTTTTATCGGTATAGCCTTGGTTAATTCACCCCTCGGACCCCATCTTACATTGGCAAAATTGCCCTCATGCAATCTTATTATTTGCATGAGTAATTCAGCAGGCACGCCTTGATTTTTTAATGATTCCCAAAGTAAGCTCCGGGGTACAAGGTCAAAGGCGGCCTTTAGGTCTACAAAAGCAATATACAGATGGCCCTTTTTTATACTTATATATTTCCAGCATAAACATAAAAATCTAAAAACCTGATCGATTGTGCTTGTTTTTGTTCTAAACCCTGCCTGGAATTTTGAGATCACACTGTTCTCATCAAGCCAGTCATTCAATCTCATTAAAATATGCCTAGAATACATTTTTTGTAGAATGTCAATTAGGCTAATTGGTCGGTAATTTGCGGGGTCACTACGGTTGCCTTTTTAAAAAATTGTAACAATTTCCGCCCCTTTCCATGTATCAGGTATTGGCGAACCTGCAGCAATTGCATTACATAAATGATTTATATAAGGGCCCCAAACACTGCAGTCATGCTTCAGCAAGTCTCCCGGAATTTTATCGGGGCCTGGTGCTTTCCCTGACTTAACTGCATTTATTGCCAGCAATGTTTCCTCCAGACTGAAATGAAGAGGATTAATAGTAGGATTAAACACTGATATTACAGTACAAGGTGTTTCTACCACTTGTGCATCCGCATAAAGGCTGGAAAAATGGTCCTCCCAAGTTTTAACATCAAGGAAAAGATCCTTGTCATCCCCACCTATCTTTCTGCCTTTTGCCATTAAACGCCAGAAACCTACTTGATCTTTGGACTTGGCCGCTTCGATTAAATCTGTCCAAATATCGTCATCCCAAACTTTTTTTGCATGGGCGAGGGTTTGCTTATATTTAATTCTTTTCTCCTTATAACTACTATATTGTTCTCTTTTATTGCCAATATGAGGTCGGCCTTTGCCTCGCGACACTCCCTATTATACCATGGGTTAGCTCCTGTTTTTATACCTGTTCCACTATGTTCCCTTCGTAATCTACTCAATACCGGTACCAAGGCTTCCAGCAGAGCTTGGTGTACAGCCATTATCGAAAATTCAACTCCTGGTGAATCTAAATGAAGTGAAACGGTATCGGCAAAGATATTATAAATCTGTGTCATGGATTCGGCATTTCCAGTATATACGGCCATTTTAGAGCTCGGCGGTTATTACTAACTATATTATCGTCAGTGTAGGTATCAGTTTCCTCTTTAACCAGAATTTTACCAAGGAAAAGGTCCGGTGTTAATGGCAAATGTAGGGGACGATGGTCACTATCATTCCTATTGTCTATTTCTAGATCAGATACATTTGGCCAAAACTAGACGGATACCAATATATAATCAATACTACTCTTGTAATTACCTCTACAAAAGGTTGAAACATTCGGTCTATCCGAAGGTAATCGGCCATTACAAGCTCTAAGGCCGTGCCCTGTTGTTAATCTCATGATTTGTGCAACTGCTGTGGTGCACGGCACTGTCGGACTACTTTCTAGAGCAGGGACATTATTCACTGTATCTTCATCTTCAAAGAGGTTATCGAAGCCCACCACCGGTTCAAACTTACAATTTAAATCGCCTCCTATAATTACCATTGCGCCAGCCTCTATTGAGTTCAAAAATGAATCAAGTTGATCTATTGTTGCAGATTCTTTCGTAGCTGGGCTTGGTCTATTATAGATGTTAATTAAATATATAACTTTTTTATCCTGCGTTTTGATTTTTACACCAACCAAATCCTGGGACGGTATATACAGTACAGTAGATTCAATTTTAAGGGTTATTCTAATCCATATAATAAGACCCCAGAAGGCCTACCTCTCATTGATGGAATAGCATTTACATTGAAGGTCTTGAACCCTACCCTGTGAGGGTTTCTAGGGCCCAAGTCTCTTGTAAGAGACAAATATCACTTTGCTCTATATATTCCAGCCATTCCGTGTCTCTAAGTTTCCTATTCAGGCCCGCTATATTCCAAGATGTAAGTCGTACTTTTTTCTGAATGTTTACTCCTATGTTAATCATGTTTAACCTATGTGTGCTGTTCGTCGAATCAAGAGAAGCAATTATGGGCATAGATAATATCCGTTGCTGCTCCGACCCAAGAAGTGCATGTGACTCAGATGCCTTACAAGGGATAGTTTCCCCCTGTGCCTCCTCTAAATGGTATATATTTCGGGGGCATCTGTTCCATACTACTATATGTCTCAATGGTAACAGGGGAGAATGTTTCACCGGCTATGGGAAATGATTGTCAGTCCACGGCGTCAAAAGCAGATAGTGCCTGGAACCTGTTTGGGGAAAATATCGGGGCTTCATTGTGAACTGGTGGCCCAGGATGTGGTTTATAAAAATACCCCAATGGGAGAGCACAAATGCAAGTTTTTTGAAAAGAGTTCTCCTCTCGCATATTTAATAATGATCGAACCATCTGCGGGTGGCGAAAATTAACTATTATACAATCGCCGTCTATGTTCTTAGAAGAATTGCCAACCCACCCTACCCTTCGGACCATCAGAATTTCATTGATGTTTCGTGGTCTGAAGTTTTTGTGTTTAGTCAGCCAATCGACTGTTTTATTTCGCAGAGTCATCCATGATTCACTCTGTCCATTTTTTAGTGCCGAAACTCCTGCTAGGATTAATACCTAAGGGCATGAGGCAGGTGGTAATCTTCAAACATCAGTACTTGGATTCGAACTTGTATCTTGTGAATCTTTTGTAACATCAGTACCTAAACTTATTGTGGGTACATTTGAAACTCCATGTTTGCGATCCATAACATGTGTTCCCCTTATTGTGTCATCCCTATTCTGCACTTTTTCCCATAAGCCTCTTTCTCTGTTATCTCTTTGGACCATTGGTTTAGCCGCAAAAGTATAATTTGGCTTGCCGCTTGTTCCAGCTAGGCTAGAGGGCCGGGAGTCCCTTAAGTGTCTTAGATCACCCTCCCTTTCTATACTATCAAGGTGAGTACTATCTATTCTGTCTCTCAAGTTACCTACAACAATGTTTAATTGGTCAATCTTCTGTTCTAGTAAACCGAATTTTTTATCTATTAAGTCGTTTATCTGTGTTAGCATAGACCTAAATGCTGTTTCCAGTAGCACGGGGATTGCGCGGTCATCATCCCCACGACTTTCTTCCACTATCTCAGGGGTAAGGCTGACATCAGCTCCCATCTGTGTGCTAGAGGTTTTTGCTAATGATACGGTTTGTTCCTCTACTTGGTTGTTTTTCTGAGCATCAAGCCTTGGACCCCCTTTTATCTTGTTTTCTAAGCGACCCATAGCACGTTTCTGCCTTGTTCGAGGGACTTTCCCTTTGGCTTCTTTTATCGGTTTTGGAGCTCGGGATCTAGTTCCTATACCCAAATTATTATAGTCATCTGGTACTGAGTTAGGGGATATAAGAGGTAAATTTGGCAAAACACAGGTCCACTTTGAATTGTTATTCTAGGGATTAATGGAATCTGCTGAACAGATTCATTAAGCTGGACGGTTTCTTTAGGCTCTATAATATTTGCATCTTTATACATTAAAAGTTGCGTGGGATCGAGTGACAACCGCCTTTCTGTCAGTTGAATTTCGTGTGTCAGCAGAGATTCTGCTCTGGTTAAAAAGGCATCTAAGGTGCCTGCGGCACCTTTACGTTTATTCATACTCCTTAACTATGTTCACAGCAGTAGGTCACAGCAGTAGGTCAACAATACAACAGAACAAGAGGAGAGACAAAGGAGCTAAACACTACAGAGCTATAAGGCTTTAAAGCTTTAAAACCCAGTGAAACTGTTTTATCAATCTTACCAAAAGTTATATCAGTTATGTCACATCCCCGATATCTCATAGGGGTAGCCCAGCCCAGCCTCTTCCGGTCACTAGCGTTGCTGACTTCTGTCAATCAAGCACCCAGCTCATGCTACCCTGGTTTTTAACACCTGTGGACCGTTGGGCTGTTGTCAACTAACGAGGGGGTTAGGCGACAGAGAGCTAACACTGGTTACTGACCACCCCAAACTCACCCCCTCCCCAGACGTGGCCAGCCCGTTTTCTGTTTAATATGAATGAATGACAACACAGTCCACAGTTCCGTAATTTACAATACGGGCGTTTATCTAGTGTCAATAAAGTCTCAATAGAAGGAACTGAGTGCTCTAACGATGAGGCGAAACACAATGAATGGGGACAGTCTTACCCACAGGTGCATCTGAATCACACTCACTACCGCCAAGGGGGGCGGCACTGCCCTGCCTCTTCCTGGCGAAGACGGGCGCAGGACGGGCCCGCCCTTGGCCCGGGCTTTGCCCGGGCATGGCCCGCGCGTGTCCCGCACTGCGGGAAGAGTGCAGCGCTGATGAAGACTGAGGAGTCTCCTCCCCCACACACCTGTGAGAGATCTTGGCTCACAGGGCACCCTGGGACTTTGAGTCCCACCAGGGTTTAGCGCGTGCCTGCGGCGTCGAGTAGGGTCAGAGTTTCACCCTCAGGCTGATGCTCCCGCCGAGGTGTTAAGGAGATGCGGCAAATGACGAAAAGCAGCAGGAGCAGTGTTCACACTACTGTCAGCCTTTGTTACTGCAACTTGAGTGCAAGGGGGACTTCAATCGGGGACGACTTGTGCCAGGTCTGGTGGCCATGAGGCACAATTCATGCCAATCACAGCCTGAGTACTGTGCTCCTGCGTCTCAGCGGCAAGATTTTCGGACGTCTGCTTTTCCGGCTGCAGCGGGACCAGTCTTCATAATGCTGGTCTCTGGAGACACTGCACCAGCTGCCCCACTGATAGCTATGCTATGGGAACTTCAACATTGTTCTTAAGTATTCTGAAATTATCCTTGCTGCTTGATGTCTATTTATTTCTTCTTAAACTTATTAGACAACTGGTTGCTGCTGTAATTGTTTGGTGTTTCACAGGAACAACTACACACACACTTTTAAAGCTACGAGACATCTTGGAAGTGCATTTGTTTTAACAAACTATGTATAATTTATGTGGTGCACAGATTGGTGTATCATATTTTACAAAGCATAGGTCTTGACACCTTTAGTACTGGATAGATGTCCTTTCACACATCTGGTAGTGAGCAGTGAGCAGTGAGCCAGGCCGACTGTCGAGGGAGTGAATAAGTGGGCATGACCTGGATGCATCGCTCACCGTAGGAAGCAGGAGCAGGTTTGCAGCTGGTTCCGGCACCTAATTCCACTACCGACACCAAACACCCGTCAGTAGTGAGGTGAGGAGAAGAGACATAGGCCCGAGGCTCAGCAGGGCTAGGTGGGGTAAGGAGTTCTTCCACAGTCTCTTGCGGCTCCCCAGCTCCAAGGCAAAGTGTGAGGGGTGGAGTCAGCTGGCTGCAGGGCTGAAGTGATCCCCCAGGGGCCTGCTGCAGGCAAGCAGAAGCACTGCTGGAGGGTGCCATTGAGCTCAGTGCGGCAAGCCTGAAGGTTCCCTAGTGTCTCCCTGATTTTCCAAGTCACCTGCTGCCTCAGGCCTGAGCACAACACCTCTCCCTCTACCCTGAGCTCTGACAAGTGCCTCTCAGTGTGTGGAGGTGTGCTGAGGTGCTCCATGTTGCGGAATGAGTTGCTGGCTTTGTGGTAAGACTCCAGTGACCTGGGGGAGGGGCCTGGTGTGCTCCTCCAAGCCACAGGCTTCTCCAAGTTTCTCCCAGGTGCCGCCTAATACCCCAGGGAGCCAGGCTGTTTTGAGGAGTGCTCCACACCTCTTCACAATAGGAACTGTGAATGCTTGTGCCATCCTCCCTAAGCTGCTAGTTAACACCTTATGGAAGGGATGAGGCTGTGCACCTTGGCTGTGTCAAAGCTGCAGAAAGTAAAAACTGCCATCAAATACCTGGGGGAGGCAAAGGTAGCAAGGTATAAGGACACACTCCCTGATTTTTGACTACCAGCCCATTGGCCCCCCAGTAACCCACCACTGGAGCTTCAGAGTTATATTGGTGGCTGGTGAGAGACCCTAGACTGTTGGCAGGGTCACAGAGGGCAGGCCCAGAAGTAGACTGAGTTAGTCTTGCTCCCCCAGCACCCTGTCACCTCACACAATCCCCTCAATTTGTCCACCTATGAGTGTACTTGTAGCACCACTATTGCGGACAGAGGCAAGACGACTATGGTCTATGGCCAGGAGCAAATTTATCTTGCGCAGCCTTAGTCATGCAATCTGGTAAATCACGGTGGCCAAAGGTCACTAAAAAGGGGCGAAGGAAGAGGTCAGATCATCCACTACACCTAGGTCTGCCAGAACAGATAATTCAACTAACTCCAACAACACTAATGAGAGCCCACCAGTCTAACTCAACAGCGCATATGACTGCAACTAACACTTCATTAGGGGTGGGCACTATATGCTTCCAGCCAAACATCACCGCCAAATTTAACTTTTTAAAGGATGCTGGGGCAGTCATCTTCTCCAGCAACACAAACATCAAGGGGCTGCCTGTCCCCTTAAGCCCCATGTGATCATTCTTAAAAGGGCTTCACACCTCCCCCAGTCGAAAGAGATCTGAGGAAGCTGTAAAACTCTCAAGAGTCCTGAAGCCTCTAAGAACCGCTCCCATAATCAAGATGCCCTTGTTGCCGTTGGCAGAGACGAGGAGCAGCATGTTAACCTTGGGGCAAGAACTTTCTTTAGCCACTCAAATCAAGTGGAACAAGAGTTGCCAGAGAAAACAGCCAGGGAGACTGACTCAAAACCTAAGGCTGTGGGTGACTCAATGCAGCCGTCGTTCAGCTCATCACTGGGAGGCAAAGACTTGTCTCATCTAATCACTCAAATAGAGGAAGAGGAGAAAAAGTGAATTGCCCTTGGGCCTGAGGCTCTCTTAGCCTAAAGACACCCGCACAGCCCAAGAGAGCGTCACCACCATTTGATGCCCAAGGCCACAAAGGATGCAAAAAAATCACAGGGAAATGGATCAAATGAATCGGCCCACATTGAGGAAGATTCACAAACCCTTGCGAAAGTCCTCTTATCTCCATTCAAAAAGTATGGGAGAACATGCTGGCCTTGTATGGAAATGAAGCACAGAAAAACTCCAGCCCCAGTACAGTCGGCAAAGAGGAACCCCAAGGGCCCCAAGAGTCATTTTGGGCTACAGCACTTGAAATATTGCAGAGCTCTGTGGAGCCCACAACTTCCCAAGCCAACAAAAGGGATATAAAGTTCAGCGTCCTGAACACTCTAGCATGTAAGTAGCCAGAATGTATGAAAAGATTTATAACCTAAACAACTTGATAAATAGAACTCAGCTGGGCACACATGGGCCAATCCAGGGATGTAATTGCTCCCCAGGTCTTGATAAGTTATCTACATTTCCTGAGATGATGTTAAAGCTAGTGGCCAACTTGAAGGATGTGGTCAATGTAAAACCCCAAAAGAACAAGGGTTGGTCACAGGAAGAAGAAGAAATAGTTGATAATGGAAATCATGCTGATCAAGGAGATGGCTCAAAAGTGACCACAACAACTGAGGCTGGGAAACCACAGCAAGAGAACTCAGTACACAGCACCACTGAAGGAAAATGCCTGAGCATATTAATTAAGGGCACCAACCCCGGGGATGTAGCTGCCTCCTTAGCTGCAACAAGTGATTCTGGCATGGAGCATCTAAGAGCAGAAGGGGAGTCAAAATGCAAGAGATAAAAAAGGAAGGGCCACAATAAAAATCTAATTCAGAAACATAACATGGTGACCTACCCATTCTTCCACACTATAAAAAGACCAGCCCATGCCGCCCTGGTCAAAGAACAAAATCCTCCCAGCTACTTGGAAGTGGCTCCCACAGATGCAGGTCCAACCTCAGAGCTCACTTCTGTGTCTCAAAAGATCAACACTACAAAAGCTTCCTAAGCAAGTGACCCACAAGACGTCACTAAGCCATGCATAACAGAAAAATTGGATCCCCACACAAACCTCCCACCATCAGCTAAGTGGGGCTGGTCAACTCCAGGTGTGAATGCCCCTGCTGGGGGCCCTACTGCCAGTCTGAACAACTCACACAGCAATAAGAATGGGGCGACCAATACCAGGAAATCCCCCAAGCAACTGCCTCACATGACACCACAGGATCAGTCACAATGGTCATACTTGGGCACCACACAACCCTCCCTCTGACATCCAATGTGGGCAGGTCAACCTCAGACTCTAAAACCATGATGGGGGCCCTTTTGTCTCTCTCAACAACATGATAGAAATAAGAGTGTGGTAACATTCAAGTTCCTTGAACTGATAGGAGAATCCCATAATGAACATGTTCTACCAGCCCCTGCCAAAAGCAACCCTACAGTACCCACCCACCTGGACTCATGCAATCAATCATCTACTGTGCTATTTGCTGGCTTCCAAGACAATTCACATGTCCCAACTACAACTACCTGCATGCTATTCTATTCGGTCCAGGGGTCCGTTTGACAAATTACTAATCAAGGTAATATCCTTAAGCTAGCTCAATAAATGGGCGCGTCAGAGAAGTCACATTGCAAGACATTATCTCTGCTGAATTCACTTCTCCAGGCCCTGGACAGATTAATGAAACAACCAAGGTAACCTGGAGATCTGCCGAGTTGGCCCCGAAAGTCCAGAGATGCACTGATACCTTCAAAAAGTAGGGGATTATTATCACTCCATCAAGGAAGCCTGGATACATGCAGGTCTTGGAAAGCCTGAGGAAAGAGGTCATCATATCATCTCAACCCATACCAGTTTACTCAGACCTTAGAAGCTCACTAAGCAAAACCCCAGACCCTGCAACTGAGCAAACCTGTGGGCGCCACAATAAGCAGGCTTCTGGCCTAGAAGCGGCAGGCAATTGGGGCTGGGTATCGGGAGCTTTAAATTCAACTAGACTGCTAGACTGACAAAACACCACCATAATCGATCACACAAATCGGGTGCTCAAGATATGCTCCTGGAAAATCTATGGATTTGCAAACAAACAGGGAGACCTGGAAACCCTTTGATACCTCCACTCTTTTCAAATTGTCTTACTATAAGAGACTTGGTCACAGAAGACTCACCATCTGGCGGGCTAAACAAATCACTTAATTCCTGCAATCCAACAATGGATGCACTGATGCAGAATGGGTGGTCTTGCCATATACGTATCCATCACCAGTGCAATGGAGTCCTGGTTACAAGACTGCGACGACACAGGGCTAAAAGTAGTAGGTCTATCTCTCAAAACTTCCAAAGGCCAAACAAAGAGAATCACCCTGGTAAACATTTATATCCACCCAGACGCCAGCTCATGGACAGAGGTCTCTGAATAGCTGATCACTATCGGCCTTAGGTCACTGAAGTTCAGCAAGGACCTTATGATCTCAGGCTACTTCAAAATGTGGGTAATGAGTGTACTACCTGCAAATGAAATCACATAGGCGCAAGATAGGCACTGGATGACACCAACTCATGATTCCCCTGGGTGGCACAAAGACAACAAGAGAGGGCGGTCCTTACAAGGCAATCTTGAACACCATGGCCTTAGAGCTTTAAATGTCTGAATACTATCAGACAAACCGCCTGGCCTCTCATATTTAACAAGCTCTGGGGCTACTTTAATTGACTACACCTCTGTCAGTCTCCCCCTGCTGAACACCATCACCTCCTTTGGCTTTAGAGAAAAAATCGATAGTGACCTCCATCCTCAAGAGATAACCCTCAACATTGGGTTGGATGAGTGTGCAGTAGACCAAGGGATTTAAGGGCACACAATTAACCTCAAATGCATCAAGTACACTACTGACACCCTCCCAACCCTGGCCTCAGAAGCTAAATATCTACTGCCATATTCTCATAAGTTTAAGGGAGACACTCTGTCTTGTTGAGTAAGGTTTACTGAAAATTTTGCTAGTCAGCACGATAAGTCCGTCCAAGCCAAAAAAAACAGAAATCCAACACGCAAAAGTCGGCCCTCAAACAAGGATGAGGAACAATTCACTTGATAAGGAGGGCCAAAAGGAGAATCAAACAGCCAACTAAAACCCTTAAAAGGTCGCCAATGAACCCAATAATATTATGCACACTAAGGGAGGCACGAAGAAATCTAAAGGTGGAGAAAATGAATAATCAAAGGGAGCGATGGAAATTCTTCTGGGCAAAATTACTGAATGACATCAGGTCAAACAATTCCTCTAACTTTTGGAGGACTGTAAATGAAGTAGGCAAAAATCTCTGAAATGTGGCCTCCTCTAACATCCCAGAGTCAATCTGGTACCACTTTCTGTATGAACATTTCAATCAGTTGCCTCAGTCAGACAAGTACCAAATACAAGGAGATAGCTCCCCATCTCAGGAGCAGTGATCACAAAACATTCCGGTGCTTTATTACTGATACTTTAGTCCAGAAAAAAATTGCAAAGGTCCACAGAGAGGGGGCACCAGGGCCAGGCAAAATCCCACCAGCCATTTACAAGGAAGATCCAATATTCTGCGCTGCAAAACTAACCCTGCTATTCTCAACCATCTTGCAGCTGAAAAGTGTTCCCTCTTCATGGCGTGGCTCGATACTTGCACCGATATTCAAGGGAGGTGACAAATAGGTTCCTGGGAACTATCATTTGGTAGCTCTAATTGACAATAACGCTACATACGTTGCTGTGGTGCTACTAGATGATCTACAGCTTTGGTCAGAGACTAAATATATCATTTCACTGAAGCAAACCGGGTTCACTAAGAACACAGGGACCACTGTGAACCTTATGGCTCTCTCCCTATTATCTGATCAGGTGGAATCCAACAGCCAACCATGATTCCTGGGCTTTATCAACAACAAGTCTGCATTTGATAGGGTCACCGGGGAGAAGCTTTGGCAGAAATTGGCACCTCCTCAACATCCCAGATGGCCTGTTTATGGCCCTGGAATTACTGGGTCAGAATAAAAATTGGAGATGGGTCTCACTTGTCCAGGCCAATTAAAACCACAAAATGGTCTCAAGCAGGGTTGCACCCTTGCACCAACATTATATAACTTGTTCTTATCTGATCTAATCCCTACTTTGAATTCAGTTAATTCCCATCTGCCCAAACTAGGGGGCTTTCAACTCTTAAAGCTGCTGTACGCGGACGATCCAGTACTGACTAGTTTAACCAAGATTGGCCTGTAGTGCTTTCTGGATGCTACTTCAGCCTTCTCAACTAATAATGGCCTTATAATCAACAAAAAGTCAACCAAGATCCTGGTGCTTCAAGGAGCTAGACTACAAAAACCAATGTGGTTCCTAGACCAACATCAACTAAACGTTTTAAGCACCTTGGAGTCCACTTCAATAGTCATGGGAGATTCGGCGACTAATTAAATGAAATAAGGAAGAAGGGCATCACCTTATCCCTTGCCCCTAGGTCTCTTTACACAAAACAAAAATGCCTAACACCTATCCTCCAGGTGGCCCATGCAAAGATTTTCCTTACCTTAACTTACGGAAGCAAGACTCTTAAGGGATGGGACAGCACAATACTGGATAGAATGCTTCTCAAGATCTACAGCACAATTTTTCAGCTTCCTTCCCATTTATCTCCAGCCCAGACTAGGCTGGAGTTTGTATTGCTAAGCTGACACTGGCAGGGAAGGTGGCCTTTACGATGTGCTGTCACAAATTGAGGTCAGCAAAAGAGGATTCACTGGGCCATCACCTTTGTTCCAAACTGAAAACAAAGCAAAAGTCATTGGCAAAGTCCTACCTGTCCCAGGTCCTAAGCACGCTTGGACTAACGAGTGCCTTGGACCTATCCATTAGCCATCAAGAGTTTAAAAGCGTGCAAAAGCAAGCACACAACAGCTCTCACTACTAGAGGACAAGACTTGCCTGCCTCAATGCATACATGGCTGGATGACACTGCACACCTGTATGAGTCTGAAACCGCCGCATTATCTAAGTGATCTTTATAATGATTGGACCAATGTACAGTTCATGAAACTCAAGATGGGGATAATTCTGACCCCAATTTATTATCCTGAGTGGAAAAAATGTGAGGAACAGGCGAATTGTCAGCTATGCAACCAGGGTCAGGAAGATATTATCCATATACTACGCTTTTGCCCCACCATTGTGGCGGAATGGAGGGAGCAGCTATGAAGAAGGTGGAATGCCCGGGGCATAAGGTCCTGCAGGGAGGCAGAGTTAGCCTGCTTTGAACCATTGGACATTGGACTAAACTGTGCACTGGTGAAATTTCTTCATTGTTTCTCAAAAAGGTTTGAGGCCATGGCTCCAGCACCTAAAGGGAAGCGGTGTGATTAGACAACTAGCAGTTCTGGTTTCAGCCCAATACCCCGCTCCTGAGTTTTTATGAATGTGCATAGGCTGCACGCTGGGTAAAGTTTTCACATGCCTAACATTTGCTATGATAATGACTCCAGTGGCCTATCGAGCTGGCATTGCAGACAGTGTTTTTATCCTTTGCCTTCCATTACTGTACATTGCTTGGATCACTTTGAAAGACCTTCCCTCTAAAGACTCATCAGGTGAACGTAGGTACAGCAGTCATCTACAGTCCTTATGTCCTAGAGCTTGCAAATGCACCTTTTTAGCATCAACAGCTTAAGCACTTTAACCAACCTGTGCTTTTCCGCAGTTAATATTCTAGTTTAAGCACATTGAACGTTTTCCGTTGCGCAGGTACACCAGTTGGCTAAAGTCTTTTGATGCCTGGACTCTTGCACATGCACCTCCTAAGGACAACAGTCTTGACACAGTTCTTATTTTATCCCAGGCGTACTGTACTTTATCTGCCACACCCACACTTTCACGGGTTCACTCTTTACAATATCTGCTCAAATGAACCTGGAATGCTTTGGGGCAGGAGGAGTTCACCTAGAAAACTCATCACAATCTGTTGCTGTGTCTCAATTATTACACTCCTCCCCCACCCCATTAAGACTAATGGTATTAACAGGTTGGGGGCAGTTTCACCTTAGTTTCACCTTTATCCACAAGACAGGAGAAGAATCTCTTTCGAGGGCTCTGTCCTTTAAATGCCAATGGTGAGTGCATCATGTATTCGTTTTATGTAATTCTTTTAATATATGTTTTTAATGTATTTACTGTAGACTGTATTGCAACTGTATTTAATAATCAAGCAATAAAGATTACTGACTATTTTGATATAGATGTCCTGAGGTGAACTAGAAAGTAGCTAGACTCTCCCTCACCAGTGCATGCATTGTTTTGAGGCAGTTGATGAGCATAGACATGGCTAACTTTGGCCCAATTGAGGTTTTTAGGTTGCACATACCTATTTGTACCTAGAGCAAGTACTGCCTGTAATTCCAGAAAATGTTAAGGGATGTCACTGTTTATATTTGTGATGCTGTAACCTGGACTCTCAGAAATAATGATGATGCACACACTAAATACAGATCACAGGAAATGAGCAAGGTAGTTTTTCATACTAAATGGCATCTACTCCCTAATGTTTAGACTCCGTGCTCTCTGTATGCTTACCTGTAAAAGTCCACCACAGGACATACAGAGGGTCAGATATGCTCATAAATGTATTATTACAGCATCATCTGTCATATAAACCCAGTGCTTTGTTTCAACTGCAATTCAGGACATTCACGAATATTCTTGGCATAAATGGAAATCATTGCCATCTGATGTAATAGGGGTATCAGGGGGCCTATTACATACAGGGTGCACTTTCCCTCTTTGCATCATGGCGCAACTTCAAACAGGTGAGCCTTGCTCATACAGGGAAAGTGCAACCTATTATGTTGAATGTGCTGCCCTCAGGACAGCCACACATTCATCTGCCCTTTGGACAGCATATTCAAGTGAAATACAGAGTGGATTTGAAGCAGCTGCTCCATGTTTCACTGTGCATGCAGGACCCGTCTGCACTTTAAAGAAGGCAGATAGATCCCTTTGCAGGTGGGTGCAGTGAGTGACTGCACCAACCTGCAACAGTATGTCTGGGGTGTCCATTTAACCTCCCCTTGGCCGACTCCAGAGGGCTGCCAATAGGGGGTGAACTGACAGTGCGCCACCTTTTTGTGGCACACTGTCAGTGCGCTTCCTGACAGCTTCTTCACATCTACATCTATAATAACCTACAGGTGTAGGGGTAAAAAGATTCCCTCATTTGCATGAGGCCACACCACCATGCAAATGAGGGAATGCCCTTTTGAGATATTGCTGGAACTACATGTGCGCCAGGCTATCTATATTACAGAAGGGGCTGCAGAAGCGTTGGCGACCTCTTATGCAATATCAAAGTGCCCCTGGGGCACACAAAGTGGGCACAGGCGATCGTTGCACCCCCAGGGTCCTTCTGTAATACAGCCTCTGGACCTGCCAATATTCTTGCCTCTGGCCTAAGCCAGTGTCCCAGTGTAATTTCGAAGATATCTTGCTACTTCAAAACAGGTCCACTTATTAGCAAATATTTTTGTATCAAGCCTATTTTTAATGCCCATAAATGCATTGAAAGTATTATATTAACACTATGGGGTCGATTACGATGTCGTTAGGAAAGGTTCCGAGCGGCATTCGATTCATTAAAATCCGATTCGGATGCCGCCTTGCCGACTGACTCGGACACATTTCCCAATGAGGGATTACGATGGCTGGGAAGCGTTTGAACTGTTCGACTCGGTTCAGAAAGGCATTGGGAGTAACCGAGATCGGTTGGAGCCGAATCATAGAGGTCTACGGAGCATGTTTCCAGCCGAGCGATTACGATGTCAGATTCGGACAGCCTTTCCGAATTGGTTGTTCTGAAATGAATTGGCTGTGGAAATCTGACTTTGGGGGCCCGTAGCAGGCCCCCCTTCACCCGGGGCCATCTGAATCGGGTCCCTGGGGGTACCCATGGGACCCCCCTTTCCAACCATGCACAGTGTGGCAGGCACCATGGGGTGCCCGCCACAGGGTGCAGGATTTTTCCCAACCACCCTTTTCTTCAATGGGAGCCTGTGTATTCGGTCGGAACACAGGCTCCCATTGAAATCAATGGGAGTCCGACTGAGTCGACTGGAAGCACCTGAATGCATCAAAATCGCTTGGTCAGACTCCCCGGATCCAAGTCGTTCGGAATGCATTCCAGAACCAATTTTGTCGGAATGCTTTCCTAACGACATTGTAATCGACCCCTTTGAAACTCTTTCCAAGATTAAACAGAACTATTTACACACCCGGTATTCAGACAAATTATTGAAAATTTAATATTGACCTACATAAATATCAAGTTGGAAATATCATCATACAGAAATATCATATGCAAGAATATCGTTGACAAGAATATTGATTTTAAGGTAAGTAATATTGATGTTAAAAATATGCGAAGTGTTATTATTGATACAGAAATATCTGTTGTTAATATCAATGTTAAAAATATTGCTGTTATTAATATTGATTTTTCATTATTTTTATGTATTTTTCTATATATTTTAATTGTATGTTATAATTTTTTGTATAAATATTGTTAAAGTTTTTTAATACTGTTTGTAAATTTTAGTAGTTTCAAAATTGAATTTAACAGTTTTTTTTGTCATTTTTAGTACTGTAGTTGGTTGTGGGGTTAATAGGGGTAAAGGATGGGGAGTAAATTCATTATAATTCATTAATTTTTACTTAGTTAATGTTAATTATTTAATTGATAACTATTTGTGTTAAATGCATGTAATTTTTTTTAAATTTAAGTTTTAGGTGTGAGTTGTGGGTTTTGTATAGATATAGGGTAGGAAGTAAATTAATTCAAATGAATTTATAATTATAATTAATTATTTAATTGTGAATGATCTTAATTGTGTAATACATGTATTTTTAAAATATTTTATTTGATGTAGTTTGTTGTTTTTGTATGGGTAAAAAGTGTGCAAGAAATTAATTATAGTATTTATTAATTTGTGTAAATTTATATTAAATGTTTAATTGATCATTAATTCTATAAATTGTGTAATTAAGATATTGGTATTTGTTATATATTAGGTGTGAATTATTGTAGTTGTAGGAGTAAAGGGTGGGAAGTTAATTAAATACAATTAATTTGTTATTAGTCAATTATTAATTGCTTAATTGATCATTAATTATGTAAATTATGTTATTAATGTTTTGATATATATATATATATATATATATATATATATATATATATATATATATATATATATATTTAATTACACACACACACACACACACACACACACACACACTGGCGGTCGCCAGTAGGTAGTTATAGTTAGGACCTTGTTTCTATTCAAAAAGCGTTTTTTCTTTTGCCAATATATTTGACGCCGTTTGACGAACCTTCACAAAATTTTCCAAACTAATGACCAGCTCAGGTCAGCTCCCATCTTGAAAGTTTCGGGGTGATTCGTCAAGTGGGGGCTGAGAAAAAAGGGAGGTCCCAAAACGCGTTTTCCCCATGTTAATTTCCAGAGGAAACTTTAGACAAAGCTACAGCCTGAACTGCTGAACGGAATTACACCAAATTTGGCAAAAAAGGTAGGCCTTGGTTCAGAAAGTGTGCTTTTTGTTAAATGGTGTAAATTCGTTTGGTAGTTGCTGAGAAATTAAAAAAATAAAAAATATCAATATCTGAGCACAGACGAGGATTCGCGAACCCTCCGAGCATGAGCTTCATTCTGATTGGCTGCCAACACTCCAAACCAAGAAGTGTTGGCAGCCATCTTGTGACTTGGTAGAACCGAGTCACAAGAAAAAGGTAAAAGAAAGGTTACAAATGAAGACAAGGGGGCATGGTAGAAACACCCTGACCCCCTAGGCCTCGTCAAGGGGTCTCACAGGGAACCCCAGGGCCAAAACAAATAAAAAAATTAAATTTTCAGTGGGATTCACGCTGGGTTCGCAAATCCGGCCGAAAATTTTAAAAAAAGGAAGCGCTGGCTCCCGCACTTTGTTTTGTATTAATGTTATTAATATTTGCGGGGGCCCCCGCAGCCCCGGGGACCGCCACCTCCCCGGGGCAAAATGAAATCTACAGGAAAGCCTCACATGAGCTTGTTTGAACGTAGCACCATGACCGTGCCACTGCACAGTGAAGGCTCTGTGAACACAAACAGTTGTGCACATGACAAACACGAGCTGACGGGGAGAGATTGATCTTAGTACAAGCAATTATTTCTGCCAAGCCTAGCAAATTTTATTTTCGTACATCTATTTTTTTCTACAAAGTTTACGAAAGGTACAGAAGAGAATAAGCAGCCCCTCAGTTAACTCGAAATCTGTTCTCTCTAACCTTCCCCTCCTGGCAGAGCGGCGTTTTTCACTTTCGGCCTCGAGTATGACTACCTCAGCAAACACTCAAGGGAAGGACACCCTAAAGTTGGCACGCATCTGCAACCCAGCGATTTTTGAGGTAAACCAAAATCACTCTTCAACCGTCGGCTTGCTTGTAAATGTATGTGTTTGGAGCTGATCTGGCGATTTAAGAAGTCCTAGTAAATGTTTTCATACCAGTCCACTTACTCTGTGTTTTCACCTAGAGTGCAAGTCAGACCCACTTTACCACAGTCATGGGCGTTTGATGGCCGACTCCACTGCTTCATTAAGTAAGGATAACTAATTCATTTAATTGGGAAGTCATTCAGATATGTTTTTTAACAATCATAGGTTTTCTAGGAAACTGCCAAGAGAAGCTTAAGAAATGTTAAAGTACTTTCTTTTTTTGAGATTTATATAGCGCGAACTAGACCTGAAGGTATCAGAACGCTTTACACGAGCGAGCACCAGTTGCGTTACAAACTGACACGTTCATTATTTTTTTTTTTTTTAGGCACAGGGAAATTAAGGGATTTGCCCAGAATCACAGAATGTTGAGCGTCCCTGCAGAGACTCGAACCCTGTTCCCCAGCTTTGAGGTCGACCGCCCTGGCCATCAGGCCACATCCTCCCCACTTTTGACCTGTAATGAGGAGCAATATTTCTCTGAAACAGTATATTATGTATACACTTATAACTCGCCACACTCAGAGGGCTGAATTTCAGGGGTAGGCTGTCAGCCTACCGAACACTATGCATACCTTATGTAAACCATGCCCTCAATTCAATCATGATGCTCTTAATCGGAAACTCAAAACCTTAATTTGATCAATGCAGATGAATAAAATGCACGGACATGAGAGACAGAAGATACTGCTGGAGGGAAATAACACAACATCACTCCCGGAAAGTAGGCATTTGTCCCAAATTGGTCATGTCTTCAAACTGTGCAATGGAAACAGGGGGGTTAAGGGGCGCTATTGATCTGCCGCTTTCAATTCAGTAAATGAGCCTTGTTTCCCAGGTATGAGGTTATTAATCAGGTTGGATAAATGTTGAAATGCAGTTTAAGTTCATGATGACTTGCCATGGGTTACTGATAGAAAAGTGCTGTACAAAGTAGATTCTATGTATTACACCTCCATATTTCCCATTTGAGTTTTAAAAACAAGAAATTGAATTGCCTTGAAACTGACTGTTCACTGAGTCCACAATCAGTAGCTGGGTTTTCTTCTCCTACCGGCAGAGCAGGGTGTAACTATAAATAGTGTAGCATGTGCATGGGTCCTCAAATAGGGTCAGCAGAAGCCCACTTCCCTTGGTTGCATTAGGGCATGTTGCACCCTTGGCTAGCCACGCCTCTTCCCAACAGATAAAGATTTGGGTTTCAGTCAAGACATCATTGAGAAGACTGTGATTGGTTGTATGAACTTACCAATCGGTCAAATATTCACCTTGTGATGTTTGTTAAAATGTTTATACAACCTGGAGGAATGCAGCAGTGGATGGAAGGACCTTACCTCTCTCAGTTCCATCTCCTTTAAAACCAATAGCAAAAGATTCATCGTCAAGTCCCACTTTAATCTACAGGACATTATTTCCAAATTAACCACATCTATAGAAATCAAAGTGCTGCTGCTATAGAAGACTAATGCAAGGATTCCAAGCGATGGACTTAAACCAGTGGTGTAGTCCTTTACAGAGCATTGCCATTTCTGATTGACCCCACCGAAGAATCTGCTGCCCAAATAATGGCCCATCTACATGTTTCAGATAAATCAACAATCTGATCCAAAATCCGATGGCACACAGAACCTGTGGATCTCCCCTGGATGCACTTCTTTTGTTTCTTTCTGCACCTCTCTTGCTTCTTTCTGCCCCCTTTCCTCTTTCTGCACCCCTCTTCCCTCTTTCTGCACCTCTGTTCCATCTTTCTGCTCTTCTTTTGTTTCTTTCTGCAGCTCTCTTGCTTCTTTCTGCACCCCTTGCCTCTTTCTACACCCCTCTTCCCTCTTTCTGCACTCCTCTTGGCTTTTTCTGCACCTCTGTTCCTTCTTTCTGCACTTCTTTTGTTTCTTTCTGCACCTCTCTTGCTTCTTTCTGCACCCCTCTTGCCTCTTTCTCCACCCCTCTTCCCCCTTTCTGCATGTCTGTTGTTTCTTTCTGCACTTCTCTTGGCTCTTTCTCCACCCCTCTTCTCTCTTTCTGCACCTCTGTGCTTCTTTCTGCACCCCTTGTGCTTCTTTCTGCACCCCTCATGCCTCTTTCTGCACCCTTTTTTCCTCTTTGTGCGCCCCTCTTGCCCCTCTCTGCCCCTCTGTTCCTTCTTTCTGCACTTCTTTTGTTTCTTTCTGCACCTCTCTTGCTTCTTTCTGCACCCCTCTTGCCTCTTTATCCATCCCTCTTATCCCTTTTTACATCTCTGTTGCGTGTTTCTGCACTTCTCTTGTCTCTTTCTCCACCCCTGTTCCCTCTTTCTGCACCTGTTGCTTCTTTCTGCACCTCTCTTGCTTCTTTCTGCACCCCTTGTGCCTCTTTCTTCACCCCTTTTCCTTCTTTGTGCGCCCCTCTTGCCTCTTTCTGCAACTCTGTTCCTTCTTTCTGCACTTCTTTTGTTTCTCTTTGCATTTCTCTTGTTTCTTTCTGCACCCCTCTTCCCTCTTTCTGCACCCCTCTTGCCTCTTTCTGCACCTCTGTTCCTTCTTTCTGCACTTCTTTTGTTTCTTTCTGTAGCTCTCTTGCTTCTTTCTGCACCCCCTTGCCTCTTTCTCTACCCCTCTTCCCCCTTTCTGTACCTCTGTTGCTTCTTTCTGCACTTGTCTTACTTCTTTCTGTATCCCTCTTGCTCTGCACCTCTGCACATCTCCTGCCTGTTTCTGCACCACTCTTGCCTCTTTCTACACTTCTCTTGCCTCTTTCTGCATCTCTGTTGTTTCTTTCTGTATTTCTCTTGCGTCTTTCTGCACCCCTCTTGCCTCTTTATCCATCCCTCTTATCCCTTTTTACATCTCTGTTGCGTGTTTCTGCACTTCTCTTGCCTCTTTCTGCACCTCTGTTCCTTCTTTCTGCACTTCTTTTGTTTCTTTCTACACCTCTGTTGCTTCTTTCTGCACCTCTGTTGCTTCTTTCTGCACCCCTCTTGCCTCTTTCTGCACCCCTCTTGCCTCTTGCTGCACCCCTTTTGCCTGTTTCTGCAACTCTCTTGCCTCTTTCTGCAGTTCTCTTGCCTCTCTTGCCTCCTTCTGCACCGCACTTGCCTATTTCTGAAACTCTCTTGCCTCTTTCTGCAGTTCTCTTGCCTCATTCTGCACCTCTCTTGCCTCTTTCAACACTTCTCTTGCCTGTTTCTGCACCTCTCTTGGCTCTTTCTGCACCTCTCTTGCCTCTTTCTGCACCTCACTTGCTTCTTTCTGCACCCCTTTTGCCTGTTTCTGCACCCCTCTTCCCTCTTTGTGCAACTCTCTTGCCTCGTTCTATACCTCTATTACCTCTTTTTGCCCCACTCTTGCCTCTTTCTTTTCCTCTGTTGCTTCTTTCCGCACCTCTCTTGTCTCTTTCTGCACCCTTAGTGCCTCTTTCATCACCCCTGTTGCTTCTTTCTGCAGTTCTCATCCTTCTTTCTGCACCCCTCCTACTTCTTTCTGTACCACTCTTGCCTCTTTGTGCACCTCTCCTAACCCTTTCTGCACCCCTCTTGCCTCTTTTTGCACCTCTGTTGGTTCTTTCTGCACCTCTTTTGCTTTGCTCTGCACTTTACTTGCCTCTTTCTGTACCCCTCTTGCCTCTTTCTGCACCTCTGTTGGTTCTTTCTCCTCTGCTCTTGCTTCTTTCTGCACCTCTGTTCCAAATTTCTGCATCCCTCTTGCCTTTTTCTGCACCCCTCTTCCCTCTTTCTGCACCTCTCTTGCCTCAGTCTGCCCACCTGTTCCCTCTTTCTGCACCCCTTTTTGCATGTTTCTGCAACTCTCTTGCCTCTTTCTGCAGTTCTCTTGCCTCCTTCTGCACCTCACTTGCAAATTTCTGCACCCCTCTTGCCTCTTTCTGCACCCACCTTACCTGTTTCTGCATCTCTCTTGCCTCTGCCTGCACCCCTGTTCTCTCTTTCTGTACCTCTTTTGCCTGTTTCTGCAACTCTTTTGCGTCTTTCTGCAGTTCTCTTGTCTCCTTCTGCACCTCTGTTGCTTCTTTCTGCACTTCTCTTGCCTCTTTCTGCACCCCTGTTGCTTCATTCTGCACTTCCCATGCTTCTTTCTGCATCTGTCTTGCTTCTTTCTGTACCTCTCTTGCCTCTTTCTGCATCTCACTTGCCTCTTTCTGCACATCTCTTCTTCTTTCTGCACTTTTTTTGTTTCTTTCTGCAGCTCTCTTGCTTCTTTCTGCACCACTTGCCTCTTTCTCTACCCCTCTTCCCTCTTTCTGCACCGCTCTTGCTTCTTTATGCACCCCTCTTGCCTCTTTATCCACCCCTCATCCTCCTTTCTGCACCTCTGTTGCTTCTTTCTGCACTTCTCTTGCTTCTTTATGCACACCTCGTGCCTCTTTCTGTACCCATTTTCCCTCTTTCTGCATCCCTCTTGCCCCTCTTTGCACCTCAGTTGCTTCTTTCTGCACTTCTTTTGTTTCATTCTGCACCTCTCTTGCTTCTTTCTGCACCACTCTTGCCTCTTTCTCCACCCCTCTTACCCCTTTCTGCATCTTTGTTGCTTGTTTCAGCACTTCTCTTGTCTCTTTCTCCACCCCTGTTCCCTCTTTCTGCACCACTGTTGCTTCTTTCTGCACCTCTGTTGCTTCTTTCTGCACCCCTCGTGCCTCTTTCACACCCCTCTTCCCTCTTTCTGCACCCCTCTTGCTTCTTTATGCACCTCTGTTCCTTCTTTCTGTACTTCTTTTGTTTCTTTCTGCACCTCTCTTGCTTTTTTGTGCACCATCTTCCATCTTTCTGTACCCCTCTTCCCTCTTTCTGTACCCCTCTTCCCTCTTTCTGCACCCCTCTTGCCTCTTTCTGCACCTCTGTTCCTTCTTTCTGCACTTCTTTTATTTATTTCTGCAGCTCTGTTGCTTCTTTCTGCACCCCCTTGCCTCTTTCTGCACCCCTCTTCCCGCATCCCTCTTGCCTCTTTCTGCACTTGTCTTGCTTCTTTCTGTATCCCTCTTGCCTCTCTCTCTGCACCTCTGCATATCTCCTGCCTGTTTCTGCACCACTCTTGCCTCTTTCTACACTTCTCTTGCCTCTTTTTGCATCTCTGTTGCTTGTTTCTGCACTTCTCTCGTCTCTTTCTCCACCCATGTTTCCTCTTTCTGCACCTCTGTTGCTTCTTTCTGTGCCTCTGTAGCTTCTTTCTGCACCCCTCGTGCCTCTTTCACACCCCTCTTCCCTCTTTCAGCACCCCTCTTGCCTCTTTATGCACCTCTGTTCCTTCTTTCTGTACTTCTTTTGTTTCTTTCTGCACCTCTCTTGCTTTTTTCTGTACCCTCTTCCCTCTTTCTGCACCCCTCTAACTTCTTTCTGCACCCCTCTTGCCTCTTTCTGCACCTCTGTTCCTTCTTTCTGCACTTCTTTTGTTTCTTTCTGCAGCTCTGTTGCTTCTTTCTGCACCCCCTTGCCTCTTTCTGCACCCCTCTTCCCTCTTTCTGCACCCCTCTTGACTCTTTCTGCACCTCTGTTCCTTCTTTCTGCACTTCTTTTGTTTCTTTCTGCACCGCTCTTGTTTATTTCTGCACCCCCTTGCCTCTCTCTGCACCCCTCTTACCCCTTTCTACATCTCTGTTGCTTGATTCTGCACTCCTCTTGTATCTTTCTCTACTCCTGTTCCCTCTTTCTGTACCTCTTTTGCTTCTTTCTGCACCTCTCTTGCTTCTTTGTGCACCCCTCTTGCCTCTTTCTGTACCTCTGTTCCTTCTTTCTGCATTTCTTTTGTTTCTTTCTGCACCCCTCTTCCATCTTTCTCCACCCCTCTTCCCTCTTTCTGCACCCCTCTTGCCTCTTTCTGCACCTCTGTTCCTTCTTTCTGCACTTCTTTTGTTTCTTTCTGCAGCTCTGTTGCTTCTTTCTGCAACCCCTTGCCTCTTTCTGCACCCCTCTTCCCTCTTTCTGCACCCCTCTTGACTCTTTCTGCACCTCTGTTCCTTCTTTCTGCACTTCTTTTGTTTCTTTCTGCACCGCTCTTGTTTATTTCTGCACCCCCTTGCCTCTTTCTGCACCCCTCTTACCCCTTTCTACATCTCTGTTGCTTGTTTCTGCACTCCTCTTGTCTCTTTCTCTACTCCTGTTCCCTCTTTCTGTACCTCTTTTGCTTCTTTCTGCACCTCACTTGCTTCTTTGTGCGCCCCTCTTGCCTCTTTCTGTACCTCTGTTTCTTCTTTCTGCATTTCTTTTGTTTCTTTCTGCACCCCTCTTCCATCTTTCTGCATCCCTCTTCCCTCTTTCTGCACCACTCTTGCCTCTTTCTGCACATCTGTTCTTTCTGCACTTCTTTTGTTTCTTTCTGCAGCTCTCTTGCTTCTTTCTGCACCCCCTTGCTTCTTTCTCCACCCCTCTTCCCTCTTTCTGCACCCCTCTTGCCTCTTTCTGCACCCCTCTTGACTCTTTCTGCACATCTGTTCCTTCTTTCTGCACTTCTTTTGTTTCTTTCTGCACCGCTCTTGTTTATTTCTGCACCCCCTTGCTTCTTTCTCCACCCCTCTTCCCTCTTTCTGCACCCCTCTTCCCTCTTTCTGCACCCCTCTTGACTCTTTCTGCACATCTGTTCCTTCTTTCTGCACTTCTTTTGTTTCTTTCTGCACCGCTCTTGTTTATTTCTGCACCCCCTTGCCTCTTTCTGCACCCTTCTTACCCCTTTCTACATCTCTGTTGCTTGTTTCTGCACTCCTCTTGTCTCTTTCTCTACTCCTGTTCCCTCTTTCTGTACCTCCTTTGCTTCTTTCTGCACCTCTCTTGCTTCTTTGTGCGCCCCTCTTGCCTCTTTCTGTACCTCTGTTCCTTCTTTCTGCGTTTCTTTTGTTTCTTTCTGCACCCCTCTTCCCTCTTTCTGCACCACTCTTGCCTCTTTCTGCACATCTGTTCTTTCTGCACTTCTTTTGTTTCTTTCTGCAGCTCTCTTACTTCTTTCTGCACCCCTTTGCTTCTTTCTCCACCCCTCTTCCCTCTTTCTGTAGCCCTCTTGCCTCTTTCTGCACCTCTGTTCCTTCTTTCTGCACTACTTTTGTTTCTTTCTGAACCTCCCTTGATTCTTTCTGCACCCCATGCCTCTTTATGCACCCCTCTTCCCTCTTTCTGCACCCCTCTTGACTCTTTCTGCACCTCTGTTCCTTCTTTCTGCACTTCTTTTGTTTCTTTCTGTACCGCTCTTGTTTATTTCTGCACCCCCTTGCCTCTTTCTGCACCCCTCTTACCCCTTTCTACATCTCTGTTGCTTGTTTCTGCACTCCTCTTGTCTCTTTCTCTACTCCTGTTCCCTCTTTCTGTACCTCCTTTGCTTCTTTCTGCACCTCTCTTGCTTCTTTGTGCGCCCCTCTTGCCTCTTTCTGCACCTCTGTTCCTTCTTTCTGCTCTCATTTGTCTCTTTCTGCAGCTGTCTTGCTTCTTTCTGCACCCTGTGCCTCTTTTTTAACCCTGGGCGAAGTACTACGCTACGCTCGCGTAGTTTGCGAAGTTTGCGCTACTTTGCACTACGCGAATTGCACGTAGCACATCAAGTTGGCGACCGCGAGCAAGCAAAATGACATCCCTGCGAGACTTTTTCCTCGTTCGCGATCCGCAACATCAAGTTGCCGATCGCGAGCGTGGAAAATAAACCTCCCGGCGAGATTCTCAATGCGGGGAGGTCAGGTTTCTCATTGCGAGTGGTCGCGTATGCTCGCGACCTCTCGCGATGAGAAACTACCAGTCCGCATTGAGAAAGCTGCCGCTCGTGTAGAAATCTACTCGAGCGGCAGAAAACGACCGCTTGCACTGTGCAAGATGCGGTTTGCACTGATTGCACAGTGAGGACAAGCATCCGGCACTGTGCAATCAGTGCGAACAGCATTTTGCACAGTGCACTATGCAGTTCGCGTAGCTACGCATAGCTCGCGTAGTGCGAAGTGCACTTTGCGTAGCTACGCGTAGCGCTACTATGCGAACTACGCCCAGGGTTACTCTTTTTCCACTCTTCTTCCCTCTTCCTGCACTTCTCTTGCCTCTTTCTGCACCTCTGTTCCTTCTTTCTACACTTCTTTTGTTTCTTTCTGCACGTCTCTTGCTTCTTTCTGCACACCTCTTTCCTCTTTCTCCATCCTTCTTCCCCCTTTCTGCATGTCTGTTGCTTCTTTCTGCACTTCTCTTGCCTCTTTCTGCACCCCTCTTCCCTCTTTCTGTAACTCTGTTGCTTCTTTCTGCACCTCTCTTGCTTCTTTCTGCACCCCCTTGCCTCTTTCTGCACCCCTCTTGCCTCTTTCTGCACCTCTGTTCCTTCTTTCTGCACTTCTTTTGTTTTTTTCTGCATCTCTCTTGCTTCTTTCTGCACCCCTTTGCCTCTTTCTGTACCCCTCTTCCCTCTTTCTGCACCCCTCTTGCCTCTTTCTGCACCTCTGTTCCTTCTTTCTGCACTTCTTTGATTTCTTTCTGCAGCTCTGTTGCTTCTTTCTGTACCCCCTTGCCTCTTTCTGCACCCCTCTTCCCTCTTTCTGCATCCCTCTTGCCTCTTTCTGCACTTGTCTTGCTTCTTTCTGTATCACTCTTGCCTCTCTCTCTGCACCTCTGCATATCTCCTGCCTGTTTCTGCACCACTCTTGCCTCTTTCTACACTTCTCTTGCCTCTTTCTGCATCTCTGTTGCTTGTTTCTGCACTTCTCTCGTCTCTTTCTCCACCCCTGTTCCCTCTTTCTGCACCTCTGTTGCTACTTTCTGCACCTCTGTAGCTTCTTTCTGCACCCCTCGTGCCTCTTTCACACCCCTCTTCCCTCTTTCTGCACCCCTCTTGCCTCTTTCTGCACCTCTGTTCCTTCTTTCTGTACTTCTTTTGTTTCTTTCTGCACCTCTCTTGCTTTTTTTCTGTACCCTCTTCCCTCTTTCTGCACCCCTCTTCCCCCTTTCTGCACCCCTCTTGCCTCTTTCTGCACCTCTGTTCCTTCTTTCTGCACTTCTTTTGTTTCTTTCTGCACCCATTTTCCCTCTTTCTGCATCCCTCTTGCCCCTCTTTGCACCTCAGTTGCTTCTTTCTGCACTTCTTTTGTTTCATTCTGCACCTCTCTTGCTTCTTTCTGCACCACTCTTGCCTCTTTCTCCACCCCTCTTACCCCTTTCTGCATCTCTGTTGCTTGTTTCTGACCTTCTCTTGTCTCTTTCTCCACCCCTGTTCCCTCTTTCTGCACCTCTGTTGCTTCTTTCTGCACCTCTGTTGCTTCTTTCTGTACCTCTCTTGCTTCTTTCTGCACCCCTCGTGCCTCTTTCACACCCCTCTTCCTGCACCCCTCTTGCTTCTTTATGCACCTCTGTTCCTTCTTTCTGTACTTCTTTTGTTTCTTTCTGCACATCTCTTGCTTTTTGTGCACCATCTTCCATCTTTCTGCACCCCTCTTCCCTCTTTCTGTACCCCTCTTCCCTCTTTCTGCACCCCTCTTGCCTCTTTCTGCACCTCTGTTCCTTCTTTCTGCACTTCTTTTGTTTTTTTCTGCATCTCTCTTGCTTCTTTCTGCACCCCCTTGCCTCTTTCTGTACCCCTCTTCCCTCTTTCTGCACCCCTCTTGCCTCTTTCTGCACTTGTCTTGCTTCTTTCTGTATCCCTCTTGCCTCTCTCTGCACCTCTGCATATCTCCTGCCTGTTTCTGCACCCCTCTTGCCTCTTTCTACACTTCTCTTGCCTCGTTCTGCATCTCTGTTGCTTGTTTCTGCACTTCTCTCATCTCTTTCTCCACCCCTGTTCCCTCTTTCTGCACCTCTGTTGCTTCTTTCTGCACCTCTGTAGCTTCTTTCTGCACCCCTCATGCCTCTTTCACACCCCTCTTCCCTCTTGCTGCACCCCTCTTGCCTCTTTCTACACCTCTGTTCCTTCTTTCTGTACTTCTTTTGTTTCTTTCTGCACCTCTCTTGCTTTTTTCTGTACCCTCTTCCCTCTTTCTGCACCCCTCTTCCCTCTTTCTGCACCCCTCTTGCCTCTTTCTGCACCTCTGTTCCTTCTTTCTGCACTTCTTTTGTTTCTTTCTGTAGCTCTGTTGCTTCTTTCTGCACCCCCTTGCCTCTTTCTGCACCCCTCTTCCCTCTTTCTGCACCCCTCTTGACTCTTTCTGCACCTCTGTTCCTTCTTTCTTCACTTCTTTTGTTTCTTTCTGCACCGCTCTTGTTTATTTCTGCACCCCCTTGCCTCTTTCTGCACCCCTCTTACCCCTTTCTACATCTCTGTTGCTTGTTTCTGCACTCCTCTTGTCTCTTTCTCTACTCCTGTTCCCTCTTTCTGTACCTCTTTTGCTTCTTTCTGCACCTCTCTTGCTTCTTTGTGCGCCCCTCTTGCCTCTTTGTGTACCTCTGTTCCTTCTTTCTGCATTTCTTTTGTTTCTTTCTGCACCCCTCTTCCATCTTTCTGTATCCCTCTTCCCTCTTTCTGCACCACTCTTGCCTCTTTCTGCACATCTGTTCTTTCTGCACTTCTTTTGTTTCTTTCTGCAGCTCTCTTGCTTCTTTCTGCACCCCCTTGCTACTTTCTCCACCCCTCTTCCCTCTTTCTGTAGCCCTCTTGCCTCTTTCTGCACCTCTGTTCCTTCTTTCTGCACTACTTTTGTTTCTTTCTGCACCTCCCTTGCTTCTTTCTGTACCCCTGTGCCTCTTTCTGCACCCCTCTTTCCTCTTTCTGTACCCCTCTTGCCTCTTTCTGCACCTCTGTTCCTTCTTTCTGCTCTCATTTGTCTCTTTCTGCAGCTTTCTTGCTTCTTTCTGCACCCCGTGCCTCTTTTTCCACCCTTCTTCCCGTTTCCTGCACTTCTCTTGCCTCTTTCTGCACCTCTGTCCCTTCTTTCTACACTGCTTTTGTTTCTTTCTGCACGTCTCTTGCTTCTTTCTGCACCCCTCTTGCCTCTTTCTCCATCCTTCTTCCCCCTTTCTGCATGTCTATTGCTTCTTTCTGCACTTCTCTTGCCTCTTTCTGTCCCCTTCTTCCCTCTTTCTGTAACTCTGTTGCTTCTTTCTGCACCTCTCTTGCTTCTTTCTGCACCCCCTTGCCTCTTTCTGCACCCCTCTTGCCTCTTTCTGCACTGCTCTTGCCTCTTTCTGCACATCTGTTCCTTCTTTCTGCACTTCTTTTGTTTCTTTCTGCTGCGCTGTTGCTTCTTTCTGCACCCCCTTGCCTCTTTCTGCACCCCTCTTCCCTCTTTCTGCACCCCTCTTGCCTCTTTCTGCACCTTCTGTTCCTTCTTTCTGCACTTCTTTTGTTTCTTTCTGCCCCGCTCTTGTTTCTTTCTGCACCCCTATGCCTCTTTCTCTACTCCTGTTCCCTCTTTCTGTACCTCTTTTGCTTCTTTCTGCACCGCTCTTGCTTCTTTGTGCGCCCCTCTTGCCTCTTTCTGTACCTCTGTTCCTTCTTTCTGCATTTCTTTTGTTTCTTTCTGCACCCCTCTTCCATCTTTTTGCAGCTCTCTTGCTTCTTTCTGCACCCCCTTGCTTCTTTCTCCACCCCTCTTCCCTCTTTCTGTAGCCCTCTTGCCTCTTTCTGCACCTCTGTTCCTTCTTTCTGCACTACTTTTGTTTCTTTCTGTACCTCCCTTGCTTCTTTCTGTACCCCGTGCCTCTTTCTGCACCCCTCTTCCCTCTTTCTGCTCCCCTCTTGCATTTTTCTGCACCTCTGTTCCTTCTTTCTGCTCTCATTTGTTTCTTTCTGCAGCTCTCTTGGTTCTTTCTCCTCTGCTCTTGCTTCTTTCTGCACCTCTGTTCCAAATTTCTTCATCCCTCTTGCCTTTTTCTGCACCCCTCTTCCCTCTTTCTGCACCTCTCTTGCCTCAGTCTGCCCACCTGTTCCCTCTTTCTACACCCCTTTTGCATGTTTCTACAACTCTCTTGCCTCTTTCTGCAGTTCCCTTGCCTCCTCCTGCACCTCACTTGCCTCTCTTTGCACCCCTGTTGGTTCTTTTACACTGCTCTTGCTTATTTCTGCACCTTTCTTGCTAATTTCTGCACCCCTCTTGCCTCTTTCTGCACCCCTCTTAACTGTTTCTGCACCTCTCGTGCCTCTGCCTGCACCCCTGTTCTCTCTGTCTGTAACTCTTTTGCTTGTTTTAGTAACTCTCTTGCCTCTTTCTGCAGTTCTCTTGCCTCCTTCTGCACCTCTTTTGCTTCTTTCTGCACTTCTCTTGCCTCTTTCTACACCTCTGTTGCTTCATTCTGCACTTCCCATGCATCTTTCTGCACCTGTCTTGCTTCTTTCTGCACCTCTCTTGCCTCTTTCTGCATCTCACTTGCCTCTTTCTGCACTTCTCCTGCTTCTTTCTACACCTCTGTTGCTTCTTTCAGCAATTCTTGTGCCTCTTTCTGCACTTGTGAAGCCTGTTTCTGCACCTCTCTTGCCTCTTTCTGCACATCTCTTGCCTGATTCTGCAACTCTCTTGCCTCTTTCTACAGTTCTCTTCTCTCGTTCTGCACCTCTGTTGCTTCTTTCTGCACTTCTCTTGCCTCTTTCTGCACCCCTCTTGCCTCTTTCTGCACCTCTCTTGGTTGTTTCTTTACTGCTCTTGTTTCTTTCTGCACCTGTCTTGCAAATTTCTGCACCCCTCTTGCCTCTTTCGGCAACCCTTTTCCCGCTTTCTGCACCTCTCCTTCCTCTGTCTGCACCCCTCTTGCCTCTTTCTGCACCTCTGTTCCTTCTTTCTGCACTTCCCTTGCTTCTTTCTGCACCCCTCTTGACTCTTTCTGCACCTCTGTTGCTTCTTTCTGCACTTTTCTTGCTTCTTTCTGCACCTCTCTTGTAAATTGCTGCACCCCTCGTGCCTCTGTGTGCACCTCTCTTGCCTCTTTATGCTCCTCTCTTGCCTCTTTATGCACCCCTCTTGCCTCTTTCTGCACCTCTGTTCCTTCTTTCTGCACTTCCCTTGCTTCTTTCTGCACCCCTCTTGCCTCTTTCTGCACCTCTGTTGGTTCTCTCTGTACGTCTCTTGCCTCTGTGTGCACCCTTGTTCCCTCTTTGTGCACCTCTTTTGCCTGTTTCTGCACTTCTCTTGCCTCTTTCTGCACCTCTGTTGCTTCCTTCTGCACTTCTCTTGCCTCTTTCTGCACCCCTCTTGCTTCTTTCTGCACCTCTGTTGCTTCTTTCTGCACTTCGCTTGCTTCATTCTACACCCCTCTTGCTTCTTTCTGCACCCCTCGTGCCTCTTTCTGCACCCTTCTTCCCTTTTCCGGCATGTCTCTTGGTTCTTTCTGCACTGCTCTTGCCTCTTTCTGCAGCCCTCTTGCCTCTTTCTGCACCTCTTTTGCTTCTCTCTGCACTTCTCTTGCCTCTTTCTGCACCCCTCTAACCTCTTTCTGCACCTCTGTTGGTTCTTTCTGTACTTCTCTTGCTACTTCCTGCACCTCTGTTGTTTCTTTCTGCACTTCTCTTGCTTCTTTCTACACCTCTCTTGCTTCTTTCTGCACCCCACTTGCCTCTTTCTGTACTTCTCTTGCTTCTTTCTGCACTTCTAAGGCTTCTTTCTGTACCTCTCTTGCCTCTTTCTGCACCCTTCTTCCTTCTTTCTGTACCTCTCTGGCCTCTTTCTGCACCTCTCTTGCCTCTTTCTGCACACACAGGGCTACTTTTAAACTGACCTTAGGCTCAGCCGTGCACACATGCAAGTGCAGAAAAGGTCTGCTGGCCTCTAAACTGCCATGCCCTATTATATGCTAGGGACATAGAGGTAGTTTTAATCCACCTGCCTTATTTTGTACTAGGGCCTTACAGGGGAGGTCATGCCAATCACAGGGGTACCCCAACCCATAGTGTACCCTTGTGTATGTAGGTGTTTTTGCTATATTCTGAGTGTCTTTCAGCATAGCACTGGCTCCGGGCCTGGTTAGGCAGAGACCAGGGTCAGTCAGAGTCAGTTACCACCAGTACCAGTCAGCAAAATGTCGGGGGGTGCCCAGGGCACAGGATGACTCTGCACCGCTGTTGGTTCTTTCTGCATATCTCTTGCTTCTTTCTGCACCTTCCTTCCTCTTTCTGGAATTCTGTTGCCTCTTGCTGCATTTCTCTTGCTTCTTTCTGCGCCTTTCTTCCTCTTTCTGCACATGTCCTACCTCTGTAAGCATAGTTACATATTAGCATTTTAAAAAAACCTTAGAAATTCACTGAAAAAACCATAGGTTTCAGGGACGTTATAGTTAGAAATTAGCATTAGAAAAACCTTACAAATTCACTGAAAAAAACACAGGTTTCAGGGACATTATAGTTAGTTGGAAATTTCACTCGTACAAAATCAGAGAAATTCGGCCGTTATAGTTAGTTGAGCTAACTATAACTCCCGCTCCGCAAATGCACTGCTGATGACGTCAGATATTATATCACTCATGACATGGTCAGTGACATCACTGATGATATCACTGATGACATCTCAAATGACATCACTGGTTACATCACTGATGACATCATCCACGTGATAATGTGATGCATCTCCTCACACCCTAATACAACTTTTGATACACCCACTCTAAAATACAGACTACCATTTTTGAAACCATAGACACACCAATACCAGTTACTACATACCTACTCACTGATTCCTAGGTCTACACATACATCCACTCATTCACCAATACAGTCACTCATACATGCAGTCACTCATCAATATAGCACTATCAATGCACTCATACAACTATACAGACACTTACACACCACCACTCACCCATAGAGTTACTCACACACCTAGTCAGTCATGCAAAGAATCAATCACACTCCCATTTACTCACCTATACAGTTATACACGCACCACCTCACTTATTCATACAGATATTAACACATACTTACTCTCTTATACAATCACTGATACAAGCACACACTCATCCATACAGCCACTCTCACAATCACTCACTATCACATATAGTCATTTATATATTCTCCAACACTCACATATACTGCCTTTCACATATGTAGTTACTCAAACATGTACCACTGAGACATCCATTCACTCACCAACACACCCATACACACACTCATCCACCCATACAGCCCTTCACAGATACACTCTTGAACCCATACACCCAGTGAATCACCCACTCACACATCTATGCACAGAGTCACACCCCCCCGCCCACCCACACAGACACTCAGGCACCCATACAGATACTCAGACAACCAATCAATAACCCATTTAGACACTCATGTAGCTACTCACCAACCCATGCAGCCGCTTACACCAACTGACAAACTGATACAGAAGTTCACACAGTTTAGTCACTAACCCATGCATTCAGTAAGACACAATTAATCACTCACTTATACAGTCAGTCACGCACCTACTAAATCATCCATTCAGACACTTATACACCCACTCATTCTTCAATACACCTTGGCATATATATATATAAAAAACATATTTAAACTTTACAGAAACACACAGTCACTGGATGATGCCATCAGTGATGTCATCAGTGATGTCATTTGAGATGTCATCAGTGATGTCATCAGTGATGTCACTGACCATGTCATGAATGATGTAATATGTGACGTCATCAGCAGGTCATTGCGGGGGCGCAAGTTATAGTTAGCTCAACTAACTATATCGGCCGAATTTTACCCACTCACACACCCACCAGGTACCTCCAGTAAGCCCCACACAGTGGGATTGCTGAGAGGTGGTCCGAGGCCACGCGCCTTTTTACACCACTATGCAAGCGCGCCTCTTGGCACACTGCTTCTTTCTGCACTTCTCTTGCTTGTTTCTGCACTTCTCTTGCCTCTTTCTTCACTTCTCTTGCCTCTTTCTGCACCTCTGTTGCTTCTTTCTGCACCTCACTTGCTTCTTTCTGTACCCCTCTTCCTCTTTTTGCACCCTTGTTCCCTCTTTCTGCACCTTTCCTGCCTGTTTCTGCACCTCTCTTGCTTCTTTTTGTACACAAGGGGTTTTGTACGAGTGAAATGTCAGCCTAACTATAATGTCCCTGAAATCTGTGTCTTTTTCAGTGAATTTCTAATGTTTTTTAAATGCTAATTCCTAACTATAATGTCCCTAAAACCTCAATTTTTTCCAGTGAATTTCTAAGGTTTTTTAAATGCTAATTTCTAACTATGCCTGCATAGGTAGAACATGTACAGAAAGAGGAAGAAAGGCGCACAAAGAAGCAAGAGAAGTGCAGAAAGGAGCAACAGAGGTGCAGAAAAACTTTGACTGTACTTTTCCACAGACTCATACAAAGTAGCCTAATCACTAATCCTTCTCACTAATCCTTCTTCCAAGATGCCTTAAACCTCACTTTTCTCTTCAAGGTTCACTATTCATGCACAGAATGTTAGGCCTACCAAATGTAAAACAGTATTCCTAACCATATCACTGATGTAAGTCTCACCAGGTTTGTGAAGGTATGCATGCATGTGTCTCTGCTTTTACCTAGTGACATGTTAAATAAAAATACAAATACAAATACTTGAATATCTGTGTTTCAAACAGCATACTCTGTAAATTTGCATACAAAAAGGTGTATGCATTTCTTTCTGCTCACAATACAGGTACATGGTTATTCAATAGTATATTTGAGGGGCTCTATAACACCTATATACATAAGACATGTCTGCCTATGCAACCAAATGACAGAGCAGAACTGAGGCGATTTGAACACCTATAGGAGAAGTTACCCGCTTTTTAAGCTACCATCTTCAGATGCATAACTCATGTAAGAATACATGTACATGTAGACATATACCTCAGTAATGAGAGCACGCAGACCTTTAAACTTGACAGCTTGCACTTCCCATTTTAGTTCAGAAAGATGCAAGAGATGAGCACAAAGAGGCAACAGAAGTGCAGAAAGAACCAAGAGAGGTACAGAAAGAAGCTAGAGATGTGCAGAAAGAGGAAGAAAGGTGCGGAAAGAGCAAGAAAGGTACAGAAAGAAGTAAGAGAAGCACAGAAAGAGGCAATAGTAGTGCATAAACAGGGAGAAAGATGCAGAAACAAGCAAGAGAAAAGCAGAAAGAAACAACAGAGGTGCAGAATGAGGCAAGATAAGTGTAGAAAGAGGCAAGAGAGTTACAAAAACAGGCAAAAGAGGTGCAGAAAGAAGCAAAAGCAGTGCAGAAAGAACCAACAGAGGTGCACAAACAGACAAGAGGGGTGCAGAAAGAGGCAAGCGAAGTGCATAAAGAAGCAACAGAGGTGCAGAAGGCAGCAAGAGAACTGCAGAAAGAGGCAAGAGAGTTGCAGAAACAGGCAAGTGAGGTGCAGAAAAAGGGAACAGGGGTGCAAAAAGAGGCAAGAGAGGTGCAGAAAGAGGAAAGAAGGGTGCAGAAAGAGGTACGAGGGGTACAAAAAGAAGCAAAAGAGGTACAGAAAGAAGCAAGAGAAGGGCAGAAAGAGGCAAGAGGGGTACAGAAAGAGGGAAGAGAAGGGCAGAAAAAAGCAACAGAGGTGCAGATGGAGGCAAGAGAAGTGCAGAGAGAGGCAGGAGAGTTGCAAAAACAGGCAAAAGAGGTGTAGAAATAAGCAAGAGCAGTGCAGAAAGAGCCAACAGATGTGCAGAAGGAGGCAAGAGGAGTGGAGAAATTTGCAAGAGAGGTGCAGAAAGAGGCAAGAGGTGCAGATAGAGGGAAGAAGGATGTAGAAAGAGGCAAGAGGGGTGCCGAAAGAAGCAACAGAGGTACAGAAAGAGGCAAGAGGGGTGCATAAAGAGGCAAGAGATATGCAGAAAGAAGCAACAGAGGTGCAGAAAGAGGCAGGAGAAGTACAGAAAGAGGCAAGAGAGTTGCAGATATAGGCAATAGAGGTGCATAAAGAGGAAAGAGGGATGCAGAAGGTAGCAAGAGAGGTGCCGAAAGAAGAAAGAGAAGTGCAGAAAGAAGCAACAGAGGTGCAGAAAGAGGGAAGAAGGGTTGAGAAAGAGGTAAGAGAAGTACAGAAAGAAGCAACAGATGCAGAAAGGGGGAAGAGGGGTGGAGAAAGAGGCAAGAGGGGTGATGAAAGAAACAAAAGAAGTGCAGAAAGAAGGAACAGAGGTGCAGAAAGAGGCAAGAGAGGTGCAGAAAAAGCAACAGGGGTGCAGAAAGAGGGAAGAGGGTGGAGAAAGAAACAAAGAAGTGCAGAAAGAAGGAACAGAGGTGTAGAAAGAGGGAAGAGGGGTGCAGAAAGAGGACGAGCGGTGCAGAAAGAGGCACAAGGGGTGCAGAAAGAAGCCAAAGAGGTGCAGAAAGAAGCAAGAGAAGTGCAGAAAGAAGCAACAGAGCTGCAGAAAGAGGCAAGAGGGGTGCAGAAAGAGGGAAGAGGGGTACAGAAAGAGGCACGAGGGGTACAGAAAGAAGGAAGAGAAGTGCAGAAAGAAACAACAAAAGTGCAGAATGAAGGAACAGAGGTGCAGAAAGAGGCAGGGGATACAGAAAGAGGGAAGAGAGGTGCATAAAGAGGCAAGAGAGGTACACAAAGAGGGAAGAAGGGTGCAGAAAAAGGCAAGAGAGGTGCAGAAAGAAGCAGGAGAGGTGCAGAAAGAAGCAAGAGAAGTGTAGAAAGAAGCAACAGAGGTGCAGAAAGAGGCAAGAGGGGTGCAGAAATATGCAAGAGAAATACAGAAAGATGCAACAGATGTGCAGAAAGAGGCAAGAGAAGTGCAGAAACAGGCAGGAGAGGTGCAGAAAGAGGGAACAGGGGTGCAGAAAGAAGCAACAGAGATGCAGAAAGGGGGAAGAGGGGTGGAGAAAGAGGCAAGAGGGTTGATGAAAGAAACAAAAGAAGTGCAGAAAGAAGGAACAGAGGTGCAGAAAGAGGCAGCAGTGGTGCAGAACGAGGGTAGAGGTGGGAAAAAGAGGCACGAGGGATGTAGAAAGAAGCAAGAGATGTGCAGAAAGACGGATGAGGGGTGGAAAAAGAGGGAAAAGGGGCTCAGAAAGAGGCAAGAGGGGTGCAGAAAGAGGCAAAAAGGGGTGCAGAAAGAAGCAAGAGAGGTGCAGAAAGAAACAAAATAAGTACAGAAAGAAGGAACCGAGATGCAGAAAAGGAAAGAACGGTGCAGAAAGAGGGAAGAGGGGTGTGAAAGAGGCACGAGGGGTACAGAAAGAGGCAAGAGAGATACAAAAAGAAGCAACAGAGGTGCAGAAAGAGGGAAGATGGGTGGAGAAAGAGACAAGAGAAGTGCAGAAAGAAGCAACAGAGATGCATAAAGGTATAAAAGGGGTGCAGAAAGAGGCAAGAAAGGTGCAGAAAGAAACAAAAGAAGTGCAGAAAGAAGGAACAGAGGTGCAGAGAGAGGCAAGCGGGGTACAGAAAGAGGGGAGAGGGGTGCAGAGAGAGGCGCGAGGGGTGCAGAAAGAAGCAAGAGAGGTTCAGAAAGAAGCAAAAGAAGTGCAGAAAGAAGCAACAGAGGTGCAGAAAGAGGGAAGAGGGGTTTAGAAAGAGGCAAGAGAAGTGCAGAAAGAAGCAACAGACATGCAGAAAGGGGGAAGAGGGAGGTAGAAAGAGGCAGGAGATGTGTAGAAAGTAGCAACAGAGATGCAGAAAGGGGAAGAGGGGTGGAGAAGGAAGCAGAAAGAAGCAAGAGAGGTGCAGAAAGAAGCAAGAGAAGTGCAAAGAGAAGCAACAGAGGTGTAGAAAGAGACAAGAGGGGTGCAGAAGGAGGGAAGAGCGGTGCAGAAAGAGGCAAAAGGGGTGCAAAAAGAAGCCAGAGAGATGCAGAAAGAAGCAAGGGTAGTGCAGAAAGAAGCAACAGGGCTGCAGAAAGGGGCAGGGGGTGCAGAAAGAAGGAAGAGAGGTGCATAAAGAGGCAAGTGAGGTACACAAAGAGGGAAGAAGGGTGCAGAAAAAGGCAAGAGGGGTGCAGAAAGAGGCAAGCGAAGTGCATAAAGAAGCAACAGAGGTGTAGAAGGCAGCAAGAGAAGGGCAGAAAGAGGCAAGAGGGGTACAGAAAGAGGGAAGAGAAGGGCAGAAAAAAGAAACAGAGGTGCAGATGGAGGCAAGAGAAGTGCAGAGAGAGGCAGGAGAGTTGCAAAAACAGGCAAAAGAGGTGCAGAAATAATCAAGAGCAGTGCAGAAAGAGCCAACAGATGTGCAGAAGGAGGCAAGAGGAGTGGAGAAATTTGCAAGAGAGGTGCAGAAAGAGGCAAGAGAGGTGCAGATAGAGGGAAGAAGGATGTAGAAAGAGGCAAGAGGGGTGCCGAAAGAAGCAACAGAGGTACAGAAAGAGGCAAGAGGGGTGCATAAAGAGGCAAGAGATATGCAGAAAGAAGCAACAGAGGTGCAGAAAGAGGCAGGAGAAGTACAGAAAGAGGCAAGAGAGTTGCAGATATAGGCAATAGAGGTGCAGAAAGAGGAAAGAGGGATGCAGAAGGTAGCAAGAGAGGTCCCGAAAGAAGAAAGAGAAGTGCAGAAAGAAGCAACAGAGGTGCAGAAAGAGGGAAGAAGGGTTGAGAAAGAGGTAAGAGAAGTACAGAAAGAAGCAACAGATGCAGAAAGGGGGAAGAGGGGTGGAGAAAGAGGCAAGAGGGGTGATGAAAGAAACAAAAGAAGTGCAGAAAGAAGGAACAGAGGTGCAGAAAGAGGCAAGAGAGGTGCAGAAAAAAGCAACAGGGGTGCAGAAAGAGGGAAGAGGGGTGGAGAAAGAAACAAAAGAAGTGCAGAAAGAAGGAACAGAGGTGTAGAAAGAGGGAAGAGGGGTGCAGAAAGAGGGACGAGCGGTGCAGAAAGAGGCACAAGGGGTGCAGAAAGAAGCCAAAGAGGTGCAGAAAGAAGCAAGAGAAGTGCAGAAAGAAGAAAGAGAAGTGCAGAAAGAAGCAACAGAGATGCAGAAAGGGGGAAGAGGGGTGGAGAAAGAGGCAAGAGGGGTGATGAAAGAAACAAAAGAAGTGCACAAAAAAGGAACAGAGGTGCAGAAAGAGGCAGCAGGGTGCAGAACGAGGGTAGAGGGGTGAAGAAAGAGGCATGAGGGATGTAGAAAGAAGCAAGAGAGGTGCAGAAAGAAGCAAGAGAAAAGCAGAAAGAACCAACAGAGGAGCAGAAAGACGGATGAGGGGTGGAAAAGGAGGCAAAAAGGGGTGCAGAAAGAAGCAAGAGAGGTGCCAAAAGAAACAAAAGAAGTACAGAAAGAAGGAACTGAGGTGCAGAAAGAGGAAAGAAGGGTGCAGAAAGAGGGGTGTAAAAGAGGCACGAGGGGTGCAGAAAGAGGCAAGAGAGATACAAAAAGAAGCAACATAGTGTGAGAAGTTGGCCTGGTATATGCTGTCCACTAATTATAGTGGGCACCTTGCACCAGTCCAAACAACCCCTTATTGGAGATAGGTTAAAGACAACCTTTATTGAAAGCTATCCTAGTGGTAGCTATGGAAAGCAGCCTTCAGGCTAAGTCTTGAAGGAATGTAAAGCAGCTTGTTTTACCAGTCTATAATCTCTTGAGTGACCAAATGAAAGAGGACCACACCAGGTATATATTCAAAATATATGTATTCATTGCTAAACACACCCCTCGAGTCTCTTTATGAGGCTAGAGTTCGAAGTACATAAGTTATAAGTTAGTTATCAACAGTAGTAGCACAAATACACGTTTGAGCCCTAGGGGCGTACCAAACCATATACCAATAAAGAAGTATAAGAACCACGACTGAGCTAGACACAAGGCCTAGAGCCTGTAGAAGTGCTTGGCCCTCAAGGAACCACCCAAGGTAGTGACACAGGGGACCCACGGGGACACGTGCAGTGTGAGAACACAGCCGCGAGCCGCTGTTGACTTCTATGGGGAATGTCGCGGTTGGAGTTTTAAAGAAAAGGGACACTTAGAGGAGGACTTGGAGCAAACCCCTTTAGAACTAGGTTGTTCTAGAGTCTATACCCATGGGAGCACCGGAGTACTCGAGTTACCTCACCCAGGGAAGCCGGGTGCATAGGTGTCTTTCGGGGTCGGGTTTCGTCGTCATTTTCAATGGCGATCTGCTGCAAAGTGCTGCTGGCGGCCAAGTCGAAAGTGTTCGGGTGGATCCAAAGGTGGATCAAAGATCTGAAGAACCTGAAAGCAAAGGGGACAGAGTCTGGGTCAAACCAGGAAGGCGATGAGCGGATGCCCACTGATGTTGAGTGCTTCAGGTAGGTTGACGGTCATCTTGACTCTTCAGCCACGAGGTCCAGGAGGCGTCGACGATGACCAGGAGCTGGATTCGAACTGTTCCACAACGTCTGTCGATTGCAGGGGTCTCGGCGACCGGATTGGACCCAACAAGCCTTGGCAATGGCAAGTCTTGTGGAAATAGAAGAAGGACGGTGGTGCAGACCAGCAAGGTCTGAGGGACTCACCCAGCGAAGGTAAGTCAGGGCACGTCTGGAGCAACCAGAAAAGCCCAAGCAGAAGAAGAGTTGACTTCGGGAGGGCCCACTAGCCAACAGACTAGCGACCGCAAAGGAGCCTTGAGTGAACGCACTTGGAGTTGGCTCACAGGACACTCGTGGAGTGGAGGCCAGTGATCTTTGGTGCAGTCGGTGCTGGAGGCGAGGGATACTCGGAGCCCAAAGCACAACTTCGGGGGAGACCCAGAAGAGGATGCACTTGCAAAAGTACTCAGTGTCCAGGGGTCACGGTTCCACGTTACCCACGACAGCTACGGGCCTCAGCTTTGCTGGGGACTCAGGGCAGCCTCTGTGAAGTCTGGAAATCTACATCTGGTGTTGCAAAGACTTCGGCATCTGGCGGGAGCTTCAGCGATGCAGACCGGACAATTGCTTCTTAGGTGCCTGCCAAGCAGGGGAGTCACTCCTTGACCCCAAGGGAGATTCTTCAGTCCTCTAATCTTAAAGTAGAGCGTCGAAGGTCCAGGATTCTGTATCAGAGTTTCGTCCAGGTAAATCTAAGGGACTGGGGTCCCATACTTATACCAAGTTAGGGGTTGGACATACTCTGGGGACCCACCTATGGGAGGGTCAGGGCAGAGGGGTGGCTACACCCCTTTCCCTTTGTCCAGTTTCGCGCCAGAGCAGGGGCTGGAAGCCCCTGAGCCGGTTTGAACTGGGGTATGCACAGGGACACCAAGTGTGCCCCCAGTGCAGGACTTCAAAGCACCAGAGAGTGCTCCTGCCCAGCCCCAATACACATTATCCTGTCTGGGGAGGTGGTTACACCTCCCTGGGACAGGAAACCTATTGTCCAGGCCTCCCCTGCCGGAGTTTCAGTCAGCAGCAGGAGGCCAGACCCGTGTCTGTGGCAGCGGCATCCATTTTGTGATGCCAGGGCTCTGGAAAGAAGTTACCGGGTATGCCGGTGGGTACATGTCTCTCCCTCTAGAAGGGTGGAATACTACCCCCGCCGCCAGAACTGGTGGGGGGGGTAGTATTCCAAGATGTTTGACACCAAACACGACATGTTTTGGTGCAGCCAGTCCAAAGTTAGCATTCTACTGCGAGGTTATAATGCACTTAAGAGTATATGGTCAGGCTGCACTACAAACAGCATCAGAGAAGGGTCTCCGACCGCTGCAGAGGGGCTCTGCTCATGCAGGGGCACCCTCTCACATAAGAACCAAGCACTCTGCCTTCAGGATTGATAAGGCCTGCCATAAGAGTGACTTATAGGTTTGTATGTGTGCATATGCAGTGATATAGGTAACCTATATCACAGTAAGAGAGTGCATGCACCACCTTACCCAGGCTGTAGTAGCAGACCTGTGGTGTCCTTTTGGCTGGCCTTCCAGGGGTGGCATAATACATGCTTCAGCCCCTGGCAGGCCTCTGAGGTACCTATGCCCTGGGTACATAGTATACCATATACTAGGGACTTATAAGGGCACTCCAGATTCCAATCAGAGATGTGCCTAAGGCACATGGAAACCATTTTAGAGAGGCAGCAGCTAGGCTGGGGTTCTGATTAGCAGGGCCCCAGCCAGACTAAAGTAAAAAAACAGTGAAGTATCAGCAAAAAGTGGGGGTACCCATGTGAAGCAGATCCTACTCTCCTACACAGAGGTGCAGAAAGAGGGAAGAGGAGTGGAGAAAGAGACAAGAGAAGTGCAGAAAGAAGCAACAGAGATGCATAAAGGTATAAAAGGGGTGGAGAAAGAGGCAAGAAAGGTGCAGAAAGAAACAAAAGAAGTGCAGAAAGAAGGAACGGAGGTGCAGAGAGAGGCAGGAGGGGTACAGAAAGAGGGAAGAGTGGTGCAGAAAGAGGCGCAAGGGGTGAAGAAAGAACCAAGAGAGGTGCAGAAAGAAGCAAAAAAAGTACAGAAAGAAGCAACAGAGGTGCAAAAAGAGGGAAGAGGGATGTAGAAAGAGGCAGGAGATGTGTAGAAAGTAGCAACAAAGATGCAGAAAGGGGGAAGAGGGGAGGAGAAAGAAGCAAGAAGGAAGCAGAAAGAAGGAAGAGAGGTGCAGAAAAAAGCAACAGGGGTGCAGAAAGAGGGAAGAGGGGTGGAGAAAGAAACAAAAGAAGTGCAGAAAGAAGGAACAGAGGTGTAGAAAGAGGGAAGAGGGGTGCAGAAAGAGGCACAAGGGGTGTAGAAAGAAGCCAAAGAGGTGCAGAAAGAAGCAAGAGAAGTGCATAAAGAAGCAACAGAGCTGCAGAAAGAGGCAAGAGGGGTGCAGAAAGAGGGAGGAGGGGTATAGAAAGAAGGAAGAGAAGTGCAGAAATAAACAACAAAAGTGCAGAAAGAAGGAACAGAGGTGCAGAAAGAGGCAGGGGAAGCAGAAAGAGGGAAGAGAGGTGCATAAAGAGGCAAGAGAGGTACACAAAGAGGGAAGAAGGGTGCAGAAAAAGGCAAGAGAGGTGTAGAAAGAAGCAAGAGAGGTGCAGAAAGAAGCAAGAGAAGTGTAGAAAGAAGCAACAGAGGTGCAGAAAGAGGCAAGAGGGGTGCAGAAATATGCAAGAGAAATATAGAAAGAAGCAACAGATGTGCAGAAAGAGGCAAGAGAAGTGCAGAAACAGGCAGGAGAGGTGCAGAAAGAGGTAACAGGGGTGCAGAAAGAAGCAACAGATGCAGAAAGGGGGAAGAGGGGTGGAGAAAGAGGCAAGAGGGGTGATGAAAGAAACAAAAGAAGTGCAGAAAGAAGGAACAGAGGTGCAGAAAGAGGCAGCAGTGGTGCAGAACGAGGGTAGAGGAGGGAAAAAGAGGCACAAGGGATGTAGAAAGAAGCAAGAGATGTGCAGAAAGAAGCAAGAGAAGTACAGAAAGAACCAACAGAGGAGCAGAAAGACAGATGAGGGGTGGAAAAAGAGGGAAAAGGGGTACAGAAAGAGGCAAGAGGGGTGCAGAAAGAGGCAAAAGAGATACAAAAAGAAGCAACAGAGGTGCAGAAAGAGGGAAGAGGGATGGAGAAAGAGACAAGAGAAGTGCAGAAAGAAGCAACAGAGATGCATAAAGGTATAAAGGGGTGCAGAAAGAGGCAAGAAAGGTGCAGAAAGAAACAAAAGAAGTGCAGAAAGAAGGAACAGAGGTGCAGAGAGAGGCTAGCGGGGTCCAGAAAGAGGGGGGAGGGGTGCAGAGAGGCGCGAGGGGTGCAGAAAGAAGCAAGAGAGTTTCAGAAAGAAGCAAAAGAAGTGCAGAAAGAAGCAACAGAGGTGCAGAAAGAGGGAAGAGGGGTTTAGAAAGAGGCAAGAGAAGTGCAGAAAGAAGCAACAGACATGCAGAAAGGGGGAAGAGGGAGGTAGAAAGAGGCAGGAGGTGTGTAGAAAGTAGCAACAGAGATGCAGAAAGGGGAAGGGGGTGGAGAAAGAGGCAAGAAGGAAGCAGAAAGAAGCAAGAGAGGTGCAGAAAGAAGCAAGAGAAGTGCAGAGAGAAGCAACAGAGGTGCAGAAAAAGGGAAGAGGGGTTTAGAAAGAGGCCAGAGAAGTGCAGAAAGAAGCAACAGACATGCAGAAAGGGGAAGAGGAGTGGAAAAGAGGCAAGAGGGAAGCAGAAAGAAGCAAGTGTGGTGCAGAAAGAAACAAAAGAAGTGCAGAAAGAAGGAACAGAGGTGTAGAAAGAGACAAGAGGGGTGCAGAAGGAGGGAAGAGCGGTGCAGAAAGAGGCAAAAGGGGTGCAAAAGGAAGCCAGAGAGATGCAGAAAGAAGCAAGAGTAGTGCAGAAAGAAGCAACAGGGCTGCAGAAAGGGGCAGGGGGTGCAGAAAGAGGGAAGAGAGGTGCATAAAGAGGCAAGAGAGGTACACAAAGAGGGAAGAAGGGTGCAGAAAAAGGCAAAAGAGGTGCAGAAAGAAGCAAGAGAGGTGCAGAAAGAAGCAAGAGAAGTGTAGAAAGGGGGAAGAGGGGTGGAAAAGAGGCAAAAGGGAAGCAGAAAGAAGCTAGAGAGGTGTAGAATGAAACATAAGAAGTACAGAAAGAAGGAACAGAGGTACACAAAGAGGCAAAAGGGGTGCAGAAAGAGGGAAGAGTAGTGCAGAACGAGGCAGAAGGGGTGCAGAAAGAAGCCAGAGAGGTGCAGAAAGAGGCAAGAGAAGTACAGAAAGAAGCAACAGAGCTCCAGAAAGAGGCAAGAGGGGTGTAGAAAGAGGGATGAGCAGTGCAAAAGAGGCACAAGGGGTGTAGAAAGATGCAAGAGAGGTGCAGAAAAAAGCAAAAGAAGTACAGAAAGAAGGAACAGAGGTGCAGAAAGAGGCGGGGGAACAGAAAGAGGGAAGGGAAGTGCAGAAAAAGGCAATAGAGGTGCATAAAGAGGGAAGAAGGGTGCAGAAAGAGGCAAGAGGTGTGCAGAAAGAAGCAAGAGAGGTGCAGAAAGAAGCAAGAGAAGTGTAGAAAGAAGCAACAGAGGTACAGAAAGAGACAAGATGGGTGCAGAAAGATGCAAGAGAACTGCAGAAAGAAGCCAGAGACATGCATAAAGAGGCAAGAGAAGTGCTGAAAGAGGCAAGAGAGGTGCAGAAACAGGCAGGAGAGGTGCAGAAAAAAGGAACAGGGGTGCAGAAAGATGCAAGAGAGGTGCAAAAAGAGGAAAGAAGGGTGCAGAGAGAGGGAAAAAAGGTGCAGAAAGAGGCAAGAGAGGTACAAAAAGAGGAAAGAAGGGAGCAGAAAGAGGCAAGAGGAGTGCAGAAAGATGCAAGGGAGGTGCAGAAAGAAGTGAGAGTGGTACAGAAAGAGGCAAGAGAAGTGCAGAAAGAAGCAACAGAGGTGTAGAAAGAAGCTAAAGAAGTGCAGAAAGAGGCACGAGACATGCACAAAGAAACAAGAGAGGTGCAGAAAGAAAAAAAAGTGCAGAAAGAAGGAGCAGAGGTGCAGAAACAGGCAGGAGAGGTGCAGAAAGAGAGAACAGGGGTGCAAAAAGAGGCAAGAGAGGTGCAGAAAGAGGGAATAAGGGTACAGAAAGAAGCAAGAGGAGTGCAGAAAGAAGCAAGTGAGTACAGAAAGAGGCAGGAGAGCTTCAGAAAGTAAACAGGGGTACAGAAAGATGCAAGAGAGGTGCAGAAAGAGGGAAGAAGGGTACAGAAAGAGGCACAAGGGGTACAGAAAGTAGCAATAGAGGTGCATAAAGTAATAAAAGAAGTGCAGAAAGAAGGAACAGAGGTGCAGAAAGAGGCAAGAGAGTTGCACAAAGAGGGAAGAAGGGTGCAGAATGAGGCAAGAGGGGTACAGAAAGAAGCAAGAAAGGTGCAGAAAGAAGCAAGAGAAGTGTAGAAAGAAGCAACAGAGGTGCAGAAAAAGGCAAGAGGGGTGCAGAAAGAGGCAAGAGAAGTGCAGAAAGAAGCAACAGAGATGCAGAAAGAGGCAAGAGAAGTGCAGAAACAGGCAGGAGAGGTGCAGAAAGAGGGAACAGGGGTGCAGAAAGAGGCAAGAGAGGTACAGAAAGAGGGAAGAAGAGTGCAGAAAGAGGCATGAGGGGTGCAGAAAGAAGCAAGTGAGGTGCAGATAGAGGTAAGAGAAATGCAGAAAGAAATAACAGAGGAGTAGAAAGAGGCAAGAGGGGTGCAGAAAGAGGCAAGAGAAGTGCAGAAAGAAACAAAAGAGATGCAGAAAGAAGCAAGGGAAGTGCAGAAAGAGGCAAGAGAGTTGCAGAAACAGGCAGCAGAGGTGCAGAAAGAGGGAACAGGGAGCAAAAAGAGGCACCAGGGGTGCAGAAAGAAGCAAGAGAGGTGCAGAAAGAAACAAAAGAAGTACAGAAAGAAGGAACAGAGGGGCACAAAGAGGCAAGGGGGATGCAGAAAGAGGGAAGAGGGGTGCAGAAAGAGGCGGGATGGGTGCAGAAAGAAGCAAGAGAGGTGCAGAAAGAAACAAAAGAAGAGCAGAAAGAAGGAACAGAGGTGCAGAAAGAGGCAGGGGGTACAGAAAGAGGGAAGAGAGGAACAGAAAGAGGCAAGAGAGGTGCACAAAGAGGGAAGAAGGATGCAGAAAGATATAAGAGGGGTGCAGAAAGAAGCAAGAGAGGTGCAGAAAGAAGCAAGAGAAGTGCAGAAAGAAGCAGCAGACATGCAGAAAGGGGGAAGAGGGGTGGAAAAGAGGCAAGAGGGATGCAGAAAGGAGCAAGAGAGGTGCAGAATGAAACATAAGAAGTGCAGAAAGAAGGAACAGAGGTGCACAGAGAGGCAAGAGGGGTGCAGAAAGAGGGAAGAGCAGTGCAGAAAGAGGCACAAGGGGTGCAGAAAGAAGCCAGAGAGGTGCAGAAAGAGACAACAGAAGTGCAGAAAGAAGCAACAGAGCTGCAGAAAGAGGCGAGAGGGGTGTAGAAAGAGGGAAGAGTGGTGCAGAAAGAGGCACAAGGGGTGCAGAAAGTAGCAAGAGAGGTGCAGAAAAAAACAAAAGAAGTGCAGAAAGAAGGAACAGAGCTGCAGAAAGAGGCGGGGGTACCGAAAGAGGGAAGAGAGGTGCAGAAAGAGGCAATAGAGGTGCAGAAAGAGGGCAGAAGGGTGCAGAAAGAGGCAAGAGGTGTGCAGAAAGAAGCAAGAGAGGTGCATAAAGAAGCAAGAGAAGTGTAGAAAGAAGCAACAGAGGTACAGAAAGAGACAAGAGGGGTGCAGAAAGATGCAAGAGAAGTGCAGAAAGAAGCAACAGACATGCAGAAAGAGGCAAGAGAAGTGCAGAAAGAAGAAAGAGAGGTGCAGAAACAGGCAGGAGAGGTGCAGAAAGAGGGAACATGGGTGCAGAAAGAGGCAAGAGAGGTGCAGAAAGAGAGAAGAAGGATGCAGAAAGAGGGACGAAGGGTGCAGAAAGAGGCAAGAGAGGTGCAAAAAGAGGGTAGAAAGGTGCAGAAAGAGGCAAGAAGAGAGCAGAAAGATGCAAGGGAGGTGCAGAAAGAGGTAAGAGGGGTGCAGAAAGAGGCAAGAGAAGTGCAGAAAGAAGCAACAGAGGTGCAGAAAGAAGCAACAGAGGTGCAGAAAGAAGCTAAAGAAGTGCAGAAAGAGGCAAGAGAGGTACAGAAACAGGCAGGAGAAGAGCAGAAAAAGGGAACAGGGGTGCAGAAAGAGGCAAGAGAGGTGCAGAAAGAGGGAAGAAGGGTGCAGAAAGAGGCACAGGGGGTGTAAAAAGAAGCAAGAGAGGTGCAGAAAGAAACAAAAATGTGCAGAAAGAAGGAACAGAGGTGCACAAAGAGGCAAGAGGGATCCAGAAAGAGGCACGAGGGGTACAGAAAGAAGCAAGAGAGGTGCAGAAAGAATCAAAAGAAGTGCAGAAAGAAGGAAAAGAAGTGTAGAAAAAAGCAGGAGAGGTGCAGAAAGAGGGAACAGGGGTGCAAAAAGAGGCAAGAGAGGTGCAGAAAGAGGGAAGAATGGTGCAGAAAGAGGCAAGAGGAGTGCAGAAATAAGCAAGAGAGGTGCAGAAACAGGCAGGAGAGGTGCAGAAAGAGGGAACATGGGTTTCAGAAAGAGGCAAGAGAGGTACAGAAAGAGGGATGAAGGGTGCATAAAGAGGTAAGAGAGGTGCAAAAAGAGGGAAGAAGGGTGCAGAAAGAGGGACGAAGGGTGCAGAAAGAGGCAAGAGAGGTGCAAAAAGAGGGTAGAAGGGTGCAGAAAGAGGCAAGAGGAGAGCAGAAAGATGCAAGGGAGGTGAAGAAAGAGGTAAGAGGGGTGCAGAAAGAGGCAAGAGAAGTGCAGAAAGAAGCAACAGAGGTGCAGAAAGAAGCAAAAAAAGTGCAGAAAGAGGCAAGAGAGGTGCAGAAACAGGCAGGAGAAGTGCAGAAAGAGGGAACAGGGGTGCAGAAAGAGGCAAGAGAGGTGCATAAAGAGTGAAGAAGGGTGTAGAAAGAGGCACGAGGGGTACAGAAAGAAGCAAGAGAGGTGCAGAAAGAAACAAAAGAAGTGCAGAAGAAGAAAAAGAGGTGTAGAAACAGGCAGGAGATGTGCAGAAAGAGGGAACAGGGGTGCAAAAAGAGGCAAGAGAAGTGCAGAAATAGGCAAGAGAGGTGCAGAAACAGGAAGGAGAGGAGCAGAGAGAGGGAACAGGGGTGCAGAAAGATGCGAGAGGTGCAGAAAGAGGGAAGAAGGGTGCAGAAAGAGGCACAAGGGGTACAGAAAGTAGCAATAGAAGTGCAGAAAGAAACAAAAGATGTGCAGAAAGAAGGAACAGAGGTGCACAAAGAAGCAAGAGGGGTGCAGAAAGAGGCAAGAGAGTTGCACAAAGTGGGAAGAAGGGTGCAGAATGAGGCAAGAGGGGTACAGAAAGAACCAAGAGAGGTGCAGAAAGAAGCAAGAGAAGTGCAGAAAGAAGCAACAGAGGTGTAGAAAGAGGCAAGAGGGGTGCTGAAAGAGGCAAGAAAAGTGCAGAAAGAAGCAAGAGAGGTGCAGAAAGAGGGATGAAGGGTGCATAAAGAGGTAAGAGAGGTGCAAAAAGAGGGAATAAGGGTGCAGAAAGAGGGACGAAGGGTGCAGAAAGAGGCAAGAGAGGTGCAGAAACAGGCAGAAGAGGTGCAGAAAGAGGGAACAGGGGTGCAGAAAAATGCAAGAGAGGTGCAGATAGAGGGAGACAGGTGCAGAAAGAGGCACGAGGGGTGCAGATGAAGTAAGAGAGATGCCAAAAGAAACAAAAGAAGTGCAGAAAGAAGGAACAGAGGTGCACAAAGAGGCAAGAGGGGTGCAGAAAGTGGGAAGAGAGGTGCAGAAAGAGGCAAGAGAGTTACACAAAGAGGGAAGAAGGGTACAGAAAGAGGCAAGAGGGGTACAGAAAGAACCAAGAGAGGTGCAGAAAGAAGCAAGAGATGTGCAGAAAAAAGCAACAGAGGTGCAGAAAGAGGCAAGAGGGGTGCAGAAAGAGGCAAGCAAAGTGCAAAAAGAAGCAACAGAGGTGCAGAAATAGGCAAGAGAAGTGGAGAAAGAGGCAAGAGAGGAGCACCAACAGGCAGGAGAGGTGCAGAAAGAGGGAACGGGTGCAGAAAGAGGCAAGAGAGGTTCAGAAAGAGGCAAGAGTGGTGCTGAAAGAGGCAAGAGAAGTGCAGAAAGAAGCAACAGAGGTGCAGAAAGAGGCAAGAGAAGTGCAGAAAGAGGCAACAGAGGTGCAGAAACAGGCAGGAGAGGTACAGAAAGAGGGAACAGGGGTGCAGAAAGATGCAAGAGAGGTGCAGAAAGAGGGAAGAAGGGTGCAGAAAGAGGCACAAGGGGTGCAGAAAGAAGCAAGAGATGTGCAGAAAGAAACAAAAGAAGTGCACAAAGAAGGAACAGAGGTGCACAGAGGCAAGAGGGGTGCAGAAAGAAGGAAGACAGGTGCAGAAATAGGCAAGAGAGTTGCACAAAGAGGGAAGAAGTGTGCAGAAAGAAGCAAGAGGGGTGCAGAAAGAAGCAAGAGAAGTGCAGAAAGAAGCAAAAGAGGTGCAGAAAGAGGCAAGAGGGGTGCAGAAAGAGGCAAGAGAGGTACACAAACAGACAGGAGAGGTCCAGAAAGAGGGAATAGGAGTGCAGAAAGAGGCAAGAGAGGTGCTGAAAGAGGGAAGAAGGGTGCAGAAAGGGGCAAGAGGGGTGCAGAAAGAAGCAATTGAGGTGCAGAAAGAGGCATCAGAAGTGCAGAAAGTGGAAGAGATTTGCAGAAAGATGCAAGAGAAGTGCAGAAAAAGAAAGAAAGATGCAGAAAGAAGCAATAGAAATGCTGAAAGAGGCAAGAGAGGCGCAGAAAGAAGCAAGAGTGGTTTGCACACCATTAGCACCAATTTAACACCCACATTTAGCAATAAGTAACAGGTGACCATTCTAGGTTTGCAAAGGGCCCCTACCACGCTGTAACACTTGTCACTGCATTTTTGGTAACGTTTGAGCCGTTTAAGCTAGAAACAAGGTTTTTTTTGTCCAAATCTGCAGATTATCCAGCAGATGATTAATTATGTGGCAAATGCGGAAAATGTATAATTGTATGAAGTCAGTGCAGCCAAACAATCACATAATTCCAGTGACCCTGCTCATACCTCTGACTAGGTCCAGAAGTGCTCCTCAGTGGTTCCTTCTATTTTTGTCTCATTGAGTTTATAGGTTAGCTTCTGGGGAAATGAGGAACACTAAACCTAAGGTTACCACTCCACAACACAAACTACCATACCACATAATTACTCTCCATAACACATAATCCCACTGTACATTTTTTAAGAAGGGGGCTGTGTGGCCACCCTTCTCTTGAGCCTTTTGCGCCTCAGGGACCCCATCCCCTGGGACCAGTTCCACTTTTTTTTATTATTGAAAAGGAGGGGCCATGGGTCCCCCCTCTCCAGGCTGATTTCAGCCACGGGGGACCCACAAAAATTTATTTTTGGGAAGAGGGCCACGTGGCTCCCTTCCCTGGGCCTCTCTTGGCCCCGGGGATCCCATTCTCTGGGGCCTGGCCAGCCTTTTTTTTTTAAATTTGGAGATGGGCCATGTGGCCTCCCTCCAGGGCCACTTTTGGCCCCGAGGACCCCATCCCCCGGGGCCTGGCCACAACATTGGGGACCGCAGGGGGAACCCCAATGCCCCGCGGTCCCTGCCGGCTTGCCTTGTGCGGGAGCCAGTATTGCTTTTGGACAAGGGGAGCTGCAAACATGCAGCTCCTTTTGTCCAAAAGCAATTCTGCTTCGCTTCATGGCAGTTTTCCTGCTCTCGCTTCCATGAAGTGAAGCAGGAGTTTGCAGTGACAGGGCAGGAGCAGTGCTCTTGCCCTGCCATTGCAAACTCCAATGTCTCGGGGGTGGGAGCCCCGGGACATTGATGGAGCCTGCCCTGGGGGGTGGTGGTCCCCAGGGCCATCGAAGGCTTCAGGAGGAGGCGCAGCCCCCCTCCCAACTGGTACATAGCCCAGGGGAGGTGGTGGTCCCCGGGGCCAGGGGTCCGCAACGGACCCTCATATTTGAATAATTAGAGCCCCGGGGAGGTGGTGGTCCCTGGGGCTTGGGGGGCCTGTGAGGCCCCCCACCCTAATTAATTAAAGTTCCAGGGAGGTGGCGGTCCCTGGAGCAGCATGGGGGGGCAGGAGCCCCCCATGCATTTTTTTTAAAAAGCCCCTGGGAGGTGGCGGTCCCCAGTGCTGCGGGGGGCCACGTGCCCCCACGCATAATTAACAAAGGCCTGGGGAGTCATTGGTCCCCGGGGCTACCGGGGCCCGCAAGGCCCCCCTGCCCCTAATTAATTGATGTTCCGGGGAGGTGGTGGTCCCTGGGGCAGCGTAGGGGGAAGTAGCCCAACCCACACATTTTTTTGACTAAGCCCCGGGGAGGTGGCGGTCCCTGGGGCCGCGAGGGGGCAGCGTGCCCCCTACACATAATTAACAAAGCCCCGAGGAGGTGGTGGACCCCATGGCTGCAGGGGCCCCCGCGGGCCCCTGTTACATATTAAAGCATTGCCCCCATGACCTGGCCTACTCGGAGGCTTAAAACAAACGAAGCGTGGGAGCCCGCGCTTCATTTGTTTTAAAAACATTGCGGCCGTATTTGCGGACCCTATACGAATCCCGCCAAATCTTTTTTTTAAATGCTTTTGTTAGCCCTGGGTGTCCCTGTGGGACCCCCTGACCAGGCCTAGGGGGTCAGGGTGTTTCTACCCTGCCTCCTTTTCTTGATTTATGACCTTTAGAACCGAGTCACAAGATGGCTGCCAACACTTTTTGGTTCAGAGTGTTGGCAGCCAATCAGAATCAAGCTCGTGTTTGGGAGGGTTTGCGGATCCACCCCTGTCACCAGATATATAAATATTTTAAATATGAATATTTCAGGAACTACTGAACAGATTTCCACCATTTAAAAAAAAGTTCGCTTTCTGAACCAAGAGCTACCTTTTTGCCAAATTTGGTATAATTCTGTTCAGCAGTTCGGGATGTAGCTTTGTCTAAAGTTTCCTACGGAAATTAACATGGTGAAAACGCATTTTGGGACCTGCCTTTTTTCTCGGCCCCCGCTTGACAAATCACCCAGAAACTTTCAAGACAGGAGCTGACCGGAGCAGGGCATTAGTTTTTTTTTTTTTTGCACAGTTCAAATATTTTTATTAGTTGTTTCAATAAACAACAAAAAAAGAACAGTAATGATATGACATATGATGTACAGCAGAATAACCTTATCTTAATACATCAATTGAGGAGGTACATGACATTTCTAAATTGTAGTATAAGGCATAATAATACTTTAAACTGTACATTAATAGCTAATTTGTATACAATCTAGAAATAAGAAGGAAGGAGAAATAAAAGATGTAAAGTAGATGAAAATAATAGTGAAGTGTAGTTTTGAACATTTCGTGAAGATTCATCAAACGGCACCAAAGATATTGGGAAATCAAAAGACGCTTTTCTTATGGAAACTAGGTCCTTACTATAACTACCTACTGGTGACCGCCAGTAGGTAATATACATATATATATATATATATATATATATATATATTCACTGAAAAAACCATAGGTTTTAGGGACAGTTATAGTTACTTGGACATTGCACTCGTACAAAACCCGTGAAATTCCCCCGTTATAGTTAGTTCAGCTAACTATAACTCGCGCCCTGCAATGCACTGCTGATAACGTCACATATTACATCACTCATGACATGGTCAGTGACATCACTGATGACATCACTGATGACATCTCAAATGACATCACTGATGACATCACTGATGACATCATCTAGTGACTGTGTGTTTCTGTAAAGTTTAAATATGTTTAATATATATAGGGAAAGGCATATTGAAGAGTGAGTGGGTGTATAAGTGTCTGAATGGATGATTTAGTAGGTGCGTGACTAACTGTATAAGTGAGTGATTAAACGTATCTTACTGAATGCATGGGTTAGTGACTAAACTGGGTGAATGTCTGTATCCGTCTGTCTGTTGCTGTGTAAGTGGCTGCATGGGTTTGTGAATAGCTACATGAGTGTCTATATGAGTTATTGATTGGTTGTCTGAGTATCTGTATGGGTGCCTGAGTGTTTGTGTGGGTGGGGTGTGTGCGACTCTGTACATAGATGTGTGAGTGGGTGATTCACTGGGTGCATGATTTGAAGAGTGCGTCTGTGATGGACTGCTGGGGTGGGTGAGTGTGTGTATGGGTGTGTTAGTGAGTGAATGTATATCTCAGTGGTACATGTGCGAGTAACTACATATGTAAAAGGAAGTATATATGTGTGTTAGAGTATTTAAAAGGCTATACGTGAGAGTGTGTGATTGTGAGAGTGGCTGTATGGATGCATGTGTGCTTGTATCAGTTATTGTATAAGAGCGTATGAATGTGCTAGTATTTGTATGAGTTATTGAGCTGGTGTGTGTATAACTCTATAGGTGAGTAAATGGGTGTGTGATTAATTTTTTGCATGACTGACTAGGTGTGTGAGTACCTCTATGGATGAGTGGCGGTGTGTCAGTGTTTATATAGGTGTATGAGTGCATATGATAGTCCTGTACTGAGTGACTGTAAGTATAAGTGACTGTACGGGTGAGTGAGTGGATGTGTGTATAGACCTAAGAATCAGTGAGTTGGTATGTAGTTATTGGTATTGGAGTGTCTATGGTTTTGAGAATGGCAGTTTGTAATTTAGAGTGGGTGTATCAAAAGTTATATTAGGGTGTGAGAAGATGCATGAAATTATCACATGGATGATGTCATCAGTGATGTCATTTGAGATGTCATCAGTGATGTCATCAGTGATGTCATCAGTGATGTCACTGACCATGTCATGAGTGATGTAATATGTGACGTCATCAGCAGTGCATTATGGGGCGCGAGTTATAGTTAGCTGAACTAACTATAACGGGGAATTTCACGGGTTTTGTACGAGTGCAATGTCCAAGTAACTATAACTGTCCCTAAAACCTATGGTTTTTTCAGTGAATTTGTAAGGTTTTTTAAATGCTAATTTCTAACTATAACGTGCCTGAAACCTATGGTTTTTTCAGTGAATTTCAAAGGTTTTTTAAATGCTAATTTCTAACTATAACATGTCTGAAACCTATGGTTTTTTCAGTGAATTTCAAAGGTTTTTTAAATGCTAATTCCTAACTATAACATGTCTGAAACCTATGGTTTTTTTCAGTGAATAACAAAGGTTTTGTAAATGCCAATTTTTAAATATATTAATTGTTATTTTTATTTTTTTCATACTGATTTACTACATTTTTTTAAACTATTTATTTTTAGATATTTTATTTTTTAAATTACATTGTAATTACATTATACATTACATTACAAAATATAGTTTCTCAGAATGAATTAATTTACTTTAAATACTTTGCAAATAGGCAATAGACTTTTAAGTACAGTAGTTACAGTTGTTGCAATGGGCAACACAATTTCAAACACAATGCAACATTGAGCTCAATGTGAATTTCTAGCTAAATGCAATTAGTTACTTTATGGATTACTTTTTCTAACCACAGGACTGGATCCTAGATTCAGTCCTGGGACATCTCCTGTAAACAGTTGAGTAAAAGCGTTTTGGTTACAGTAGTGATTTTTAAGGAATATTATTGTATTTTAAAAGTTGACACTTAGAAACTTTTTCTCATAGAATCACCAATGTTATCCTATGGAAGGAAATTCACTTAGCAGGTAAAAACTGTTATCGTTACTTTTTCTTACTCAGTGTTGGATCCTGGATCCAGCACTGGTGCATCTCCTGTAAACAGTTGAAAGAATGCGTTTAAGTCATACAGGCGATTTTTAAGGAATATTTGTAGTTTGTGAAAATCGACACTTTGAAACTTTTCTGCTGAAAACCAGACAATGGATTCCTATGGAAGGAAATACAAGTTACTGGTAAGTACGGTTAAAATTACTTTTCAGGGTCAGTGCTGGGCTAAAAGATGCAGCACTGGGTTCTCTCCTGATAACAGGTGAGTAAATCGGAATTCGTAGTTCAGCTGATTTTAGAGGAATATTATAAAGTTCCAAAACTCCACACTGAGAAGAATTTCCAAGTGAAACCAGTCAATGTTAGCCTATGGAAGGAAATTCAAGTTACTGGTAAGTACGGTTAAAATTACTTTTCAGGACCAGTACTGGGCTGAAAGATACAGCACTGAGGTCTCTCCTGATAACAGGTGAGTAAATCGGAATTCGTATTTCGGCTGATTTTAGAGGAATATTTGTATGTTTCAAAAATCAACACTTAGAAGAATTTCCAAGTGAAACCAGTCAATGTTAGCCTATGGAAGGAAATTCAAGTTACTGGTAAGTACGGTTAAAATTACTTTTCAGGACCAGTACTGGGCTGAAAGATACAGCACTGAGGTCTCTCCTGATAACAGGTGAGTAAATCAGAATTCGTATTTCGGCTGATTTTAGAGGAATATTTGTATGTTTCAAAAATCAACACTTAGAAGAATTTCCAAGTGAAACCAGTCAATGTTAGCCTATGGAAGGAAATTCAAGTTACTGGTAAGTACGGTTAAAATTACTTTTCAGGACCAGTACTGGGCTGAAAGATACAGCACTGAGGTCTCTCCTGATAACAGGTGAGTAAATCGGAATTCGTATTTCGGCTGATTTTAGAGGAATATTTGTATGTTTCAAAAATCAACACTTAGAAGAATTTCCAAGTGAAACCAGTCAATGTTAGCCTATGGAAGGAAATTCAAGTTACTGGTAAGTACGGTTAAAATTACTTTTCAGGACCAGTACTGGGCTGAAAGATACAGCACTGAGGTCTCTCCTGATAACAGGTGAGTAAATCGGAATTCGTATTTCGGCTGATTTTAGAGAAATATTTGTATGTTTCAAAAATCAACACTTAGAAACTTTTTCAGCAAAAAGCAGGCAATGATATCCTATGGAAGGAAATTCAAGTTACTGGTAAGTACGGTTAAAATTACGTTTCAGGATTAGTACTGGGCTGAAAGATGCAGCACTGAGGTCTCTCCTGATAACAGGTGAGTAAATCAGAATTCGTAGTTCGGCAGATTTTAGAGGAATATTTGCACAGTAGTGAAGTGAGGGGCGGGGCCTGAGGTGACATCTGTGCAAACGCGCCCGTGGCGCGTTTTAAGTTGGGGATTAAGTCCCCTTGAATCATGAGGGTCCCTAGGGACCAACTAGCCCACCAGGAACCTCCAGTATGCGCCAGGGGCTGCGTTGCAGAGACGTGTAGAGAGGCCACACCCCTTTTACACCTCTCTGCAACGCAGCTCTGTGGCGCTTTCTGGATGTACCTGTTGGGCTAGTTGTCCCCCAGGGACCCTGAGGATTGAAGGGGATTTAATTCCCCATCTTAAAACACGCCACGGGGCCTGTTTGCACACATGTCACCTCAGGCCCCGCCTCCTCCCTTCACCACTGTGCAAACGCGCCCCGTGGCGTGTTTTAAGTCGGGGGATTAACTCCTCTTGAATCCTGAGGGTCCCTGGGGTGCAACTAGCCCACCAGCTACCTCCATTAAGCACCACAGAGCTGCGTTGCAGAGAGGCGTAAAAGGGGCGTGGCCTCTGTACACCTCTCTGCAAGGCAGCCCCCTGGCGCATACTGGAGGTTCCTGGTGGGCTAGTTGGCTCCCAGGGACCCCAGTATTCAAGGGGAATTACTTCCCTTCTTAAAACGCGCCAGGGGGCACGTTTGTAGAGTACTGCAGGGAGGGGGGCAGGGCCTCCGGCACAATGCCGTTTTTTTTTTGTTTTTTTTTTATGGGAGGGGGGGCTGCATGGCCCCCTTCCCTCGGCCACTTTTGGCCCCGGGGACCCCATCCCCCGGGGCCTGGGCATTTTATTTTTTTTATTTTTTTTGTTAAACGGGAAGGGGGCCGCTTGGCCCCCCTTCCCTGGGCCTCTATTGGCCCCGGGGACCCCATCCCCCGGGGCATGCCCTCTTTTTTAACAAAAAAATATGGAGGGGGGCTGCGTGGCCCCCCTCCTCAGGCCATTTAAGGCCCCGGGGACCCCATCCCCCGGGGCCGGCCTTGCCCTTATTTTATTTTATTTTTATTTGGGGAGGGGGGCTGCGTGGGCCCCCTCCCGGGCCACTTATGGCCCCGGGGACCCCATCCCCCGGGGCCTGGCCTCTGGTTGGGGACTGTGGGGGGGGTCCCCAAACTCCCCACAGTCCCGCCGGCTCAACGTGTCCTATGGGAGCCGGCATTGCTTTTCCACATGGGGAGCAGCTAACATGCTGCTCCCCGTGTGGAAAAGCAATTGGTTTGCATTTTGAAAGAGAGAGCAGGTTTCCTGCTCTCTTTCAAAATGCAAACCAAGTTTGCTGTGACAGGACGGGAGCCGCGAGTCTCCCGTCCTGTCATAGCAAACAGCAGTGTCCCGGGGTAGGCACCCGGGACACTGCAGGAGCCGGCCCTGGGGGTGGCGGTCCCCAGGGCCATCAAGGGCTCCAGGAGGGGGCCGCGCGGCCCCCTCCCTACATTTTGAAAGCCCCGGGGAGGTGGTGGTCCTCGGGGCTTGGGGGTCCAAAACAGACCCCCATTTTCAATTTTCTTAGTGCCCCGGGGAGGTGGTGGTCCCGGGGTGTGTGGGGGCTGGAGCCCCCACACAGGTTTAAAAATAAAAAGCCCCGGGGAGGTGGCGGTCCCGGGGCTGCGGGAGGGCTCAGAGCCCTCCCGCACCATTTTAAAAGAAAGCCCCGGGGGTGGCGGTCCCGGGGCTTGGGGGCCCTTTGAGGCCCCCATACATAAATTTAACTCCCCCAGCATGCCCCCGGGACTTGGGCCACCCGGGGGCAAAATACAATCGAAGCGCAGGAGACCGCGCTACGATTTTTTTTTTTTGGCAGGATCCGCGCACCCTGAGCGCATCCTGCCGATTTAAAAAAATTGCCCAGGGGTCCTTGTGGGACCCCTGAGCAGACCTAGGGGTCAGGGTGTTGCTACCCTTCCCCTTTTTGCGCTTTGCGCACTTGTTTCTGTCCCTCGGTTCTACCGAGGGACAAAATGGCTGCCAACACTTCCTGATTTGGAGTGTTGACAGCCAATTAGGATGCAGCTCGTGATCGGGAGGGTGCGCGGATCCTCCGTGCCCATAGATATATATGTACTTTTACTTTTGATTTTCTCAGCAACTACTGAACGGATTTACACCATTTAACAAAAGGGTTCTTTCTGAACCAAGAACTACCTCTTTGCCAAATTTGGTGTAATTCCGTTCAGCAGTTCAGGCTGTAGCCGTGTCTAAAGTTTCCTATGGGAAATTGATTTTTTGACTCTTATTTTTTTAATTTCTCCGCAACTACTGAACGGATTTACACCATTTACCAAAAAGGTTCTTTCTGAACCAAGAACTACCTCTTTGCCAAATTTGGTGTAATTCCGTTCAGCAGTTCGGGCTGTAGCCGTGTCTAAAGTTTCCTATGGGAAAATGAATGGGGAAAACACGTTTTGGGACCCCCTTTTTCTCGGCCCCCGCTTGACGAATCACCCTGAGACTTTCAGGGTAGGAGCGGACCGGAGCGGGCCATAAAGTTTGAAAATTTCGCGAAGATTCGTCAACCGACGCAAGAGTTATTTCAAATAGAATATCGCGGATTTCCTATGGAAAATAGGTCCTAACTATAACTATCTACTGGCTACCGCCAGTAGATAATATATATATATATATATATATATATATATATATATATATATATATATATATATATATATACATATATATATATATATATATATCCTTCAGCAATGAACTCCTTCTGATCTCCGGGCCCGTTGGTATGTGGTGCACTGTGCCAACGAAGCACGCCGGACTAATTGATTAGTCACAAAACCTGAACCTGCGAACAGTCTTGATCACAAGTGTGATCAAGACTGTTCGCAGTCGAAACGCGTAACTGGAAATAAATTTCATCTGACTAGCATATTCCCCCCGAGTGTGCGCTTTACTTCAGGTTTTGCGACTATATATATATATATTCACTGAAAAAACCATAGGTTTCAGACACGTTATAGTTACAAATTAGCATTTAAAAAACCTTTGAAATTCACTGAAAAAACCATAGGTTTTAGGGACAGTTATAGTTACTTGGACATTGCACTCGTACAAAACCCGTGAAATTCCCCCGTTATAGTTAGTTCAGCTAACTATAACTCGCGCCCCGCAATGCACTGCTGATGACGTCACATATTACATCACTCATGACATGGTCAGTGACATCACTGATGACATCACTGATGACATCTCAAATGACATCACTGATGACATCACTGATGACATCACTGATGACATCATCCAGTGACTGTGTGTTTCTGTAAAGTTTAAATATTTTTAATATATATAGGAAAAGACGTATTGAAGAATGAGTGGGTGTGTAAGTGTCTGTATGGATGATTTAGTAGGTGCGTGACTGACTCTATAAGTGAGTGATTTAACGTATCTTACTGAATGCATGGGTTAGTGACTAAACTGGATGAATGTCTGTATCCGTCTGTCTGTTGCTGTGTAAGTGGCTGCATGTGTTTGTGAATAGCTACATGAGTGTCTATATGAGTTATTGAATGCTTGTCTGAGTATCTGTTTGGGTGCCTGAGTGTTTGTGTGGGAGGGGTGTGTGCAACTCTGTGCATAGATGTGTGAGTGGGTGATTCACTGGGTGGATGGTTTCAAGAGTGCATCTGTGATAGACTGTATGGGTGGGTAAGTGTGTGTAAGAGTGTGTTAGTGAGTGAATGTATGTCCCAGTGGTACATGTGTGAGTAACTACATATGTGAAAGGCAGTATATATGTGTGTTGGAGTATATAAATAGCTATAAGCAAGAGTGAGTGATTGTGATAGTGGCTGTATGGATGAGTGTGTGCTTGTATCAGTGATTGTATAAGAGCGTAACAATGTGCTACTATTTGTATGAGTAAGTGAGCTGGTGTGTGTATAACTGTATAGGTGAGTAAATGGCAGTGTGTTTAATTATTTGCATGACTGACTAGGTGTGTGAGTATCTCTATGGATGAGTGGCGTTGTTTGAGTGTCTATATAGGAGTAAGAGTGCATATGATAGTCCTGTACTGAGTGACCGTAAGTATGAGTGACTGTAATGGTGAGTGAGTGGATGTGTGTGTGTAGACCTAAGAATCAGTGAGTGGGTATGTAGTTATTGGTGTTGGAGTGTCTATGGTTTTGCGAATGGCAGTCTGTAATTTAGAGTGGGTGTATCAAAGGTTATATTAGGGTGTGAGGAGGTGCATCAGATTATCACGTGGATGATGTCAACAGTGATGTCATTTGAGATGTCATCAGTGATGTCATCAGTGATGTCACTGACCATGTCATGAGTGATGTAATATGTGACGTCATCAGCAGTGCATTGCGGGGGCGCGAGTTATAGTTAGCTGAACTAACTATAACGGGGGAATTTCACGGGTTTTGTACGAGTGCAATGTCCAAGTAACTATAACTGTCCCTAAAACCTATGGTTTTTTCAGTGAATTTAAAAGGTTTTTTAAATGCTAATTTGTAACTATAACGTGTCTGAAACCTATGGTTTTTTCAGTGAATTTCAAAGGTTTTTTAAATGCTAATTTGTAACTATAACGTGTCTGAAACCTATGGTTTTTTCAGTGAATTTCAAAGGTTTTTTAAATGCTAATTTCTAACTATAACGTGCCTGAAACCTACGGTTTTTTCAGTGAATTTCAAAGGTTTTGTAAATGACAATTTTTAAATGTATTAATTGTTATATTAATTTTTTTCATACTGATTTACTACATTTTTAGAAACAATTTTTTTTTACATATTTTATTTTTTAAATTACATTGTAATTACATTATACATTACATTACAAAAAATACTTTCTCAGAATGAATTACTTTAGTTTAAATACTTTGCAGATAGGCAATAGACTTTTAAGTACAGTAGTTAAAGTTGTTGCAATGGGCAACACATTTTCAAACACAATGCAACATTCAGCTCAATGTGAATTTCTAGTTAAATGCAATTAGTTACTTTATGGATTACTTTTGTAACCACAGGACTGGATCCTAGATTCAGTCCTGGTACATCTCCTGTAAACAGTTGAGTAAAAGCGTTTTGGTTACAGTCGTGATTTTTAAGGAATATTATTGTATTTTAAAAGTTGACACTTAGAAACTTTTTCTCATAGAATCACCAATGTTATCCTATGGAAGTAAATTCACTTAGCAGGTAAAAACTGTTATCGTTACTTTTTCTTACTCAGTGTTGGATCCTGGATCCAGCACTGGTGCATCTCCTGTAAACAGTTGAAAGAATGCGTTTAAGTCATACAGGCGATTTTTAAGGAATATTTGTAGTTTGTGAAAATCAACACTTTGAAACTTTTTTGCTGAAAACCAGTCAATCTTAGCCTATGAAGGAAATTCAAGTTACCGGTAAGTACGGTTAAAATTACTTTTGAGGATCAGTACTGGGCTGAAAGATGCAGCACTGAGGTCTCTCCTGATAACAGGTGAGTAAATCGGAATTCGTATTTCGGCTGATTTTAGAGGAATATTTTAAAGTTCCAAAACTCCACACTTAGAAGAATTTCCAAGTGAAACCAGTCAATGTTAGCCTATGGAAGGAAATTCAAGTTACTGGTAAGTATGGTTAAAATTACTTTTCAGGACCAGTACTGGGCTGAAAGATGCAGCACTGAGGTCTCTCCTGATAACAGGTGAGTAAATCAGAATTCGGATTTCGGCTGATTTTAGAGGAATATTTGTATGTTTCAAAAATCAACACTTAGAAACTTTTTCAGCAAAAAGCAGGCAATGATATCCTATGGAAGGAAATTCAAGTTACTGGTAAGTACGGTTAAAATTACTTTTGAGGATCAGTACTGGGCTGAAAGATGCAGCACTGAGGTCTCTCCTGATAACAGGTGAGTAAATCGGAATTCGTATTTCGGCTGATTTTAGAGGAATATTTTAAAGTTCCAAAACTCCACACTTAGAAGAATTTCCAAGTGAAACCAGTCAATGTTAGCCTATGAAGGAAATTCAAGTTACCGGTAAGTACGGTTAAAATTACTTTTCAGGATCAGTACTGGGCTGAAAGATGCAGCACTGAGGTCTCTCCTGATAACAGGTGAGTAAATCGGAATTCGTATTTCGGCTGATTTTAGAGGAATATTTTAAAGTTCCAAAACTCCACACTTAGAAGAATTTCCAAGTGAAACCAGTCAATGTTAGCCTATGAAGGAAATTCAAGTTACCGGTAAGTACGGTTAAAATTACTTTTCAGGACCAGTACTGGGCTGAAAGATGCAGCACTGAGGTCTCTCCTGATAACAGGTGAGTAAATCGGAATTCGTATTTCGGCTGATTTTAGAGGAATATTTTAAAGTTCCAAACTCCACACTTAGAAGAATTTCCAAGTGAAACCAGTCAATGTTAGCCTATGGAAGGAAATTCAAGTTACTGGTAAGTACGGTTAAATTACTTTTCAGGACCAATACTGGGCTGAAAGATACAGCACTGAGGTCTCTCCTTATAACAGGTGAGTAAATCGGAATTCGTATTTCGGCTGATTTTACAGGAATATTTGTATGTTTCAAAAATCAACACTTAGAAACTTTTTCAGCAAAAAGCAGGCAATGATATCCTATGGAAGGAAATTCAAGTTACTGGTAAGTACGGTTAAAATTACTTTTGAGGATCAGTACTGGGCTGAAAGATGCAGCACTGAGGTCTCTCCTGATAACAGGTGAGTAAATCGGAATTCGTATTTCGGCTGATTTTAGAGGAATATTTTAAAGTTCCAAAACTCCACACTTAGAAGAATTTCCAAGTGAAACCAGTCAATGTTAGCCTATGAAGGAAATTCAAGTTACCGGTAAGTACGGTTAAAATTACTTTTCAGGACCAGTACTGGGCTGAAAGATGCAGCACTGAGGTCTCTCCTGATAACAGGTGAGTAAATCGGAATTCGTATTTCGGCTGATTTTAGAGGAATATTTTAAAGTTCCAAAACTCCACACTTAGAAGAATTTCCAAGTGAAACCAGTCAATGTTAGCCTATGGAAGGAAATTCAAGTTACTGGTAAGTATGGTTAGAATTACTTTTCAGGACCAGTACTGGGCTGAAAGATACAGCACTGAGGTCTCTCCTGATAACAGGTGAGTAAATCGGAATTCGTATTTCGGCTGATTTTAGAGGAATATTTGCACAATGGTGAAGGGAGGGGCGGGGCTTCAGGTGACATCTGTGCAAACGCGCCCCGTTGCCGTTTTAAGTTGGGGATTAAGTCCCCTTGAATCCTGAGGGTCCCTAGGGGCCAATCCAGCCCACCAGGAACCTCCAATATGCGCTAGGGGCTGCGTTGCAGAGACGTGTAGAGAGGCCACACCTCTTTACACCTCTCTGCAACGCAGCTCTGTGGCGCTTTCTGGATGTACCTGTTGGGCTAGTTGGCCCCCAGGGACCCTCAGGATTGAAGGGGATTTAATTCCCCATCTTAAAACGCGCCACGGGCCTGTTTGCACACATGTCACCTGAAGCCCCGCCCTCCCTTCACCACTGTGCAAACGCGCCCCGTGGCGCGTTTTAAGTTGGGGATTAGTCCCTTGAATCCTGAGGGTCCCGGAGTCCAACTAGCCCACCATATACCTCCAAAAGCGCCACAGAGCTGCGTTGCAGAGAGGTGTAAAAGGGTGTGGCCTCTCTACACGTCTCTGCAACACAGCCCCTGGCGCATATTGGAGGTTCCTGGTGGGCTAGTTGGCCCTCAGGGACCCCCAGTATTCAAGGGGAATTCGCCTCTCTGCAAACGCGCCAGGGGCGCGTTTGCAGAGTGGTGAAGGAAGGGGCGGGGCCTGCGGGCCCGATCGCTTAAATTTTTTTTTGTCTCCTGAAGGGGGCTGTGGCCCCCCTTCCTTTTCTCCTGTTTTTATGCCCTGGGGACCCCATCCCCCAGGGCCTTACTCCTTTTTTTTATTTTTAATTAAAAAAACGGGAAGGGGGCCGCGTGGCCCCCTTCCCTGGGCCTGTATTGGCCCCGGGGACCCCATCCCCGGGGCATGGCCTTTTATTTTTATTCTTTGGAGGGGGCTGCGTGGCCCCCTCCTCTGGCCATTTAAGGCCCCGGGGACCCCATCCCCGGGGCCGGCCTTTCCATTTTTTAATTTTTTTTAAGTTGTCTTTTTGGGGAGGGGGGCCGCGTGGCCCCCTCCTGGGCCACTACTTGCCCCGGGGACCCCATCCCCCGGGGCTGGCCCTCTCCGTTGGGGACTGTGGGGGTCCCCAATCCCCCCACAGTCCCGCCGGCTCCCACGTCCCTTGGGAGCCGGCATTGCTTTTCCACATGGGGAGCAGCTGACATGCTGCTCCCCATGTGGAAAGCAATGTGCTTTGGATATTGGAAAGAGAGCAGGTTTCCTGCTCTCTCTTCCAATATCCAAAGCAGTTTGCTATGGCAGGACGGAGCCGCGAGGCTCCCGTCCTGCCATAGCAAGCTACAGTGTCCCGGGGTAGGCACCCCGGGACACTGCAGGAGCCGGCCCTGGGGGTGGCGGTCCCCAGGGCCATCAAGGGCTCCAGGAGGGGGCCGCGCGGCCCCCTCCCTACATCAGCACAGCCCCGGGGAGGTGGTGGTCCCTGGGCTTCGGGGTCCAAAACGGACCCCCATTTTAATTTGTTAGTGCCCCGGGAGGTGGCGGTCTCGGGCGTGTGGGGGCTGGAGCCCCCACACAGGTTGTTAAATTAATAAAAAAGCCCCGGGGAGGTGGTGGTCCCGGGGCTGCGGGAGGGCTCAGAGCCCTCCCGCACCATTTTTAAAAAGCCCCGGGGGGTGGCAGTCCCTGGGCTTGGGGGCCCTTGAGGCCCCCACACATTAAATTATCCCCCACCATGCCCCCGGGACTTGGGCCACCCGGGGCCAATTACATCGAAGCGCTGGAGACCGCGCGATCAATTTTTTTTTTTCGGCAGGATTCGCGCACCCTGAGCGCATCCTGCCGATTTATAAAAAAAAAAATCTTTTTCTGCCCAGGGGGTCCTTGTGGGACCCCTGAGCAGACCTAGGGGTCAGGGTGTTTCTACCCTGCCCCCTTTTTGCGCTTTGCGCACTTGTTTCTGTCCCTCGGTTCTACCGAGGGACAAAATGGCTGCCAACACTTCTTGATTTGGAGTGTTGACAGCCAATTAGCATGCAGCTCGTGATCGGGAGGGTACGCGGATCCGACGCGCCCATAGATATATATGTGATTTTAATTGTGAATTTCTCAGGAACTACTGAACGGATTTACACCATTTTAGCAAAAGGCACCAGTCTGAACCAAGGGCTACCTCTTTGCCAAATTTGGGGTAATTCGGTTCAGCAGTTCGGGCTGTAGCTGCGACTAAAGGTTCCTATGGAAAAATGAATGGGGAAAACGCGTTTTGGGACCCCCTTTTTCTCGGCCCCCGCTTGACGTATCACCCCGAGACTTTCAGGGTAGGAGCGGACCGGAGCGCCCCAACAAGTTGGAAGCTTTCGCGAAGATTCGTCAACCGGCGCCAACGTTATTGCAAATAGAATGTCGCGGATTTCCTATGGATAATAGGTCCTAACTATAACTATCTACTGGCGACCGCCAGTAGATATATATATATATATATATATATATATATATATATATATATATATATATATATATTCACTGAAAAAACCATAGGTTTCAGGGACGTTATAGTTAGTTGGATATTTCTCTTGTAAAAAACCATAGATATTCCCCCGTTATAGTTAGTTCAGCTAACTATAACTCGCGCACCCACAATGCACTGCTGATGACGTCACATATTACATCAATCATGACATGGTCAGTGACATCACTGATGACATCACTGATGACATCTCAAATTTAAACTTTAAAGAAAAACACAGTCACTGGATGATGTCATCAGTGATGTCATCAGTGATGTCATTTGAGATGTCATCAGTGATGTCATCAGTGATGTCACTGACCATGTCATTATTGATGTAATATGTGACGTCATCAGCAGTGCATTACTGGTGCGCTGAGTTATAGTTAGCTGAACTAACTATATCGGGGAATATATATATATATATATATATTCACTGAAAAAACCATAGGTTTCAGGGACGTTATAGTTACAAATTATCATGTTAAAAACCTTTGAAATTCACTGAAAAAACCATAGGTTTCAGGGACTTTATAGTTACAAATTATCATGTTAAAAACCTTGAAATTCACTGAAAAACCATAGGTTTCAGGGACGTTATAGTTACTTGCACATTTCACTGCATACAAACCATAGAAATTCGGCCGTTATAGTTAGTTGAGCTAACTATAACTCACGCCCCACAATGCACTGCTGATGACGTCACATATTACATCATTCATGACATGGTCAGTGACATCACTGATGACATCTCAAATGACATCACTGATGACATCACTGATGACATCATCCACGTGAAAATCTGATGCACCTCCTCATACCTTAATAAAACCTTTGATACACCCATTCTAAAATACAGACTACCATTTTCGAAACAATACAGACACCAATACCAGTTACTACAAACGCACGCACTGATTCCTAGGTCTACACACACATCCACTCATTCACCAATAAAGTCACTCATACATGCAGTGACTCATCAATACAACACTATTATAGGCACTCATACACCTATACAAACACTCACACACCGCCACTCATCCAGAGTTACTCACACATCTAGTCAGTCATGCAAAGAATCAATCACACTTCTATTTACTCAGCTATACAGTTATACACACACAACCTCACTTATTCATAGTGATATTAACATATACTTACTCTCTTATACAATCACTGATACAAGTACACACTCATCCATACAGCACTCTCACAATCACTGACTCTCACGTATAGTCACTTATATACTCCAACTCTCTCATGCACTGCGTTTTACATATGTAGTTACTTGGACATGTAGCACTGAGATATCCATTCACTCACCAACACACCCATACACACACTCACCCACCCATACAGCTGTTTCCACATGCACTCTTGGACCCATACACCCAGTGAATAAAGAACTCACACATCTATGCACAAAGTCACACACCTCCCACCCACTCACACACACACTCAGGCACCCATACAAATACTCAGGCAACCAATCAATAACCCATATAGACACTAATGTGGCTACTCATCAACCAATGCAGCAGCTTACACAGCAATAGACAGACTGATACAGACATTCACACAGTTTAGTCACTAACACATGAATTCAGTAAGAGACATTTAATCACTCACTTATACAGTCAGTCACACACCTACTAAATCCTCCATCCACACACTTATACAGCCACTCATTCTACAATATACCTTGGCCAATATATTTATAAAACATATTTAAACTTTACAGAAACACACAGTCACTGGATGATGTCATCAGTGATGTCATCAGTGATGTCATTTGAGATGTCATCAGTGATGTCATCAGTGATGTCACTGACCATGTCATGAATTATGTAATATGTGACATCATCAGCAGTGCATTGTGGGGCGTGAGTTATAGTTAGCTCAACTAACTATAACGGCCGAATTTCTATGGTTTTGTACAAGTGAAATGTGCAAGTAACTATAACGTCCCTGAAACCTATGTTTTTTTTGTGAATTTCAAAGGTTTTTAACATGATAATTTGTAACTATAACGTCCCTGAAACCTATGGTTTTTTCAGTGAATTTCAAAGGTTTTTTAAATGCTAATTTCTAATTATAATGTTCATTAAACCTATCTGCTGTGCGATCCAAAAACAAGCTGGTGCTTGTAGTGTTGTGGACAGTGGACGCAACCATGTTACCTCAGGCAGTGGGGAAGATCTCGGTCATGAACCTGTGTCGTCACCCCTGTAAGCGGAAGCGCAGTGGGCTGGTCCAACGTACGCCACTCCAGCGTAGAAGTGTGAATAAATAGGCCGGGGTTCTTGGCGTGGTTCACTTGTGTGAAAGCCAACGCAACTGCCAGAGCAGCGACCCTCACCCTGCCACGTGGCTGCCGCCATGACCGTGGGCCTCCTCGACACAAGCCCCCTGCGAACACAGCGGCACAGCACTGCACAGTTATGTCTGTACAGACTACTGCCTTCGATCTACACTGCAGACAGCAGGGCTCACAATTCAGATTGAGTCGCGATTGCAGATGACGCAGTCCAGTAGGCAAGACACATTGCTCCCAGTGCGGCCCGCCCAGACCACGCATCATCGCAGGCTGCGTACACGCTGAGCGCCAGAGGTACCACTAACTCAGTGCACCACAAGTAAACGCCACGTGGCCTTATTTAGGCAGAATTCATTAAACAAAACACATTGCTACCAGTGCAGCCCACACGGGCCACGCATCATCGCAGGAAGCGCACACGCTGAGTGCTTCAGGTGCCACTAGCTCACTGCACCATAAGTCATCGCCACGTACCCTTAAACCTACATAATATCCTTTTAGTATCCTTGCTTCAAGAACTTTTTTGATATCAATTATGGCTTTAGTACAATGACCAAATTCATCTTGCAAGTCCAAAGGAACACTGAATGGCAGTCTACACTGGGGATAGCAGAGCCCACAATTCGAATTCAGTTTTGATTTATTTATTGCAGAGTGAACTGTACTTTATGTCATTGGATTTTCTCAAGAGGAAGTCACAAAAAGCATTCCTCGATGTCTGTGCTGGCTACTGCCTTCGATCTACACTGCGGTCAGCAGAGCTCACCATTCAAATTCAGCCTTGATTTATTAATTGGACAGAGAATTGTACTCTATGTCGTTGAATTTTCTCAAGAGGAAGTGACAAAAAGCTTTCCTCGATGTCTGTGCTGACTACTGCCTTCGATCTACACTGCGGACAGCAGGGCTCACAATTCAGATGGAGTTGCGATTGCAGATGACGCAGTCCAGTAGGCAACAGACATTGCTACCAGTGCGGGCCTCCCGGACCACGCATCATCGCTAGCTGTGCACACGCGGAATGCTTCTGATGCTCCTACCTCAGTCCACCACAACTGATGGACCCTTTATGACAGAATCTTTTGTGTATGATTTCAGACCTGGTGCCCCAAACTTAGTGTAGCACAAGTCATGGACCCTTTATGATTGAATCTCTGTGTGTGATCTGATGATTACTGTTGTACTTGTTACCAGCACCAACCATTCCCGGAGGGCTGGCTTACACTCACCCCACACGCATCCAGCACAGACGTCACTGGACATGTGACCCTGGAAATAAAAAGGAGTCGAGTGCACGTGCTCGTACCCAGTTCCACTATCTATCTGTGTCCGTGTGTTCATTATGTATGCAACATGCTGCCCCTGGGCCCTACCACATTACATTGTGCTCTGGACAGCGTATGCAACCAACTTACCTTTGACAGCGGGAGAATACTTTGGTTATGTAACTTTGTCTCGTTCATTGTACAATATGTACATAGAGACTGGATGATTAGAGTACTGCAAGGAGAGTGTATAGTGAATTAATAAGTGCGTGGGGATTGGCGGAGTGATTGTATAAGTACATATGTTGGCGCACCCTAACTCCGACAACAAGCTTGTCTCTAATTGGCTGCCCTCCATGTCCCAAAAACTGAAATTTGGATTTTGCATGGCCCAGTATTGCTACAGCTGCAATACTCCACTGAATGTGCAATAAACATTCACACCCACACAAATGTGTCATGTCCACCATCTTTCTTGTGTGGAACTATGGATGAATGTAGGGTCAGTGATTCCCCGTACCTTCCATGTTGGCCATGTTCAGGGACTTGGCTCACAGAGTGACACATTGACGCTTGCGACCCGGATGACGGCAGCACTACAACAAGAACACCCGCATGGCTCAGTTGATTCCTCATACAGCTCACGATGGAGCCACGCCCATAGCTCCGGATTCATTCTTCACAGCCTCACGCAGGACTGGCATATGCCAGGCCAGCCCACTCTGCTTACGCTTACAGAGAAAGACAACAACGCTACATGGCCCAGATTTTCATTGCAGTGATCTGCTGGTCACACCCTAGTTGTCAGTACACCACAGCCACTCCCTCAGGGCTGGTATACACCCACACCACACCCATCCAGCACAGGCGTCACAGGACATGTGACCCTACCAATAAAAAAGACTGGGCACACGTGCTCTAAACCATTTTAGAGTTGCTCCCACCGCATGCACTGTGATGGCCCGTCTCGGTGGTTCGGACACCTCATGTAGGCCTGAGCCACCAAACAGGGAGGCCTACTACCACGTGCGTGGCCTCACTGTTCACTGAGTTAGTGGTACCGCAAGGACTGAGCGGGTGTGCAACCTGCGATGATGATAGGTGCACTAGTATGTCCTCTGCCATTGCAAAATCAAGACGCAGCACCAAATGTGAGACCTGTTGGCCTGCGGAGCAGGACTGCATGATGCGGAGGGTGCCCTGTCCGCGAAAAGGTGAGCAGTGAGGCCTGGAGTGCGCAGCGGTGGGCAAATACGTCTGGGCGGCGGGAGTGGATACACAAAGGCGGCACAGCGATTTAGGCGTACGCAGTCGTATAAACTCTCCCATTACTAATTCTGTACTATGATCAGATGTGGGAGCTTGAGGGCTCCACTAGGTCCTGGCACGTTATTGGAGACACAGCACTCATTGTCCCTCTTCATCTCTTCCTTTCTCTCCTTCACACTCTTTCTCTCTCTCTTCTTCTCACACTGTTTCTCTCTTTCTCTCTCTCTCTTCCTCTTTCTCACACTCTTTCTCTCTCTCTCTTCCTCTCTCTCTCTGTTTCTCTCTCTCTTTGTCTCTCTCACTCTTTCTCTCTTTCTCTTTGTCTTCCTCTCACTCTTTCTTTCTTTTTCTCTCTCTCTCTCTTCCTCTCACTCTCACTGTTTCTCTTTTTCTCTCTGTCTTCCTCTGACTCTTTCTTTCTCTCTCTATCTCTCTTTCTCTCTCCTTTGATGGACGCATGACGCACAATCTTATCTTGCTTTTTGTCTTGCAGGCCTGCGATGAAGCGTGGCCATCCTGCAATCAACACTCAACCTGAATTGTGAGCTCCGCTCTCCGCGTGTACACAACAGGTGAGGAGGTTTCTTCGGCACGTGGTGGACCCTCTTCGACACATGCCGGTGGTGTAAGGTGAGCAGAGAGGCTTGTTTGCGCAGCAGCGGGCAGTCACCTCCGGGCAGTGGGAGTGGATGGAGTGCAGCAGCTTGGGTGTGCAGCAGCACACAGTGACCTCCGGGCAGTGAGAGTGCATGGGGTGCAGCAGCCTGGGTGCGCAGCGGCTGTCATACACCTCTGGGCAGTGGGAGTGGATGGAATGCAGCAGCCTGGGTGTACAGCAGCGGGTAGACACCTCTGGGCAGTGTAAGTGGATGGGGTACACTAGCCTGGATAAACAAAGGCGGGAGCGGGACAGCGATTTAGGCATACGCAGTTGTATGTACTCATCCATTACTGATTCCATTTTTATGTTTCAGATGACTAAGCTTGAGGGCTGCCCTATATCCCGGCACGTGGTTGGAGACACACCGGTGACAGAAAGGTGAGCTGTGAGGATTTTCTCCACAGTGTCAACACTCACTCTCCCTCTCCATCTCTTCCTTTCTGTCACTCACACTCTTTCTCTCTCTCTCTCATCTCTTCCTTTCTCTCTCTCACACTCTTTCTCTCTTTCTCTGTCTCTTCCTCTCTGTCTCATTCTTTCTTTCTCTCTCTTCCTCTCTCACTCTTTCTCTGTCTCTTCCTCTCTCTCACACTGTTTCTCTCTCTCTTCCTCTCTCTCACACTGTTTCTCTCTTTCTCTCTTCCTTGTATCTCACTCCTTCTCTCTTTCTCTGTCTTCCTCTCTCTCACACTTTCTCTCTTTGTCACTCTCACTCTTTCTCTCTCTCTCTCTTCCTTTCTCTCACTCTTTCTCTCTCTCTTTCCTCTCTCTCACTCTTTCTCTCTTTCTTCCTTCCTCTCTCTCACTCTTTCTCTCTCTTTCTGTCTCTCACTGTTTCTCTCTCTCTTCGTCTCTCTCACTCTTTCTCTCTGTCTTCCTCTCACTCTTTCTTTCTTTTTCTCTCTCTCTTCCTGTCACTCCCACTGTTTCTCTCTTTCTCTCTGTCTTCCTCTCACTCCTTCTTTCTTTTTCTCTCTGTCTTCCTCTCACTCTTTCTTTCTCTCTCTCTCTCTCTCTCTTTCTCTCTCCTTTGATGGATGAATGATGCACAATCCTATCTTGCTTTTTATCTAACAGACTGTGATTCACGAATCGACGTCCCCCTCCACACCACCACAGATGACACGTGTACAAACTACGATGATGCGTGGCCATCCTGACAACGCCTGACAAAGTTGCTTCAGCACGTGGTGCACCCTCTTACACACACGCCGGTGGCGGAAGGAGAGCAGAGATACTTCTTTCCGCAGCAGCGGGCAGTAACCTCTGGGCAGTGGGAGTGGATAGTGTGCAGCAGCCTGGGTGCACAAGAGCGCACAGACACCTCCGAGCAGTGGGAGTGGATGGGCTGCAGCAGCCTGAGTGCGCTTTGCCGAAACAGATAATTAGGCGTGTGCAGTTGTATGTACTCTGCAATTACTAATTCTATACTATCTTTCAGGTCACTAAACTTAAGGGTGCACTATGTCCCGGCACGTGGTTGGAGACACACCGGAGGCACAAAGGTAAGCTGCGAAGATTATCTCCAGTGTCAACACTCCCTCTCCATCTCTTCCTTTCTCTCTCTCACACTTTCTCTGTTTCTCTGCCTGTTCCTCTCTCTCATTCTTTCTTTCTCTCTCTTCCTCTCTCTCACTCTTTCTCTCTCTCTTTCTCTCTTTCTATCTACCTCTCTCTCTCTCAGACTGTTTCTCTCTCTCTCTTTTCCTTGTATCTTACTCTTACTCTTTCTCTCTCTCACTCTTTCTCTTTCTCTGTCTTTGTCTGTCTTCCTCTCTCTCACTCTTTCTCTCCTCTCTCTCACTCTTCCTCTCTCTCTTCCTCTCTCTCACTCTTTCTCTCTCTCTTTTCCTCTCTCTCACTCTTTCTCTCTCTCTCTTCCTCTCTCACACTATTTCTCTCTTTCTCTCTCTCACTCTTTCTCTATTTCTTTGTCTTCCTCTCTCACTCACTCTTTCTTTGTTTCTCTCTTTCTCCCTCACTCTTTCTCTCTTTCTCTTCCTCCTTTGCTGGACGCATGACGCACCATCTTATCTTTCTTTTTGTCTTACAGGCTGTGATTCACAAATGGTCCAGCGATGACACAACATGGCTGTACATAGTTTTATTTGTTATTGTTTTGTTTTAATAAAATGTTTTATATGTAAATCCATACATGACTAAGATTCTTATTTGTCCAACCTAACGTGACTGTCACATTTGTTTGTGGGGGGTGGGGGTGAGGGGAGATGGCGGACAAGGAGCTCCTACTGGGGGATGTCGGAGCAGTGTTGGGTGTCCGACCTGCATGATCGTTGCCTCCATTACATCTGTTCTCAGAGACTTAAGAGCCGGCAGTCTGGCTTGTAGATGAAGAACTGCGAGCCAACTAGCAGGCTCATAGAGGGAGAACCGCGGCCCGTCAGTTCGCAGAGGAAGAGCTGCGGGCCAGCTCGCAGAGGAACACCTGCGGGCCGACTAGTATAGGGAAAGGTGCGGGCCATCAGCTTCCAAAGGGATAGCTGCGGAACACTGATGTGGGAAGAGGGAGCGTGAAGAGCGTATCTCGCAGAGAGACACCTCCGGTATATTTCCAGTATTGGCTTCACAGATACAACTGCGGGCCCGAGAACTCGCACCCGAAGAGCTGTGAGCTGACAAGTGGTTCGCAGAGGCAGACTTGCGGGCCCAAGTATGTTGTTGGAGGTATGCTGTTGATGGTGGAAAAGGGTGCATTACCTGCTGATGTAGGGAGACGCAGCGTGAAAGCGGTATATATATAGAATTTGAGATGTCATCAGTGATGTCACTGACCATGTCATGAATGATGTAATATGTGACGTCATCAGCAGTGCATTGTGGGGGCGTGAATTATAGTTAGCTCAACTAACTATAACGGCCGAATTTCTATGGTTTTGTACGAGTGAAATGTGCAAGTAACTATAACGTCCCTGAAACCTATGGTTTTTTCAGTGAATTTCAAAGGTTTTTAACATGATAATTTGTAACTATAACGTCCCTGAAACCTATGGTTTTTTCAGTGAATATATATATATATATATATATATATATATATATATATATATATATACAATTATATATATATATATATGTGTGTGTGTGTGTGTGTGCCTTTATTTTTTATATATACCATTTATTTTTCATATTATATAATTCAAAACTGTAAATTATAGTATAATTTAAAATTATTAGTTTAAAATATCTTCAAATTAAATATATGAATTTAAGTGTATATTTTCTTATGTATATGTAAGAGGTTCTTTATTTAAATGTGTATGATAGTTATATTTATTTTTTAAATAATTAAATACATTTAATTGATGTTATATTAGTTACTTTTTAATATATTTAATGTTTATTTATACAAGGATTGTGAATGTGAAACAAATCAAAAGAATTACAGATTGCAGAATGGTAAAATTGAAAAAATAAAAGAACATACCACTTGCAATACAGACTTTGTATTCTATACCCTTTTTTGCCCTTGCAAGAAATATTATGTTGGAGGCACTATTAATAAATTATGACTGGGAATTTTGCAACTTCTTCGAGCAGTAAAATATAGAGACTATTCATATGCAATTGCAAAGCATTTTTGGGAAGAACATCAAGGTGATACAAAAGAATTAAAATTCTTTGGGATCAAGCATATAAAGAAGAATGAAAGAGAAGGAGATAGACAGTTACTGTTGAGAAGATTGGAGTTGAGGTTGATGATCATGATAGGTAGAGAAACACCTATGGGACACAACTTAGATGCTGAATTACATGTGCACCTGTATTACTGTTCCCAGTTGTAACTGTAGGACTGTTGAAGTTTGCCGAAAAAATCTAAGATATTGTCTAGAGATTTTTTGAAAGAAACTCTTTTTACATATATGTTTTATCCCAGAGAGTATGGTTGATAAGCATTGGATAATGGGGTAGCTAAAAAAGAAGGGTTTTTTTAAAAAATCTTTGAGAATTTTAAGGAAGATTTTAGAACTTACATATTATGTAAAGTAATACATTGCATATGCACTTTAGGATATGATCCCTTAAAGATTTCCTTGGCATTGTTTCTAGAGAGAGCGATGCGCTCAGCATAGTAGAGGCTCTTAGCGTGCGATATGGACGCATAATATGTTTTCTGAGCTTTCCTAAGTGCCAACTTGGCCAATGGGCAATACACCTGTCTCCAGCAGCGCTCCAGTTTTTTACAATGTTGTTTCTGAGCTTTGAGCTCACTAGAGAACCATGGTTTTGAAGGGAAATCTCTGGTTCGCCTATGCGGTGAGGAAGGAGATAGGTGCTCGACCGCCTGCGAAATCCAGCTAGTGAAACTATCAAGGGGTCCTTCCAGATCCTTAGCAAAGGCTGGCCGAGTCTCAGCCAAGACCAGGCTAAATACTGTAGGATCAATTTTGTGGGAGGGTCTGCCTTGACAGGGTGGGATAGGTGAATGATTACTATCGATGGTCCAAGAAAAGTGGATCACAAAGTGATCGGTCCTGGCAATCGGGAGGGGATCTTTGACAGTAATGGGGAAATTTGAGCATAACGGGTCAAGAATATGTCCCCCACAGTGTGTGGGGGAGCCGACCCATTGAGTGAGCTGTGCAAGGCTCAGCGAGTCAAGAAACTCCAGAGTCTCCCCAGCCTCCCCGCAATCCAGATGTATATTAAAATCACCAAGGAGTAAAAAGTGGGTAAAGCGTAGAGCGTGGGGGATGATGACATCATCCAGGGCTTTGAGGACAGCTCTTGCCGGACCGGGGGGTCTATAGACCAGTGTGCCGCCGAACGTGAAGTGGGGTGAGATGGTGGTGCAAAAGTCCAGCGCCTCACCCTCTCCTATCCCCAGAGTCTTCCCGCGATGGAAGATCCACTTGTCCCTGAACACCACTGCTATGCCTCCACCTCTCCTGGTTTTGCGATCAGCGCGAAAAACTTTATATCCCCCAGGAATGGGCAGCTCAATCACTGGATTGGAGTACTTGTTAAGCCAGGTCTCTGTTATAAACAGTAGGTCAAGAGACTCATCAGAGAGAAGGTCAAAGATGTCATGGGAGTGCCTAGCTAGTGAGCGGGCATTAATCATAGCCGCTAAGATAATTTGCCCCTTCTGCCTTTTGAGAGGAGGAATGGTAGGAGGAGAGGAAACTGCCGGTCCAGGGTACAGGCGAAATTTGCAACTCTAGCAGACCGTGGATAAGCTATCTAAAACCTCCCAAAGGCTTAAACACGTACAGCGCTAGGGGCGGAGCAGAAGCAGCTCGGCACGGCTGTAGGGCTGCGGAGAGGCTCTAAGATGGGGGTAAAACAGGCAGCATAGCTGGCGCTGGCCGCTGACGGGCGCAGACAGGCTTGCCTTAGGTACGCCTTCAGCGCGCTGGCGGCGCGTCCGCACAGTGCGCATACTTGTTGGCAAGCCCCTTGAATAACTAGAGCACGCACGAGCTAAGATGGCGTCTCCAGTTGTCCACCCGGAAGACAGCAGGAAGGGGAGTAGCAGCCCAATCCCAGAGTAAAGTGCAATGTGCAGATAGGTGTGAGCAGCAACAGTGCAAAATACAAATTCAAATTCACTTTTTGGATTTCAGCGGTAAAATGAACTGAGCGCTAATTAAAAGGACAGTAGGATTAGGAATTCAGCAGTGCAAGATAAAAACAGTATAAAAAGCCGTGAACACAGTACGGGAGATCCGTGGTCACATAACCCCAAAAGTCACTGTGATTTCGATTCAGAGCAAAAATGAGACATTGATCCAAATAAGAACAAATAATACATTGGTTGCCTGAAATACCTTTCTGTATTGCTTGTGAAATTGTGTCAAGTAAAAAACAAAAAACTTACTGTACTTTACATGAAATATATATGCGAAAAAGGCGGACGTTACATGACAAAAATGATACGAAAGGATGTGCAGTCTAGTTGTTTTTTCAAATGTAAAAAGTTAAGATGGACTTAGGTTGAGGGCACTTTAAAAGAACAATCTAGATGGAAGGACTCTATGGTCCGGTAAAAGGCAATCAACTGTCACTGTGTAAATATGCACTGTTGGTGAAACTACAGTAAAAACTTGGAAATTCCAAACCTGCGGTCCTGTTTGATATCTGCTGATCTAGAAGGAAATCGAGTGGCGAAGTTGTTTAACATATATGCTATATACGCTATATATATATATATATAGCATATATATTTATATATACACATGAAAAATGTTGCCACCCGGCGAAGTGCACTCCTCGAAACAGGGAAACTTTACTCACAAAGACTGAGTTCGGCAAGTTGCACAAACAAAGCAGCAAGTGTCCCATGCCTGAGGCGTTTCTGAATCCATTTTCCTTTCTCACAGGCAGAACGAGCAGCACACAACAAGTATTACCTGCAGATTTTTTCCCTGTTTGTAACACACATCATTGTCCCCAGGTGAGCATAAGCATGAGCTAAGCATTATGGGATCAGTAGTCCAATATCACCCTTGTGGGGTTGCATTATTTATATGTGTCCCTTCCTGCACATAAGCAATTGACTCTGCAGCGCACGCACCCTAGCAAAATGGCGCTAGGGTGCCTGTGCTAGGGCTAGGCAGCTTTTTTATTGTCAACACTAAGGGTAATGCAGGGGTGTGCCTGCATTGTTGTAAATACGGAGCATCCCTGCATTTTGAAACTGTTGGAGCGCGGCATTACCAATTTTGGCATAACACAGGGCTCTGACAGTTTCTTGTAAATATGCCCCTTTGTATCTTGGGATTATTTTTTGTGATTAATATAAGAGGGGCATATTGAAAACCCATAAGCTTTATTTTTCAATTACATCTGTTTTCAATACACTTTTAAATTAATTGTTGAGCACTGTATTTAATGCCCATGACTAGTGGGATTACTTGTATATTCAGTGACGCTTAACAACTGAGAGATATTTTAAGCTTTGTTTTAACTAAGATGTTTGTATAAGTAAGTAATTGTGAATTTTACAGTTTTTTAATACATTTTATGTTTGAAGGATGTGGATTGATGATATATGTTTTTATTGTTTTATTGATGTTTTATAACCTTAATGGTCAAGAAACCGAATTAATATCTGTAGGAAGGTGGAATCTGACTATATGGTTGCCCCACTTTTTTATGGTGTTTTGCTGGTTTATGACTTAGTTGGACTGGGATCCTGCTATTCAGGGCCCCAGTCTATCTGCTTTCTCTGTAAAAAGGTTTCCATGTGCCTTAGGCACATCTCTGATTGGAATCTGGAGTGCCCTTATAAGTCCCTAGTATATGGTATACTATGTACCGAGGGCATAGGTACCTCAGAGGCCTACCAGGGGCTGCAGCATGTATTATGCCACCCCTGGAAGGCCATCCAAACTGACACCACAGGTCTGCTACTGCAGCCTGGGTAAGGTGGTGCATGCACCCCTTACTGTGATATAGGTTACCTATATCACTAAATACACTACACACATATAAACCTATAAGTCACTCCTAAGGCAGGCCTTATCAATCCTAAAGGCAGAGTGCATGGTTCCTATGTGAGAGGGTGCCCCTGCATGAGCAGGGCCCCTCTGCAGCGTTCGGAGACCATCTCTGATGCTGTTTGTAGTGCAGCCTGACCATATACTCTTAAGCGCATTATATCCTCGCGGTAAAATGCTAACTTTGGAATGGCTGCACCTAAACATGTCGTGTTTGGTGTCAAACATCTTGGAATACTACCCCCCCCGCCAATCCTGGTGGCGGGGGTAGCATTCCACCCTTCTAGAGGGAAAGACATGTTAACTCTGGCTTACCCGGTAACTTCTTTCTGAAGCCCTGTCATCACAAAATGGATGCTGCTGCCACAGACACAAGTCTGGCCTCCTGCTGCTGGACGAAACTCCGGCAGGGGAGGCCTGGACAATAGGTTTCCTGTTGCAGGGAGGTGTGACCACCTCCCCAGACAGGATAATGTGTATTGGGGCTGGGTGGGTGCACTCTTAGAGTGCTTTGAAGTCCTGCACTGGGGAGCAAAAGGCTCCTCTGTGCATATGCCAGTTCAAACCAGCTCAGGGGCTACCTGCCCCTGCTCTGGCGTGAGAAACTGGACAAAGGGAAGTGGGTGTAGCCACCCCCTCCCTTGACCCTCCCATAGGTGGGGTCATAGAGTTAGTCCCTCCCTGTTTTACTGGTTAAAATGGGGAACCCTTGCCACAGCAAGATTAGATTATACCTGGACGAAACTCTGAAACTGAATCCTGGACCTTCGACGCTCTACGTCACGATTAGAGGACTGAAGAATCTCCCTTGGGGTCAAGGAGTGACTCCCCTGCTTGGCAGGCACCAAGAAGCATCTGTCCGGTTCGCATTACTGAAGCTCCCGTCGGACGCCGAAGTCATCGCATCACCAGAGGTGGATTCTCAGACTTCCCGAGGCTACCCTGAGTCCCCAGCAAAGCTGAGGCCCGTGGCTATCGTGGGTGACTTGAGACCGTGACCCCTGGACACCGAGCACATTTGCAAGTGCACCATCTTCTGGGTCTCCCAAGAAGTCGTGCTTTGGGCTCCGAGTAGCCCTAGCCTCCAGCACCACCTGCACCGAAGATCACTGGCCCCCACTCCACGAGTGTCCTGTAAGCCAGCTCCACGTGCGGCGTCACGAGGCTCCTTCGCGGTCGCTAGCCCGTTGGCTAGTAGCCCTTAACGAAGGCCAATCTTTTCTTTACTTGGCATCCTGGTTGCTCCAGGCCTGCCCTCACTTACCCTCGCTGGGTGAGTTCCACAGACCTTGCTGGTCTGCACCATCGACGATCTACATCTTACTCGAGACTTGCCGTTGCCAAGGCTTGTTGGGTCCAATCCGGTCGCCGACACCTCAGCACTCGACAGACATCGAGCACCAGCCCGAATCCTGCTCCTGGTTGCCGACAACGCCTCCCGGACCTCGTGGCTGAAGAGTCAAGACGACCGTCAACGCACCTGAAGCACTCGACATCGGTGGGCATCTGTCCATCGCCTTCCTGGTCACTGGCTAGTGACCCAGACTCTGTCCCCTCTGCTTTCAGGTTCACCAGAACTCCGATCCACTCTTGGATCCACCCGGACACTTTTCTCTTGGCCGCCAGCAGCACTTTGCAGCAGATCGCCATTCGAATCGGCGAGCGAAACCCGACCCCGAAGGCACCTATGCACCCGGCTTCCCTGGGTGAGGTAACACGAGTACTCCGGTGCTCCGTGGGTAGAGACTCTTCAAAGTCCTAGATCTCAAAGGGTTTTGTCCTAGTCCTCTTTTAAGTGTCCCTTTCCTCTATTTTCCCGATCCCGACTTTCTCCATAGAAGTTAACGGCGTATCGCGGTTGTGTATTTACACTGCACGCGTCTCCCGTGGGTCCCCTGTGTCACTACCTTGGGTGGTTCCTTGTGGTCCAAGCACTTCTAGAGGCTCTAGGCCTAGTGTCTAGTTCAGTCGTGGTTCGCATACCACTTTATTGGTATATGGTTTGAGTACGCCCCTAGGGCCCAAGCGTGTATTTGTGCTATTACTGTGATTTAAGATCTTATAACCTATGTACTTCGAACTCTAGCCTCATAAAGAGACTAGAGGGGTGTGTTTAGTAATAAATACATATATTTTGAATATATACCTGGTGTGGTGCTCTTTCATTTGGTCACTCAAGAGATTATAGACTGGTAAAACAAGCTGCTTTACATTCCTTCAAGACTTAGCCTGAAGGCTGCTCTCCATAGCTACCACTAGGATAGCTTTCAATAAGGTTGTCTTTAACCTACCTACCATAAGAGTCGATTTGGACTGGTGCAAGGTGCCCACTATAATTAGTGGACAGCATATGCCAGGCCAACTTCTCACATTGGTGGCAGCGGTGATGCTGTCCACTAATTATAGTGGGCACCTTGCACCAGTCCAAATCGACTCTTATGGTAGGTAGGTTAAAGACAACCTTATTGAAAGCTATCCTAGTGGTAGCTATGGAGAGCAGCCTTCAGGCTAAGTCTTGAAGGAATGTAAAGCAGCTTGTTTTACCAGTCTATAATCTCTTGAGTGACCAAATGAAAGAGCACCACACCAGGTATATATTCAAAATATATGTATTTATTACTAAACACACCCCTCTAGTCTCTTTATGAGGCTAGAGTTCAAGTACATAGGTTATAAGATCTTAAATCACAGTAATAGCACAAATACACGTTTGGGCCCTAGGGGCGTACCAAACCATATACCAATAAAGTGGTATGCGAACCACGACTGAACTAGACACTAGGCCTAGAGCCTCTAGAAGTGCTTGGACCACAAGGAACCACCCAAGGTAGTGACACAGGGGACCCACGGGAGACGCGTGCAGTGTAAATACACAACCGCGATACGCCGTTAACTTCTATGGAGAAAGTCGGGATCGGGAAAATAGAGGAAAGGGACACTTAAAGAGGACTAGGACAAAACCCTTTGAGATCTAGGACTTTGAAGAGTCTCTACCCACGGGAGCACCGGAGTACTCGTGTTACCTCACCCAGGGAAGCCGGGTGCATAGGTGCCTTTCGGGTCGGGTTTCGTCGTCGATTCGAATGGCGATCTGCTGCAAAGTGCTGCTGGCGGCCAAGAGAAAAGTGTCCGGGTGGATCCAAGAGTGGATCGGAGTTCTGGTGAACCTGAAAGCAGAGGGGACAGAGTCTGGGTCACTAGCCAGTGACCAGGAAGGCGATGGACAGATGCCCACCGATGTCGAGTGCTTCAGGTGCGTTGACGGTCGTCTTGACTCTTCAGCCACGAGGTCCGGGAGGCGTTGTCGGCGACCAGGAGCAGGATTCGGGCTGGTGCTCGATGTCTGTCGAGTGCTGAGGTGTCGGCGACCGGATTGGACCCAACAAGCCTTGGCAACGGCAAGTCTCGAGTAAGATGTAGATCGTCGATGGTGCAGACCAGCAAGGTCTGTGGAACTCACCCAGCGAGGGTAAGTGAGGGCAGGCCTGGAGCAACCAGGATGCCAAGTAAGAAAAGATTGGCCTTCGTTAAGGGCTACTAGCCAACGGGCTAGCGACCGCGAAGGAGCCTCGTGACGCCGCACTTGGAGCTGGCTTACAGGACACTCGTGGAGTGGGGGCCAGTGATCTTAGGTGCAGGTGGTGCTGGGGGCTAGGGCTACTCGGAGCCCAAAGCACGACTTCTTGGGAGACCCAGAAGATGGTGCACTTGCAAGTGTGCTCGGTGTCCAGGGGTCACGGTCTCAAGTCACCCACGATAGCCACGGGCCTCAGCTTTGCTGGGGACTCAGGGTAGCCTCGGGAAGTCTGAGAATCCACCTCTGGTGATGCGATGACTTCGGCGTCCGACGGGAGCTTCAGTAATGCGAACCGGACAGATGCTTCTTTGGTGCCTGCCAAGCAGGGGAGTCACTCCTTGACCCCAAGGGAGATTCTTCAGTCCTCTAATCGTGAGTAGAGCGTCGAAGGTCCAGGATTCAGTTTCAGAGTTTCGTCCAGGTATAATCTAATCTTGCTGTGGCAAGGGTTCCCATTTTAACCAGTAAAACAGGGAGGGACTAACTCTATGACCCCACCTATGGGAGGGTCAGGGAGGGGGTGGCTACACCCACTTCCCTTTGTCCAGTTTCGCGCCAGAGCAGGGCAGGTAGCCCCTGAGCTGGTTTGAACTGGCATATGCACAGAGGAGCCTTTGCTCCCCAGTGCAGGACTTCAAAGCACTCTAAGAGTGCACCCACCCAGCCCCAATACACATTATCCTGTCTGGGGAGGTGGTCACACCTCCCTGCAACAGGAAACCTATTGTCCAGGCCTCCCCTGCCGGAGTTTCGTCCAGCAGCAGGAGGCCAGACTTGTGTCTGTGGCAGCAGCATCCATTTTGTGATGCCAGGGCTTCAGAAAGAAGTTACCGGGTAAGCCAGAGTTAACATGTCTTTCCCTCTAGAAGGGTGGAATGCTACCCCGCCGCCAGGATTGGCGGGGGGTAGTATTCCAAGATGTTTGACACCAAACACGACATGTTTAGGTGCAGCCATTCCAAAGTTAGCATTTTACCGCGAGGATATAATGCGCTTAAGAGTATATGGTCAGGCTGCACTACAAACAGCATCAGAGATGGTCTCCGAACGCTGCAGAGGGGCCCTGCTCATGCAGGGGCACCCTCTCACATAGGAACCATGCACTCTGCCTTTAGGATTGATAAGGCCTGCCTTAGGAGTGACTTATAGGTTTATATGTGTGTATGTATTTAGTGATATAGGTAACCTATATCACAGTAAGGAGTGCATGCACCACCTTACCCAGGCTGCAGTAGCAGACCTGTGGTGTCAGTTTGGATGGCCTTCCAGGGGTGGCATAATACATGCTGCAGCCCCTGGCAGGCCTCTGAGGTACCTATGCCCTTGGTACATAGTATACCATATACTAGGGACTTATAAGGGCACTCCAGATTCCAATCAGAGATGTGCCTAAGGCACATGGAAACCTTTACAGAGAAAGCAGATAGACTGGGGCCCTGAATAGCAGGATCCCAGTCCAACTAAGTCATAAACCAGCAAAACACCATAAAAAAAGTGGGGGCAACCATATAGTCAGATTCCACCTTCCTACATATATCAGAGAAATCTTTTTGTTACTTGGAGTCTATAAGCTATAATATCTCTAATATAACACATGGAGTTATGAACTGCATCAAAGTTCTGCATTAAAATTGCAAGCATAGGAGCCTCCAATCCCATATGCTTGCAATTTTAATGCAGAAGCATTTGGAAGCGCTGGGCGGACTATCGTGGCCTGGAGCTTGAGCCTGCCCCGACCCAGCGCGTTGACCCGGCTTAATCGCTCCCCTCTCTTCTTGTGCTCCCTTTATGCGTGTGTGGTAGGAATGCCGCCTCCTGGGTGGGGTGCGGGGGGGGGGTTATAGTTCTATTGTTCTGTTTCATCTGTATTGCTTTTCAATTTTTTTTTTGCTGTATTCATGGAAAATTGTCAAAGTCAAAATGGTGTATGTTGATGCGGCGGAAGTCTCTGGGTTACAGAGCTCCGCTCTATATGTGTTATTTGACAAATAAAATTTGTTTAAAAAAAAATAATAATTGCAAGCATAGGTTTAGACTCTGTTTTTTAATTTTTTTTTATTTAAATATTTTTATTGAGAAATTTCTTTTGGGAGGGCATATAAATAGATTCTTATACAAACAAATATTCAGAGAGATTTCATAGAGATAAAATAGACGTTGAGGTGAAAAAAATAAAAACATATGCATACATTTAGTGGCGGCTTTGCTTTCATACACAGTGCTTTCAAATCGATATGTTGTTACAGACGATCATTCAGAAAGATTTCTTGAAGATAAGATAGGCATTAGGATAAACGAAAGCCTAGACATTGATAGCAGCATTATTTTTCGTGTGCAAAGTTTCAGTACGTTATTATTATTATTATTTCTTCAAGAACCCGCTACCTCCGCCTTCCACCGATAAATTGGGGACCATATTCTTTTCCCCAGTTTTTGGGCTTTTCGGCCTTTTCTTTCATAGATCCCTTTCTCGAGATTAAAAGTGGAAAGGAGCCGGGCTACCCATTGCGAGAATGTTGGGGCCGCCGGGTCTAAGCAGGCTGTAGCAATACAGATTCTAACCACTGCAAACGCCAGAAACATAAAATAAGGTTGGGTACCATCTGCTCCTGAGCTACGTACCCCCAATAGCATTAATTCTGGGGTTAAGGCCACATTCACCTTCAGGGTTACCTCTAAAAACTGTTCTATATCTTTCTTAAGAGTATGGAGCAGTGGGCAAGTCAAAAACATGTGTACCACATCTGCCCTGGAGGCTTGACAGCGGGGGAAGATGATACCCACTGATCCCCCACACTTTGCTATTTTGTCTGGTGTGTAGTACATATTTAGAATCGTTTTAAAGTGCTGCGCCTGCAGTTTTGATGAGAAGAGTAGATTATATCCCTTGTCTAGGGAATCGAGGAACTTGGATCCTTTTATTCCAAGCCTTTGATCCCATTTATCGGCCTGTTTCTCTAAGTCGTCTGGCTGCATGACAATCAACTTGCTGTAAATTCTAATAATAGTACATCCCTCTTTATCATTTAGCCTATCAATCATGGTATTCTTGACTATCCCTTTTGGGCCCCCTGTTTTCTTCCCCCAGTAACTACGCACCTGTAAGTATTTAAAAAAATCTTTCCTGTCTGCCCCAAACCTGTCTTGTATCTCTGGGAATGATCTGAATCCGGTTACATCGACTAGATCCCCAATCACCTCTATACCCAACCCCTTCCACCAGCTCATTATATTATCGTGAAAAACTATTGGTAGTGCCGGGTTCATGTACAGGGGGGTATAGTAATTTAATCTCCCGATCCCCATCTTTCTTTTTATCGTCTTTCAAATCTGCCATGCTGCTAATAGCGTCTTGAACCTCACCTTCTTGTAGTAACTAGGTTCAGCGAACCTTAAGAAACAGTTTTTGGCATCTTCCCCGACCAGTAGCTCATAAATATCCGGTATCCTTCCCTGATTCCCCCAGCTAGCCCGCACATATATTGCAGGGCTGATGCTAGATGATATAGTTTGAAATCTGGGACCGACAATCCTGCTCTCTCCCTAGGGGGACAAACACAAGGAGATGATGGACGGAGCGCTGAAACTTTTCAGACACTCACCCCCAGTCACAGATCTGGGTTGAATCCATCATCATTCTTTAGCTCACTTCGCCACCTCAGTTCGGACCCAGCTATATGCAAATCAGTCTTGACCCTGTGCCTCATGGGAACAGTCCAGCCCGAACTGCCAAGCCAGGTCTTCCCTGAACCGGAAACAAGCATCCTGGGACCGGTTTCTGGGTAACACCCTTCATCAGCCAGGCTAGCTTGAATCCAGTGGCAAAGTGAGCAAGAGACCCACGTCTGGGCATACCCTGCCAACTTAGGGCAAACAAAACAAACACAAGGAGATGATGGACGGAGCGCTGAAACTTTTCAGACACTCACCCCCAGTCACAGATCTGGGTTGAATCCATCATCATTCTTTAGCTCACTTCGCCACCTCAGTTCGGACCCAGCTATATGCAAATCAGTCTTGACCCTGTGCCTCATGGGAACAGTCCAGCCCGAACTGCCAAGCCAGGTCTTCCCTGAACCGGAAACAAGCATCCTGGGACCGGTTTCTGGGTAACACCCTTCATCAGCCAGGCTAGCTTGAATCCAGTGGCAAAGTGAGCAAGAGACCCACGTCTGGGCATACCCTGCCAACTTAGGGCAAACAAAACAAACACAAGGAGATGATGGACGGAGCGCTGAAACTTTTCAGACACTCACCCCCAGTCACGAATCTGGGTTGAATCCATCATTATTCTTTAGCTCACTTCGCCACCTCAGTTCGGACCCAGCTATATGCAAATCAGTCTTGACCCTGTGCCTCATGGGAACAGTCCAACCCGCACTGCCAAGCCAGGTCTTCCCTGAACCGGAAACAAGCATCCAGGGACCGGTTTCTGGGTAACACCCTTCATCAGCCAGGCTAGCTTGAATCCAGTGGCAAAGTGAGCAAGGGACCCACGTCTGGGCATACCCTGCCAACTTAGGGCAAACAAAACAAACACAAGGAGATGATGGACGGAGCGCTGAAACTTTTCAGACACTCACCCCCCAGTCACAGATCTGGGTTGAATCCATCATCATTCTTTAGCTCACTTCGCCACCTTAGTTCGGACCCAGATATATGCAAATCAGTCTTGACCCTGTGCCTCATGGGAACAGTCCAGCCCGAACTGCCAAGCCAGGTCTTCCCTGAACCGGAAACAAGCATCCTGGGACCGGTTTCTGGGTAACACCCTTCATCAGCCAGGCTAGCTTGAATCCAGTGGCAAAGTGAGCAAGGGACCCACGTCTGGGCATACCTTGCCAACTTAGGGCAAACAAAACAAACACAAGGAGATGATGGATGGAGCGCTGAAACTTTTCAGACACTCAACCCCAGTCACAGATCTGGGTTGAATCCATCATCATTCTTTAGCTCACTTCGCCACCTCAGTTCGGACCCAGCTATATGCAAATCAGTCTTGACCCTGTGCCTCATGGGAACAATTTCCTAGATGTCCTAATACAACATAAAAATGATCACCTGGAAGATAATCTTTATACAAAACCGACAGATAGGAGCACATTGTTGCATTTCCCAAGCGGACATCCACGTAGGCTGAAAGATAATCTGCCGTACGGGCAATTCCTCAGAATCAGGAGGAATTGCACAAACAAAGAGGATTACTTCATCAATGCAGAAGTATTGAAAAACAAATTGCTAAATTGTGGGTACCCACGAAAATTAGTCAAGACAGCACTTAAAAGAGCATGGTATACGCCAAGAGAGGAGTTACTTACTCCTAAACAACGTCCTGAAACTGCACCTCTTACTTGAGTATTAACCTATGGCCCCAAAGCAAATAAAATAAAAAAGATCTTAAAAAATTGGAGATTGGTGAGCCATCTATGCCCAAGATCCTTAAATTATTGCGTCTTAGGCGATTTTCGTAATCCTCACGCTTCCATTGCATATCCACTATCTGTGCTCCCTGTGCTTCCATTTGGTCTTGTCCTTTTGCCACTTCGCTTTCTAAGCCGGCCGTACGATCCTCTACTGCTGTAATCCTTTTGGTAATTTCAGTGCAGGCTTCCGTGATCTTTCTGACCGCGCCTTGTAGCTTTTTTGTGGCCAGGCTGTTTTTTTTGCCGTCTCGTCGTGTCTCTTCCTGATGTTGTTTCATTGAGTCATATATCAGTCTCAGGGTTGGCTCCTCAGGGTCTTGGCTGCTCTGTGCTTTTGTGTCCGCCATATAAGGCTCCTCATATGATTTTTGCGTGGCAGAATAGTCCCACTTTAAGGCACGATTTCCTTGTTTCCTCGGGCCCTCCTTGCCCTGGGCCTGAGATGTCCACTCCATACTCCCCCTCAGATTTTTCTTCCTGCGGACTACCGTATTGGGCCCGTCCAACTGGCTACTAGGGTCAGAGCTGGAGGATATAGACACACTCTCCCCCTCAGATATTGCCGCGCTTGCATCCGTCAAGGAAAAAAACTTGTCCCCTAAGTCCAGGGATTCTTTGAGGGACCTGCAGCTTGCAGCCCCCTTTATTAACGCCTGTGTCTCTGGTCCTGCCCTACTACAAGAAGGAGGGCATGAAGCCTCTTGCGTGATATCATGACACTCTACAAGATGGGGCACCTCTTCAGGTTGAATGACAATTTGCCCTTCCCATATCCCTGAATCTTTAGGAATTAATGTTATTGAGGGGGTCTTTTGCCCTGGAATGTTTGCTGCTTGTTCTGGCTCCAGCCCATCCCTCTTATTATTATTATTAGCACCATCATTACAGCTCAGCTCTTCTCGATAGGTTTTGGGTTGGTACTCTCTCCCCATAATCTCCTACCTCGCTGCTGACGCTGGTGACGTTATGTCAAATTCCAGGAGCCACCGTCGTGGCAGTAAAAAATTTGGTGATCAGCTGCTGCAGGGGAGAGTCCACTTTGGCCCCTGCACCCTTCTTGTCTACAGTGGCACTGATCTTGTTAGGGTTAACCTCAGATCCCTTGCTTCCTTTAGGTGCGCTCTTGGGGCCACAGGGGAGAGTGGTTTTTGGTCCCTTGAGGCGTGGAGCGGGGCATGCTGCCATGATAGTGGTTGTAGGAACCTGCTGCCCGTCCTCTCCACTCCGATCCCTGGCTGAGCGGACAGATTTGGGAGGCATTCTGGCTTTGGCACTTCTCCGTGCCGAGAGCTACCCGGGCCATACTGTGAGCAAAGCCAGGAGCTCAGCAGCAGCTCGGGCGGTGAAAGTGATCCGTTTAAGGGAGCCCCTCAGCGCTTTCAGGACTGCCTGAGTCTCGGCAGCCACATGGATCATGGAGCAGCTTCCCAGTCCAAAGTAAGTACTCCACACGTTGTGCTCCCTCCACGGGGCAGTTATGAGGCTTCCGAGGCCCAGTACCGCCACAAACGGGAGCATCGAGTGGCGCAGGTTCAGGCGATCACAGCGGTCTCTCACGCAGACGCCATCTTAGTCCCCGCATAGGTTTAGATTCTGATTGCTTTTTCCTCAATTTGTTGTTATTGTAAGATTGCTAAAAGGATTCCTTTGGGTGGTAAAATGTTATTATTGTGGTACCCCCAATCGTGTTAGGTTTCAAATCCTGAGTTTATGGGCTAGATTTACTAACACAAACCTGGTGCAAATTGTTATTTTGGGGTTTACTTTCCAGTGAAAATCCTGAATTGTGTTGAAAAGTAGCCCTAAAGTAGCACTATGTGCTATTTTGGGTCAAGGCGGCATACCGTGGGTGGTACATAGCTGTTCCATGCACTCACCTATGGATTATGATGGTAATACCTTTTTACTAACTTTGGTAGAAAAGGATTTACAACAAAAAATTAGATCTCCTCAAGGCAGTTATAAAGTTGGAGTAAAGATTTATTTTCTACAAACCTTTCTGACTTTGCATGTGTGCTGCACCGTACAGCACACATAAAAATCAGTAAAGTTATAGACTTTGTCAGGGCATGGAATTTTGTGCTAAAAGGGTACCTTTCCATTATATGACCCATGTTTGTCATCATGCAAGTGAGAAAGTCATTCTTTCGGCCCTGATCGCCCTCATTTTTGCTTGAAACTGGCCTTGCAGATTGTCTTTAAATTTAAATGATATGCAAATTGGAATTAAAGGTACTTCCAAAGTAGCAATATACCTTATTTTTACATATACGTCACCCATACCATCTCCCCACAGTGCCCCAGGGGTAGGGTGCCATGTAAATATAAGCTGGGACTTTATAACAGATGTCTTCAATACCTGGTAAGGGAAAAACTGCCAAATGTATCCCACACCTTGCCACTGTTAGATTTATAATAACCATCACAGAAAATAAGTTATTAAACTTTATTTGCTGTAAGCCAAAATCCAGCCTTCCAGCTGCTATCTCCTGATTGGCTACACTCTGTCAGGCTGAGCCAAGCTTTCTTAATGAGGTGTGAAATAGCCTGCAAGAGAGACAATGGATTTCCTGTGGGAGGAGAACTGAAACTGCAGAAGCAGGAGGCAGAAAGGGGCTGATGAGTGGCCAAACTGGTCTTCTAAGGAAGAATGACACTTTGGGACAGCACAGGCTCACCCCCACATCCTGCCACCCCAGCCACACAGGAGCCCCAGTAATTAGATTAGGGAAAGGGTTGGGAAGGGAGTGTTAGGGAATCCTAGCCACGCCAGTGGGTTGGCTCAGCCTTATCTAACCTCCAAAGAGAGACTTCCTCCATTATGCATTTTGGAAGGATGGTGCTTTTCTGTGGCAAGAATTTGCCACACTTTGGAGGAAGTGGACATATACTTGGGTGGCACCCTGCACCCCATTGGTCAGGGGTGCCTCCCTGCTTGAAGCCCAGGAACACTGCATACATATGGAAGAGTAGCCAGGCAACTCAGATTTGCTGCCTGAAACTACAAGAAGAAGGACTGCCCTGCTGCAATCCTGGCCTGCACCCAAAGGATTGCACTCTGTAGGACTGCACCTGCTGCACACTTGGAACTACAGTGCTAAGGACTTTGCCTTGCTTCTTGAAGGAGTAAGGAGTGGAATCCCTGCAAGCTACAGGTTAACAGAGCCAACGTGCATTCCCTGTAGTCCCAACATCCCAAGGACCATCTCAGAGAATCTATGCTCCAGCATTGGTGTTGTGGACAATTTGACCCTCAAGGAGACCTTCTTGCAGAAGATCCAGATGTTTTGTGATCTTTTTAGAAAAAGCTCCATAAGGTGACTGACTCAACGTCGAGAGTCGAGCTGGCTACCTTCAACCGCGACCTGGCCTGGATTTCAGGTCCATCGCCCTGAAAGCTTTGGAGCTCCAGACTGCTAGGACTTCACAGGGGCCTCGCAGAAAGTCAAGCCTACGAACCTGGGCAAAATCCGGCCTGAAGAGGAGCCTCGCTCGACATCAAGGGAAAATGCTCCAGAAAAGTTTCTAAATGTGATGATGAAATTTTGACTGAGGCATCCTGCGTAGAGTATCCTACCAGGGCTCCATTGTGGTTGGCCTCAAACTTAGACTTTGTCCCAATCAAGTACGACCAGAAGCCCCAATTTGGCGCTTTTGGTTTTTAAGCACTAGAAAGTGTGAATTCTTTAAAAATTCATGTCTCTTGTTCCCTACATTGGATTTTTGTTATTTTGGTGTCTAATTGTTCATAAAAAAACAATCCATCTTTTTATAAATTGGAGCTTGTGTTTTGTGTTTTACTTATTTAATGTGTTTTTAAATGCTTTACACACCTGTCTCCTAAGTTATGCCTGCCTGCTCATTGCCAGCTACCAAGGGTTGAGCAGAGGAATCATTTATTGAGACCTTGAATAACCCCTTTATTGTGTTTGTGGCCTTAGTGGTAAGTCACTAATTATCACTACTAATATTCCACTTCCCAACAATGTACATACCTTTGCGCTATGTCGAAAGTGTCTGTGCATTAGTGCAAGGCAGCCTAAGTTAAGCCAGATCTAGGGGAGAGAGCAACAGCACCATATCTCAGTACATAGGGTGATGTTTTACTCTCGTCTTTTCATGTAAAGCAGTACAGCATCTTTGGTGAACATTTTGTAACTCTGTTCCTTTGTTTCTCCAGACAAAAAATTCTTAACATATAATACCTACCAGCATGGATGACATGTGACTCCTACATCTTGTAGTCCTCATTGGCTTAAGCAGCATTTCCTATACATTCATTAACACACTTGTATGACTCATTGTCTCTGTATAATACTTTTGTGATATAAAGTTGTTTGACACACTACATTAGGATGAATAACACTATAAAATGCATAAATGTGAACGAGGGGTTAGGCAGACATGATGGGCACCATTGGAGGGTGGTAGTGAGGGAATCAGTAAAAAAGAAGGACATTATAAGCGGGTGGGCACCAACAAAGATTGCGCACCAGGCGTCACCAAAGATAAAGCCGGCCTTGTCTGTTAACTGCTGACACACTTGTTTCAGACAGAAGCTTTCACAGAGGTCAGTGCCACTACTCAGTTCACTGACAAAATATCAAAGTTAAAAATATAGAAGTAAAAAGTATTGATGTAAAAATATAGAATGCAAAAATATCAACGCCCTATACTTAAACAGGTAAGTACAAAAATATCGAGAGAAAAAATATCGATGTAAAAAATATAGTTGTACAAAATATTGACTATTATATATATTATCTACTGGCGGTCGCCAGTAGATAGTTATAGTTAGGACCTAGTTTCCATAGGAAATGCGTTTTTATTTTCCCAATAACTTTGGCGCCGGATGACGAATCTTCGCGAAATTTTCAAAACGTGTGGCCCGCTCCGGTCAGCTCCTATCCTGAAAGTTTCGGGGTGATTCGGCAAGCGGGGGGCGAGAAAAAAGGAGGGTCCCAAAACGTGTTTTTTCCATGTTATTTTCCATAGGAAACTTTAGACACAGCTACAGCCCGAACTGCTGAACGGAATTACACCAAATTTTGCAAAAAGGTAGCCCTTGTTTCAGAAAGAGACATTTTTGTTAAATGGTGTAAATCCGTTCAGTAGTTCCTGAGAAATTAAAAAAAGAGGTCAAAAATGCATTTCCCATAGGAAACTTTAGACACGGCTACAGCTCGAACTGCTGATCGGAATTACACCAAATTTGGAAAAAGGTAGTGCATGGTTCAGAAAGCTCCCTTTTTTTGAATGGTGTAAATCCGTTCAGTAGTTGCTGAGAAAATAAAAAATAAAAGTTTCGATATATAGAGGCACGGAGGATCCGCGCACCCTCCCGACCACGAGCTTTATTCTAATTGGCTGTCAACACTCCAAAGCAGGAAGTGTTGGCAGCCATCTTGTGCCTCGGTAACCGAGGCACAAGAAAACAGAAAAACAAACGCGTAAAAACAAGAAAAGGAGGCAGGGTAGAAACACCCTGACCCCCTAGGCCTGCTCAGGGCGTCCCACAAGGATCCCCAGGGCCAAATAAAGCACTTTTTTAAAAAAACAAATCGGCGAGATTCGCGCACCCAGTGCGAATTTCGGCCAAAAAATAAAAAACGAAGCGCGGGCTCCCGCGCTTTGTTATTATTTAGCCCCCGGGTGGGCCAGGTCCCGGGGCATGACATATTGTAATTGCGGGGGCCCAGGGAGGCCCCCGCAGCCCCGGGGACCGCCACCCCCGGGGCTTTCCTTAAATATTTGCAGGGGCACACAGCCCCCCCCGCAGCCCCGGGGACCGCCACCCCCCGGGGCTTATTTTATTTAATGTGTGGGGGGCCTCCAAGGCCCCCCCAAGCCCCGGGGACCGCCACCCACCGGGGCTTTTCTTAAATATTTGCGGGGGCACATGGCCCCCCTGCAGCCCCGGGGACCGCCACCCCCCGGGGCTTGTTTTTTTTTTAGTAAAGAACCTGTGTGGGGGGGCATGAGCCCCCCACACGCCCCGGGGACTGCCACCTCCCTGGGGCACTAACTATGGGCTTGATAATAAGCCCTTGAGAATTCCAATAGAAGCCCATGTTGACACCAGAACATGGGCTTCTATTGGAATTCTCCAGGGCATATTATCAAGCCCATTATCGCCGATTTAGCGGCAGTTTTCTGCCGCTAAAGCAGCGATAATTTTAATGCTGTTCTTGATAATATGCCCCCATATCTCCCCGTGCCTGAATGTGTAACGTAACCGGTGCTCATGTAAAGCGCTCCAATACCTTCGGGTCGAGTTCGCGCTATATAAATCTGCATTAAAAAAAAAAAAAATGGGTAGAGTGCCCGGAGTCCATATCTGCGTCTTTCATGAACCCTCGCACTTAGTGCCAATATCGGCAACACTCCCCATACCACATACAGCAATAACATTAGTAAATAAACCACACAACACATTGTTTGTGGAGGAAAATTGCTGCAGGTTTATTTGCATAACAAATATGCCAACATGGTGGGTTATCTTACGGGCGATCCAAGGGCAGGCAAGCCCCCCTACGCCGCCTGCCCGCCTGATGAACCAAGTTACACCGTGGCCGTCGCCATTCGGTGCTTACCAATTTTGGGAGGGGCCAACCCTCCCAGCGGTGGACCGCCAGTCCACGCCCTTACTCACGCCCCCAAAAGGGGGGCGGAGCATTCCAGGCAGCCCCCGGTTGCTCAGGCCCACAACCGCCCGTAGGACTAACGGGGCGCCGTCGCTCTTCCAGGGGACAACGCTAGGACATCCCTGGGTACACTTGGCTTTTGCACCCTTGTTGTGCTCCTGCAGAGGGTACCCGTCTGTACCTTACAGCCTCTGGATCGCCCTGTAACTCCGCCTGCAACACAAAATAACACGTTAGTACACTTCTCCCACCCCAAACCCTGCACGTACGCCGGGTAAGCGGTAGGGAGGGAAACAGCGTAACGGGCAGCCACAAAGAGGCCGCCAGATGGGCGGGGAGAAGCTCTTATACTGCCTCCCCCGCCCCCTTTACCGGAAGTGATGAGGCACTCGGATCCATCGGGGGTCCCTAACAACTGGACTGACTCGTGTGCCCTCATGTGGCACTTAGGCTGCCGCTCTCTTAAGAGGGTCCCCTTCGTGGACCACGGGCAGCCGACATAGTGCCAATATCGGCAACACTCCCCATACCATGTACAGCAATAACATTAGTAAATAAACCACATGACACATTGTTTGTGGAGGAAAATTGCTGCAGGTTTTTTTGCATAACAAATATGCCAACATGGTGGGTTATCTTACGGGTGATCCAAGGGCAGGCAAGCCCCCCTACGCCGCCTGCCCGCCTGATGAACCAAGTTACACCGTGGCCGTCGCCATTCGGTGCTTACCAATTTTGGGAGGGGCCAACCCTCCCAGCGGTGGACCGCCAGTCCACGCCCTTACTCACACCCCCAAAAGGGGGGCGGAGCATTCCAGGCAGCCCCCGGTTGCTCAGGCCCACAACCGCCCGTAGGACTAACGGGGCGCCGTCGCTCTTCCAGGGGACAACGCTAGGACATCCCTGGGTACACTTGGCTATTGCACCCTTGTTGTGCTCCTGCAGAGGGTACCCGTCTGTACCTTACAGCCTCTGGATCGCCCTGTAACTCCGCCACAGCTCTGGGTGTGGCCACCGTCACAACCAGGGCCCCCCACCAAGGTAGGCATCTTTACCTACATCCTGCTGATTCCAGGGCCTCTCCCAGGTCCAGCAAAACAAGTCCATGCCCACTCTGGACAAGAACACCCCATCTTCTTCAACTTCCTGTGGATTTTAGCATGCAGCAGGCCATGCCAGATAAACCAAACCCCCCTTAGTTCAGTGACTCTGCGCATGGCCCCGTTAACTCTCCTGCGTGAGGTTTCAACGGCAACCCTTAACCGGTCCCCTCGCCACACTACAGTGGGGTTACCTCTGGTTGCTTAACTTACACCAGGGGATTTCATTTCTGGCAGCAGTGCCCTCCTACCCAGGCAAGTCACATCATTGCCTCCCTGGTGTATGGCACAAAATGTTGGGAGGGAGACACCCCCCCACCCCCCAGTCTGTGCCGCAGCTTCTACAGCAAGCTGTTCCAGCGCATGCCTGGGCCCCCCAAACAAATTAACTCAGTGGTGGAAAAGCCATGCCTCCCTTTCTAAATTCTGCGCATCTCGCCACTCAAGATGCACGGGAGACCCTCCACCCAGCCAGAAAGTTGGGAGGGAGACACCCCCTTAGTCTGTGCTGCAAATTCTTAGCAAGCTGTTCCTGTGCATGCCTTGGAACCCCAACCAAATTAGCTCAGTGGCGGGAAACCCATGCCTCCATTTCCTGCTTTCCGCCCATCGTGCCACTCTCAGAACGCATGAATGGCCAATCACCCATACCTTTGCCCCTGGAAAATTAAAGAAATGCCAGGAAGCCAAACCCCTTAATGGCGCACTGCACCCCATTCTATATAACTACTCAAGCTGGCACTTAATTCAGCACCAACACACAGCACCACCCAAGCCTCACATGGGTGCCTTCGGTAAACTCAAAATTTGCCTGTACGTGATCTCATAAGCCGTCTTCCGGCCCTTCCCCAGGGTGGCTTGCGGCCGGCTGTACCCTTTAACGCCTTGGTATTCCCATCGCCCCACCTGCAAGCCTATCCTGCCGAGTCTGAAACTAAGGAGGATCCAGTATCCGGGGCACTCGCCTCGCCCTTCAGAGCCGCCCCGCGAGTGTAACCCTTGGCCAGGTCTGCTAAAGGTATACCAGAGTGCCCAAAATGATATGATAATGTGTATCTGAATGAACTACGCACCGGTAATTGGAACTCTCACACATGCAGTTGCTGTAAAACATTTTGGACTTGTCCATCAAATTCAGCCAACCACCCCCTAGGTGGAGTCTACCCTCTTGTACTTCTGCTAGTGTAAACCACGGTCATGCCTCCTGTTCAGTTGAATATAGTGATTTGTGGTGCTAACAACCACGGGGGCCTACTCTGGGCTGTGTCTATGTGCCCAGGATGACCTTAAAACAGTCGGTTTGGAGAGAATGGGTGTTAACCTTGCCTGGCTGAAGTGCAATACCTTTGACAAGCAATTCATGACAAGTTGTGCCCATGCAGGTAGAAGTAAGAATTATCAAGCCCGCCTTACTTCCTCTCACCCAGTTATCTGTGTATCGCACTTGTGGAGCATGTCCCTCGAACTAAGCCAGTCACCACCCTAGGTGACGTCTTGCCCTCCCAAACTTCTGCTAGTACACCAGGGAGTAGACAAGACAGTGGGAACAGAAGGGGAACCATATGTATAAATACCTGCCCTTTCTTGAATCTTGGGAATGCCAAATGTTCTTTAATACTTTGTAGCCCATGTGTGCCTTACCCAGTGTTTCCCCAATTGTTGAACGGTAGCACACTTGTTGGATGACAACTTCCACAACCTGCCTGGCTGCCAAGGCTATAGGGCGGGAGAGTTTTACCGCAAAGTCTCTCACTTGCTACACTGTTGTGTGAGCCCGGTACTTTCACAAAATTCCTTTACAATTTCTGTTTCTGACTGTAATTGGGAATACGTTCCCCCATGGTATCTTGGCGCTGCATAACATGTTTATTGTTACTCAACGGTACTCGTTTAAACGACCTCAGAAGGATGAAATGCTAAGTGGACCTACCAGGATCTGACCTTCTGACGGAGAGGTCGAACGCAAGCCCCTTTCAGTTCTGCCGCTCCACAGGCCTGTGAAATTGTATCCCAGGGCCGACTTCTGGTACCTGAACCCTTACTAGGACATGCCCGAGCTAGAAACCCACATCTCGAAGGCCTGCCAACCGGCTGACCACCTCCACACCGGAGTGTCACACTGCCACTCTGTAGCCAGGATACTAAACCAGGTATAGATGTATCCGAAGACCCATCTCTTGGCGCATGCCTGCCACGAAGCTCCCCGCTGAAGGAATTGCGCGGGATGTCCTGGTCGACCAAGGGGTGGGGACTGGCCTGAGTCTCCCTGCCCAGAACATACCACCGACACCATCCACAGTTATTGCTCACTGACCTGAGCGCGGGAAGACGCACTGGCCAGTCCTTAGACCCACAGACCTCTACCCCAAACAAGGTGACCTACCACAAACAACTCTGAAATAGCCATTATGGTCACCCCTCATTCACCAAACAGAACTGCTGGGAGCACAGGCCACCAACTTCGCCGACAGGACAGTCCGTGCTTATGCCCAAACCGAGCGACAAGCTACCAACCACACGAGGCACAGTTCCCTTGCCAGGTTACTCCAACCTTTTAACGCTCCTACTGCAGGAGCCTGGGAATTAGTTCTTGTGATCTGCATTGTATAAATTCGTGAAATATGCACGTTTGAACTGGTAGCTGATAATGTTAATAAAGCATGCAGATACTCCGCTCAGGGCAGCCCGCTAGACAATGGCTTCCATTGAAAAGGCGGTGCCAACAGACCTCCAAGCACCGAAGGCGGTACATCTGAGTACAGCTCTAGTCTAACATATGCCCCTTGCATCAGATATCAACCATACCGCACCTGGCTGAAAGCTGCTCAGTGCTTCTGATGCCTCAGCGCTCCCTGACCCCCAGCCAGCTCTCCCTGATAAAATCAGCTCGCGACTGGGACTTAACAATGCGATGACAGCACAAGACACACTTGCCTGACGTTAGCTTCTCAACCAGGCTCCGCCACAAGAGCCCTTCACAAGCCATGTGGCCTAAAACATTCGCCCTGTGTGGCGGTTGCAAATGGACTGCCAACCTCCTCGGCATTCTCTACCAATGTTATAAGTGGAGTTTCAGGTTGGTTAAGGTCTGCACCTGAGCCTGCCCGAACCCACCACTAGTCAGGAGAAGGGAGTACACACTTAAGCTAACGCCTGCTCACCCCCTAGGTAGCTATGCAGAGCCTTAGGGTTTATCCCAGAGGCAGTGTAAATTTAATGTGCCAACCGCACACCCACAGTAGCAAACTAGGCACACCACAGAAGAGACTCCATACAAGGTTCTTTAAATTATCCCTCATATCCTCCATAAAAGAAAACCTAGTCCCGACTGCCTATATTACACTGTGCTACCAAAACTCATCATGACTTCACAGGGATCCCATCAATCAGTAGGTCAATTGGGTCACTGTCCTACAGATCAGTTAGCACAACCCAGTAGTTACTGGTAGGGACTGTACTTAACATAAATATTATGCATTAACTCCATCAGCAGTGTACCCTACTAACACCTGTAGCCGGGCGCATATCAAAAGTACTTCATGTCCCACTTAGGCATCACAGCTCATCATAGCGTAGCAACAATTGGCTTCACACAGGGACTAGGGTGCAGCTTCTACACCCTCATGTTGGCCTATCTCTGGTAATACCTCCCCAACGTGGAGCACAGAAGTCTCTGGGCCAGCCCCGTGCAACTCTGCCTTTGGCCGCTTCGAGTCAAAGAAACCACAAGCAACGGACGTTCCTGCACAGTCACAAGTAGAGGCAAGTCACAAAGCCCAGCTGCCCACTAGAGCATTCCAAGCTGGGGATATACAGGAACAGATGATTTATTTTCGGGATAATTGTATTGTTCCTAATATCCTTATTTGTGCTGCTGCAGTGAACATCAATGTTCTACCTCTGTACCTGTCAAACTGCCTGCAATACTCATTTTCTCTTAGCACTGGCTAGGGCAACACACATAACAGCATACCTTCCCTGTATGACATTTAGACGGCACGCCAGGTTAGATAGACCCCGCCATGTTATTTTCCCCATCATTGCTCGGATGACCGACCTGTCCTTCAACAATTCTTTGCATGCAAAAGGCGCAGAACATGATACACTGGCATCAAGCGGGGCAAAATTCCCCTCCTGACGTGCGCGGCTAAGATCTAACAGTGGCGTATGAAGACAATGAAATCCAATTGAAATCCTATATAATAATCTGTAAATGAATGACAATAGTCAAACTTGCACATCACAATGTAAAACCATTACAGGGACAGGCGACCAAGGTTGATTTCCCTTTACGTTCCCCTGGTATTGGGTCATTCTTTAGTGTTCTACTCCACTACACACCCCGTTTAAGTCAACCCATCTGCAGTACCCGGCACGTACCAGCTGCACCCCCGCCAGGGATCAGTTTTCTGTTCGTGCCACACCCAAACAGATGTTATAATGCAGTACAAGGTAATTTCTTAGACGTTGTAATGCTGTGTGGCACAAGCAGAGCAGCAGATACCGCAAGCAGCTGAGTGGGAGAGCCTCAGCAGGCAGAGGTGGAATGCCCAACAGACATAAAGAGGGAATCCTGCTCCCCGTTTCTAATTCTGGATTTGACATGCACTATGTCTCAATCGTCCTTACCAGATCTCCCTTTCTCTCTAATCCCAAGCAGTAACATAACGTGTATCTGTAAAGCACGCGTACACCCCTAGGTATCTAGGCGCTGACTCACAGGTGTTTCTTGTTGCCCCACACGAGGGTACTCTTTTTATCGCTATACACCTTGGCACGTTATCTGCGTCTAACCGTTCACATGCCATGGTATTTGATGGTCATTTCCTACAAAGAACATTCCTCACATAGTCCTTCATGGCGCGCGCCTGCCGATCTGAGAGCTGCAAGCAACGTTGCTGCATTGACACAAGGTGCTGAAACTCTCAGCAATGCCGGGTGACCAAGTGTGACTCAGTCACGCACTCTTCAGGTGATCATGACCTAACCACACGGGAAGTGCAGCTTGAACATGTATGGAGGAGACCCGCACGAATTCATTAAGGAGGCCAGGATAGTCCGCCCAGTGGCAGGGGTACGGGATATCCATTCCACCCCAGCCAGCGCGTCCGGTACACCGACATCCAACATACAACCTGGAGAAACCCCATCTGCACAGCGGAATGCTGGGCAATCCTCTGCACTGGACACATTGCCATACCTCCAACCCTCTCTGAATGAAGTACCCTCCTAGGGCGGGGCAGGACCAACGATGCGGGGGGAACCTTCTGGCCAAAGCATGCCTCTGCTCCCTCGAGCCATCTTCTCAGCTGATGGTGGGCTCTAATGATGCTGGTTCCTACGTCGACCACCCACTCTAATAGTGTCCGATTTCCCCAGCACCAGCACGAAGTGTGGCTCCCTAACGTGCATTAAATGAGCAGTTTGGCTGAGGGGCCATGAAAGGCCTCCCAAACTGGCTATCTACCCCTGGGATGGGACGGCCGAAATGCGCACAAAGGGATGCAACTCCCGAGGGTGTTCGTGAAATCCGGCGGACATAGCGGAATCTCTAGGTGCGTTTTGTATATTGAATACACATTACCTGATACACGTGCGGATACACTCCTGAATTGCATCCCTGTTCCGACGCGCAAGGCTGTCTCCTCCCAACATGACTTCCTCAGAAAGCCTGAACCCTGGCCCGGGCACAGCTACCGTGGCGAGCCGCTCGCCTTATTCCCCCATAAATCCCCAGAGCAGTACTGAAACAACCCCCCGGGGCATGCTCGGTAAATACGGCCGGCAGTGTGCTCGCTACTCGGCCGAGGACACCGTTTGGTGTGCATAGACGTGAACTACTCGAGTTGTATTGGTATTCTAATTGACGGCGCTGGGAGAGGCAAAGGCTGGTTCCAGCTGCAGTGGCCTAGTCCCGAGGTCCTTAGCCTTGCTTCTATACAGGTTGAGTTAAAAGCGCTCGTGTTCATAGATTACCTGCCACTTTCAGAGGTTATAATTAAGATGATTAGTGCGCGAGATATCACATAGTGTCCCACCAGGTGCCGGTGGTGAGAGCAAACAACGTCGCGCAGTTCGCATGGTACCAAGTATGACTCGGTGACCCTCAGGCTTCCACCTGTGTAAGTCTTCATCCTGCATGCATTCCCCCACCATCCCCAGCCCAGGCAAAGTGCGGCAGACTGGAGGCCTGGCACCCGACCCCAAAATCCCACCCAGATCCCCCCCTGGCTCCACCCGACCGGGCGGTTGGAGCCAAAGACAACAAGGAGGGCCCCACGGCTCCAATTGCACGCAAGAGCAAGCCTGGCGCCACTATTGCCAACAGGCTGTCCCCGGGACCCGGTGCCACTGCTGCACAACCATAAGCTCTGGCTGCAAAAACGCACCTCCCACGACACGGGCAGCATGCTCAGGGGGCCACCCTCATGCCGCCCGACTGTACCCCCGCTCCTGAAATAACACGGTGCAAGCTGTGGGCGGAGCCTCCATTCGCACTGGGGAAGACACCGTGGGCCAGCCGAGAAGGACAAGGGGCTGGGGGAGGGCGCCTCGCTCGGTGCACCGCCCCCCCTCGGCAACAGCAGGGATGAAACCTCGAGGACGGCTCCACTGGGGGTCCAGCAGGGAGGTAGGGGCATCTAGAAAGGCCCGGTTTGCTCTGTCTGTCCCGCCGAGTGGGAGCAGCCGCGCACGCAAACCGGTGAGCCACCCCCCTCCCCCGCACCAGTCCCTCGGTCGTGCTCCTTCCCCTCTCACATAGGGAAACCCTGTGTCTCTACCCCCCCAGCGAGAGGTAGGCGGTAGCTAGGCGTGGGGGGTCAGGGCCCAGAAAATGGCCTGCTGTTGGGGGCCGTATCCCGCCGGCATGGAGCCAGAGGAGGCTACCGTCCGGCAATTCAAGGTTGGAGGGAGGCGCCACGAGGATCGCTATTCCCCCCTGAGCACACGCGGGCATGAGCGCCTGCGACCAGCAGCAGCGGCGACCCTTGGGCCAAAGTCAGGCCGGCCGGCGCCGACAAGTTACTCTGGGGTTGCAAAGACCAGGGGAGGGGTGCCGCTGCCCTTGCCCCCCGGGAGCTGTCTCCCCCCCCAATGGCAGACCGCAACCACGGCAGGGGCCGGGCACAGCCACCCAGCCTTGGGGGAGGGGGGGAGGCACGCACTCACCGCAAATGGAGCGGATCCCGGGGACACGTCCGAAACAGCGTAACGGGCAGCCACAAAGAGGCCGCCAGATGGGCGGGGAGAAGCTCTTATACTGCCTCCCCCGCCCCCCTTACCAGAAGTGACGAGGCACGCGGATCCATCGGGGGTCCCTAACAACTGGTCTGACTCGTGTGCCCTCATGTGGCACTAAGGCGGCCGCCCTCTTAGGAGGGTCCCTGTCGTGGACCACGGGCAGCCGACAGTCTTACTTTGTTTTGTATCGGGAATTCAGTTTATGCGACTTTCTCATCGCTGCAGGTCACAGTGCCTGGGAATATAAGACCAGTCTCATCTTTATATTTGTCGCCAAAACAAATAAGTAGATAACTAAGGAAATGCGTTGGAAGCTAGAACATCTGGCGACCCAGCCAACAAACTGCACTGTCTGGGGCTGGAGGTTTAAAGGGACAGATCCAGGAGCAGTTGGGGCCAGGAAAATGCATATTTGGATTAAGGGCCTTCTGTTATGGGTGAACTGCATATCGAAGTGGTAACAGAAGAAGCGAGAGGTCGTATTTCAGACCTGCTGTTCGCTGGACGTACACATTCAGTTTTTGAAGGCTGGCGGTTCAAATCTTTCAGAGAACAGCTGAGACAAGACTGAAACAGGCTTCTAAAAGATCCATAGTATGCTATTTTCCTGCCCATTCCCCACGTCACTGTTTATATTTGCCTAATTCTCCTGTTTTTGCTCCCTGTGAAATGTCATCACTCATCCCGTATTAAAATGATTTTAAGCGATTCTTGCGGAATGATTAAAGAGGGAAAAAGGATGCCAGGCTCTAAAATAGAGATATGCACCAGTCGCTATGACTGAGTCCCCTTCGACCTTGCTCTGGCAGGACACCATCCTGCCACCCATTACATATCTTACTCACAGCCCCTAGTCAGGGCTTGCATGGGGTTGTTGGACATTGGGATCACTCAGTTGCATGAGTGCGGACTCAGCTTGTTCAAAATTGTTCCCTCTCATTCCTGGAAGAATCAGGAAATTCTGCCCCTAGAAAGGGTAACACAAGTTCTGCTCATATCAATAACTTTGATTGCTCTTCCAAATGCTACCATGCTCACGTAAAATAGATGCTGAACAAATCTACAACAGGAAGCTGTATCCCTGCCTTTCAGATGCTGCGTGGTGTGCTATTCAATCAATCAATATAGGATTTATAAAGTGCACAGCTACTCAAGGAGTGTACCGGCGCTACTCCTGTCCCAGACTGGATTACTGGGCCAGGACAGCTGGTACTTCACTCTTTGGTTGCTCAGTGCTACGTTCTTCCCCTGCCTTGGCTTGACTTGGTACATATCCATAGTGCAATTAAATAAAAAACACTTAGGGCCTCATTTACAAGAGGTCTGCGCCGCCGAAGCGTCACTTTTAATGAGGATCCAGAGGTGCAAACCTCTCAATCATATGGTGTAAGTTAATGCAGAGCAAATGGCTGCGTTGTCTCACACTGCGATAGAGAGGCGTGCCCTGGACGTTACAGTGGTTGTTCCCATGTAACACCCATGACATTTGACACATTCCCAGATTTAAAGCAAGTTGTAAACCAGGAAGTGCATTAAAAACCTACACCTCCCTAGGAGTGGGGTAAGGGTTGTTTTTGTGGGAAGGCGTTCCTTCCCCAACAATAACAACCTGATTTCAATGCAGACACCTTTGCACCATGGTGCAAGGGGGCCTTCGTTGGTGCATGGCAGCCATTTGCGCGCCAGCACTGTGAAAGAAGACAGGAGTTTGCTGTATTTTATAGATACGGCACATTCCTGCCCTTTTCTTTTAATGTAGGGTGCGCAGCCTGAAGCTTGCGGCGCTGCCCTACACCAAAATATTGTATATGTGGGCCTTAAAGCTCAACCACCTCAAACCCCCCCCCAAAAAAAATACAGACTCAACAGTAAATGTAAAATGGGATATCTCTCTGAAAACGAAATTAAAAGGGCAGTTTGGGCTATCATGTTTCTCCCAATAGCACCTTCCATACATATCCTCAATCCACAAATTTAGCTTCATCACAGTATACCAGACAGACCATGCAACAGATGTCGACACAGCTCAAAGATGCCAGAGGTCCATCAACACCAGACTTAGACTGTCTCTAATCACTCTTCAATTGTCATGCCACCTCCCTAAGAGAAGTGGCAACACATGAATCCATTCCAAGACTAACAGTCCATTGAGCATGAGGCTGACACCCAACGTGATGAACCAGAATATACACACACACACTGAGTGCTGCTCAGCACCCAGACAGAGGCAGAGGAACGAGGCAGTACTGGTAGGATGTGTGACAACATTATAACAACATGCAATAACGTATTCAGTAACGTGGAGCCACCTCACAGGTAGCATAACTAGACCTCATGCAAGGAGCCATCATCATTGAACCACATCATCGCCACAGGCAGTTGTATGCCTCAAGGTCTTTGCAGGTGTATCGTCTGATGTAAATATTGTGTCCTATGCATCCTTTACAAAAATATCATCCTATAGGATAGAGAATGAACATTATTTTTTTCAAACAATGTATAAGGAAAGGTATTTTTGCCAGAATATATTTCTGCACAGATATTCTTTTACAACACCTCTAAAACACCCCTGGAGTACAGTGTGATTTATAACAAACCTGCAGCTCAGCTCAATGTCACAAATAATGTGAGTGTGGGTACCGCTAAATTTTCAAAAAAATAAAAACATTACAGATGAAATACCTGAATTAATCTCAGCACTGGTAATTCTTTGTTTTTGTGATCCTCAATACAACGGCATTACAACTTTTTAAAAGTGGAATAGATTGAATTTAGGATTAGCAGAAGCACCTGCATCTTGTGGCCCATCTTCTGGAACACTGAGGAGGCATTCCTTGTATCCAATTGTATGTAAGAAATAAAGACTAGCCTTTCTGGCATAGAGAATGCTGACATCTTTGTCCCTCCTTCATTGGGAGCAATCTGCAAGACCCACTAGTGAAAATAAATGGACTTCTAGGTCCAAATGTGTCTGATTTCTCAATGAGCTCATCTGCTCGAAGTGTAAGCAGAACCCCTCTGTAAGTTACAATATTGAGGACAGGCAAAGCTCTGCGAGTCTTCAATACCATGCATGATCAGCATTATAGCTACCTACCTACCTCTTGGTGCTTTACTATTTCTGGCATTCAGCATTCTTTTAACTTCAAGCAATCACTCCAGTATATATATATGACCTGGTGCCAGACCGAAACGGCTATGACACTGATACGTTGACTTACACCAGCACAGTGTAAGAAATGTGGTTACTGGTCTGGAGGGTGATGAACCCCACTCAAGCATCAACCCCAATTCTTGTCAGGGTGAAGACACCAGCAAACCTCAAATGTGTGCTCAACCCTCTGGTAGCTTGGCACAGAAAAGTCAAGCTTAACTTAGAGGCAATGTATAAAGTGTTTGTGCAGCAGTTAACGCAGTGATAAAGTGACACACAACACAAGAAAAATCCTACAGCAATTTAGAAAAATAGAGTAAAATTTAATAAACAGTTTAAGGCAAAACTGACAATCAGTAGAACCTGAGATATGCAATTTTACACATTTAAGGAAAAATAGCTCCAAAAAGCACAAAGTGCCAACAATGGTTATCTTGTCGCACTGGACTGGGACAAATTCACAAGTTCAGGCTGACTGCGATAGAGCGCCAGGCAAGATACAGGGAACAAGTTAGACCCCCTGAACAACAGTACCTTAAATCCTGGTTGCGAAGCAAGATCACGCATTGAGAATGCGTCGTGCAGCCGATGCAATGCGAGGTCCTGGAGTGTAGATGGCTTGTGCAGCGACAATTCGGGGAAGCTGCAAGGCTGCAATGTGAGCTCCTGCATCATCATCAAGGATACAGTTGACAAGGGGCTTGTAATGCAATGTCCTCCATAAAAGATGTATTGCACACTGACTGCTTCCAAAGATGTTTCAGGGCTTGCGATGCAGAGTCCTGCATCGTCATCAAGGATGCCATCGACGAAGGGCTTGCAAAGCAAAGACCTCTATCTAGGATGCATGATGCAGCGCTGGTTCTGAGGAGGCTATGGGCTGTGATGTGAAGTACTGTATATGGAATGAGTCATGAGTTGTTCTGGTGTAGAGTTTTGGGAGGCGATGCATCGATGGTTGAGGTGCCACCACTTGGGAGGGCAGGACTTACAGCTGGCAGAGCCCTGGTGCTAGGTACAAGGTTGTTGGAGACTGCTCGGTCCTGAGGCTCTGATTAAGAGGCCAGCCAAATGGCCCTTGGAGTCAATTTGGTGGCCTAGGGTTCAAGGTGCAGGTCCAGTCCTGCTCACTCGGGCAGGAGAGAAGCAGGGCAGCATATCAGGACAACAGAGTGACAGTCCTGCTTGCAACAAAGCAGCACAGCGGTCCTTCTTCTGAGTCTTTCATAGGCTCAGATGTGTACTGAAGAGTTGAGTCTGAAGGTCCAATATTTATACCTGGTCCCCACTTTGAAGTAGGAGAAGGTTCTGGAGGTTTCAGGCATCCCCTTCCTTCCTGTCCTTGCTCTTGCCCTAGCTTGTCTAGGAACACAAAAGGCTGGTGACTAACACTTTGTGAGAGTGTTCAGGCAGAGCCCTTGTGATGTGCAAGCGTGGTAGGTGACAGATTTCCCCCCTCGTTAAGTCAGAGTTGACCATCCTGACAACACCTAGACTCCCCCTGTCTGTCTTTCTGGGAGCAATACACACAGCTAAACTGCCAGCTACACCTAGTCATGTGACCCAGGATGCAGGCTGCAGGCATCAAATAGCTAGGACAAGAAAATGCCAACTTGCTAAAGTGGCATTTTCTGAATTATGATTTAAAATCCGATTTTACCATCAAAACAGATTTAAATTACAATAGACACCAAATTCAATATTCTGACCTGCTCCCCGTTGAAAGTTATCACTTAATAAATGCAAGAACTTAACCCAATGTAATCCTCCAGGAGAGGTAGACCTTGTACTAGTGAAATACAAATGTAAGAGTTTTTCACTACATGCAAAATTTAAAAGTGCATGTCCAACTTTTTAAATACACTGCACCCTGTACTCAGAGTTGGTTAGGGTCTGCCCTAGGGGATCACTTATATGTATTACAAAGGAAGGTTTGGCCATGTCAAGAGGTTTATTTTGACAGGTGGAAATTGCAGTTTAAAAGTGCACACACAGTCTACAATGACAGGCCTGGGACTTCTTTTACAGGGCTACTTAAGTGCGGGCACATTCAGTATTGCAGGCCCTCTAATAGCATTTAATTTACAGGCCCTGGGTACACGGGGTGCCACTTTACTAGAGACTTACATGTAAATTAAACGTGCCTATATGGCATAAGCCAATTCTACCAATTTTAAGGGAGAGAGCACAAGTACTTTAACACTGTTTACCAGTGTTAAAGTGCACACAGTCTTAAGGCCAGAAAAACGACTTCAGCAAAAATGGGAGTCGTAAAGGCAAAATGTTTGAGGGAAGAGCACCCTAAGGCTGACAGGTGTAATCCACAGTAAAATAACTCAAATACAGCTCTAAGGATTCCCAGATCCACCTGTGAGTAGTTCACCCAGCCCAGGATTTCCTTTGCATTCTGGTATGAGTAGTCTTGTTTAGCTCTTTACAATTTTAAGACTAAAAGGACCAGAACATAAAGAAAAAAAAACAATCACAAGTTGATCTTGCAAACCTGAGAGCTGCATTTGCATTATACTACTGTGGTAACATGCAAATGTGTTTCTGATTTCTTTTTGTCATGGTATCCCATGAATAAAAATTGTTTTGCCACGTGAATTTCTACTTATTTTTTCTAAATTGTATTACAACTGGTAGCTATAAGAATCTCTTTAAATTACCTGCTGGCATTCGTTTCTATGCAAGTAATTACTGTAAGGGATTGGAAAGTGAGAGCCCTGCTAACCCCTGGTGAGCAGAACGTTAAAATTGTACAAGAAATATGTGCCGCGGAGAGTTCTTTATAAAAACACAGTTTGGGGCAGATTTATTAAACCTTTAAGCAGGTGCAAAGTCTTGCAAAGTAATGAAAACTTGTGCAAAGTCTTGCTAAAATGTTTACTTGCCAGCCCAAAACTATTTTGCGCTGTGACGTTGCCCTAAACAAACACAAGTAGCACAATGTTTTTATTTCCCCTCCCTTTTTTCGCATTGCATGTGTGCTGTGATGCCCTTTAAACAGCCAATGCATGAAAAGCTTTAAAATTGGTCTAAGCATAGCGTTTTGTACTGGAAGGGTTCCCATCCAGTGGAAACCCTGTGCTAGGCGCTATGGAAGCGCCAGCGCAGCGGAAGAGACCACCAGAGCCGGATCTAAGGGGTGTGGCTCTGAGCCGCTCTCTCCCCAGCACAGCGCCGCCGCTTTCGCTGCTGCTCTGCGTCGCGCTCTTACTGTCAGTAAATGCGCAGCGCTGTCTCTTTCAGCTCCGATAAATGATGAAACATTGTGAAAGAGATGAAAGGCACTTTTCTGATGTAGAACCGATTTCCTGTATGAACGATGACGTCCTGTCTCCGTGTACGACCTCCGTTCCTGCACCTGCTTAAGCATCCTTAGCATGTTACACAGATGTGGGATTCACACACTAATGGTGCACACGAATCGAAGGTATGTGCCTACTCCTACCCACACAGCTCCCACGGTACCCACATTGCTTGCCCAGGTTCAAGCACTATATTTCCTTTAAAGTTTCCAAAGAGTGTTGAATGGAATGAAATAGCCCTGTTTCAGTTCTGCACGTGCTCCAACCCTTCGCACATCTTTATGAAACTATCACAAAGGTGAGGTCCAACGTCCTGACACCTTGCTGAAATCCAACCTTTCAAAATGATATTTTTGTGGTGCATGAGGAGTCCTAGATTTAAGTTTCAATGACATTTCTGTTTCCGAAGCCTGGAGTGGACCATCTTACCACTAATGGTTGAAAATGCTAGAAGCTGGTGGCCGGGAGAAGGCAGAAGTCCCGGAGTGAAGGGCACAAGGTCAGCAGAGAAGTCAGTTCCACCTGAGACCTTCAGTCGCTGTTGCTGTTGGAGTGAGATGCTTAAGTAAGTCAGTCTGCCACCTGGGAGGAGATCCCAGGACTGAAAGAGGCAAATGCAGAACAACTCCCACAGCTCTAGAACTCATCAAACTACTGTTTGTTCAAAGTTCTGCAGGATGACGTTCCAGTGAAGTTGTTTTACTTTTAACTATCTGCTGGCAGACCTATAACTTGCAATATGTATCGTAGACTATGGTCAGGACAAAAAGTTCAAGCCAAAGGAGGCAGCTTCAAAGTCCCAAGCAAGAGTTTAGCAACAGACAGCTGGTACTGTGACTTAATAAACAAGCAATCCCAAAATCGATAGGTTGTCCATGAAAACTATTGCCTTTTGACAATGCTTTTTGTTTTATATAAGATGGCAGTTACAAACACCTACCCAACCACGGTGGCCATTTAACATGTGCCCATGGATTTTATGACCAAGCCCTGTTGGCTTTGTCACGTAAGTTGAATACAAAGGCCTGTACAATCTTATTAGTCGAATGCTGTACCTGATACATGTATGACCAAGGTTTGATGATGGACATTGGTGGAAGTGAAGGTAAATATTGCAGCCAGGGTCGGATTGGTAACGTGGGCACTCGGGCAATGCCCGAGGGGACGGTGTCCAGTTCCAGCTGTGGGCTGCTTTTTTGAGCAGCCTGGGGGGGGGCGATTTGGGCGGTTTCTGCGGTGTTCGATGCCGCCAGCGGCCCAGTGGGTGCCTGAGTGGCCTTTCTGCAGGAAGATGGGCGTCCATTACCTGCTTTTTATCAACGGGCAGAGGTGTCACTCCCTTTCTCTAGCTGGGCCGGCCAATGAATGTGTGCATACTGAGCGGGGGCAGGGGGCCTGAGCAGAAGTGGCCTCACTTGTTTTCAGGTATGTTTCACCAGTGTAAACTAATTCGTGCATTTTTTTTACCCCCTCCCCTTTTTTTAAATAAAATTTCGCCGAAGCAGTGTTTTGCGGAAAGACAATATGCAAATGTGGGCCACTTTTTTTAGCGTGCCCGGGCCGATTTTTAATCCTAATCCAACCCTGATTGCAGCTCATTCAGTGAGCACCGATACTATGCTCCTGTTAACCTTATTGCATATGGTTTGACTTTTGAGTCACGATGGCTAGTTTGACCGAGTTTTAATGTATTACTAAAGAGATAAAACTGCATTAAATGCATCAAATGATGAATAATATGGGGGGCGTGGCTAACCAGGCCAAGATGGTGGACACTCCCTTCTGAGTTCCTGTCCATCCCACTCCGTCGCAACTGCAGTCATTGGTGCACACTCGCCAGCACTCCCGAATCCTGCAGGGAGACTTTGGCTGTGACTCGGTCCCCTCCTCCAGCCAGCCACAGCCTCAATCGGCCTCAGCCATGACCAAGGCCTTCGACCCACACATCGAAGGGCCTGCCCCTTTCTGCTGCTCCTGCCCACACATCTTTTGAGTCACTTTTGCAGTGGGCCCTGGGGGAACTAAGGTGAGGCTGCATGACGCCCCCGAAGATGAACTTTCTCGGTGGACAATCCCGGATGTTCCAGTGCCTCCAGAGGGACACTCTTATGGCGTCGGCCATGCCCCAACTTCTCCCTGTGCTGGAATTCCACTATGTCAACTGCCTGAACCATTTGTTTGGGGCAGCATGGCCCACCACGCATCGGAGGTGCTTTCTGCTTCCACCATACTGTGACTGTGCCCAGCCTAGCTGTTCTTGGGGCCCCGGGGGACTTATTTCAAAGGCAGTCACAGTGGGTGACCACGGCCATTACCCTGACTCCCCCATAGGGGATTGCTGATGGCGCTCAGAGGGAGCCCACTTCACCGGGTTCTACCCATTTCAGGCTACCAGCAATGTGCCTGGGACCTTCCCCTGCTCCATGACTCCAGATATGGGCCCCCACTCCTAGAGGCAAGAACTTTAACCCACCAACAGAGAGGAACCACATGCTGCCTTTCAGTTGTGAGCCTATCCGCCCCTTAACCCTCACCCCTTCGAACATCTCCTGACTGCTTGTGCTGCCCCTCCTCTTTTCACCCATTTCTCCTGGCAGGAGGGGCAATCAGGCCTGGCTGGGGTGCTGCTGATCCTGACAACCTGCATGCATTTGCTTTTGCCACACCAAACTTCACCTCAACATGACGCTAAAATGCTGTGGATGCCATCATACTGGGGACCCCCCATTCTTTCCAGTGTACCTTCTGTGTATCACCATGGGCCATGGCAGACCCTCTGTCTCTCAATCCCAGGCTAAAATCGACAGCTACACGGCCCCCACAACAGCTTCCCAGAGATCCTTGATGGCTCCACTGGACCGCCCAGCCTGTCCTTGACCCCGATAACACTGATGCCATCCTTCAGGCTATTCAAGCTACTCATTCTGTGCTGGAAACTAAAATCGACAAGGTGGGTGTGGAGGTCTCCTTTCTGCACCAGGAACTCAGGGGAGTGGTAGACCGAGTTACAGAGACGGAGGATAGAGTGTCAAAGCTGGAGGACACTATCAAAGAAGTGAAGTCCCTGTCCATCGCCTTTTGATGACGTCCGCAGAATTGACGGCCCAGGCGGAGGATGCCCGAAGCCAATCCTGACGCACAACCTGCGCTTTGTGGGATTCCCCAAGGCTTCAAGGGACAATCTCCTGAACACTTCCTTGAGATATGGCTTACATCCTGGCTGCCTGCCTCCTCTCTGTGTACTTGCTTTGTGGTGGAGAGGGCATACTGCTCCCTTGCTTGGCAGCCCCTCCCAGGGCTCCACCTCATCCCTTGATAGCCAAATATCTGAATTATCTGGATCAGGACACTACTTTTCAAGAGGTCCTGAAGGCAAACAACCTCCATGATTAAGGCACTAGTGTGATGATCTTCCCAGACTAACTGTGCAGTGAAGCAATTGTGCAGGATACATGATAACGTCAAGCAACAGCTCCGCCCTATGGGACTCTGGTAAATGCTACACTTTCCCGCACGCCTCAAGGTATTCTATGACTCAAAATCTTGTTTTTTCGATTCCCACAATGAGGCCCTCTCATGGGCTATTGAACAGCTCCCCTTGAAGTGCACTATCCCACCCCGGTGGGGCACCTCAGACATGGGAGGGAAGGCCACTGGTCTTCCCCCAGGAAATGCAGAAGATCAACACACTGTGACCGTCAACACACCCGAAGCCACCCTTCCCCGGACCCTGAGTTGGACAAGGGGAGACCCACGCCTCACCGATCTTATCCACTAGCCCTGCAGAGGAGTGGACCCTCCTGAGGGATGTTTGATCTGCCCTGCTACTAGTTGTCGGCTGTAAGAGCGCCAAATGCTTCTGGGGTGGAAGTGTGCAGTTGGGGTAGACTTGTCGGGGGAATTCCAAGTTTTGACGGTATTTTGTTTTCTTATTGTATTGATTTTTTCATTGTACCTCTACACTCTGAGGCCACCTTTTCTTGCTTACCCCTTTTTCATGCACCCACCATGACCTACACTCAACACTGATACACTGTTTGATATTCTCTGCTGGAGTGTAAACCGCCTCAATCACAAAATTAAATGGGATCTGTCTTTCAGTCCCTTAAACACCACTCCCCACTAGTTGTACTCCTTCAAGAAACTCACCTCCTTGGTAACCATTGCCCTGTGATACAATGAGGGGGGCCTACTCCCAAGTCTAGCATGCTGGGTACACAGCCAGCTCCCGGGGCACTGCCATTCTCCTGAACAAATGTCTCTCACTTCTTGTAACACAATCACACTGCAATGCCCTCTGGTGGTGGATGGTAAAATGGAGGGTGTTCATTGGACGATTGCTTCCATTTATGCCCTCCCATGCTAGTGTCCTCTACATTACAGGCCCTCACTCCCCTACTCCTACAATTAACCCTACTGGGGGGCAACTTTAATTCCATGATGGTTCTGCAGCTCGACTCAAGGAATTCTTCTGCTCATCATACATGTAACCTAGGCACTTTGGCCACCTCTTTTGCCCGCTCTGACTCCTAGCACCAACTTCATCCAGAGGCCAAAGATTACACTTTATACTCTCACCCTCATAAGTCCCACGCTAGGCTTGACTATCTCTTTATACCTTTCACTGACACCATCAAACTAACTGATGCTCATATCCTCCCACATGCACTGACAGACCATGCCCCCATCACTTTGACCCTCAGGTCCTCCAGACATCAGAAATTCAGCTATTGACACCTCAGCGCATGGTAGCTCACTGACTCTGATTTTGCGGATTTTCTTCAGACACAAATCTCGGACTTCTTCAACATTAATCGCCTTCACTCTTCGCTGTCATATAATCTACTACCAATCAGTCACCCACTCCTGTAGACTCAAGCAGGTCTCAACCATTTGACATGACATCCGCTTAGCCAGTGAGGCCTAAGCTGCTAACCCCACCACCCATTTGAAACATGTGGCAGATTTAAAATGGCTAGCACCCAGCAGAAACAGCTGGACTCTGCGACCTCTGATCAACCTGCATGCAGGGTCAGATCTATGAGGTTGGGAATGAGGCTGGGAAACTCCTATGTTGGCTGGCGAGCTGAGACCCAGTCCTCCGCCTGATCCCTTCCATTGTCACGGAGACAGGAGGTAGCTGACCCGGATTCAGTAGTGCAAGCGTTCGCCTGTTATTTTACTCACTTCTACGCTGATCATCCAATACCTGAGGCTGAACACCTCTACCCTATTGTGGAGGATCTAATTCTGCCTCAACTAGCCGACATTCTAGGTAAGAACTGAATGAGCTCATTACGGCAGCTAAAATCACGATGGCCATAGGGGCATTCCCTACCAGTGAAACACTAGGCCTCAATGGCTTTCCATTACAAATGTATAAAAATATGCCTTCCTGCATTCTACTACCCTACTTGCAATGTAAGAGGAGGTGCTGAGGGTGGGAAAATTCCCTCAAAGTCTTTGTGGCACCATGATCTCTATCATCCTTAAAGCCCCCCGGATAATGTGGGTCTTACAGGCCTATCTCCATTCTCAATATGGAATCCAAGATCTTGGCCAAAGTCCTTTCAAACCGACTAGTAATGGTCGTTACATCCCTTGTGCACCCAGACCAAAATGGCCTTATGCCAGACTGCAGCACTCTACACTATCTCCGCAGGGTACACTACATGATTTTACTCTCTCAGGCCACTACGGACCATCGAGCACTAATCTCCTTTGATTTCAGAAAGGCCTTTGTATTGATTTAATGACAATTTTTGTTTTGCCTGTTGGAGCGGATGAACTTTGAACCCATCTTTTGCTGCTGGGTGCAAGCACTCTACTCGAACCCCTGGGCAATGGGGCAACCTCCCCAACCATTTCCATTGGTCAGGGTATGCGTCAGGACTGCCTTCTCTTGTCCCTTTTTTTTGCACTCACCATCGAACCTTTGGCCAAATAGAACCGGTGGGACACAGAACTATGTGGTTTCCAGTGGCCTGACAGCTGTGAGGACCAAGTTTCACTCTTTGCTGATGACTTGATTGTTTATGTGAGCGACCCTGAGACCTCAATCCCCTGTCTCTTACACATGCTATAGGTTTATGCTGATGCTGAACAGGTCCAAATCTTCTTATATACCCCCTAGCAATCCATGAAGACTTGCTGGAGAAGACCCTGTTTCAGTGGTCCACAGAACACTTCCACTACCTGGGGATACAGATCACGTTCTCACAGCAGCAATCATGGGACCGTAACATCATGCCTCTCATCGCCACATCCAGAAGGGTAATGGTCTACTGAGCCACTCTCCCCCTTAATGTGGCCATCAGAGGTGCATTACCGAGATTCCTCCACACCTTGCAGGACTACCCTCACACCATCCTCCCCCTCTTTCTTCTGTATGCTACAAGCTGAAGTGACACACTTTATTTGGACTGGGGGCCTGCTGTGCATCTCTTTCCGTAAGTGTGTTCTACACCCCTATGAGGATGTTATGGGGATCTCCAACCTTCACTTATATTATTCAGTCAACCAACTTCGACCCAACAGCAACTGGTTCTTTGCTGATCACCGGGACCAAACCATCACAGCAGAATTCGTAGAATTGGAACATCACAGTACCTTTAATTTACTCTATGGCCACACCATTCCCACAACCCTTTCCCCGGTCACTCACTCTTATCTGCTTTCCTGGCACCAATCTCCGAGATGAATTAGATGTCATAGGGTCCAGACGACAATGATGCCACTTTGGGTAGGGTCCAGGCTCCCCACTCCGCCGCACTGGAGGGCTTCAGGGCATGGAATTCTATCGGCATCACAATGCTGGGGGAGGTATGGGAGGGCACGGCCTTTACAATGCATAAGTCAACATTTTCCTGCTTTCTGCCATTAGGACATGCCCTTGAGGCATCCCTGAACCCCTGAAAGACCCTTCCCCAATCCAATCCCCTGGAGACACACCTGCTGGATTGACATCTTGTTTAGAAGGGTGTATCCTGCCTTTATTGCTCATAGCTGAATAATACTCCAGATCCTTTAATTACCCTCAGGAAATGTTAGGAGGGAGACCTGGGCCCTTTGGACGATGAAGACTGGGTTGAGGCAAAAATGGCCCCTAGATCATTTGTGATATTTATGAACCTCCTCCTGGCGCAAAACCTTTGCACACCTCCTCAATGTACGCGCAACCAGGAACATTCCTCATGGCACTAAGCTTACAATAGCACCCTCTGCAACCCTGCGAGCTGACCTCACAATCACCCTCTACAAAAATGGCATTGTCCTAATCCAAGCCACATCCAAAAACCTTAACAAATTTGCGGACCTCTTTACCCTCCTCAGTAACCATGTGCACGACACTAACAAGGCACCTAACACCCACCCCTCCGACCCGCCAACCAGCCTGACTAGCGTCCCTAGTCACCCACAAACCACCCCTCTAAGGGTTGCCAACTCGGGTCATCCTATCCCCTCTTGCACACCTACCAGCCTTGCCAACAGATGCACCCCTAGTCCTTTGGTCTCCTCCCCGCCAGCTCCCTACGATAACTGTGAGACCGTTTTGCCTCCAAAAACCTCCGATACAGGTCGAGCCACCCCTTCTACCCGATCCCCTTTGCATGCCGATAGTATTGCTCCCGAAATACCGCCCTCCTGCCCTCTAACGCCTCCCTCTTACTTAGATATCGAAACCCTGCACTCAAGAGCTGCCAAATTAACCCAGAGCATCCATATCTCCATTCTGGATCTAATGAACCTCCTTCACCTCGCTGAACTCTCCTTAGCCAACCACAAACCCCAGCGGAACTCCACCCCTCCTCACACCACAGAGCCCCCCATGCACCCACTGCCGCTATCCCAGAGACACCTTCGCCCTCGCAAGCAACTATTTCACATCTCTGAGGAAGAAACCCTAGCTCTCGTCCTCTCTTACAACTCAACACCCCAAGTCCGCTAGACCTCTCTGAAGAGGAAATCCTTGCCATCCTCCGCGACCACAACTCTACCCCAGCTACCCTTTGTCCGCCAGACTCGAGTGACGAACATGCCATCTGCACAGTCACTATTAACCCCAACAGATCGGCTACCCTCCGCAACAGAAGTGTGGTCAAGCAATCTAGCGCCAGTTCTCCTGTCCGCCCTGACTCCCAACACTCCCTCTGATCCCTCTCTATCTGGTCTCCTAATCAATTGCCGATCGGCCGTTAAACACGCCGCCGATATTGCCGATCTCATCCTGAACAAAAACCTCGACTTAGCAATTCTAACAGAATCTTGGCTCAACGATGCCTCATCTCCATGCCTGGACCTCTTAGTCCCTCCCAATTATAACATTGCAAGACTGGACAGGCAATCTAGCAAAAGGAGGAGGCATCGCATGCATCTACCGCTCTAACCTCCTTGTCACTGAACTCCTGGCTGATTCCACTGACTCCTGCGAATACCTCGCCCTTTCCATTTGCAGCAACTCCACCCAACTGTGCAATTTGCACATCTTTTACCACCCCCCAGGCATGAACGATTCCTTCACTGACCATCTCATGGAACTCATCACAGCTAAGATCTCCTCCAACGCTAAATATATTTTCCTGGGTGATTTCAACCTTCACTGGAACGACCCCAAGGATCCTCATGTCAATGCCATCAAAGACCTCTTGGATGATCAAGCCCTGACCCAAGCCTGCTCACTCCCAACACATACGAAAGGGGCCACCCTTGACTGGATCATCTCTAAGGAATCAACAGTCAAGCTTATCTCTATAGACCCTTGCGACTGGTCTGATCACCACGCCATCGCCTTCCTACTAGCTAGCACCCACAAGACAAGGGCACCGCAACCAGTGATTCCTAAACGCTGGGTCAGAGACACTAAAAACCTGGACCACATGGAACTGGAAGCTCGCTGCAAATCAGACCTCCCACCCCCCTCGCATATCACAACGGTCAGTGACCTCAACGATCACTACTCTACAACTATATCGAACATTCTGGATGACCTAGCCCCACTAAAACTAAAGAGAATCCAAATCAAAGATCGGAACCCCTGGTTCACTGGATCCCTCAACAATGAGAGGAGAGCCCTCCGACAATCTGAAAGAATCTGGAGACAGCACCCTCTGTAGCACATCTAAAAATTCTCCGCCAGGCCAGAAATGCCTACAACAGGAACATCATCAACTCAAAAAAGAATTCTTCAGATCTGAACTGGGGAACGCCAAGAATAGACCCCGCAAGCTCTTCGAATTGGTCAAACACCAATCCAACAAACTGGCCAAAACCGCGAAAGAAACCCCCAAGTCCTTAATATCATCCGAGGAATTCTCCTCCTTTTCGCTGACAAAGCCACAGCCTTAGGAAAAGAACTTAGTGCCGCCACATACTCTCTATTCCCTCCAGACCTGCCTCCTCCTCCAGCGCTGCCCCCACAGACTTCACCTAAAAATCAAGCATGCTGGACTGACTTCAATCCCTATCATGAAGACTCCGTCGCTAAAATCCTATCGACCTTAAACCCGAACAACCATTTTAATGACCCTCTCCCCCCCAACTGCCTAGTGGCCGCCGCCCAGTCCATTATTCCAAGCTGGACTGCAATAATTAACGCCTCTCTGCGGCAGGGATCCATTCCTGACTCTCTGAAAGCAGGCCAAGTCCTCCCCATTTTGAAAAAGCCGTTGCTGGACCCAGCTTCCCCGACAACTTCAGACCTATCTCTAACATCCCTCTCTTAGCCAAAGTGTTGGAGAAATGTGTACAACAGCAACTAAGTCAACACATCAACAACTTCCACCTACTTGATGACTTCCAATCTGGATTCAGACCCGGGCACAGCACTGAAACCACCATGCTCCACATCGTTGATGATGCCCTCCAAGCCCTTGACCAAGGCAAAACCTGTCTCCTAATCCTCCTAGATCTATCCTCGGCCTTCGACACGGTCAACCATGAAAAACTACTCGAACGTCTTAAACTCAGGATGGGATTGGATGGCACCGCTTCTAAAGTGGTTTAGGTCCTTCCTCCAAAACCGTTCACAGAGATTCCTAATCAACGGCAACCTATCGGCTCCTTCTCGGGTCACGGTTGGAGTCCCTCAAGGATCAACCCTGTCCCCTACCCTCTTCAACCTTTACCTTGAACCTCTTACCGAAGTTCTACGCACAGCGAATATCTCCTACCATATGTACGCTGACGACACTCAGATCTACATCAAGACCTCATCCCTCGAGGAGATTCTCTCCCTGAACGAAGCCCTGAAACTCACTGTCCATTGGCTCGCTCCAATCAACTCAAACTCAACGCAAAGAAAACAGAATTTCTCTTAATTTCCCCCTCAAAACCAATCCCGAGATGCAGACATGGATTAAGGCTATCACAGCCTTAGATTGCCCACGACCATCGTGGACTCGGCCAAATCTCTGGGAATTACCCTGGACAGAAACTTGAACATGCGAGACCACATCAACGCGATGGCCAAATCAGCCAGATTCCACCTGAGCTTCCTTAGGAAACTGAAACCCTTCCTCGACACTGCCGATCTAAAAATGGCAGTCCAAGCTCTCGTCATCTCCAGACTGGAATATGGCTGCTCTACCCTCTCGGGTTTACCAAAGATCTCCCTGGCACCTTTAAAAGCCTGCCTCAACACTGCCGCCAGACTTCTTACCAGCTCAAGAAAATTCGACCACATTTCTCCACACCTGAAAGCTTTGAATTGGCTTCCTCTTGAGGCTAGAATACAGCTTAAACTGGCCTGTATCACACACAAGGCCTTACACTCAAACTCCCTGCTTATCTTGCACAGAAACTTGTGGTATCCGGAGGAACCAGAAACTCCCGATCCGCCAGAGACCTCCTGCTACAACCTGCACGCTTCCGGAAGAAAAAAACGTACAATCAGGCTTTCTCTGGGGCCGCTCCGAGAATATGGAACTCTCTCCCGCCCACCATCAGAAGAATCCCTTCACTGACACGCTTCAAAAAGGAGGCCAAAACTTTCCTTATGGGTAAATTCCTCGTTTAAATGTTGCCTCCAACCAGCACAGAGACTCTGATTAACTCCTGACTAGCGCCTCCCCTCGGATTACCTAGTCACCTCTCCTAGAAACCTGGGGACTCGCTTTCGAGCAACTATAAAACGCAAACCGTACATTCGTGTCCACCATCTTTCATATATCCTGCACCCTGCCCTCTTTTACCTTTTGTATATTATTGTGATTCCAAGCCTATTGTACATTTCTATGTTTCCTGTAAAGCGCTCTGATACCCTAACGGGTCAAGTTCGCGCTCTATAAAACACAAAAATAAATAAATAAATAAATAAAACTCTGCCTCATCCAACTGAAATATCTCCACCTCGTCTATTTCAGTCCCTCATGGTTGCACAGCATGGGGGTGCAAGGTACCATCACAGTGTTGGTGGTGCCGGCACCCAACGGGCTCCTTCTTCCTTATGGTCTGGGACTGCCCTAGTATGCAAACATACTGGTCACACATTTGTGCTACTTTTTCTCATGTCATACATGGACCAGTTCCATTGGATCTGAAACTGATTCTCTTGGGCCTGCTGGACACTTGGGTGGGACCCGCAGCACCTGGCTGCTGGTTGTAGAGTACGTCATTATTGCGAAAAGAGATGTTGCTCGGCATTCGCAATCTCAACATGCTCTGCCCTTTCTCGAATGACAAGGGGATAGACTTTGCTACTAGAGAGAAGAAACACTTTTATAAATTCAGGGAAAACACCATAGGATATGGGGAACTAGATGTCTTGCTCTGAATCTCTGCCTTCAATGGGGTGACCTTTTCGATGTATACTTCTGCCCTTTTGACTACCTGGGTACCGTGAGTTTGGGCTCAATGCAGCTCTATTGTTCTTGTAGGTTAAAATTATTTTTATGTTTGTTATGTTCTCTAAAATTAATAAACAGATTTATAAAAAAATATAAATAATTCATCAGTTATTACTATCAAGAAACTGCTAATGATGTTTGTGCAGAAATAATGTGAAAAAACGGGAGGCAATAGCATTACTACATGTGATTCTAATTCGCTAGTTAAAGTCAAGAATATTTAATTTAGGATTTACCAGATGATCTACAACAATACTATAAGGGTGTTGAAATATTAGCTTTATCTGGGATTCTTGAGGAGTATCCATATCGTTTTTCTCTTTGTTTGCACACTTGGTGCAGAGAAAAGACCACAAATTGCACTTTGGCTTATGATAAATCTATTATGACCAGTGTGGCCAGCATAAGAAAAATTTGTGAATCAAAACCAGGATGAATTTAGGGATCTTGTTTCCAGGTACCAGTGGCGGCTCCAAATTTTTTTAAAAGACACAAGAAATATGGTCTTTTTTTAACACAAAGGGATAGCCCCAATGGGCTTAGTGCTATTTTGCTAAAGATCATTTTGAAAAGTAGCATCCCTATGTAGTTGTTTCACTTTCTGTGCCAACGTCTTGCTGAGCTGGAGAAGAGTGTGTCGCTTCTGCAAATAGTCAGCTTACCTTCAGTATGGAATAAAGCCACAGTTTCAGTTCAAATTTCTACCTCATCAGTGTGTGTCTACTTATATCAGAGAGGGATAATAATATTAAAAGTTGAGCAACTGCAGGAACAAACTAGATTGATGAGTATAATATAAATCAGAGTACTTATAAAGTTGAGACAACTAGTTGTACTAAGAAAAGTGGAAAATGCAATTCTTCATGCAAATTATAGTAAAGACAACCAAGCTATTTTATAGGCCTCATTACATGGAAAAGTATTTCATGTACTTGAGATGGGCCAGCAATGTAAATATGTATAACACAGTGATGCATTGGAAACTACAAAGAAGGACATAAATCAAATAATGTTAGCATATAATATATCAAATAAATCAAAAAGGCAAAACAACAACGGACAAGGCAGCATATCTATCCCAGGGAGAAAGGAACCTCAGCAGCTATGAAAATTGATTTGCTTCAGTGGGAGCTTGACAATACCCAACTAGTTATTTCCTTTGGGCAGGATCCAGGTAAGGTTAAATCTCAGTTTGTGAACTGCATGAGAAAAATTGCTGATTTGCTAATAACAAATGCCTCCAATTAAATGGTGAAAAAACCCAGATAGTGCTGTTTGGTAAGGCCCAGGAGCTCTGGTCAGCAGACTGGGTGCCTGCTGAATTAGGCTCAGCCCCATGCCTAAAACAAGTGGTAAAAAACCTTGCCATCAAACTGGATCAGACTTTATATGAAGTGCCATGTTAGCTTGACCTGTGGCAAATGCTTTGCCACAATGGCCTACCAAGAAAAGTCTTTCCAATGCTCCCCTCCGCATCAAGAAAAACCTGAGTCCAAGCTTCGACCATAAGTCGCCTGGACGATGGGAACGCAAATAATACACTGCTGTCTAAGCTTCAAGTTGTGCAGAATATTGTGGCTAGGCTGACTTGCAACCTCCCTTCACGTTCTTCCCCCACACCAATTTTTAAAGCCTCCCATTGGTTGTCAGTCAGGTAACGCACCATCTTTAACCTATGTTGCTTGACTCACAAGGCACTAACTAACTTGTTACCAACTTACCTGTACACCAGACCTTGACACTATCAGCCCACTAGATTGCTCAGGTCTGCAAATAAAGCTTTATTAAGGATCCCTCATATCCGCACTTCCAGATTTGGAGGGAGATCCTTCTCATATCTCGCCCCACTTCTCTAGAACAAACTTCCTGTGCATATTTGGATGTGCCCAGATCCTTCCAAGTTCAAAAGACTTTTAAAGACGTGGATGTTCTAACTGCACTGTATTGATTCCGAGTAACAAAGCACCAAGATACACCTTCAGGTGTGAGTTGCTGCACTAGAGTAGGTGCCCATACCATAACCCTTTTGGGTAGCTGTTGCGCCTGATATAAATTTAAATAACATAACATAACATTTAAATTTAAATTTAAATTTAAATAACATAACATAGCATAAAATAACATAACATAACAATGACTCATCCTTCTTCAAGGAACTCTTGTTAGCCTCAGCCTTGGATTTTGCACTGCTGAATTATTTTTACTTCCATTGGAGAGACCTGGTCCTGAGTTAGAGTTTCACAGACAGGGTACTCCACTATAAAATTTGCAGAGTACCCTGACCACTATACTGAGGGTCCACCTGCCTCATTTAGAGTTGAGCAGCGAAGACTGTAAGCATTCTGTCAACTGACCCCCCTGTTGATTCCATTGATGACCCAACAGAGCCTGCCCTACATAAGATTAACTGTGTAAAGGCTTTATTTCTCATTCTCATCATCAGAAAAACCCTGTCAGAAAGGGACAATGAAAAAATTAATTTACTCTACTCCCAGGGTGTGAGGGCCACAAGTCTTTTATTTTTTCAAAAACAACTTCCACTTTGGGTGTTTGTTTTAGAAAAAGTAAAAACTTTGGAAAAGTTTGGCAGCTGACCAACATGATCGATGGTACCTTTTGTCAAACTTTTCAGACATTGATAGGAACTGCCATGACAGTTAGCTGACGGATAGCTCTAAATTTGTTGTCCAGAGTTTCTTCAGGATGGTGGATGTATTGTCTTCCACTATCCCGAGTGAGTTAACTCAGTCCACCAAATTCTAAATAAAGTGAGAAATTCCCTCTTTCAACTCTGCCCCTTGGACATATCTTCCTCTTTGTTTACTCTCATCTTCAGAGGTATAAGATACATCCTTGACACAAGCAGACACTCTAGGGACCTTATGAGGGGGCTGGGACTTCCGTACTTTAAAAGCTTCTTCTAAAGCTTTATTAATCATAAGCTGCAGTATGTCCATATATTCTGAAAGACCTATATCAGAGTTAGTCCCAGGGGCCTCATCTTCTCCTGATGAGTCAGGTAAGACTTTCTTCTTCCATGATTACAGAAGATCAAAACCTGGAAGGTAAGACACGCTTCTGAAAGTGACCTACTTTCCCTGTTTCCCAGCAATGGGAACCTTTACAACAGAGTCCATCTCACTGGATTTCCACCATCTTGGATTGGGCAGGCAGACTGAATCAAACAAAGCCTGCGGAGTTAAGCTCAGCAGAGCCCAGGAAGATTTAAACACATAAAATATGGTTAAGCCTTAAATATAAGCAAGACTCAAAGTCCTGAATTAAGCATTTAAGCACTCTTATGAGGAGCTAGCATGCTCAATTAGAACAAGAGGATGGTTTCCAAGTCATGACTACAAAGACAAACAGTGATGGACCTAAAGCAGGTGAACATCCAGCAAGATAAACTGCTAGCACGAAAATCGACAAAAGCGGTATAACTAGAAATATCACTTATTTCTTTAGGAAGGGTCAATTCCATTGGGAGATGGAAGAAAAAGAAGAAAGTCCCTGACTCATCACCACCTATGTGTTTCACTGGACAAGGTCTCCCTGTGGGGGTCATGTTGGGAGGGGCTCGAGTTTGGAGTTATTAGGCTGGGTTAATGCTGTCCGCAAGAAGAGACGTCACTCCAATTATAAGGACTAAGATGAGGAAGACAGGCAAGGTAGGTAATGCTTCTTGTATTTTATTTCACTTACAACTATTTAGTCCAGGTGCAGGAAACATTAGATTGGCATCCATAGTGCCTTCACAGGCAGAACTTTAGTTGACGATAGAAGCACATCCACATCTTTATCGTTTTATAAACGAAGGAGGATGTTTGTGCCTGGGGCTCCAGCACTTCAGCTCCATTAACAAACAAATTGGCTGCCTACTGTAGCTCTGACTGCTACTGTCTGTTGCGGCTCCAACAGCTCCTGATTCCACTGTTGTAACCAGTGATCTGCCATAGAACTCCAACTAAGGGGCCGATTACGATGTCGTTCGGAAACTGTTCCGAATGAATCGGTCTCAGAATCGTTTCCGAACGAACTGGGTCCTGTGAGTCCGAATGACCGATTACGATACTTTCCAAAATCGTTCGGTCGGACTCGCATTGACTTCAATGGGAGCCTGTGTTCCGAACGAGAACAAAGGCTCCCACTGAAAAGAGCGGTGGTTGGGGAAAACCTTGCACCCTGTGGCGGGCACCCCATGGTGCCTGCCACATTGTGCATGGTTTGGAAGAGAGGTCCCTTGGGTGCCCCCATTGGCCCCAACGGATGCCTCCGGGTGAAGGGGAGCCCACAACGGGCCCCAAATACAGATTCTGACAGCCGTTTTGTGTCAGGCAGACCGAATCGGAACGGCTGTCCGAATCGGTCATCGTAATCACTCGTTCAGAAACCGTGTCCATAGAGCTGTACGATTCTGCTCCGAAAGACTCGGGCTGTCTGAATGTCTTTCGGAACCGATTCGGACTTCCCGAACGGTTTCCGGGTATCGTAATCGGTCATTGGGAAATGCGTACAATTCGTTCAGAAACAAGGGTGCCGAATTTGATTCTGCAATACCGAATCCCATTCTAAGCCTTTCTGGACGACAACATAATTGGCCACTATTTTGTGACAGACATTCATTTGACTGTTAAATTCTATGGTAAAGGTAAGACCTTGTCCAGTGAAATTTCTACATCATTTAACATTGCACTCATCCCTATGATGTGTCGCACAGATTTGGAGATCAAAGCATAGACTCCCGCACTAGTCTTAACGTCCCTATAAAATATAATGGATAAAAACAAGGTGCAAAGGGCTTGGGACACAATCCCCTAGGTCCCAAATAGAGTGACCAGAAGAAACCAACCCGTCGCTCTAATAAAATACAGTCAGAAAAAGCCCAGCACACTTTCAAATATTAAATGTATTGTACATACAATAGTGTAAATTTACAACAAACTGTTGTTTTCCCAAAACAGGAGAAAAAAAGAAAAAGCAATATAATCATATATTGATGAAATTCATTCTTTATTCATATTCTTTTTTCTTGTTATAAAATTTGCAACCGCTAACGCGTTTCGTCCTCAATCGGACTTCTTCAGGGCTACAAGAGTACAAAAATAGACACTATTTACCATATTGAACACATACATATTAAAACATAAAAACCAGAACTATTTTAAAACAAAAACCTTTCTTCACTAATCATCATTATAATGGGAAAACACTTTTTCATAGAGTACATACAGAAGTTCACATGTATTCCAAGTACTCTGTATATCTAACAATAAATGGTTATTTATTGTTAGATATACAGGGTACTTGGAATACATGCGAGCTTTGAAACCATCTGTTTGTAATTAACAGATGGTTCCTGCTCGCTCCCGCAAGGGAAACAGGCGCAGGCCCCCTCCTCTCTCCCCTCCCCTGCTGCCTCTCGTTAAACTTGTTTTTTTACTTTGAGCGCGAGGCGCGCACGCTTGTTTTCCTTGCATTGATTTTTTGTTCTTTCTTTGCCTTTTGCTTTCTGTATTTTCTTTTATTTGTTCGTCTTCCGTTTTCTTCTCCCACTTTTTTGTTTCAAGATTTTTTTCTTTTCATTTCTCCCCTCTATAATTTCTTATTCCCCTTTTTGGTTTGACATTCTGTATTTTCTGTCTTTCTCTTGTCGCTTATTTCCTTTCTTTTTCTAGTCGTCTCTCCGTTTTATCTTTCCATTGTTTTCTGTTTCCTGGTTACTTGTCCCGGCTGGATTTGCATTTTCGTCTAGTTGTCCTGATCCTTTGAGAGCGCTGCAAAGTCTGTCGGTGCTTCCAGTTTACTCGGCGCTTTGCTGGTCTTCGTGCCGAGGATGGAAGGCAGGACGGAGGGCTCTCTGAAGAGCGCAGAACGCAAGGTGAAGAGGAAGGAAGGCTCGGCGCTGGAGAGAACCGGGAACAGCCTGTTCCATCAGATACTGAGCAAGAGAACTTTCCTGACGGCCGAGGAGGACACGGTCAGTGGCCCCCTTGCAGATACTCTGAGAGGCCTCGCTTAGGCTCCTAAAGCGCTGCTTGCATTTAAGACGCTGACCCCTTAGTTGCCTATGCCCTTTTATGAGCATAGAAGGGGAAACATGCACTTTGTTAGCCTGGGAATCTGCCCGAGCTGGGCTGGCTCAACCCCCTTTTGTTCTTACTGAACGTCCTTCGTTGTCTCTTGGCCATGCCTACGCTGGCCGGTGCTTGTCTGCGCCCTCTTTAGGGGTGGTTGCCATAAATTGTCCCAATATTATATTCCACAATTGCATAGTGTGTGCCTTGTCTTCTGAAGTTGTGTGCTTCTCCGAGCTTATGTTGCTGCATTTCAAGTGAGAACAGTTCACCCCGTCCCGTTGTTTACCATACCTCTCTGCTGCTGGTAGTTGTACACTACAAGTACCAGCAGACCTTTCGGTAGGATGATAGCTTGACATATCTTCCTATTTTGTTTCTTACCCAGAGCACGTCGATCTAGCTGTGTGAGCCAGGGAGGCTACCTTGTTTGAAGAACTCAAATTCATGTGCTTATTTCGGGCGTTCAGGTCTCTGTTTCCAGTGCTAGGGTTTATTTTCAAAAGGCGGTATCTTTACTGTTTTAGTCCACTTAAAGCAGTTATGGACTGCAATTCCCAGAATGCACTTTTTTAAAATGAAGGACAGGGCTGAAATCATGATCTGCTGATCTTTCATTTGCTCAGCAGAAGATCGATCAGAGAAGGTGGACAACTTTTGGAACATTTTCTGTAACTTTGGGCTATTTTCTGGCGAACCGATTTGCACCTTGTAAATGGGAAATGTCTAGGGAAACTGCTCTTCAGAACATAGTAATGCAGCAGACTGCGATAGTAAAGTTGTTCTGCATTAACTAGTTGATCAAATACTGCATTTTTAAATAGCTTACGGGGTTAAAACACCATTGGTAATCAACAAATCGAAGCGTAAAGCAATGGTAAAGTAAATCAGGTGGTTAATGCACTTGCTGGAGATGCGTGTGCAAACCTTGCTCACTTGTTTAGACCATAAATTAGCTGCAGAACTCTGAAATTTCCCAGTTCCACACATAACTCCTCTAAGCACATGTTTTCGGCATCTGGGTTTGTTCTCCTGTTTTAACCCATTAGAAAAATCAGAACTACTAGTCCCAGAATGCAAAGGAAACACCATGGAGTAGATGAAAATCCCACGCAAGATCCTGGGAAACTTGGGAGCGTTGTTGTTGACAATGTGAAGGTGTCTTTTGCGGAGCATGGTGTGTGCATCACATCATTTTTGACGTTTTACATACTTGTCCTCTTTAAGGGCAGATTTTAAAGTACACCTTTAATAAGCCAGTATGAACTGTAAAACCCGGGCGCGCTTTTAAAAACATTTACAGGCGGCATCTTCTGTTGTCTATTATGAGACCTTCGGCTTTCAATATGTTGCAGTAGGTTTGTTCCTTGCTCATTAAGACCACGCGGTTTCATCCTCCTGTGATCCCAGCCTCAAGGCTCCCGCCACACATGGGAATCACCTCTCACTTCCTCGGAAGTGGCACTGCGTCTCCATAGCGATGGTTAATTAATCAGGCCCTTAGCAGCACGCTAATCACCCCTGTTACTCCTTTGGGGTTTGTCTGCCCGAGAAACCCGGAAGTGTTCTCATTGGTGCTTCAGAGCGCCAAGTCAATACCCGTGCGGCGAAAAGGGCTGCTTGTCCCTGTTGTCCCCCTTTATGAGCACCGTCCCGTCAGCCTGAAGAGCGCGCAGCATTCTTCCAGAACTGAACAGGGAGGGTCTGTGGTAATAGTTCATGTGTTGTTGCAGGTGGGCACGGCACGGTGAACGCCTGCCTGTTTCACCAACTAGCCTTAAGAGCAGGGGACCTGGAGGAAAACAAAAGGTGCCCCTGGCTGAACCATTGCAGAAGTGGAATGTGTTTGGCTGAAAAGCGGCGGGCTGAAAGTTTCAAATAAATAGAAACATTATCCCAAGTGTTTTAAGCTCTTCAGAACATGGGACCTCATGTTTTTTGTTTTGTGTATTAATGCCCATGATTAATTGATTTGAGTTTTATTTTTATTAAGCGTTCAAATACTAGTGGGTGTCCTGGCAGTAGTCAAAATAAGGCAGAGAGTAACTCAAAGTGTAAACAGATAAGTTCTGAGCAGTTTACAAAATGTAAGCAAATGGGGTGCTGAATGGGTAGTAAGTCAAAGAGGAGACTATTTCCGATCAGAGCAGTGATGGTGGAGAGAGCAGGGCTGCCTAGACATGATTTTTGGAAGAGGAGCAGTCACAAAAGAGTTTGAATAACAGGAGAGGTGACAGGCTCTAATCACAAACTGCATTTAGTGGTACTACAATAGTACTAGAAAATGCTATGCACAATACTCTGAGTGTAAATCTACACCTCTGCTACCATTTCTAATGGGTAGATCCTCTGTGATCTAAGTTTGCTAATAAGTACGACATGTGAGAGGGGCCAGAAGAGTGGCTGGAAAAAGGGTCATACTTACTATCAAATGGGAGGGTTTTTACCGAGTAGTAAGGGTGTTGGGTTGGCCTAGGGTGGGGTTTAGGGAAAGAGGTAACCCACCCACAAAAGAGTACACCCATTGCTATTCACAAACTGCAATTCTAAAGTTACTACAGCCAAAAATGGACCCCAAAAGTAGTAATTTAGCTCAGGTTAGAGCAGTCCAGTACCAGAGATGGGCAACCACTGGTACTGTAATAACCTCCCTTAGAAAATAATGGAGGTAGGGACTTAAAATAAAATCCCATAGGAAATATTGTCATATTAATTACCATTATTTAAAATAGTAAATAAATAAATATAATGTAATCTAAAAATAAACCATGTATTATTTAATTATAAAATATTTTAACTACCATTTTTAATTAAAAAATTATGTAACATGAATTTTTATTAAAATATAATCATATTCTTTTAAATGTATTCTATATATCACATTTAATAATTACTACATGATAAAATTTAGGATGGATCTTTTTAAATATAAACTTCAGAAACATGATTCAATTAATTTAATATATTTAACTTAATTAAAAATGTAATTCAAAATTAGGTTAATCATGCTGTAGCATTTTTTAAATTTTGTTCTACATTTAAAATAAATATATAAAAATAATCCCTCTGTCTCAGGAGGTGGAGATGTGTTAGTCTACACTTTTGATTAACTTTACACTTGGATTTTGTGAATAGCCAAAAGTAGTAAAGTTACTCAGAGTATGAGTAAGTTAGACATGTAAATTACTAACAAGTGTAAGTTACCTTTGTGAATAGCTTCAACGTTTTTAGAATAAGAACAAGAAAGATTGTTCTGGGAGAAACCTAGAGCTTTAAAAATAGCATGTTTCTGGTTAGGAAGCCAGTGCAGAGAATGGCAGATGCCCTAGGTAATTTAGTAGATCCCGTAATAATAGTGGGACTAAAAGAGGATCTTTGTGGAACTCCCTATACTATAGAATTAGACATGAAGTGAAATTAGCCAATGGTACTCTGTACTGTTGCAAAAGTGGCTCTGTGTCACCAGAGCTCTACATTGCCAAACCTGGGATTCCATTTTACCAACAATTCCCGTCACGTGCATTAGCAATATTAATTATTTAAAGCGAGCCAAGTCCATTGGCAAATCAGCGTATATTGAAGGCCTTTGGAAGACAACAGAACCTGGGTAGAGTCTGCCATATTTGAGTAAAACATTCCCAATAGTGTATTAGACTGTATTATTGTCCAATGAGGAACCGTTAAATATTCAATGTTCCTTTCTTGGGTCTTTTGGTCCTGCCTACCAAACAGTGCAATCTATGCAGTTTAGAAAGACCTATTGTTGGCTTACCAAGCCCACCCATAACTTACCATTGGATGGCTTTAGTGTCATTGTTTTTGTTTGTTTATTCAATAGATTTTCATGACCCATTTTGTCCATCTTGTGTGTGTCTCCCTTAGAGCATATTCTTTATACCATCCCTATTGATTGGCTGACTTATATTCTTCTATTGCTCAACTATAGGGAACTACTTTTTCTTTTTGGTGAAGATCTCCTTGAGAGTGCATGTGTTTTCAGCTCTCTCCCTTGTGTTTCTCCCACTCAAACACACACTCCCCTTCATGCTCGACTTGCCATCTCTCTCGTGTGTTGCTCGCTCTCATACATGTGCTTCTCCCCTGCCTTCCCCTCTGTGTTGCTCTCTCGTGTGCTTCTCCTGCAACTCTCCATGTTAACCTCTCCCTTATGCACCAATTTTCCATTCCTCCTTCCACCCGGTTTTAAGTGTTTTATTTCAGTCACCAACTCGCGATTGCTTCCTACACCACGCTCTCTCCTCCGTACACCCACAGGGTTTTTTTGAAAAAAAGAATTTTGGAGGACACAGCAGCAAATTTCTGCCAACCCTTTCACACTACTCCAACTTAATTTTTTTCTTACTGACTAATGTTAGATCTGTAACTAAAAAAAACAAGCATTGGCATAGCCAATAGGTCTCGCCTTTGGACCTTATGAGTGTTTAGATATCCAGCACAATATCCTTGGTGCAACAACATCAAGTGTTGCATGGCTAAACACTTATAAGGTCCCAAAGGTGAGACCTATTGGCTATGCCAATGCTTGTTTTAATGGGTGCCTGTGTTCTTGTTCGGAACACAGGCTTTCATTGAAATCAATGCGAGTCTGACCGAACGATGTTGGGAAGCATCCTAATCAGTCGTTCGGACTCGCATGACCCGATTCGTACAGAAATGATTCCAAGACCGATTCGTTGGAACAGTTTCTGAATTACATCGTAATCGGCCCCTTAGTTATTAATACACATATGCATACATGCAACAATCTCCTTGTCTAATGCAAGTCCTGTACTGTATCCAATATCGATAGCCATAATTGAAATGTAAAAGTGTCATGCATATGTGCTCATACTGATCAGTAATCAAGGTGAAACAAACACACCTGTAGTAACACATGGCCCAAAATATTTTAACATCAAACAGTTGGTGCAAGTGGCCATTACTATGATGAATGTCTGCATGTAAATTCAAACAATCATCAAATACAATGTTAACCAGTGCATTCACTTAACAAAGTAACATGAAACTAATCAGCTGTAACAACTGTCATCATGGGAAAGACAATTAAGTACTTCAAATTTACCCAGAAACATTGTAGGATTAAAATAATTGCTAAGGAAAAATAATACCAGAACAGAACATAAGGACTGTTGTGCCATGGACTCAGCTTGCCTCCTATATAACTGCTAAAGGGGACCTCCTCAGGAAGGGTCATCTAATGGGAACAGCAGGCACCTTCAAGATCGTACCTGTGAGGGGGGGGTCAGGTTTGGGAGGCGTGCCCTTGAGTTTGTGAGGCATGCCCTTGGGTTTGGAAGGGGTGACCTTGGGTTTGGAAGTAGTGCTCTTGGCTTTGGAAGGCATGCCCTTGGGTTTGGGAGGGGTGTCCTTAGGTTTGGGAGGGGGACTGTGGTTTTGGGAGGGATGCTCCTGGCTTTTTTAGGGATAGGTTGGGATTCTGAAGGGGTGAATGACCATTTGTCAGGGGTGGACTGGGATGTGGAAGGGGTGGTTTGGGGTGTGGGTAGGGTTAGGGCAAAGGAAAAACTTGGATCTTCAATGGGAAATTTGTTAGGCTGTTGGGGAGGGAGTGGGGTTTGGGAGGTAGAGTGAGTGACAGTGTCTGATGTGCATGTGTGTGTTGAGGGTGCATGTGCCTGTGGGTCTGGTGTATGTTGCGTTTGTTTGGGTGATATAAGTATCTGTTGTTTGTGTGACTGGGAGCATCTGTGTTTCTTGGGTGTGTATTCTAAGCTACTTGTGTCAGTGTGTTGTCATGTTTTGTAGAGCTGCTGGGTGTGGTAATGGTAGATGTAGTGGGTGTGGTGCATGTGTGTGTGGTGGTAGGTGTGCTGCCTGTTGGTGTGATGGTGGTGGGTGTGGTGCATGTGTGTGTGCTGTCTGTTGGTGTCCTGGTGGTGGGTGTGGTGCATGTTTGTGTTGTGGTGGGTGTGTTGTCTGTTGGTGTGCATTCTGAGGGTGTGGTGCATGTGTATGTGGTGGTGGGTGTGCTGTGTGTTGGTGTGCTATTTGTGGATGTGCTGCATGTGTGTTTGGTGCTGGGTTTGCTGTCTGTCGGTGTGCTGGTGGGTGGGTGTGTATTTATGTTTGTATGAGTGCACAAGTTTATTTTTGTGGTGTTTCTGTTTGTGTGTTTGTGTGCTGCTTGTGTCTGAGTGGGTGCATGAAAACATGTGAGTGTGCATTGGACAGGGCTTGGATTAGGGAATTAGGATGGGGACAGGGTGGGAGGTGGGACAGAAGGTTGGGATGGCTGGGAAGCTGCGGTGAATAAGGAGGCCCAAGCTTGAAATGACTTCTGTAGGACAGACATACCACTATGAATGCATTCCACGTAAGCTGCCATTTCTTGCATATGGCAGTCTGCCCTACAGCGATGCTCCGGGGGAGGGCAATAGCCTCCTTGTTCAGTGCAGCCAGGGAAACAGGGACAGGGGGGTAGGTGCCTACAGCAAGAGATCCCACGCCTTTTAGTAGACCTGGGTTGGCCAACTGGGGGGGAGCAAGAGGGATGGTGGAGATGTTACTCTGGGCGACAGACAAGGATGTAGGTGTAACATGAGCATTAGGGCCCCCCATCACTAATAAGTGCTCACTGGAGGAGGCCTTCGAAGAAGATGTAGTGTCACCAGTGGCCTACATTGCACTCTCCTCACACTCCGGGTCCTGGGTCTCTCGTCAGTACTGGAAGCACTGTGGCCAGATGCTTTCTCACCTACATTTGGACCTTCTCCTTTGCCTGCTCTGGTTGATGCTGAAATGACATATACAATGGTGTTATTAAATCTGTGTAGATAGAACAGATCATTATCTTTCACCCAAAAAAGTTACCAAGTTGTCAGATTACATCTGCTGTTATGTTCCCGGGTTAGGCCCATGCAGCAAAGCAGCTTATTTCTTTCATTGTCCCATTTTTCATAATAACATTTCAGCTGTGACTTTTGCACATATTTTGTGCACAATAATGTCGGATTAGTTTCTCTGAAATTACTTTGTTTACACATCTAGGTTCGCACAAGATTATCACGATTCCTTGAACATCATGTAAAAGGCCCTTCAACTCAATATGTACTAATGTTGTTCTATCTTCATCCATGGGGCGACATGGCTATCTCCATATCCATAACATCACTGATCTATACCTACATCGCAAGGCTGCTTTTTATTATAAATAACGAGCATCCCAAAAGATTAGTAGAGGAGGCACTTCATCTGATCTGAGGGTCCCTGAATGTTGAGACTTCACCAAGCAGTAGTCTGACATCTCTTTGAGGAAGTGTCCAGTTCGTGACCAAGACAGGCCCCTACATTCTCTCTCACCTAGTAATGGGTTTGGCCTGTCCCTTTGGGTGATTCTTGGCTTCACACCTACACACACTTTAGGTATACTTAGAGTAGGGTTCACATCGTAGGAGTGCACCTGATTATTACCTTGTTTTATATGCCTGCATATATACACTGTTTTAGCACCATGGTAGATCTATATCTACTATTCATGCTTTTGGTGCTTGCAATCACTTTCATCTGCTACTGTGTATTGATTATCGCAGCACATGTATTCTATATAAGAACAATGCTGGTTCAATAAATATATTTAACATGTCCCACTGTGTATTCTCTGTATACTTCTCTGTGAAAAAGTAAGCACGAATGACTGAGCGAAAGGTTCTGATCTGTTTCCATGATCCCTGAGGACTCAGGGTTGTCATGTTCAGTTGTTGCCAGAAGCCATTCGCTCCCCGGTAAGGTTAGGTGAGCTTACAGTGACACTGTGAACTAGCTGGTCTCTAGGCCAACATATCCTGCGGGATGTCTGGAATCAGTCTAGGCACCAAGACCTTAGTTTATGTTGTCCAACAAACGCGCAGGTCCTACGGACTGGTAGGAACTACATGACATGGCGCCACCAACATTGCTTGGGTTCTTATTCAACAGTCTATCTCAGTAGTGCTTTTCTCAGAAACCCCTACTCACCTCCAAGCCGAAGACGTCCGTGGTGGGAAGGGAAATCCGCCTCAGCTGAGTAGGTAGACCCTATATATTAACTGTAGGTTAATTCAAGCTTGTAGGATAAGAATTCTCCCACATCGTGCTAACCCTATCACCATAAATTGAATGCATTCCTTTTCATTTAACAATAACTGAACAAGGTGAGGACATTGAAGAACAAGTAGTTGCTCTAAATATTACATTGTCGTGTAGTTCCTATAAAACCTATACAGGATCTGCGCGTTTGGACGCTAATACTGGCCATGTTGCTCCGTCTCTTCCGAGTAGACCCAGTCTTATTCTATTTCTTGTATGTGGTAGGGCACCTTTAAACCAGTATAAATGTTCTTGGTAAGTGAGTGGAATTTCAATGTCCTCGTACGGACAATATTCGTTTGGTATTTCATCTTCTGTGTAGTAATGAAATGTCTTTGTTAATGCATTCGCCTTTGGGAATGTAACGCATGAATAGAATACCTCTGTTCTAAATTATGTGTGTGCCTCAATCACAAATGTTACCTACCCACCCCTATATGTTAAACCGTATGCTGCTAGTTTTAGGGTGGTGGCAGTTCTAACATTTTCTGAAATGTGTTTTGCATCTGTATCTTCTTCTTCTCCTGAGAGATTTAATTGAACCACACGATCTTCCTGTACAGTCATTGTTTTTAGTAAGAAGAGCCTTTCAAGGGAACTGAGATAAGGTGTTTATGCAGAATAGGAACAATGTGTCCTTCAAGCTTGATAAACCAACAGCCAATACATAGGATTTTTGCCTACTCAGCTGTGGCGGAGTTTGTACCCTCCCACTCCAGATGTCTCTGGGGAAATTTGAGTAGGGGTCTCTGAGAATAGCATGATTGAAATACTCAGATTTGACTTTTAAATAAGTACCCAACCAATGTTGGCGGCACCATGTTGTGTAGTTCCTGTAAAACCTATACAGGATCTGTGCGTTTGGACAACATACACTGCAGGATTGGTGTCAGACTGATTCTAGACACCCCCACCGGGTATGTTGGCCTGTGTACCAGCTAGCTCACAGTGCCACTAGAAACTCCTCTTACCAAGGAGAGAATAGTTATTGGCAACTATTGAACATGACAACCCTGATCCCTCAGGACCATGGAAACAGTGTACTACTTTTCATTCAGTCACTCTTGCTCGCTTAGTCTCAGAGAGATACACTGAATAAACAGTAGGGACATTTTTAATAAGTATTTATTGAACAGTCATTACTCCAGTGTAAAATAGGTGTGCTGAAACAATCATTAGACAGTAACAGATATAGATGATTAGGAGCACTAGGAAAGTAAAAGGATGGTAGAGTTCTACTATCTTGCTACAAGCATAAATACAGGTGACTACATAAAATACATGACAATAAAATGCGTACTCCTATGATGCTACCCTAACTAGATGTACCTAAGTGTACCTAGCATGTATGTAGGTGTTAAGCCAAGAATCCCTCTAGGATAAAGTCAACCCCCATTACCTTAAGTGAGAAACTGTGGGACCCCGCCCTGGTCTCGGGTTGGACACCCCGCAAGGGATGTCAGACCACTGCGAGCTGGAGTATCTGCATGCAGGGGCTTCAGCGTCTTGCCTCAGTGTGTCAGCAGGGAAGGCCTGATCTCTGACTATCTCAGCAAGATGTGATGTATATATACCCGAAGGTATCCACAGGGGTTCTACCTTGCTGTGCCACTGTCGGACTTAGGATGACGTCGTGAATGAACCTTGTACATAGTTATTATGCAGGAGATGGTAGTCCATCTGAGTTTCCAAGATTCCAAGGATCCTCATGCATAATGTATGAGGCTATTGTTCAGGGGAAACCCCACGTTCTGTAAGCAGTACTGTAACTAGGCAAATGGTCAGTCCTAGCAGTCCGTTATGTATGTAGTGTAGGGATGAATATAGGTGAAAGGTTGGGATGTTACCCAAGCCTATATTGGGGCACCTATATGGAATATAACAACATAAAACTGCAGACAGACAGTTACTGTGAAACTACTACAATTTGGCTTCCTGGCAACGGGTGGAGACGTTACCTTCAAGGTTGAGGCACACAAATCATTCAGAACAGAGGTATTCTACTCTTGGATTACATTCGCACCTGAGGATGCTTGCACAAAATTGTTTCACACTTACATTGAAATGAATACTTTCCATATGTGGGCATAGAAATCCCATTAACTTACCAGGATCACATGAATTGGTTTAAAGGTGCCCATCCCCATTCTACAGAAAAAGTGAGACTGGGTCCGCTCAGTAAAGACTGAGCAACCTGGACGGTCTTAGCTGCGTATACACAGCATCCTAATGTTGAGTGTTAGATGTCACAGAACTATGCCCATCACACAGTTTATTATGCGAACACTGACAGTTGCACAAGCTGCACAACCACAATTGACTACAACAGGTGTCAGCCCACAAACACTGAACACCTTTATGGGAAAGATTCCCACCACTCGGGAGCAGATTCTGTTCTGGATGGCACAGAAAATTGGTGAGCTTGAAGAGGTTTTCCCCCATAAGGGACCGTAGGAAAAACACAAAATATTAACAGTTTGCTTGCTGATGGGGATGGCTCCCCTAGTGGAAGATTGTGCCGCCTGGGGTACAGTCTTTTCTGCCGTTTATACTAGAGCCCATGGTACCCCTTCTATATCAGTTCTACCTGAAGTACTGAAACAAGTACAGAATGAGTACGGGGAAGCACTGGCCTGGACATAGGGATGAAACTGGTAGGGAACTTTGACACAGTATCCTCTATATTGCTAGGTAACAAAATGGGGAGGCAGCAGCATTGACTATATGCCAACGCCTAAGGGAATTCACTCCTGCACAGCAGGACCGAGAATTAACTAAAATTATTGAAGAAACCTATGTAACGCTGGGTAGAGATCATTTGGGATTCAGACCTGGGAAACCAACAGTTAAGGGTAATTCTGAAAAGGATAAATCCAAACAAGCAGCCATTTCTTCCCCCAAAAAATGGGACAATAAACAAAAAATATTACAAAATAAAACACAATCTCAGGGTGTGTCTCCTCAACCGAAACCCACTGTTAAAAAGTATAATCTGAGAAACCTTGAAAATATTAGAAAGTCTGACAGGTATCAGGATACTGATACACGTTTCTCTCGATCCTTTCAGGATTCATCCAATACACGTTCGGAGAGAGGCGGGCGGTCAGATCGCACATCAGAAGAGTGAGTGAAGCCAAAAAGGGAGACACATCACACTTCAGACTACATCATCAAAAAAGAAGACAAACAAAAGACTCCTAAACCTCAATTCAAAAATAAGAAGGTGGCTGGGATTAAAATAAGACATGCCCAGACTTCTGAGGACTCTGTTTCTGAATGGGGAAAGGGCAGTGATGATACTGGACAGCAAGGCAGAAGTCACAATAGCTCACCGGAACCTGATGGATTATCTGGTGGCAGTAGTGATGAATGAACGTATCACGGTGGAAACACCTGATACAAGGGTAAGTGTCCCCCACAGGTTACATGAGATAACACTGCAGATGGAGGGCAACGTACCCAGTACAGTTAAGAATCTCTTTTGAGAGAACCTGACTTATGGTTACGATATTCTTTTGGCTGAAAAGGATTGGCCACCTGAGTTCGTAATGGAGTGCCCAAGGGGGAAAACAGTAATTTTACCTGCTTTCCGTGACCTCATTCCAGAATCAATTAATCATTCATATGCCAAGGAGTGGGTGTTAGCGCTTTCTCCTGCACTTTACTGCAATCATGTTGGGTGGGATGATGAGTCTCCTCATCATGAAATCCCATTAAAATCAATACCTCAACCCAAGAGCCAGTACCCAATAAAACATGAAGCTAAAAAACAAGTTAGGGAAATCCTAGAACAACTGAATACCAGGTTGTAATAGAAAATTGCACTTCGTCCATGACTAATCCATTGTTTCCCATAATGAAACCAGATAATTCATACTGTCAAGTATTAGATTACAGACATTTAAACACATCCACATATACATTGGCAGTTCAAAATGCAGACAGTGCCGCACTAATGTATAACATTGTGCAGAAGAAATACAAAACAACACTAGATATCTCAAAAGGATTTTTCTGCCAGAATATAGCGCCTGGAAGCAGATACTTCACAGCATTCTCGGTGCTAGGGTCTCAGCGGCAATTTCATTGTTTACCACATGGGTATAAGAATAGCCCCAGGCTGTTTTAAGCAAGAGTGACAGAGTTACTTCAAAATGTTGATGAGGAGGTATTGTCCTATGTAGATGATATCTAGCTGCCCGAGGATGAATTAATGGAACAGTTGGCTAGAGTGAACCACATAATTCTTGGGTTTGCTCACTTGAGTTACAAATGTTATTTCAAAAATCAAAAATTGCCCACCTTAATGTCTTGTTTTTGGGATACGAGTTGTCAAGTGAAGGCAAAAGTCTTGCAGCACATTTTTTAGAAAAATATGCACTACTCCAACCTCCAAAGAATCTGAAAAGACTACAATTCATTTTAGGATTCTTGAATATTGGCAGAACATACATTTTAGATCATGCAGAATGAGGAAAACTGTTCTACGACTTGATTAGAAGTGATTTTTTAATCAACCATTGGACAGAGGAACATACAAATATTTTATTTTACGTACAAGCTGATGTGATAGCTTCCAAACATCTGCACATACGTTTAAACACAACATTGGTGAAGTGAAGGTAAATATTGTTGCTCATTTAGGGGCAGATTTACAAGCCCCTTGCCCCTCCATGCGCCGGCATTGCGTCACATTTTTTGATGCAACGGCAGCGCAAACAATACGGCCAATTTACAACATGACGCATCCAGGGAGATGCGTCACGTTGAAAAGCCCTGCGTCACATTATACCTGCGCCAGGTATAATGTATGCAGGGTGGGCGTTCCCAAGCAAAAAGCCATGTAGAACTGATGCAGTGAAATTTACAACATTTCACTGCGTCACTCTACCACTTCACTGCTTCAAAATCGCTACGCCTGCTCAGACCAGGTGTAAGGAATGACGCAGGGCTTTTTGTATGGGAGTCACCTATCTGTTGTGGCACATTGCTGAAGTTGCGTCAATTTCATGAGCAACTCCAGCGATGCGTCACTTTTTTGCCAACAGATGAGTCAGTATTTCTGACGCATCTGTTAATCCTTGCGCCATGGAGCACTGTATTGTAAATACAGCACATCCATGGTGGCGCAAGGACATTTGGCGCTGGTGCCAGGAAACTGACGCATCTATGCAGATGCGTCAGTTCCTTGTAAATCTGCCGCTCAGTGAGCACCTATACTATGCTCCTGTTACCTTATTACACATGGTTTGACTTTTGAGTCAAGATGGCTAGTTTGACGGAGTTTTAATGTATTACTGAAGAGATAAAACTGCATCAAATGCATCAAATGCTGAATAATATGGGGGGCGTGGATAACCAGGCCAAGATGGTGGACACTTCCTTCTGTGCTCCTGTCCATCCCACTCCAGCACGACCGGAGTCCTTGGTGCTGGCAGTGCTCAAGAGTGCATCCACGCTTGCCAGCACTCCCTAATCCTGCAGGGAGACTTTTGCTGCGATTCGAGCCCCTCCTCCGGGCTGCCACAGCCATGGTGGGCCTCAGCCATGCCCAAGGCCTTCGGCCCACACATCGCAGGCCCTGCCTCTTTCTGCTCCTCCTGCCCACATGGATTTTGAGTCACTTTGCAGCGGGCCCTCGGGGAACAAAGGTGAGGCTGCATGACACCCCCAAGAGGGACTTTCTTGGTAGAAACACCCGGCTGTCCCAGTGCCCTCAGAGGGACACTCTTGTGGTGTCAGCCATGGCCCAACTTCTCCCTGTACTGGGATTCAACTGCAGCAGCTGCATGGACCATTTGTTTGGGGCTGCATGGCCCACCATGCAATTGGTGTGCTTTCTCTTTCTCCCGTACTGGGACTGGCCCAGCCTAGCTGTCCTGGGGGTCCCAGGGGACTTATTTGAACAGCGGTCACAAAGGGGTGACCAAGGCCAATACACTGACTCCCCCATAGGGTATTGCTGGTGGCGCTCAGAGGGAGACCACTTCACCTGGTTTTCCCCATTTCAGGCTGCCTGCAAGGTGCATGGGACCTTCCACTGCTCCATGACTGCAGATATGGGCCCCCCCTCCTAGAGGCACGGACTTTCTTTAACCCCCCAACCCAGAGGCACCACATGCTGCCTTTCAGTTGTGGGCCCATCCCCCCTTAACGCTCACCCCCTAGGACATCTCCTGGCTGCTTGTACTGCCCCTCCTCTTTTCACTCATTTCTCCTGGCAGGGGGGAAAATCAGGCCAGGCTAGAGTGCTGCTGATCCTGACAACCTGCATGCATTTGCTTTTGCCACACCCAACTTCACCTCAAAATGATGCTAAAATGCTGTGCATGCCATCATATAGGAAACCCCCCTTTCTTTCCGGCGTTCCTTCTGTGAGTCACCAAGGGCCACGACAAACCCTCTGTCTCTCACTCCCAGGTTAAATTTGACAGCTACACGGCCCCACAACATCTCCCCAGGGATCCTAGATGGCTCCACCAGACCACCATAGCCTGTCCTCGAACCCCAATAGCTCTTATGACATCCTTCAGGCTATTGAAGCCACTCGTTCCGTGCTGGAAACTAAAATCAGCAAGGTGGGTGTGGAGGTCTCCTTTCTGCACCAGGAACTCAGGGGAGTGGTAGACAGAGTTACAGAGATGGAGGATAGAGTGGCAAAGCTGGAGGACACTATCAAAGAAGTGAAGTCCCGGTCCATCGTCTTTTGATGACGTCCACGGAATTGGAGGCCCAGGTGGAGGATGCCGAAGGCCAATCCCAACACTGCAAACTGTGCTTTGTGGGATTCCCCAAAGGCTTCAAGGGACAATCCCCAGAACACTTCCTTGAGATATGGCTGACCTCCTGGCTGCCCGCCTCCTCCATCTACTTACTTTGTGGTGCAGAGAGCACACCGCTTCCTTGCTTGGCAGCCCCCTCCCGGTGATCCATCTCATCCCTTGATAGCCAAATTCCTGAATTATCAGGATCAGAACACAATTTTCCAAGAGTCCCTGAAGGCAAACAACCGCCATTATTAAGGCACTAGTGTGCTGATCTTCCGGGACTACACCTGTTCGGTACAGCAATCATGAAGGACATATGATAACATCAAGTAATGGCTCTGCCCTATGGGACTCCGGTAAATGCTACTCTTCCCTGCACGCCTTAAGCTATTCCATGACTCACAATTGTATTTTTTCAATTTCCCAGGGAGGCCCTCTCATGGACTTTTGAACAACTCCCCTTGAAATGCACCATCCCACCCCAGTATGGCACCTCAGACATGGAAGGGAAGGACACTGGTCTTGCTCCCAGGAAATGCATGAGATCAAAACACTGCGACCATCAACACACCCGAAGTATCCCTTCCTCGTACCCTGAGTTGGACAAGGGGAGACCCACTGTGACATCCCTCCCCCCAGTGCTCCACCAGAGGACTGGACCCTCCCGAGGGATATTTGATCTGCCCCGTGACTCTACCTGACCATATTCACATGACTGCTGCCAGCACCACTATATCCTTTTACCAGTTCTGGTTTGTTTGGGACAGATTGGGACTCAGTGGGCTATTCTTTGTTTTGTTTTCCACCTAGTTATTAGTTGTTGGTTGTAAAGGCAACAAAGGCTTTTGGGGTGGAAGCGTGGGGATGAGGAAGTTTTGCTGAAGAGCTTCCAAGTTTTTTTTGTATTTTGTTTTCTTATTGTATTGTTTTTTTTCAGTTTATCTCTGCACTCTGAGCCCACCTTATCTTGCCTACCCCTATTTCATGCACCCCCCCATGACCTACACTCAACACTGATACACTGTTCACCATTCTCTGCTGGAACGTAAACCACCTCATTCACAAAATTCAATGGAGGGCTGTCTTTCAATGCCTTAAACACCACTCCCCACTAGTTGTACTCCTTCAAGAAACTCACCTCCTTGGTAACCACTGCCCTGTGCTACAATAGGGGGCTACTTCGAATTCTAGCATGATGGGGGCACAGCAGCTCCCGGGTGTTAGAAATGAGATTTCTGGTTGGCTAGGGTATGCTCCTAAGCCAAGCAAAAACCAGCAAGCTAGTCAGGTCAAGGGAGTTACACACTGAAGATAACCCCTGCTCCCCCCCTTGCTAGCTTGGCAGAGCAGTCAGGCTTATCCCAGAGGCAATGTGTAAAGCATTTGCGCAACACACTCACACAGCAGCGACACACTAGGCACACCACAAAAGAAACTCCACACAAGGTTATATAAAAATAGCCTTTGTATTATCCATAAACACATTAGAACACCATCACATATATACACTGTGCCACCAGGCACTTATCATGACTTTACAGGTATTATATAAACCAATAGGCCAATCAGGCCATTGTCATAAACATCAAATACATCACAGCTAGTGAGGACAACCAGTAACTACTGGTAAGAGTGCACTTAGCACACCACATTAGGTGTAAACCTCATAACGGTACTCAGTATAGCATATTATGCCTATACTCATCTGTGCACCCTAGTAAACACTTGCAGCAGGGCATCCATCATCAATACCTCATGCCCCCTTTAGACATATGCAGATCACCACTCGGGTGCCAACCATGGCAATTAGCCCGCAAATCATGAGAACTTCAGGCCTTAGGCATAATCATGTTCATGGAGCAGGGAAAAGGGAAAAGGGATAACACACAATCCAGTAGTCCCTCCAAAGTACCAGGAACCCTCCTGGCCATTCAGGTACTTCCCTGTAGGGGTGGCGGTGATCCATTTGACCCCCCTACCAACACGAGGCTTCCAACTAGCCCCTAGATGCATATGCAGCAAAAACAATGCTCCCAACAGGTCCGCAATGGGACCTCGGCCCACAGACATGGGCCCAAAGACTAGCGGGGCAGCCTGTCCAGAGCCCTCCAGGGCCGTGCAGACGGCTGTGGGTAATGTGCGAGTGGACGGCCTCACCTTCGCAATCCAGGCAAAGTGCCACCACAGTGGTGCTCCCGCGGTCGGATCGCTCGGGCCCTTGGAACGTTGGGCCCTGACTTCGGGAGGGCCATCAGCACACTGAGTAAAGCTTCCGCTGACTCTGCGTCTCTCTCTCCTAGGATGCACATGGAGCCCGAGAGGCTCCGTCTCGATCGTGCCACTGGCCCCACCCACAAACAGACACAGGCAGCGCGGCGGGGCTCTATTCTTCTGCACAGGAGCCCCGCCCACGACCAGGTGTCCTCCGCCTAACGTCCAGCCTGTCGTCTTCGCCTGGCTTCCGGCGGCTCCCCCGTTGCTACGGCAACCGGCCGGGAGGAGAGGGGGAGCCGCATTCCTCAGGAGCCTCACCAGCGCTTTTCCTTCCACCACGGAAGAAAGGAATACAGCGATCTTCTAGCGCTTCTTGTCGGATCCTCACAGCATGGTGCCACTTCTTGGAGAACATGACAACAGCGCTCTCCACCCGCACTGGTCAGGGAGTAGAGCCAACAGTGCCCTCCCAGGTTTTCTGCAGTGAAGCGCTCACCACATGCTCATTGTACCAATAAAGCGTCCGCCTGGCACCAAGTCCCAAAAGACACACAGGACAGAGCTGGGCACAGGCAGGCCAGCACACAGGGTCACCCAGCAGAGTGGAAGTCCTTTCAGCCACCCAGCAGGCAGCAGGTCAGTCCCTAGTGACGGTTCCTCCTGGCGCCCAGCTGTCCTCTTCGTCCAGTTCCAAAGTAAGCTCAACAGACATGGGGTCACAGCCCCAATATTTACAGTCCACAACGTCTTTGTTCTCTGCTGGCACAGGGCTCTGAGCCCAGTCCAAACCAGTTCTGATGGGCACTTAAAAATATCCTTATAGTGCACAACACTCCCCATTATAAGTGTAAGCCCTTGCCCCAATCACACCACAGGGGAGCGGAGCCATCATTGTGGAAGGCAGGCACAGCCCTATTCAGGTGCAGGTGCTACTCTTCCCACCACTCCAAAAGCTGACCAGGCCTATTCAGCCAAGTGCTGACTCATCCAGACTCTCTGGAGCCACTGCACATCCTCAGCCCCTGCCACTCCAAAGCCAGACAGTCAATACACATCCTAGCAGAGGACCAAAGACAAATAGCACACAGAAATGCCTACTTCTAAAAGTGGCCTTTCTAAAATAGTAATAATAAATCCGCTAACACCAATACGCAGCATTTATCACCAATATTCCAAACATACCAAACTTGATCACGCTACCCCTCTCATGTCAGGAATTATCACTGAAGCACATATCAGGGAATCTCCAATGCCTTTCTATGAGAGGGCAGCCTCACAGCAGTGAGAAACCAAATAGGCTGTTTGTCACTACCAGGACATTCTGCACAGTTAAGGCACATGTCCTACCTTTTACCTACATCGCACCCTGCCCATAGGGCTAGCTAGGGCCTACCTTAGGGGTGACTGATATGTAGTAAAAGGGGTGTCACAGACGTGGCAACCACTTGATGTGCCACGTCACAGCTGCAGTAAACTGCGCGCACAGGCCCTGCAGTGGCAGAGGCATGAGACAGGTTTGAAAGGCTACTTTGGTGGGTGGCCAAGCAGCGCTGCAAGCCCACCAGTAGCATTTAATTTACTGGCCCTAGGTATATGAGATACCACTGTACAAGGGACTGACACGCAAATTAAATATGCCAAACAGGTGTAGACCAATCTTACCAAGTTTACCATAGAGAGCACATGCACTTTAGCACTGAACAGCAGTGATAGAGTGCTCGGAGTCCTAAAACCACCAACAACAGGTCAGAAAAAGTTCAGGAGGAACCTGCAAAACAGGGCCAAGTCCAACACTGGGGCTCTGCCATTCTCCTCCACAAATGTCTCCCACTTCTTGTAGCACGCTCAAAGTGTGACGCCCTCCGCTGGTGGAGGTTGATATGGAGGGTGTTCATTGGATGATTGCTTCCATTTATGCCCTATCATGCTAGTGTCCTCTACACGAGGAATCCTTCTGCTCATCGTACATATAACCTAGCCGCTTTAGCCACCTCTTTTGCCCTCTATGACTCCTAGCACCTACTTCATCCCGAGGCCGAAGAATACACTTTATACTCTCACTTTCATAAGTCCCACGCTAGGCTTGACTATCTCTTTATACCTTCCACTGACACCATCAGACCGATTGATGCTCATATCCTCCCACATGCAATGACAGACAATGCCCCTATCACTTTGACCTTCAGGTCCTCCAGACATCTGCAATGCAGCCATTGGAGCCTCAGTGCATGGTAGCTCACCGACTATGATTTTGCGGATTTCCTTCAGACACAAATCTCTGACTACTTCAACATTAATAGACCTTCACCCTTCATGGCCATATAATCTACTAGCAATCAGTCACCCACTCCTGTAGACTCAAGGAGGTCTCGACTAAGGCTGGGTGGAGTTCGCAGAGTTCTGCTATGCAAAAAAAACTCCACCGCGCTACGTGGAGCGCTGCAAGCGGCAGAGTGTGTTAGAAAAATGCAGTCAGCTGTAATTTTCAGTGCCAAGTGTTTGTCCGCGCTGTGAAATGATCATTAGCGGCACAATGCACAGCGCAAGTGGGCGCTGCTTCCTTTCGGCAGCTTTCTCAATGCGAACAGATGGTTTCTCAATGCAAGCGGTCACGAGCATACGCGGCCACTCGCATTGAGAAATCCGACCGCCTCCGTTGAGAAATCTCACCGGGAGGTTGATTTCCCCCGCTCACTCTCACCAACTTGACGTTGACGAGCGCAAATGAGGAAAAATCGCACGGGGAGGTGGATTTTCCTCGCTCACACTCGCCAACTTGATGTTTTAGAACTCCACATAATTCAGAGTGCACAAAACTCCACAAACTCTGAAAACGGATTAGAGTTCACCACCCAGGCTTAGTCTCGACCATTGTACATGACCTCCACTTAGCCGACGAGGCCTACGCAGCTAACCCCAACACCCATGTTAAACATGTGACATTTAAAATGGTTTGCACTCGACAGAAGTAGCTGGACACTGCGACCCCTGCTCACATTGCCTTGCAGGATCGGATCTATGAAGTTGGGAATGAGGCTGGGAAGCTCTTACGTTGACTGGCTAGCTGAGATCCTGTCCTCCGCCTGATCCCTTCCATTGTCATGGAGACGGGTTGAGAGGTAGCTGACCCAGGCTCAGTAGCACAAGAGTTCGCCCATTGTTTTACCTGCCTCTATGCTGATCACCCAAAATACCTGAGGCTGAACACCTCTGTCTTATTGTGGAGGATCTAATTCTTCCTCAACTAGCTTACATTTCTAGGCGAGAACTGGACTAACCCATTACAGCAGATAAAATCACGATGGCCATAGGGGCACTCCCAACCAGGAAGACAGCAGGCCCTACTTGCAATGTACGAGGAATTGCTAAGGATGGGCAAACTCCCTTATGGTCTTTGTGGTACCATGATCTCTGTCATCCTTAAACCACAAAAGCCCCCCAGGTAATGTGGATCCTACAGGCCTCTCTCCATTCCAAGATTCTGGCCAAAGTCCTTCCAAACCGACCAGTAAAAGTCATTACATCCCTTGTGCACCTGAACCAAAATGGCTTGATGCCAGACCGCAGCACTCTACACTTTCTTTGTAGGTTACACAACATGATTGTCCTCTCTCAGGGCATGATGAACCATCAAGAGCTAGTCTCCATTGATTTAAGAAATGCCTTCATATTAATTCAATGACAATTTTTGTTTTGCCTGCTGGAGCGGATGAACTTTGAACCTATCTTTCGCTGCTTGGTAAAAACACTCTACTCGAACCCCTGGGCAAGAGTCCGGGTCAATGGGGCAACTTCTCCGACCATTTCCACTGGCCAGGGTAAGCGTCAGGGCTGCCTTCTCTCGCCCCTTTTTTTTGCACTCACCATCGATCCTTTGGCAGAATGGATCCGGTGGGACACAGAACTATGTGGTTTCCAGTGGCCTAACGGCCACGAGGACCAAGTTTCACTCTATTCTGATGACTTGCTTGTTTATGTGAGCGACTCTGAGACCTCAATCCCCTGTCTCTTACACATGCTACAGGTTTATGCTGATGCTTCTAGCATCCCTGTGAACAGGTCTAAATCTTCTTATATCCCCCCAGCCCTCCAGGATGACATGCGGTCCATGACCCTGTTCCAGTGGTCCACAGAACACTTCCACTACCTGGGGATACATATCACGTTCTCACAACAGCAATCCTGGGACCTTAACATCACACCTCTCATTGCTACATCCAGAAGGGACATGGCCCATGGGCCACTCTCCTCCTTAATGTGGCCGGGAGAGGTGCATTAATGAGATTCCTCTACACCTTGCAGAACTACCCTCACACCATACCCCCTCTCTCTTCTGTAAGCTACAAGCTGAAGTGACACACTTTATTTGGACTGGGGGCCTGCCATGCATCTCTTTCCGTAAGTGTGTTGTATACCCCTATGAGGATGGAATGGGGTTCTCTGACCTTCACTTATATTATTGAGTCAGCCACCTTCTCCCCATCACCTACTGGTTCTTTGCTGATTGCCGGGACCACACCATTGTGGTAGAATTTGTAAAGTTGGAACACCACAGTACCTTTAATTTACTCTATGGTCACACCATTCCCACAACCCTTTCCCCGGTCACTCACTCTTATCTGCTTTCCTTGCACCAATCTCTGAAGTGAATTAGATGGCATAGGGTCCCGACGACAATGACACCGCTTTGGGTTGGGTCCAGGCTCCCCACTCTGCCGCACCGGAGGGCTTTAGGGCATAGAATTCTATTAGAATCACAATGCTGGGGAAGGTATGGCAGGGCACGGCCATGTGCATGTTTCAACATGTCATCACAACCATCACAATGTTTAAGTCAGCATTTTCCTGCTTTCTGCCATTATAACATGCCCTTGAGGCCTCCCTAGACCCCTTAAAGCCTCTTCCTCAATCCAATCCCCTGGAGGCACACCTGCTAGATTCACATCTTGTTTAGAAGGGTGTATCCTGCCTTTATTGCTCATTGCTGAATAATACTCCAGATCCAATGATTACCCCCAGGAAACGTTAGGAGAGAGACCTGGGCCCTTTGGACGACGAAGACTGGGTTGAGGCAAAAATGGCCCCTAGATAAATTGCGATGTCGATGAGACTCTGCCTCATCCAACTGAAATATCTCCACCACGTCTATAACAGTCTTTCATGGTTGCACGGCATGGGGGGTACTGTACCACCACATTGTTGGTGGTGCCGGCACCCAACGGGCTCCATCTTCCATGTGGCCTGAGACTGCCCTGGCATCCAAACATACTGGTCATACATTTGTTCTACTTTTTCTCACGTCATTCACAGACCAGTTCCATTGGATCTGAAACTGATTCTCTTGGGTCTGCTGGGCACTTGGGTGGGACCCGCAGCACCTGGCTGCTGGTTGTAGAGGGTGTCATTGTTGACAAAAACAGACGTTGCTCGGCATTCGTAATCTCAACATGCTCTGCTTTTTCTCGAATGACAAGCGGGATGGACTTTGCTGCTAGAGAGAAGAAACATGTTTATAAATCCAGGGCAAATACCATCAGATATGGGGTACTGGATGTCTTACTCTGAATCGCTCCCTTCAATGGGGTGACCTTTTTGATGTATACTTCTACCCTTTTGACCTTGCGGGTACCGTGAGTTTAGATTCAATGCACCTCTATTGTTCTTGTAGGTTAAAAATATGTTTCTGTTTGTTACGTTCTCTAAAATTAATAAAAAGATTTATAAAAATAATATGAATAATCCATCAGCCATTATCAGCAAGGAACTGCTAATGGTGTTTGTGCAGAAATAATGTGCAAAAACGGGAGGCAATAGCATTACTACATGTGTTTCTAATTCGCTAGTTAAAGTCAAGAATATTTAATTTAGGATTTACCAGATGATTTACAACAATACTATAAGGGTGTTGAAATATTAGCTTTATCTGGGATTCTTGAGGAGTACCCATATCGTTTTTCTCTTTGTTTGCACACTTAGAGGCATATTCACAAGGACCTACCGCCGATTTACCCCCACCTTAACCCATCAAAAGTGGAGATAGATTTAACATCCCATTCACAAGCGGGTGCAAACTGCAGACATCGCCAGTATTCCCGCGATAACTGCCCCAAAACTTATCCCCAGGGAGGACACCACCAACTAACCCTAATGAGATGCAGAGTAGGCGTTCCCGTACAAAAACACACGAAAACACCACAACACCACTTTCACAACGAACTGCCAGATCTGCGATGCGTGTCAAAACCACGCGATAAGCCGCGGTAGCAGCAGGTATTTAACACCTGCCTTCTGCTGGTGTAAAGCCTGACGACTACCTGCAGTAGGCAACGGAGCCCCGCGCACAGCCACACCCGAAGAACAAACGACGCCATGGAGCTACTCATCATGCAGCTTGGAGCCCCAACAGGGCACAACACCTACCGCCACCACCCCCAGGACCGCCACCACCCCAGGACCCGGACCCGCACCCCCCTGGACCACCACAGAGGCAGCACAGAGTAAGACAGCGGACCTACCGAAAACGCACCAGTCTCACAGACCTAACGCCCGAGGAAGTCATCGCCCACTACAGGCTCAAAAGGACAACCATCATCCGCATCATGACCCACATCGCCCACAGGTTGACGGTCCCAACCCAGCGGAGAACCAACATCCCTCCGCAGACAAAGCTGCTGGCTGTGCTGCACCTGTTGGCCTCTGGTACCTTCCAACCAACAACTGCCAGAGTTGGAGGAGTCTCACAGCCAGCCCTATCAAAGTTCCTCACACCTGTCCTGGATGCCATCATCAGCTTCATACCCCAGTACCTTCACTTCCCCCACACTGCGCAGGAACAGCTGGAGACCAAGCAAGGCTTCTACGCCTTTGCTAGCTTCCCACACGTGTTGGGGGCCATTGACTGCACACATGTCCCACTTGTGCCCACTGCGGATACTGCACACCACTACCGCAACAGAAAGCACACGCATTCCATCAATGTGCAGGCAATAGTGGACCACCGGGGAATGTTCACCAATGTCGTCGCAAACTACCCAGGCAGTGTTCACGATTCCTACATCTTCCGACAGTCCATCATCAACCAGCGCTTCCAGGATGGCATCTATGGAACTGGACTGCTCGTTGGTAAGTGCCAAATCAACACACCACACACCTCAAAGCCACCATCACACAACGCACAACTGTGGGAATGCACACATGACCAAACCACATACAACATGTCAATCAACATGCCCATCTACCAGACATGACAACACAACTCCATTGGGATCCTGGGCTTCCCATGTACACAAGCCAGCCATATCATGGCACTACAGCCACACAACAGCTGAACATGTGGAGAGGCGGAAAGCAGGCATGTGCGAAGGATGCAAGTGACCCATGAATGGGAATGTACACAACGACAAGTGTGGCGTGAATGTGCTGGACAGACCTGGGTATGCAAACCACAGATATGTCCATGCAGACATTAACTGCTGGTGTCTGGAGAGTAGTGAACAGTGGACGCAACCATGTCACCCCAGGCTGTGGGTTAGATCGCGGAAATGTCGCTCGCTGCGTCCCCCCCTGTGTGCGTGAGCGTAGTGGGTTGGCCCGGCTCACGCCAGGCCTGCGCAGGGGTGTGGATAAAAACACCGTTGCACTGAGCGTGGTGCTCTCCCGGAATGGCCGACATCACTGCCAGGGTGGTGCCTCTCAGCCCGCCATGAGGCCGACGCTGTGAGCAGCGGGGCCTGTGAGCCTGTGCGCCTGCTGCATCCCAGGCCGCTGACACCCAGACCCGGCTTGCCCGCCCCAGCGCTCCAAGGCCACACTGCTCACCTGCCGACACCGTCGTGTGTCAAAGAGGGCCCACCACGTGCCGCTGCGAGCTCCAAGACCCATGCCCGTGACCTTGGCAGCCTCCTCAGGCCATCGCTGTCCTCCGTGACACAGGCCCCCAGGGGTCCCCATTCGTTGACATACCCCACCGCTGCAGCCGGGCTACGCTGCAGTCCAGCATGTCCCACATCTTGAACTGAGTCATCATTAATCAATGGCAGGGTCCATGCAAGTGTACGCAGGGGGAGGACTGAGAGGGAGATGCGTCACAGTCCGGTGGAAACACGGATCACGGTTACGGAGGAGGTCAACCAGCAGCAAGGACTGACCTGGTGCCACTAACCCTCTGCGCCGTGAGTGACCGTCAGCCTCCGGCGGAACATCGTTGGTGTCTGAGCCTGTGGCCTGGGGGTTGTCATCAGCAACGGGCAGGTACGGACTTGGTGTCTGGCATGAGTCTGTGGCATTCATATCTGCCATGTTGCCGGTCACAGCTGGCATGTGCCCTCTGCATCATGTCCTGGGGGTACACCTCCCATTCTCCCCCGAGACACTCCACGGAAGGCACCTCTGAGACATACGAGAGCCTACTCTGCCCTCATAACCCTACCCCAGTCTCCCGCAGGTCAGCGTCCCGTGGCGGTAGGCCCATGTCGGCCGCTGTGCATCTGGGGCCACTAACCCTGTGCGACTCAAGTCATGCTCCCTTGTTGTTCTGACATTGCATTTCTGAGTGCCTGATGACTGTTGGAGTTGTTGCCAGCACCAGCTACTCCCTGAGGGCTGGCTTACACTCACCCCACACACAGCCGGCACAGGCGTCACTGGATCAGTGGCCCTGCCATCACATCATGCCGAACCAAGTATTGACTCTCTTCTCTCTGCACTGTCCCAGGTGATCAAGGATATGCAGTCTGCCCTTGGATGATGACACCCCTCCGAGACCCGAACACACCCGCCCAGAGGCAGTACAATGCGGCCCACATACTCACCAGGGGCATCGTTGAACGCACATTTGGCGTGTTGAAGTCACGTTTCAGGTGCCTGGACGGCACAGGTGGAAAGCTCCTGTACAGCCCGGACATCGTGTGCAAGATGATCGTTGCATGTTGTGTGTTGCACAACATCTGTGTACGCACCAATGCCCCATGGATCCCAGTTCCAGAAGTACCGGACGATGATGGGGACGATGGGGCAGGTGGCCCACATCCCACTGCAGCTGCGGCAGGAATGGCCCGTAAGAACACCATCATTGCCAATTTCTTCTCATGAGAACGTCACATTGTGGCCGTCCCTGGCAATCATGGGACAGTACAAGATGTCCACAAGCACAGCATGTGTGAATTAAACATATTTGCAGGTTACAGGTTGTACTTGTACATTGTCATGTCACAGTTTCCTGCTGTGCCAGATGTGATTTGCCATGTTGTGCACATTTGCGGCACCAGTTGTGTCCTGTGTTCTGTTGTGGAGGTGTTGCTGTTTGTACCGGGATGTTGTCAATGTCGAGGTGCACTTATACTTATGTGCGTATGCTGCACGGTGGGTGATTCGCTCCTGCGGCTCGGATTTGTCTGCCACTGATCCCTTTCATGCGGTGTGCCTGTCAGTTCTGTGCTTCCAGGGTGCTGAGATGTTGCAGACTTGAGTAACTTGTGCTCTTTGTCGAGTTGTGACTCTTGGGCATGGTTTGTCCGCAGATGGGTCATTGACGTCAGGGGTTGTTTGTGCAGGTAGTTGTGTCCGAGTGTGACCTGCTCATTTTCGGGTGTTGTCCGCACTCAGCCACCTCAGTGTCGTGCCGTGTACATTGCCATGATGATAGGACTGCAGCCAAGCTACTGGTCATGTGGTGTCTCTTGCATTGTCAGTGTGGCTGACGTATGTGCATGTTCGCATGTTCGCACGTGGGCATGTGTTGGTTGTGTGACTGTTGATGTGTTGGGTGGGTGCCCCTTTGGGCACAGGCTGTTCGTGGGACTGCTTGGTGTTTGTGTGTGTGCTGGAGTGTTCCTGTGGGATCAGGGACATGTACCAGAGTCATTGTGGGTGTGCAGTGTGCCCTGCTTGATTGTGCATGTGTGCCATTGTGCCCATCTCCAACCGTGCCCCCACTCCCAGGTCGCTACGCACCATGTTGATGTGATGTTGGGTCATGTTGGGCAGTGTCCAGATCACCAACTCATGTCACCGTCTCCAGACTGGTGAATGTGGCCACCATCTTCTCCATGTCATTCAGCTCCTGGTGTTCTGCTGGACCCCCTCCTCCGGGGTGCGTTGCTGGTTTCGTGTTGGCAGCGAGTTTCTGCTTGGTTTTGCCATTCACATCAGTCCAGCGCCTCTTGTGCTCTTCCATTGTCCTCCTCTGCCATGCGGCGGCATTCACATGGTCCGAGGTGGTGTGCCATCTTTGCCTCTTTGTTGCCAATGACACGTTGGAGGTGACGTACAGTTGGTGGTGGTGTTCTGTCTCATCCGTGGTGATCATGTGGTTTTCCTGTTGACTGTACCCCGTCTTCCTCTTCCTCTTCTCATTGCCCTTCCACGTGCCCTGTATTCCTGCCTGTTCCTCCGTGGGGATTGTGGGGTTCATGTTGTCCTCTGCAGTCGGTCAGGGTGCGTCCGTGGTACTCCGCAGTTGATTTCGTTTGTAGTGGCATTTTCCGTATGCTGTTCTTGTGCTTTTTCCCGCTTTACGCGTGGGTTTTGCTGGCCTCTCGCTGCTTATCGCTGATTTCCTCATCGCGCTTCGGCCCATCGCATGTTTTTTCGCGTTGAGGTTTGTGTTTTTATCACGGTCGCAGTTGTTGTATCGCGGACATTGTCCGCGTTTTCGGGGGACTATCGCATGGTACCGCCGTGTTGTGAATTCCACGTTAACACAGGGTTATTTTCCCGCGATCGGCTGCGTTGTGTAAAGTTGTGTTAACATTTTTTTGAGATGTTTAGCACACGTTCTTGTGAATATCCCCCTTGGTGCAGAGAAAAGACCACAAATGACACGTTGTCTCATGACAGATCTATTATGAGCAGTTTGGCCAGCATAAGAAAAATGTGTGAATCAAAGCCAGGATGAATTTAGGGATTTTGTTTCCAGGTACCAGCCCTGGAACTTCCATAAAAAGAGGTAAGTATGCAGCTTTAGGGCACCACCTAGTGGCGGCTCCAAATGATTTCAAATGACACAAGAAATATGGCCTTTTTGGAAGGTAAAGGGATAGCCCCAATGGGCTAAGTGCTGTTTTCATTCTAAAAAGTAGCATCCCTATGTAGTTGTTCCAGTTTACTGTGCCAATGTCTTGCTGAGCTGGAGATGAGTATGTCGATTCTGCAAATAGTCAGCTTGCCTTCAGTATGGAATAAAGCCACAGTTTCAGTTCAAATTTCTACCTCTTCAGTATGTGTCTACTTATATCAGAGAGGGATAATAATATTAATAGTTGAGCAACTGCTAGAACAAACTAGATTGATGAGTATAATATAAATCAGAGTACTTATAAAGTTGAGACAACTAGTTGTACTAAGAAAAGTGGAAAATGCAATTCTTCTTGCAAATTATAGTAAAGACAACGAAGCTATTTTATAGGCCTCATTACATGGAAAAGTATTTCATGTACTTGAGATGGGCCAAGCAATTTAAATATGTATAACAAGTGATACATTGGGAACTACAAAGAGGGACATAAAGCAAATAATGTTAGCATATAATGTTTCAAAGAAATAAAAAAGGCAAAACAACAATAGACAAGGCAGCATATCTATCCCAGAGCGAAAGGAACCTCAGCAGCTATGAAAATCAATTTGCTTCAGTGGTAGCTTGACGATTGCTAACTAGTCATTTCCTTTGGGCAGGATCCAGATAAGGTTAAATCTTTGTTTGTGAACTGCATGAGAAAAATTGCTGATTTGATAACTAACAACTGCCTCCAATTAAATTATGAAAAAACTAAGATAGTGCTGAATTTGGTTAGTACCATTATAGATCCGTCCTTTCACAACTGGTCTGTGTTTTGCGTACTTTGCACACTGTTTATAACTCATGTTAACAAAAATTGTATCTGTTACCTACATTGCCCCTTAATATGTGACTCAGCTGTATTCCTTCTGTTTGTGTTCTGCAGATCTGTCTCTTTACAACAGGTTTGTGTTTTGCGTATCTTTGCACACTGTCTAACCCTTATGTGCAAAAGCCTACTTAGTTATGTGTCACGACTGCCTCCTAACCTGTTATTTTAATGGATCTGCTGAACTCTCTTTGCTTGTATTTAGCATTGTTTTCTTTATTATATGGTTTTATTATTGGTCACTGTATATTTTTTAACTTTTCTAAAGATTTTAAATAACCAAACACTAAAATCGATTTAAGTGAAAAAACCGAGATAGTGCTGTTTTGGAAGGTCCAGGAGCTCTGGTTGGCGAACTGGTGGTGTGCTGAATTAGACCCAGGCCCATGCCCAAAACAAGTGATAAAAAACCTTGGCATCAAACTGGAACAGACTTTATCCATGAAATGCCAGGTTAGTTTGACGTGTGACAATTGCTTTGCCACAATGGCCTACCAAGAAAACTCTTTCAATGGCTAACATCCGCCTCAAGAAAAACCCTAGTCCAAGCTTCGACCATGAGTCGCCTGGACTATGGGAACGCAAATAATACACTGCTGTCTAAGCTTCAAGTTGTGCAGAATATTGTGGCTAAACCAGAGTTCTTCAATCTGTGGGGCGCGCCCCCCTCGGGGGGCGCAACACCATCTCAGGAGGGGCGGGCACTCCACTCTAATCTTACCTTTGTTCCTCTTCCACTGTCCCGCGTCGCAAGTCTTCTGGGGATTTTTTTATTGGAGAACTCCGGTATGGTTGGAGGGGGGAGGGAGGGGGAAATCGATGGGGCACGACGTGCCCATGCTTTTTGTCATGTTAACCGTCCCAGGAGGGGGTTAATTGGTGGAGCTGAAATGCTTCAGCTGCAGTGAGAGGCAGGAAGTCTCCTCTGCTAAAATGGAAAGCAAACGAACAGACAGTCCTGTTCCTTCGCATTCGATTTCATAGCAGAGGAGACTCATTGCCTCCCACTGCAGCTGAAGCATTTGAGCTCTATGAATTAACCCCCTCCTGGGAGGGTTAGCTCTTCCCAGAAAGGAGACAAAGTTTCTTTTAAAATTACACAGGCAGGCGCACAAAATGCTAGCCAGCCATGTGTTGTTTAAACAGCCTGCAAATTGCTTGTCTTGACACTAAATATGGTTATAAATAAAGAAGTATGTATTCATTTGTAATGTGACTTTTCTGTCTTTGTTCCCTTTATTTATCAGTCATGGATCATTCAGGCAGCCCTAGAACACAATTAAAAGTTCTTTATATTTATATTTGCTGTTCAAAGTATGCACAGACAAGTGCTGACAATACAGCTTTAGGTGACTGCTTATTTTTGTACCACCTGGGTTATCAAAATAATGAGCTGGCAACCCTAATCATAAAACTCGAAGGGGCATATTATCAAGAAACGGCGTTAAAATTATCGCCGCTTTAGCGGCAGAAAACTGCCGCTAAAGCGGCGATAATGGGCTTGATAATATGCCCTTGAGAATTCCAATAGAAGCCCATGTTCTGGTGTGAACCTGGGCTTCTATTGGAATTCTCAAGGGCATATTATCAAGCCCATTATCGCCGCTTTAGCGGCAGTTTTCTGCCGCTAAAGCGGCGATAATTTTAACGCCGTTCTTGATATTATGCCCCGAAGTTTGTTGCAAGATCAGCACATTTATTTCCTCCACCCTGATCCCTGGTCAATGCCATAATAGCAATAGTTTAACATATCTGAAACCCTTCGCTGCCGTCAATAAAATGCTGACTTACTTCAAGTGTCTAGGAATGCACCTTGCATTCAGACAACTCGCTCCTCATTCTCACCCTTCACTTTCACGCTCACCCTGCACACACAGCGATCACAATGCCCTCACACTGATCCTGATGCACTCACACCATTCACCCGCTTACCCTGCACTCACAGTGATCACTCTGCACTCACAATGCACTTGCGCTGTTCACCCTGTACGCCACCCTGCAGTCACACGAGCACACTACTCAACCTGCACTCATGTGACACTTCACTCACCTGTCCCCCTCACTGTTCAATCTGCGATCTCACTCAAATAAGCCCATCACTAACCATGCATTCATTCAGTCCACTCTGCACTTACATCCGCACCCAAATTCATATGGTCACCTCACTCACCCTGCAGTCACTCCTCTTACCCTACTCTCACACTGTCGCATGGCTCACTGTGCACTCACATGGGCACTCCTGCCACCCACACAGTGCAGAGGTTTAATGTGCCTGCTACAAAGAACATGTACCAAGCAGATCACTGAACTGAGTGTGAGTAAAAATGAGTAGTGCTATAAAAAAATGAAATGTTTGCCAGAAAGGTGCTATAGAGAGATGAGGTGCATCGTTGGTGAGTGGTAGTGAGGAAATTCATGGAGAAGGAGGAAATAGGGGAGGGGGTGCCAAAAAAGACTGTTGCACTGTGTGCGACCAGTGCTAGGGCCAGCCCTGGCTGGGAGTGTTAGCCCCCACCCAAAATTTGGGTCTAGTTGCGCACCTGTACACAAGTATGGGCATGTCTTGCCCCATCAAGGTTTTCGTCCTAAATTACAAAAGGACACATTTACATGCACTGCAATCCAGCCTTTCAGGGGGCCCCTTGATAGAGACAGCTCTGTTTTTGCCCTGATGTCCTGGAATAATTCCTAAACAGATTCTTGTAAATACCGTTTTGTTTCATTTCTTTTTAATGTGATTGATGTGAGGGAGTCTATTACTATTTGCAGAGAAATGTGTGTGTTTCATGCAACAACCATACAAAAGTTTATTTTAGATCCAAGCAGGTCCTCACATATGAGATATTGGAGAATATCACAGATATTATTCGCTGTAAAATTAGTGGGCTGCTGCTTTGTTACAACAGTGAAAACACATCACTATCTCTGAATATTAGATGTAAACTCTTTTAGAATTTCGACCATAGTGCCTGTGCATTGTTAGTAGCCTGGCTAAAGAGGGTATGGCAGAGCTGAAAGCAAATCATTTAAACTCAAAGCTGTACTGAACAGGGGCCCCCAAAATAGTTTTGGCCCAGGGCACCCAAAATCCTTAACATGTCCCTGCCACCACAAAGTCTGTCAGACAACATTGCTCTGAAGTAAAATAGACAACATCATTAATTTATTATCAGTTCTATTTCTTTTAAACATAAGCCCGACGTGTCCTAAACCCCCACTGCTTCAGGCAAGCAACTTATCGTACCACTAAGGAATTCTCAATTAGGTGTTCGTTCAGCGCCCTCTCTGTGGACTTTCAACTTTGTCTTCGGAACCATAACTGGTTGGTGGGCAATTATCCCATTATAATGCTGCCTAAAACGTTTGTTAATGATTTCTAGAGAAGAATTGTTTCTCGTGTACCAGCTCTGAGCTAGGGAGTGCTCGAAAAATCTGACAACACTGTTTCCCTTACAGTCCCTGTTTTGGCTGAAAATGTCTGCAGAATATTCAGTTTTGAGGGAAACTGCTATCAAAACTCTCTTGCCTTTTAGCTCATCCTATTTATGTGAGATTGGGTTCTCAGCACTTGCGGTATTAAAGACTAAGTACCGTTCAAGACTGGATGTGGAGCACAGCCTGAGGATGGCAGTAGCAAAAATCCATCCACAGATTGACCGTCTCTGTGGCGAAAAACAGGCACACCCGTCACATATATGTTGGTGGTGTTATTATAAATCTATGTCATGTGTAAAACAAAGCATCCTAGTAAAAACAATTTGCGCACATTTTATCTTGGAAAATGGTGTTTGGAGCAGAGTAATAAGCCTCTGTCATTTCACCACACCCACTCACAAACCTGCAGTTTACTAAACACTCTTATTGTGTTGAACATTATTTGCTGGATATGGCCGGAGATATGCGCGTGGCGGTTGATTATTTAGTGTACCAGATTCCAGAAATTTCTGTCAGGTGGTGGGGGGGCCCAACATCTAAAAAAATTCAGCTGGGGGGGCTTAACCTACAAAAGTTTGAACACCTCTGGGCTAGGGTGACTTGCAACCTCCCTTCACGTTCTTCCTCCACACCAATTTTGAAAGCCCCCCATTGGTTGTCAGTCAGGAAACGTGCCTATGTTGCTTGACTCACAAGGCACTAACTAACTTGTTACCAACTTACCTGTACACCAGACCTTGACACTATCAGCCCACTGGATTGCTCAGGTCTGCAAATAAAGCTTTATTAAGGATCCCTCATATACGCACTTCCAGATTTGGAGGTAGATCCTTCTAAGATCTCGCCCCACTTCTCTAGAACAAACTTCCTCTGCAAATTTGGATGTGCCCAGATCCTTCCAAGTTCAAAAGACTTTTAAAGACGTGGATTTTCAAACTTTTCAGACATTGATAGGAACTGCCATGACAGTTAGCTGGTGGATAGCTCTAAATTTGTTGTCCAGAGTTTTTTCAGGATGGTGGATGTATTGTCCTCCACCATCCCGAGTGAGTTAACTCAGTCCGCCAAATTCTAAATCAGGTGAGAAATCCCCTCTTTCAACTCTGCCCCTTGGATATATCTTCCTCTTTGTTTAATCTCATCTTCAGAGGTATAAGATACATCCTTGACTCAAGCAGACACTCAATGGACCTTATGAGGGGGCTGGTACTTCCATACTTTAAAAGCTTCTTCTAAAGCTTCATTAGTCATAAGCTGCAGCATATCCATATCTTCTGAAAGACCCATATCGGAGTTAGCCCCAGGGGCCCCATCTTCTCCTGAGTCAGGTAAGACTTTCTTCTTTTAGCGCGCTTCTCTTCCATGATTACAGAAGATCAAAACCTGGAAGGGAAGACACGCTTCTGAAAGTGACCTACTTCCCCTGTTTCCCAGCAATGGAAAGCTTTACAACAGAGTCCATCTCACTGGATTTTCCACCACCTTGGATTAGGCAGGCAGACTGGATCAAGCAAAACCTGCAGGGTAAACCTCAGCAGAGCATAGGAAGATTTAAGCACATAAAATATGGTTAAGCCTTAAATATAAGCAACACTCAAAGCCCTGAATTAAGCATTTAAGCACTCTTCTGAGGAGCTAGCATGCCCAAATACAACAGGAAAATGGTTCCAAGTCCAGTCTACAAAGACAAACAGTGATGGACCTAAAGCAGATGAACACTCAGCAAGATAAACTGTTAGCAAGAAAATCTACAAAAGCGGTATAACTAGAAATATCACTTATCTCTTTAGGAAGGGTCAATCCCAATGGGAGATGGAAGGAAAAGAAGAAAGTCCTTGACTCAGCACCTCCTATTTGTTTCACTGGACAAGGTCTCCCTGTGGCGGTCATGTTGGGAGGGGCTCGTGTTTGGAGTTGTTAGACTGTGTTAATGCTGTACGCAAGAAGAGACGTCACTCCAATTAGAAGGACTAAGATGAGGAAGACAGGCAAGGTAGGTAATGCTTCTTGTATTTTATTTCACTTACAACTCTTTAGTCCAGGCACAGGAAACATTAGATTGGTATCCACAGTGCCTTCACAGGCAGAACTTCAGTTGACAATAGAAGCACATCCACATCTTTATCTTTTTATAAACTAAAGAGGATGTTTGTGCCTGGGACTCCAGCACTTCAGGTCCATTAACAAACAAATTGGCTGCCTACCTTAGCTCTGACTTTTACTGTCTGTTGCGGCTCCAACAGCTCCTGATTCCACTGTTGTCCCCAGTGATGTGCCACAGTACTCCAACTAAGGGGCTGATTACGATTTTGTTCGGAAACTGTTCTGAATGAATCGGTATCGGAATCGTTTACAAACGAATTGGGTCCTGCGAGTCCGAACGACCGATTACGATGCTTCCCAACATCGATCGGTAGGACTCGCATTGACTTCAATGGTAGCCTGTGTTCCGAACGAGAACACAGGCTCCCATTGAAAAGAGCGGTAGTTGGGGAAAACCTTGCACCCTGTGGCGTGCACTCCATGGTTCCTGCCACATTGTGCATGGTTGGGAAGAGGGGTCCCTTGGGTACCCCCACGGGCCCCAATTGGACGCCTCTGGGTGAAGGGGGGCCCGCAACTGTCCTCCAAAGACAGATTCCGACAGCCGTTTCGTGTCAGGCAGACCGAATCGGAACGGCTGTCCCAATCAGTCATTGTAATCGCTCGTTCGGAAACCATGTACATAGAGCTGTACGATTCAGCTCTGAAAGAAAAGAATACCTTTCGGAACCGTTTCGGACTGCCCGAACGGTTTCCGGGTATCGTAATCGGTCATTGGGAAATGTGTACGATTCGTTCGAAAAAAAGGGTGACAAATCGGATTCTGCAATACCGAATCCCATTCTGAGCCTTTCCGAATAACATCGTAATTGGCCCCCAAGTTGGAGCATATGCTGCCACCAGGTAGATAGCTCTGGCCATTCTTCCCAGCTTTGGTAGGACCTTTGTAGTAAAAGGGAGTCATGGTCATGTGTGTTCCTGAGGTTTGTACATGGCAGGGTTCACCAATACACTCTAACCCATCCTGTCTTTGAATAAAGCTGACAGTCTGCTTAGAAACTGACTTCTCCTGAAAATAGAAGCTCTGGCTCTCCTTGGTACAATTAATGACACTGCTAATGTCCTGGTGGACTCCATGTCCCAGGAGTCAGCAAGACCAATGTCCCACCAGGTCATTTCCACTCGTGACTCATTTCAAGCAGAGGCAGGGCTTTAGTGTAGCATGAAGTGGCATGACTATGTGCCTGATTTAGATATTAGCGGATGGGTTATTCTGTCACAACAGTGACGGACATCCCATCTGCTGAAATATGAATCCCATTATCTCCTATGGGATTTATATTTCAGTGGACGGGATATCAGTCACTATTGTGATGGAGTAACCCACCTGCCAATAACTAAATCAGGCCATAGGTCATGAAGCGCTGTTCGTCTTTGAAGCTGGCAATTATAGAGTCTGCCCTATTGGACGTAAGAGATCATCTAGGACAACAGCTGGACTACAGCGGCACCGCTGCACTGATTTTGTTAGATCTCAGTGCAGCATTTGATATGGTGAACCATAAAATTCTTCTTCAGAGGCTAGAGGCCATCGGGGTCCAGTATTCGGCTCTGGCTTGGTTGAATTCTTTCCTTCGGGATTGCATTTTCCAAGTGCATACTCATCAGCATCGGTCCAAGCCACACCCTTTTACTCCAATGGATCCTATTAAGTTGGGCCATTGGAATACGTTTTCTGATGACAAAGCCAGCGGGGACGCGAGCGCCTTAAAATCGTCCTCCTGACTCAAAATAGAGCAGGCGGACCAGGGATTTGGCAAAGATGATACTCTGTCATGTTTGTGACAGATTACCCTGTACTCCAAACTCTAAATCAGCCCCTAAAACTTTTTAAGAAATTTGAATGGCTAGAGGAATTGCATGGGTAGGTATCTTAAATTGAAATATCCTTGGTGGTGTTGATTTTGTTTGGATCTCCATTTTCCATGAGGTTGATACATTGGTTAGACAAGTTGGAAACTTAAGTGCTCTTGAGATCACCCAATTAGCTTTTTTAACCACCAACCTTCTCTTTCAAAGCCACTTGCACTGGTTATATCTCACAATGGAATAGCTTTTCTTGACGGAAAGGGTTTTCTTAATGTTTTCACTGCTGTGGATTTATTTTCATTAGGTCAGCTATGTTTTAATGTATTTATAGGTATCTAATGCTTTTGTTAAATACAGATAGGTAGTTGTGTCAGTAACAACAGAAGTCACACAGTACTCAACTAGTCAGGGTGGAAAGTATACAGAAAGAATACTTGTTCAAAGACTTGCTACCACAGTACATGCCCCAGATACATGTAAGGGCAATGACGGTGTTACTCCAAAGAGTATCAGACACAGTATCATAAAACAATATACTGGAGCACTCCAACAATTTATATCAATAACAATGTTTGTCGACAAATAGCTAGAAAAATCAGCTCATTAGTCCAAGATAATGTGATGTATTTTTTGTCCTTATTGTGTTTAGACAATTCCAACCGAGTACATGATCATTAGTCGATGTGTGTTTCATCTCCATTCTACCTTTTTCAGGGCTGTGTGTAGTGAAAAAACTGTGTAAGTGAGACCTACCTAGCATATGAAGGAGGAAAAGTCCTTCCTTGTAACTCAGTCCTGTAGCAATATATTAATGACCTATTGTTAACATCCAAAACATAAGAAAATTGTAAGCTTGACACAACAGCATTGTTACACTGCCTTGCAGAGCATGGTCATAAAGTGTCTCAAAAATAGTTGCAATACTGTCAGAAAGAAGTTTTTTTATTTATAAAATTAAGAGGGGAGTGAGAAATCTATTATGGGGCTATAACTCAGGCCAAAAGGCAATTCTACTCAGCTCGCATTGATTCGGCAAAAAACAATGCCAAAGAAATCTTCGCAATCGTTCAGAGTTTTACTTCCCCTACTGCCCAATCTAGCGCATCTCCACCTACGGACGCTTGGTGCGAAAATCTCTCTAGTTTCATTTTGGACAAAAGTTGCACCATCCAGGCGGCTTTCTCCTCCTGTGACAATTGTACTGGGACAGCTTTGGAGACATTGCCTGCTGACCCCAATCGCTCCTTGTATGCTTTTAGGCCTGTGGACCTGCCGGATTCTCTCAAAATCCTCAAGGGTTTGAAGTCGGGCTCGCCCTCGGACCCTTGTCCAGCCAGACTGTTGGAAGCAGCCGCAGAGACTATTAATATTGAAGTGAATAGAATCATTAATTTGTTCCTTCAAGAAGCCTGTGTTCCGGAGGCTTGGAAGCAAGCCAAGATTCTGCCTCTTCTAAAAAAGCCGTCGCTTGATCCCCTTAGCCCAGGGAACTATCGCCTCATTTCTCTCTTGCCGGGCTTGGCCAAGGTGTGTGAGAAGGTGGTGAATAAACAACTCACTGAGTTTGTTGAGAAAGCGGGCCTTCTGCATCCGGCCCAGTCAGGGTTTAGGGCCTCCTACAGCACCGAGTCTGCTGTGACGGAGGTTTCGGAGGCCATCCAAGAGTATCTGGACGCCGGCGGGAGGGCAGCATTAATCCTGCTTGACCTCTCAGCGGCGTTCGACACGGTCCCGCATTCACTGCTCCTTAAGCGTCTTGCCGAAATTGGTGTATCGGGCACTGTTTGGGGCTGGCTCAGGTCCTTTTTGGAAGACCGGGTCCAGCAGATCTGGCTTCCTCCGTCCTCTTCTTCTCCCCAGTCAGTGACCACTGGAGTCCCCCAGGGGTCCTCCCTTAGCCCCCTTCTCTTCAACATTTATGTTTCACCTCTGGTTTATCTGGCAGAGGATCTGGGGGCTAAGGTTATGGCTTACGCGGACGACACCCAGCTTCTCTTCACATGGGATAAAAATGCGGACTCAGTTTCTACTGCTCAACACTGTCTGTCTTCTGTTTTCAAATGGCTGGCTGCCGCGCAACTCAAGTGCAATGAAGAGAAGTCTGAGATTCTCCTCTTTGGAAAATTCTCCCCCAATTTCAGGGAAACTCTGTGGCCACCCGAGTTCCCCCTACCTACTTCTACAGGCAAGTCCGCCCAGAACTTGGGGGTGTGGTTTGATGAGAATCTCTCCTTCCTTACTTAGATCAAAAAGCTTGCCGGCAATTGCTTTGGCCTTCTCAAAACGCTAAGGATGTTCCTCCCTCTCCTGCCCAGGGCTGCGAAAGAAACAGTAATCTGTGCTCTTATCCTGTCTCGGCTAGATTACGCTAACGCCCTTTATATTGGAATCCCTGGCTATCTGGTGAAGAAGCTCCAGGTGGTGCAGAATGCAGCAGCCAGAATTCTTCTTGATATTCCCTCCAGGAATAGCGTGAGACATCACTTACGCTCACTGCATTGGCTTCCCGTGGCCGAACGGGTCAATTTTAAATCTTTAGTTATCGCCCATCGCGCTCTTCATGGCCACGGACCTACTTACTTGCAAAAACGATTCTCCTTCTATGCTCCTCCGAGACATCTGCGCTCTACGACCCAATGTCTCGCACAGGTTCCTCGTTTTAAATATCAGAGGATAGGTGGCAGCTCTCTTGCCCGGAAAGCTGCTGTTGCTTGGAATGCTCTCCCCTTCACCCTATGGAACATTCAGGATCCGTTGGTTTTCAAGAAGAAGCTGAAAACACACCTCTTTGTCTAAATTCCAGTCCTCTGCCCCTCATGGTTTCGCGCCGGGACACTCCTGAGTATCTGTGCGTGCTACAAATAAACATAACATAAACATAACATAACATAAATGTGTCTGCAGAAGGCATCTCTGCAAATCCAAACAGGATCTCACCAACAACTCAAAAGTAAGTAAGAATGTTTCTGGGAATGGTTGGCTACTGACATCAGTGGATTCCAAACTTTTACCTCATTGCACAGCCTCTGCAGAGGTTTACTCATAGTGATGTGAGTGATCCAGTGCCTCAGAGATATGAATGGATGAATGGCTTTCTGAAGTTAAGACTTATGCCTGATTTTGATCTTGGTGAAATTGGTCCCACCATCCCTTTTTCGGCAGTCTTCCCACCTACCGATTTGGCAGTCCGACTACCCTATTTAGATGTTGGCTATAGCATAGACGAAAGACTGCCGCAGACATGCCGTTACCACTAGGAAATCTCGACTGCATTGACGGTGGGATAGGCAAAAGCTGCTGTCAGAGGGAGGACCACCAGTTTTTCCGCTGGGCCAATCACAAAGTGCCTTCCCAGTGACGTGACTGTGGCAGTCAAACCTCCACCCTGAGTTGCCTAATTGGAATGCATATAAGGCTGAAACACCTTTTCTCACTTTCACACTTCCTGTTTTGCCTTGGATCCAATCTGCTAAGTCCTGCCGCTGCTGGTTGCTGACAAACAAAACCAACACCATCAGGACGTAATTGGCGGTAAGCTACACTCTTACCTGTTACCCATTGACTTGTATGCCAACATTTGCACAGGACTCGTGCATTTAAAAATTACTCGTCCAAGCAATAGCAAACCAATGTGCAATGCATATGTCTGTAATGCTGACGTCTTAGGTATTTAAAGAAACACACCTATATCAACACATTGTATGTATATATTTGATACAAGCTCCCTTCCTCAAAATAGACACCTGGGCAAAAATAGGATAACAATATACAATTCTGAAAGTCACCATGCATATGTGTATAAAGAAATGTAGAAAATCCAACATTAAAAACATACGCTATACACATCATAGGGATAAGTGCAATGTTAAATGATGTAGAAATTTCGCTGCACAAGGTCTTACCTTTACCATAGAATTTAACAGTCAAATGAATGTCTGTCACAAATTAGGGGCCAATTACGGTGTCGTTCAGAAAGGCTACAGATGGGATTTGGTATTGCAGAATCCGATTCGGAACCCTTCTTTCCGAACGAATCGTACACATTTCCCAATGACCGATTCCGATGCCCGGAAACCGTTCAGGCAGTCCGAATCAGTTCCGAAAGGCTTTCAGACAGCCAGAGTGTTTCGGAGCCGAATCGTACAGCTCTATGGACACGGTTTCCAAACGAGCGATTACAATGACCGATTCGGACAGCTGTTCCCATTCAGTCTGCCCCAAATGAAACAGCTGTCAGAAACTGTCTTTGGGGGCCCGTTGCAGCCCCCTCTTCACCTGCAGGCATCCGATTGGGGCCTGGTGGGGTACCCAAGGGACCCCTCATCCCAACCATGCACAATGTGGCAGGCACCATGTGCCTGCCACAGGGTGCAAGGTTTTTCCCAACCACCCCTTTTTTCAATGGGAGCCTGTGTTCTCGTTCGGAACACAGGCTCCCATTGAAGTCATTGCGATTCCGACCAAATGATGTTGGGAAGCATCCTAATCGATCATTCTGACTCGCAGGACCCAATTCGTATGGAAATGATTCAGAGACCGATTCTTTGGGAACAGTTTCTGAACTACATCGTAATCGGCCCCTTAGTAGTAATACAGATATGCATACATGCACCAATCTCCTTGTCTAATGCAAGTCCTGTACTGTCAACACAGAACTTGGACAGTGGACCAAACATAAGCACTTGCGGCACCAATCACAAAAAAATCACCAATGAAATCAAAATCTTGAACTATCATTGTGTGCAAGCTTCTAAAAGTGCCCCCTGTCCAAGAGCACCCCCTTCTCCAGGGGCAATTGTACAAACAAACTAGATCAGAGCTGCACCACTATGAAGTGAACAAGTCCATACAGATAGTTATTGTTCAGTGAAGCGGGGAGTGAAATAATTTCTTCTTTATTTTTTCATTCTAAAAAAGCAACAGCCAACGCGTTTCGTCCTATAGCGTAGGACTTCTTCAGGGCTGTAAGTTAAAAAACATATAAAAAAGGACATTTACAATACATACACTATACAAAACGTACAACATTAATATATACACATATATACAGTGTTTGAGAGACATCAAATCAAACACATATATACGAGAACTATTTACATCAAAGAGTCACATAACAAACATTGATATAAGACCATACCCAAAATCCAACAAATGCAAAAACATTAATCAGACAACCACAGTTAAAAAAAAAAACAAAAAAAAAAAACTGAAACCTTAATAGCATCTATGCATTTGCAACAGAACGGAGAGAAAAGAGAGAATGAACAGCAGCAGAAAGAGTGAGACTAAGTGAAAGATAATACGACAAAGATGGAATCCAGGTAAAAGAACCCTAGTGGACTCCCGTATTACCGTCAGCAAACATCCTTATCCAGATCATGCACACTAGATATAAGTTGCCACAAAACTCATAACCATTGCAAGTCACGCAAAGGTAATATAAATAGGATCCACGATTTAACAGAACTGGAACCTATTGCAATCAAGACTCGAGTAGGATCAAAACCAACATCCAAATAGACAAAGTCCTCCATATCTGAGAAACAATAGTACCATGAAAATCTGGTGCACCTTAAAGACAAAGACCAAAGATGTGCACAGTGGCCCGAATAAGAGACAGCGCACCCATGTGTCAAACACCCAAAATGGTGTAAGTACCTACCATTCATCAGTCTGAGCCAACCGGCAGGTAGAGTGCATATGGTATTTGCCTTGTAAATAGATTATTTCGAACAAAAGTAGCAATTTCACATCTGTATAAAGCAGAATGAAAAGAGACCCATTCATGAAAATAGTAAATCACGACTTGGATGATTGTACACAATGTGTAACGTATGAATACTAAATAAATAAATAAGCCTACCTCATCTGTATAACAGGTAAATGATCCAAAATAGGGATCAGGACGTTATTTAATGAGTTCCAGTTTCCAATAGTCGTAAATAGGTCAGTAGATAACGTGGTATGATAACCACAGTTGTCTAGGAACTGTACTGGTACATTAGAACCTGCACATCTTTAGAGAAACTCTTAATATTAGCAGCCGTACCTATGAGGAACAAAGTCCTGTACTGTATCCAATATCAATAGTGATAATTGAAATGTAAAAGTGTCATGCATATGTGCTCGTACTGATCAGTAATCAAGGTGAAACAAACACACCTGTAGTAACACATCCCCCCAAATATTTTAACATTAAATAGTTGGTGCAAGTGGCCATTACTATGATGAATGTCTGCATGTAAATTCAAATGATCATCACATACAATGTTAACCAGTGAATTTACTTAACAAAGTAACATAAAACCAATCAGTTTATCAACTGTCATCATGGGAAAGACAAATAAGTACTTCAAATTTACCCAGAAACATTGCTAGGATTAAAATAATTGCTAAGGAAAAATAATGCCAGAACACAATTGGTGAAACTAAAAATAGGTATTTATTCATACCAATGAGAATCTAAAGAATTAAATCAATGCAAATGACAGTCCATTCCTTGTTTCAAAAGTCTTGGGAACTGTTGTGCCATGGACTCAGCTTGCCTCCTATATAACTGCTAAAGGGGACCTACTCAGGAAGGGTCATCTAGTGGGAACAGCATGCACCTTCAAGATCGTACATGGGAGGGGGGGTTGGGTTTGGGAGGCATGCCCTTGGGTTTGGAAGGGGTGCCCTTGGGTTTGGAAGTAGTGCTCTTAGCTTTGGAAGGCATGCCCTTGGGTTTGGGAGGGCTGTCCTTAGGTTTGGGAGGGGGACTGTGGTTTTGGGAGGGGTGCTCCTGGGTTTTTTAGGGATAGGTTGGGATTCTGAAGGGGTGGATGACCATTTGTCAGGGGTGGACTGGGATGTGGAAGGGGTGGGTTGGAGTGTGGGTAGGGTTAGGGCAAAGGAAAAACTTGGATCCTCAATGGGAAATTTGTTAGGCTTTTGGGGAGGGAGTGGGGCTTGGGAGGTAGAGGGAGTGACAGTGTTGGATGTTCATGTGTGTGTTGAGGGTGCATGTGCCTGTGGGTCTGGTGTATGTTGTGCTTGTATGGGTGTGTCTTGTGTCATTAGTGTCTGTTATTTGTGTGATTGTGAGCATCTGTGTATCTTGGGTGTGTATTCTAAGCTACTTTTGTCAGTGTGTCATGTACTGTAGAGGTGCTGGGTGAGGTAATGGCAGATGTAGTGGGTGTGGTGCATGTGTGTGTGGTGGTAGGTGTGCTGTCTGTTGGTATGCTTGTGGTGGGTGTGGTGCATGTGTGTGTGCTGTCTGTTGGTGTCCTGGTGGTGGGTGTGGTGCATGTTTGTGGTGTGGTGGGTGTGTTGTCTGTTGGTGTGTTGTCTGTGGGTGTGGTGCATGTGTATGTGGTGATGGGTGTGCTGTGTGTTGGTGTGCTATCTGTGGATGTGCTGCATGTGTGTGTGGTGCTGGGTCTGCTGTCTGTCGGTGTGCTGTTTCTGTTTGTGTGTTTGTGTGCTGCTTGTGTTTGTTTGAGTGGGTGCATGAAAACGTGTGAGTGTGCTTTGGACAGGGCTAGGAATAGGTAATTGGGATGGGGACAGGGCGGGATGTGGGGCAGAAGGTTGGGATGGCTGGGAAGCTGCGGTGAATGAGGCGGCCAAAGCTTTAAATTACTTATGTAGGACAGACATACCACTATGAATGCCTTCCATCTCAGCTACCATCTCTTGCATATGGCAGTCTGCCCTACAGCGATTCTCCTGGGGAGGGCAATAGCCTCTTTGTTCAGTGCAGCCAGGGAAACAGGGAAAGGGGAGTAGGTGCCTACAGCAAGAGATCCCACGCCTTTTGGTATACCTGGGTGGGCCAACTGGGGGGGAGCAAGAGGGATGGTGGAGATGTTACTCTGGGTGACAGACAAGGATGTAGGTGTAACATGTGCATTAGGGCCCCCCATCACTAATAAGTGCTCACTGGAGGAGGCCTTCAAAGAAGATGTAGTGTCACTGGTGGCCTACATTGCACTCCCCTCACCATCCAGGTCACTGGGTCTCTCATCAGTACTGGCCAGATGCTTTCTCGCCTACATTTGGACCTTCTCCTTTGCCTGCCCCGGTAGATGCTGAAATGACATACATAATGGTGTTATTATATCTGTGCAAACAGAACAGATCATTATCTTTCACCCAAAAAAAGTTACCAAGTTGTCAGATTTCATCTGCTGTTATGTTCCCGGGTTAGGCCCATGCAGCAAAGCAGCTTATTTCTTTCATTGTCCCATTTTTCACAATAACATTTCAGCTGTGACTTTTGCACATATTTCGTGCACTATAATGTCGGATTAGTTTCTCTGAAATTACTTTGTTTACACATCTAGGTTCGCACAAGATTATCACGATTCCTTGAACTTCATGTAAAAGGCCCTTCAACGCAATATGTACTAATGTTTTTCTATCTTCATCCATGGGGCAACATGACTATCTACATATCCACACCATCACTGATCTATACGCATATCACAAGGCTGCTTTTTATTATAAATAAAGGGCATCCAAAAAGATTGGTAGAGGAGGCACTTCATCTGATCTGCAGGTCCCTGCATGCTGAGACTTGCTGGGAAGCGTTTTGGAGGGCATATGCTTGTCCTGCCACTTCTGGCGGGAATCCTGATTTAAATTTTTCTGTTCCACAATGGACATCCCAGTTCAACCTGGAATGGAGACAGCACTGCATGTGTTACTGTGGCGTGAGCGCCCGTTACACTGCTTTGGCACACCTCGGCTTCAAGAACTGAACGATCACTTGCTCTTGTCCTTCAGGCCTGTTTGTCTACACTGCATACAACCTGTATTCCACTGCCTGCTCTGCAGCCTTGAATGTGTATTGGATCAATGCCCAGGATCACAATTGGTTGCGCCACTGGACATTGAAGTACTGATGGACCCCTTAAAGGCCCATGGGTATTGTTGTCCCAGCGAATTACATTGATGGTGAATGCATTTTCGAGCCAACCTGGGATGCTTTGGCTCCTAGTGAAATAGACACCGGCTCTGCGATACGCTTACATGATGCAGTTCCTCCCTCAGCAGATGCTATGGGAACAGGATGGAATCACCTTTGCTCCATAAATCTGCTTCGAGGTGCACCCCTGGGACCATCGTCTGCAGTTGTGGGCAACTGCAATGTTGCATCTACTGCTCGGAACACATGAGCAATTGGCTTTTTCCATGTGGTTATAATTTGGCCTGTTTTTTGTACAAAATGAATCAAAACATCTTTAGCTTTATTTTTCTAGGCACTATGGCTTCCTGAGTGCTTGGGATTTCCAATAGTATATAGACTTTAAAGCTTTTTATAGGGACATTTAAAAGGGAAGCTTGCAGTTAGATGATCTTAAGAGTAGTTTTAAACCTTTTTAAGTTTATTTCATTATGGCCTGCTTGCTTTTTAGATAGCTTTTATATATTGATGCTCAGTATGAGGAGTGTGTGTTTTGTTCCCGGGTTAGGCCCATGTAGTGAAGCAGCTTATTTCTTACAGTGTCCTATTTTTCCCTATAACACTTCAGCTGTGACCTTTTGCACATATTCCTTGCACAACAATGTTGGATTAGTTTCTCTGAAACTACTTTGTTTACACAGCTAGCATTGCACAACATTATGGCAATGCCTCGAACATCATGTACAAGGCTCTTTAACGCACTTTGTACTAATGCTGTTCTATCTTTATCCATGGGGCGACATGGATACATATCCATATCATCACTAATCTATACACAAATTATTTTATAAATAAAGAGCATCCCAACAGATTAGTAGAGGAGGCACTTTAGCTGACACCAAGGGTCCCTGCATTCTGAGACGTCGCCAAGCAGCGGTCTGACATCTCTGTGAGGGAGTGTCCAGTTTGTGACCAAGACAGGCTCCTACATTCTTTCTCACCAGGTAATGGGGTTGGCTCGTCCCTTGGATGGAGTCTTGGCTTCACACTCTAGGTATACTTAGAGTAGGATTTGCATAGTAGGAGTATGACTGATTACTGCCTTGTTGTATATGCCTGCATATATACACTGTTTTAGCGTCATGGTAGAACTATATCTGCTATTCACTCTTTTGGTGCTTGTAATCACTTTCATCTGCTTCTGTCTATTGATTATCGCAGCACATGAATTCTATACCAGCACAATGCTGGGTCAATAAATATATTGAAAACGTCCCACTGTCTTCTCTGTATATTTCTCTGAGAATCAGTAAGCACGAGTTACTGAGCGAAAGGATCTGATCTGTTTCCATGATTCCTGACGGATCAGGGTTGTCATGTTCAGTGGTTGCCAGAAACCATTCGCTCCCTGGTAATGTTAGGGAGGCTTACGGTTGCACTGTGGGCTAGCTGGTCTCTAGGCCAACATCCTGCTGGGGTGTCCGGAATCAGTCTAGGCACCAAGACCTTAGTTTCTGTTGTCCAACAAATGCGCAGGTCCTACGGACTGGTAGGAACTACACAACACTACATCAAGCCTCTTAAACTTCTGGGATACTGATGGAATACTCATACATATATGTGATGGAACATTCCATCTTCCAAAATACCTTCATGTTTCCCATTTTACTCCATCATTGATTTTTCACCTGGACATAACAAAGGACATTGAGGAATGGTTTAGGCTATTTGGTACTTTGTCAGCCTTGTGTACACATTCCTGTCTGTGTTTCATCAAAATTGTAAGCCTATCTCAATTATTTGGCCAAAAACTGACTGCCTCACACACAAATTTGTGAAGCATTAAGACATCATGCACATCTGTCACTGTTTAACATGTTTGAAAAAGTATTTCTGATGCAGAAGACATTTAGGATATGTCTTGATACCAATATGTAGCCATCAGTTCTGCAGTCACTAATCATGTTGGATCACATGCTCACTCTGGTTTGGATAGAATCCCAATGTACCAATGTGATGGTTGGTACATCCACTGTATCATAAGTGCCTAGTATGCTATGTCACCTATAATAGGGCTAACATGACATCATCCACATCAGTGAAGAAGCATCACACCTAACACAATGAAGACCAGTTGCCAGTTTGTTATAACTGTTCCTCATTACATTACACAACATGATGTATATGTGGGGTTAAGGCAGCCATGTGTCTGCTCATAACGGTCCATTGGTTGTGGACAGGAATCAGGTGGGAACATTATCCAAAAACAATAGAAAAATACATCATCATACACCTTGTACGAAACTTACACCTTCAAGAACTCTTCTTCAGCGTTGGGCATGGGTCACCATGAATGTTGATGGCAAAAATCCTGCCTGTAACAAAAAATGGGTCATGTAACATATGTAACTCTGATAACATCCCACACCATTGTTTCTGCTGTTGGACATTCAACTGTCCATCAAGATCCGGATAGGCCACCACAAGAATGTGGGCCATTAGGGAGGACTCCCGAGCTGGACTTCTGCGATCATCCGGGTACAGCGTTGTCTGTCCTCCAACCTCTTGCGGCAATGGACGCTGCGCCGCATGTAGAGCCCCAGTGTCCGCTCCTTCCTGGCGATGGCCTTCCTTATGTTGCGCTTCTGATGAGCATTGACCTGTATGGAAACATGAAAGAACAAGCAATGGTATTGAGACTTTTTGTTTGTCAGTATTGCTGTCACAATAATTGTCTACAGCCATCATTAGTATAACCATTTAAAAGTATTCAAGGACATATGTTAAGCACAATTCAAAGTTTGACCTGCAAAGGATAACTGTTCTTGACAGCTCTACCTCAGTGCATCAGTTGTATAACACTGTGGCTCAGGCCAAGTCTGGCCCATAATTCTGAATGAGCACTGCTCAATGACAGGCCTTGCTAGCTGCAGCTTGATGATCATGATATCACATGAACAATGCCTTTCCTCAACTTTTACATTGTGCCCTCAAGACTGTGTGCTACTCTGAAGGGATCTGGGAGCCACTGGTGGCTCCCAACCTATGGGGCCCATTAGGATGACGGGCGGACTTTCGTCCGCCCGCCACCCTAGCGGTGCTGGGACCGGCCGCCAGTGGTGCGGCGGTCCCACACAGGCGATTAGGATGCCACCGCCACCGTGGCGGTGGCATCCTCCATTCCCAGCATTGTGGCGGGCAGTGCTCACAGCACCGCCCGCCACAATGCTGGGAATGCACTGTGTGCATCGTCATGCACAAGGTGACAGGCACCGCGAGGTGCCTGCCACCATGTCCATGACAATGCAGGGGGTACAATAGGTACCCCCCATGTGCACCCCCACACCCCCAATACCCTGGGGGCCCGCAACGGGCCCCCGAAAGCAAACTCCGCATGGTTTTCCATGGCGGGGTCTCCGCCATGGAAAGCCCTGCACCGCTGCCCATGGTAATATGGATGGCGGTGTCTAGCAGACACCGCCACCATATCCAGCCCCTTTTCCGCCCAGTCGACTGCTCGACCGGCGGTAAACTGGCAGATGGTCTTTCCGTCTGCCAGGGTCCCCCCCGCCATCATAATATGGCGGGGGGAAACGGAGTGCGGGCGGTGGGAAATAGCGGGCGGATTGCCACCGCCATACGGGCGGTGGCGATCCGCCTGCTATCCAAATGACCCCCTAAGTTTTGGAGAACCCTGATCTAGACTGAGGGATTTGTGGGGCTATACACATAACTAACATCATTTTCTTGACTTTTTTACACAGTAGATACATGTCTCGAGGTTCAAAGAGTATATGATGTGTTTACCATTTAACCATGTTATTTGGCAACTTATCACAAGTACATCAAACATATACATGCATAGATCTCTACATACACACCAAATTGAATCTAGGGCTTAAAACACACAAGACATATTGATGGTGTTGTATATTTTACATGGGGAGTGCATACAAAACCCTAACATCATTATGCTATGTAAGGACCCCATTATGTGACACTTTACATCAATCACTGTACTTCACTCTGAAACTCTGAGGGACATTGCAGCCTGTGAAAATGGAAAAGAGGCAGTTAGACAGATTCACATGCCAGACATGGACATGTACTCCTGATGAGCCATAGAGCTGGCCATACAGGGAACAGACCTCCTTTGCCAGAAGGTTTAGCTCCTCTGGCATGAAGGCAGGGGCCCTCTCACCTGTTGGACCTGTCATGGTTGCTCCCAGAGGTCAGAAACAGCAGCAAAAGTAGATGAGGTCTTGATAGCAGCAGAGTTAGGAGGCAAGTGAGCTTTTTTTCCAACTGCCACATACATAAACGTAAGGTTTGCGATCTTTAGCAGAGACAGAGACAGCTGTTGGGCTTCTACAGTGATGTTCACCAACGTTATCCTATGGCTGTGTCCATCGTGAAGATTACTGCCCACTGTGCGGTCGACTTCCGCCGCTGCCGACTGATTCCAAATATCCTATTGGCAGTCTCCATGCTATGAATTCAAACTAGTGTGTTTGTGACTGTTACTTGCATCACCACCACTCCAAATGGAGCCTGGCGTGTTCATATAATCACTCTTCAATGGACACTTATATGTTTTAAAAATAAATACATTTATGTGTAATGCATTACTGTACTAAAAAGCGGTATCAGATTGTGTACACCTCTGTTGACAGTATTTTTTGGGGGAAAAAAGTTTACAAATTGTTTTAAAAAAAATCTTGTGTAGAAAATCCAATTTAGATGTCTAATTTACACATTTATTGTGACGATTTATATCAAGGCAACAAATGTCATTTGTGATGGGTAAGTTACAAGAAGCAAATATTGGTTCAAATTATGTATCAAACCAGATACATATTGTCCAATTACCTTACATTTTATTAATCTTCAAATATGTTGCTGTGGATGCTGTAACAATTGTTCAGATGTGTTTCCAATGTAGACATATGAACCCTGGGAGAATGAGGAGAAGACAGGCTCCGGTGTAGCGCTCACTTCCAGACCTTGCCATCACGGAAGAAAGGCATAAAATAAAGATGTTCAGGTAGAATAGGCAAACCATATGGGATTTATGCCATCAGCTTAAGTCAGGTCTTCAGCTTCACAACAGGAATCCTGCATTTATTACACCAATTGTGAAACTCGCGGCAGTACTTCATTTTGTGGCCACAAGTTTTTTCTAATATGCTGTGGCAGTATCTGGCAGCATTTCACAACCAGCATTCTGCTGTCTGCTCCAAGAAGTTCTTTCTGCAATGATGAGACACATCAACAGATTCATCCAGTTTCCACAGCAACAGGATTTACCCAATGTGAAGGGGCACGTTTATGGTTTGGGTCGCCTACCACATGTGGTTGGAGCAATTGATGGCACACATATTGCCCTAGTGCAATTACACTCCAGAGAACAGGTCTACTGGAATCAAAAGAACATCCAGTAAATCAATCAATCAAGGTGCAAGTTGTCTGCTTACAGGATTTGTACATCACAAGCATCTGTGCCCATTTCCCCAGCTCTGCACGATTCCTTTGTACTACGGAACAGCCCGTACTCATGCAAATGTCACAACTTGGACCTGAGAAGGCCTGGCTTGTTAGTAAGTACAATCTGTCATGCTATTGTTTGGGTAAATTCTAGGGTAATGATCAGAAATTGTGTTACATATTTTTGCTCTGTTTTTGTCTTCCATCTAGGAGTCTGAGCTTATCCCAACTGACCATGGTTGTTAGCACCGCTGAGGAATCCTACAACACCAGGGAAAGTACAATTCAATGCGGCCCATGGAAGAACACAGTGGCCAGTGGAGTGGCCTTTTGGGCTCCTAAAGGCCAGATTTCATTTTATGGACAAAACTGGTGGAGCCCTCCTCTACTCACTCGCTAAGGTGTGCAAAACACACGTGGAAATGGAGCCAAGTCACGAACGTCTCCCTTCACATTGGGAAAATCCTCATTGTGTGTAAAGTGTATGTAGGTGTTGATGTGTCACATCATTGTAGGACACATTTCTCGTGGCACACCACTGAAACCTGGTTGTCACATTCTACCAGATACTGGAATAGTGATTTGGAATGATCCTGTGTCTACTAAATGTAGTGCTGCCACAGTTTTGTCTCTTGGTGTTTTTGAGGTGGGATCCCTTATGTGGGCCAGAAGATCCACCTACAGCTGATGACATGAATTAATGATAATTTGCCTATGCTATCTGTTGCGGCCACTCACCTGAACGGGCAGGACGTCTGCAGGGGCGAAGACTAACCCCTGTACCCTGTAGAATACCTCTCGACACTACTGATAGAAACAGCAGTCTCGGCAGGGATTCCACAGGGGAAGGGGAATGGGACGAGAAAGAAAAGAAACACAACACAGCTGCGTCTGCCACCTGGTCCAGCCGGGTTTCCGATTCTTCGGACAGCAGGGCAACTCAGACTCGTAATACCCTTGAATTAAATAAACAATAGGTGTCACAATGTCTTGTCCAATATTTATCATCAATGTCTTGTTCAATATTTGCATCAATAAAAAATAATGGTCAACAGAAAAATAAAGCACCTGTTTAAATGAAGATCCACTCAGTACTAAATGGAGGAATATTCTTATCTCAGATTTGAGTTCCTTAATAATACACTAGGTGGAGCTATTCGCCTATGATTCTCTTTTCCTTGAAGGCACTAAAACCACTGAAAGAAAAGAATACATGAACAAAAATGCTTAACAGATATGCACAATGTACTTATTCTCATGTTCAGAATTAGTGCTGCTCACCTATTCATCACCTTCGCCTTGTAATACCAAATAAACAATAAAAGAAAGAAAATTACAACTTTCCCTTTCCATATAAAGATTCCTTGCCATGCTGAGTTCGTCTTTTTTATGGCTTCAATGACAGGTAACCCAAATGTGTAAAGTACGTAGCTGCAGGCCAAACTGTAAATCAGTCCCAATAAACAAAAGTACTTAGCTCAGTTGACGTTTGGCAGAGGAGGTGCTGCTTGTTCCCTAAGAAGCGTTGGAGCCGGCTCAAGGATGAGTTAACCAATCTGGAACTCCGAGGTGTTGACAGATCTGGAAGAGGAATCCGATGAAAAAAGCCAAGCATGTTTCTCAAGTGCGCCGGCTTTTTATATGTTCCTCAGTCAAAAAACGTTGCTGGGACGCGTTGTCACACATGTGACCCAGAGACTGCAGGCTTGTGTGCGTGATGCTAGGAACGACCGCACGTGACAGAAAGCTGTTCAGAACGTGCGGTCACCATGAGCAAATACCAACTAAGACATGAAGAGGAAACCAGCCCATTGGTTTCCAACAAGCATTGCTACCAGCAATGTACAATTCCTAACAGAACAAACAAAAAAGAACAACTGGGCATATGTTACCTAAAACAAATACTCATGCAAGTATGTATTTCCTTCTTAACATTTGTAGAAAAACCACATAGCTCATAACCAACTTTGGTAATTAGAGCTCAACCACTACACTATGCCTTTTCTGATGGTACATATACTGCTATATGACTGACGCGGGTTCCCTGCGGATGATGACAAATTACGCAGTGTATGTTTTGTGAATTGTGAATCCATAACACTATTGTATTGTTTTGAACACATCCCCTTCTTCCAAGATGTCAAGGTTGTGAACTGGAAATGTGCAAAGAGGCAATGGTAATGTATAAATTGTACTGTTAGTGCAAATGTTGACATGATTGAATGTTATGAAAAGATTTGGAGTAATGTTTGAAATAAACATTACCTACTTCAAAATCATCTATGTTTACACACTTTTTTGGTTTTTGTCATTGTCATGTTATGATGGAAGAAAACAAATGCAGTGATAGAGCTGAGATATAAAACACCAGTGTATGATTTGTTAACTTGGAAATTTATTGTGCTAAACGTGATAAAATCAAAGGGGTTGAACTTAACAAATGCTAATCAAAAAGTGGAGAAGTCAGTCATGGTGAATGAAACCATAGTTGTAGAGCCAGAATAGTTTGAAGTCCAATGTACAAAATACTACTTGCATCACAAAGGCATATGTGTCTAGAAATAGCCCACAGAGTGAATGGTAGGCACCCACTGGAGAAAATTAGTGTTGAGGTTTCTGGCTAGTGGTGGCAGACGTCTTGCCATCCTTACCTCCTGGTGATTTGGGTGGTCTACCTCTCTTGTGGGTGGAAGATCCACAGCTGCAGGGGTGGGGGTGGCGGCAGGTGAATATTCCGGTGACAGGGCATCCCTTCCTGTGGCTATGGATTATGTAGAGGGCTCAGATGTTGTAGGACCACAGGAAGGGGTGGATGGTGTTGGGAAAGCCCTGTGCATGTGGGTGTAAATGTTCTGCAGCACCCTAATCAGTGAGCCTATATTAGAGTTATGGGCCTCCATCTGGTGGTTATGGTCTCTGTGCAGCTGCTTTATCTCCTGGAGCTTGGTGAGTACTTAGCCCACTGTGTCTTGGGTCTGATAGGCTCCCAAAAATTGGTCAGTGGTAGTCTGGGTGTCAGTGACCCCAGTGGACTCTGTATACTGGCCCACACATACCCTCCCATGACCCTTACCCCCACTACCCTGTGCCCTTGCACCAGTGTATCCCATCTGACTGTTTCCTTGGTGAGGTGATGGGAGTGGTGATGTGATCTCAACATCACCCAGGAATGGAGAGCACAAGAAGTGGCGAGTTTGGGTTGCTGAGGTGTCACAGCTGTGGTGGGAGGTATTGTAGTAGGTGCAGAGAGTATCACTAGAGCCGCCTGCTCAGACTGACCAGATGTATCTGGCTCCTTAAGCTCCTCCATATCACCAGGATTGCTATCCTCACTGAAGACCTGTTCCTAGGCTAGATTGGAGGTTTGTTCAGTGGCCAGAACCTGCCCACATGCTTTGGCCTTTGTGAACTATTGAGAAATGGAGAATATTCTTATTAGTAAAAATGTGCACTGTACATTCCCATCTTTAGAGACAAACAATGTAGATACTGAGAAGACAAAATAGCTAGACATTATTTTAATGATAGCTTCCAGTGGTATTGCGCATAATTATGTTAACTTTTATCATTTTCAAACAGTACAACTACCAATGACCAGGTAGATGTCCTGAAATGTTCATGAAGTGATTAGGGTGACCCACTAGAATTAGTGACAGAGTTTGATTATTTGGGTATTAAACTCACACCGAATATGAGTTGGGTCCCACAATTGGAAAAAAGCACAGTTAACCCATGTTCACCATATGGCGAAAATATTGAAAATCCACAGGAAAACAATATCCAGAAAACTGACACCAGCGCTAGAGATTTATAATGTTAAAGCACTAGATGCAACCTTATATGTTGCAGAGCTCTGGGGTTGTTAAAACTGTGGTAATCTCTCAGTTGCTGAACAAAAGTTTCTTAGATCATTAGTGAATCTTCCGGTGTCTACCCCGTTGATTCCTCTTTATTTGGATCTTGGCCAGAAGAGAATTGTACACAAAATTGGTTTGCGGACACTCATGTTCTGGCATCGGGTATGGTCTACTGCAGCCCTCGTTTCCTATAGGGTGGGCGTCCGTGAACTGATGACAACATCTTGTGTGGACAGGATTTCTTGGATGCTCACAGTAAAGAACCTGTTACTTAAGTTCGGATTGGTTGTTCATTGGAGAGAACCGGAAACCCTTAGCCAGATTAACAAATCACGACTCAAAGACGTATGTTGGGGTATGGTTGAAACTGATTTGATAGTGAATTGTAAGGGATCACTGTCGATTGCTTTTATGAATTTTAAACAGACTGTGCTTTTAGAGCCCACATTGGATGAAATCGAACCCCCGTTAGCAAGGAAACTTTAACTACAGTTTAGGTATGGTTGTTTACCTGTTAACTATTTTAAAAGAAACTGGTCTAAAGCAGGAGAAAGTACTGAAGAACATTATCCCTGTTGCCAAGGGATTACTGAATCACCTGAACACGTTCTGTTTTTTGGTCCCCTGTACCACCAATCCCGAATCAAATGGATTGCCCCTCTTTGTAGAAATCTGGGAGTTAGGAGGTACAAGGAGGCGTATAGATTAATGCAGACAAATACAACGCGTATGATTGTATTTTGCACAGCAAAGTTTTTATTGGCTATGTGGATCAGGCGTACTAAGTACTCTCCTGATAATCTTTAGGGTTCAGTTCCTAGGGCGTACCATATTCTATGGCACCTGCTTAGGTTTTATTGTGGGTCATGTGTTATTTTAAATGATTATAGCTTTTAACATATTTTACTCCCCCCCCTTTTTTTAAAAGTATTTTATGCTGAACCTATTAAGTATAAATAATGATGGAAATTTTAGTCTTCAATCATGCTGTTACCAAAATGCACTTTCCTTTCGATCACTGATGCACTTTAATCGATTGACGCTCGCTGTGACTGTAAATAGATTGTGAATGTTTATTTATAATGTTATGCCTTATTTGTATTGTCTATTCGTAATTGTTTTGACTTATTGATATACTTTTATGATCTATAGTGATCGAAATAAAGTTCTTGATTGATTGATTGATTAGGGAGTATACCTACCATCTCCTAACACCTCAACCCAACACAATGGAGAGGGGAAATGTGTAATTGACAATTTCAACAACTTGGCTGGATGTTTTGCATTAGTCATCATGTGAATATTGCATTTACCAACTATATTCAGCATAGTATTTAGAATTCCTGATAATTTTAGTGTCAACACAGTTTGATTAGTGAAACTCATGACATCAATAAGATTGGTTAAGAAGAACAGGACAACATTCAGAAAACAACACACCATTTTCAGAAGAGAGCATTGAGTAGGGATTGATCACTACATGACACTTTACCATATTTTGATATCTGTTAGGAAAGAGAGAATTAGCAACATGACATAGCAATATTCTTTTGTTAAAAAGTAACAGGGCATCATGGTAACTGTTGACATTTGAAAGAAAACTTCCCAACACATGCAAAATGGTTAGTGGAACATACCTGTGGAAAATATGCAATAGAAATGGGCCAGACACACATGTAGGTAATGGGTTATTTGGTGTTGTAACACTTGCAGGCACCATAACATCATGTGACATGTAATGGAAATTGACAACTGTAATCTTAGATGCAACACAATACATTCAAACAAACAATCTACATTTTCTGAATACTTAAACTTTGAGGTTTGTATGTAATGAAAATATGTGCAGGACATATTAGCAAGATGTGAGTTTAGAACAAACAAGACATTGACATTTATTGAGACTTTACAAAGTGCAATTTACCAGACTCCACTCCAACAGGTATTTCTGTCAAGCCTTCAGTATGTAGGACCTTATCCTTCCAGAGAATGATTTTTAGGGGGCGACCTGGAAGAACCACTACCTGTCCTGTTGGCCTCCATTTGTTGCTTCTTGGTGCAAATCTATGGTTCACAAAGTTGTAAATCCTTTGTAAATTAATCTCTGTTAAAAAAACACTTGTGAACCTGAAATTCCCTTGTAAATATTTTCATTATTGTTTGTCCTGTACCGTTCCTCGCTGTTTCACTTGTCACTTGCGCCGTTCACCGTATGTTCCACAAGCACTTCCGTGTACAAATTTTTTCGGGTTACGCTCACATTTGTTGTAAACAATGCTGATACTGTGCTCTTACTTATACTTGTTATAAATACAGATTGCTCTTTGTATCCCTCCATAATCCTTTGAGTCTCCTTCTTCTTCCTTTTTGCAACTTAAATGTGCATGTTTTATTAACGGCCTTCTAAACATTACCTGTTGAGACATTGTTTTTGCTACATACATTCATCACCCAGGTCTCAATTGGGTATACGGGTGTTCTCCTGTTGGTTGATTTCAAGGCCATGGAATGCACCCTCCCCCGCTGGTCATTCCACCTCTTCACTTGGAACCCGGAGATTGGCCAAAACTCTGCCAACTGCCAGCAGAACAGAGTTTACCAGCGTGTTAACCCTTAGACTTCATCCCCCAAGAGTAGTGCACCAGGAGATGTGACTGCAGAGTGATTGAGCAAGGGGTTGGGGCCTCTGACGAGGTCTCAGCAGTCTCAATTTGGGGGACTTACTTGGGACAACAACAGGGGTTCTTGGCCTCCAACAACCCTCAGCAGCCAAGGGGACTTCATCTCAACCAGTAGTGCACCAGGAGGCCTCTTTGCAGAGTGGTTGAGAAAGGGGGCAGGCCTCCGACAAGGTCTCAGCAATCTTGCTGTGTGGGACTTACTTGTGGCAACAATAGGGGTTGTTTACCCCAAAGTGCTCTCAGCAGCCAAGGAGAGTTCATCCCCCAATCAGTAGTGCACCAGGATATGCATTTGCAGAGTGATTGATAAAAGAGGCGGGGCAAATGATGAGGTCTCAGCTATCCCACTGTAGGGAACTTACTTGTGGCAACAATAGGGGCTCTTGGCTCCCAACGACCCACAGTTGCCAAGGGAAGTTCATCTCCCAACCAGTAGTGCACCAGTATGCTTGTTTGAAGAGTGTGTGAGAAAGGGGGTGGAGCCTCCAATGAGGTCTCAACAATACCACTCTGGGGGACTTACTTTTTGGCAACAATAGGGGTTCTTGGCCTCCACAACGATCCTCAGCAGCCAAGGTGAGTTCCTCCCCCTACTGTAGTGCACCAAGAGGCACATTTGCAAAGTGGATGAGAAAGGGGGTGAGGCCTCCGACGAGGTCTCAGAAATCCCACTGTGGGGGACTTACTTGTGGCACCAATAGGGGTTCTTGACCCCAACAACACTAAGCAGCCAAGGAGAGTTCATCCCTCAACAGTAGTGCACCAGAAGGCTGTTTGCAGAGTGTTGGAGATTATTTGCACCTGAACATTATATTTTGTCTGAAATAATGAGACGCTATGCAGCAATAATTAAAATATACTCCAGACTTGAGAAATACAAATCTGGTGCACTCTGGGAAATGTGTGCCACTATGGACTACAAAGTCACATGCTGCCGGAACATTACATTTAAATGATTATCATCAATCTGAATCCACTCACCTGTGATCAAGGCAGTATGCCGAAACACGTAAGGGAGCGGTACATGCTGTGTTTTCTTCTTTGAAATAAAACGTTGCTTGTTTCAGGATTTGGGCTTCTGCACTCTTTTTGGATTTTTCTTAACGGATTGCTCAATTCCTGTCTAAGCTGAAGCTGCCCACCAGGAATGGGGGCTCCCATCATGGAGACTTTGTGTTTGGAGATATATATATATATATATATTCAATGAAAAAACCATAGGTTTTAGGGACAGTTATAGTTACTTGGACATTGCACTCGTAAAAAACCCGTGAAATTCCCCCGTTATAGTTAGTTCAGCTAACTATAACTCGCGTCCCGCAATGCACTGCTGATGACGTCACATATTACATCACTCATGACATGGTCAGTGACATCACTGATGACATCACTGATGACATCTCAAATGACATCACTGATGACATCATCCAGTGACTGTGTGTTTCTGTAAAGTTTAAATATTTTTAATATATATAGGGAAAGGCGTATTAAAGAATGAGTGGGTGTATAAGTGTGTGTATGGATGATTTAGTAGGTGCGTGACTAATTCTATAAGTGAGTGATTAAACGTATCTTACTGAATGCATGGGTTAGTGACTAAACTGGGTGAATGTCTGTATCTGTCTGTTGCTGTGTAAGTGGCTGCATGGGTTTGTGAATAGCTACATGAGTGTCTATAAGAGTTATTGATTTGTTGTCTGAGTATCTGTATGGGTGCCTGAGTGTTTGTGTGGATGGGGTGTGTGTGACTGTGCATAGATGTGTGAGTGGGTGATTCACTGGGTGGATGGTTTCAAGAGTGCATCTGTGATAGACTGTATGGGTGGGTAAGTGTGTGTAACAGTGTGTTAGTGAGTGAATGTATGTCCCAGTGGTACATGTGTGAGTAACTACATATGTGAAAGGCAGTATATATGTGTGTTAGAGTATTTAAATGGCTATAAGTGAGAGTGTGTTATTGTGAGAGTGGCTGTATGGATGAGTGTGTGCTTGTATCAGTGATTGTATAAGAGCGTAACAATGTGCTAGTATTTGTATGATTAAGTGAGCTGGTGTGTGTATAACTGTATAGGTGAGTAAATGGCAGTGTGTTTAATTATTTGCATGACTGACTAGGTGTGTGAGTACCTCTATGGATGAGTGGCGGTGTTTGAGTGTCTATATAGGAGTAAGAGTGCATATGATAGTCCTGTACTGAGTGACCATAAGTATGAGTGACTGTACGGGTGAGTGAGTGGATGTGTGTGTGTAGACCTAAGAATCAGTGAGTGGGTATGTAGTTATTGGTGTTGGAGTGTCTATGGTTTTGCGAATGGCAGTCTGTAATTTAGAGTGGGTGTATCAAAGGTTATATTAGGGTGTGAGGAGGTGCATCAGATTATCACGTGGATGATGTCATCAGTGATGTCATTTGAGATGTCATCAGTGATGTCATCAGTGATGTCACTGACCATGTCATGAGTGATGTAATATGTGACGTCATCAGCAGTGCATTGCGGGGGCGCAAGTTATAGTTAGCTGAACTAACTATAACGGGGGAATTTCACGGGTTTTTTACGAGTGCAATGTCCAAGTAACTATAACTGTCCCTAAAACCTATGGTTTTTTCTGTGAATTTCAAAGGTTTTTTAAATGCTAATTTGTAACTATAACGTGTCTGAAACCTATGGTTTTTTCAGTGAATTTCAAAGGTTTTTAAAATGCTAATTTCTAACTATAACGTGCCTGAAACCTACGGTTTTTTCAGTGAATTTCAAAGGTTTTGTAAATGACAATTTTTAAATGTATTAATTGTTATATTAATTTTTTTCATACTGATTTACTACATTTTTAGAAACAATTTTTTTTTACATATTTTATTTTTTAAATTACATTGTAATTACATTATACATTACATTACAAAAATACTTTCTCAGAATGAATTACTTTAGTTTAAATACTTTGCACATAGGCAATAGACTTTTAAGTACAGTAGTTACAGTTGTTGCAATGGGCAACACATTTTCAAACACAATGCAACATTCAGCTCAATGTGAATTTCTAGTTAAATGCAATTAGTTACTTTATGGATTACTTTTCTAACCACAGGACTGGATCCTAGATTCAGTCCTGGGACATCTCCTGTAAACAGTTGAGTAAAAGCGTTTTGGTTACAGTACTGATTTTTAAGGAATATTATTGTATTTTAAAAGTTGACACTTAGAAACTTTTTCTCATATAGTCACCAATGTTATCCTATGGAAGGAAATTCACTTAGCAGGTAAAAACTGTTATCGTTACTTTTTCTTACTCAGTGTTGGATCCTGGATCCAGCACTGGTGCATCTCCTGTAAACAGTTGAAAGAATGCGTTTAACTCATACAGGCGATTTTTAAGGAATATTTGTAGTTTGTAAAAATCAACACTGAAACTTTTTGCTGAAAACCAGACAATGGATTCCTATGGAAGAAAATATAAGTTACTGGTAAGTACGGTTAAAATTACTTTTCAGGGTCAGTGCTGGGCTAAAAGATGCAGCACTGGGTTCTCTCCTGATAACAGGTGAGTAAATCGGAATTCGTATTTCGGCTGATTTTAGAGGAATATTTTAAAGTTCCAAAACTCCACACTTAGAAGAATTTCCAAGTGAAACCAGTCAATGTTAGCCTATGGAAGGAAATTCAAGTTACTGGTAAGTACGGTTAGAATTACTTTTCAGGGTCAGTGCTGGGCTAAAAGGTGCAGCACTGGGTTTTCTCCTGATAACAGGTGAGTAAGTCGGAATTCGGATTTCGGCTGATTTTAGAGGAATATTTGTATGTTTCAAAAATCAACACTTAGAAACTTTTTCAGCAAAAAGCAGGCAATGATATCCTATGGAAGGAAATTCAAGTTACTGGTAAGTACGGTTAAAATTACTTTTCAGGATTAGTACTGGGCTGAAAGATGCAGCACTGAGGTCTCTCCTGATAACAGGTGAGTAAATCGGAATTCGTATTTCGGCTGATTTTAGATGAATATTTTAAAGTTCCAAAACTCCACACTTAGAAGACTTTCCAAGTGAAACCAGTCAATGTTAGCCTATGGAAGGAAATTCAAGTTACTGGTAAGTACGGTTAAAATTACTTTTCAGGACCAGTACTGGGCTGAAAGATACAGCACTGAGGTCTCTCCTTATAACAGGTGAGTAAATCGGAATTCGTATTTCGGCTGATTTTAGATGAATATTTTAAAGTTCCAAAACTCCACACTTAGAAGAATTTCCAAGTGAAACCAGTCAATGTTAGCCTATGGAAGGAAATTCAAGTTACTGGTAAGTACGGTTAGAATTACTTTTCAGGGTCAGTGCTGGGCTAAAAGGTGCAGCACTGGGTTTTCTCCTGATAACAGGTGAGTAAGTCGGAATTCGGATTTCGGCTGATTTTAGAGGAATATTTGTATGTTTCAAAAATCAACACTTAGAAACTTTTTCAGCAAAAAGCAGGCAATGATATCCTATGGAAGGAAATTCAAGTTACTGGTAAGTACGGTTAAAATTACTTTTCAGGATTAGTACTGGGCTGAAAGATGCAGCACTGAGGTCTCTCCTGATAACAGGTGAGTAAATCGGAATTCGTATTTCGGCTGATTTTAGATGAATATTTTAAAGTTCCAAAACTCCACACTTAGAAGAATTTCCAAGTGAAACCAGTCAATGTTAGCCTATGGAAGGAAATTCAACTTACTGGTAAGTACGGTTAAAATTACTTTTCAGGACCAGTACTGGGCTGAAAGATACAGCACTGAGGTCTCTCCTGATAACAGGTGAGTAAATCAGAATTCGTATTTCGGCTGATTTTAGAGGAATATTTGTATGTTTCAAAAATCAACACTTAGAAACTTTTTCAGCAAAAAGCAGGCAATGATATCCTATGCAAGGAAATTCAAGTTACTAGTAAGTACGGTTAAAATTACTTTTCAGGACCAGTACTGGGCTGAAAGATACAGCACTGAGGTCTCTCCTGATAACAGGTGAGTAAATCGGAATTCGTATTTCGGCTGATTTTAGAGGAATATTTGTATGTTTCAAAAATCAACACTTAGAAACTTTTTCAGCAAAAAGCAGGCAATGATATCCTATGGAAGGAAATTCAAGTTACTGGTAAGTACGGTTAAAATTACTTTTCAGGACCAGTACTGGGCTGAAAGATACAGCACTGAGGTCTCTCCTTATAACAGGTGAGTAAATCGGAATTCGTATTTCGGCTGATTTTAGAGGAATATTTGTATGTTTCAAAAATCAACACTTAGAAACTTTTTCAGCAAAAAGCAGGCAATGATATCCTATGGAAGGAAATTCAAGTTACTGGTAAGTACGGTTAAAATTACTTTTCAGGACCAGTACTGGGCTGAAAGATGCAGCACTGAGGTCTCTCCTTATAACAGGTGAGTAAATCGGAATTCGTATTTCGGATGATTTTAGAAGAATATTTGCACAATGGTGAAGGAAGGGGCGGGGCCTGAGGTGACATCTGTGCAAACGCGCCCCGTGGCGCGTTTTAAGTTGGGGGATTAAGTCCCCTTGAATCCTGAGGGTCCCTAGGGGCCAACTAGCCCACCAGGAACCTCCAATATGCGCCAGGGGCTGCGTTGCAGAGACGTGTAGAGAGGCCACACCCCTTTTACACCTCTCTGCAACGCAGCTCTGTGGCGCTTTCTGGATGTACCTGTTGGGCTAGTTGGCCCCCAGGGACCCTCAGGATTGAAGGGGATTTAATTCCCCATCTTAAAACGCGCCACGGGGCCTGTTTGCACACATGTCACCTGAAGCCCCGCCCCTCCCTTCACCACTGTGCAAACACGCCCCGTGGCGCGTTTTAAGTTGGGGGATTAAGTCCCCTTGAATCCTGAGGGTCCCCGGAGTCCAACTAGCCCACCATATACCTCCAAAAGCGCCACAGAGCTGCGTTGCAGAGAGGTGTAAAAGGGGCGTGCCCTCTGTACACCTCTCTGCAAGGCAGCCCCTGGCGCATACTGGAGGTTCCTGGTGGGCTAGTTGGCCCCCAGGGACCCCCAGTATTCAAGGGGAATTCGTTCCCCCTCTGCAAACGCGCCAGGGGGCGCGTTTGCAGAGTGGTGAAGGAAGGGGGCGGGGCCTGCGGGCCCGATCGTTTTTTCCTTTTTTTTTCCTTTGGGGAGGGGGGCTGCGTGGCCCCCCTCCGTGGCCACTTATGGCCCCGGGGACCCCATCCCCCGGGGCCTGGCCTCTCGTTGGGGACTGTGGGGGGGTCCCCAAACCCCCCACAGTCCCGCCGGCTCCCCGTGTCCTACGGGAGCCGGCATTAGCTTACACATGGGGAGCAGCTAACATGCTGCTCCCCATGTGGAAAAGCAATCAGCTTTGGATATTGGAAGAGAGAGCAGGTTTCCTGCTCTCTCTTCCAATATCCAAAGCAGTTTGCAATGACAGGACGGGAGCCGCGAGGCTCCCGTCCTGTCATTGCAAACAGCAGTGTCCCGAGGGTAGGCACCCCGGGACACTGCAGGAGCTGGCCCTGGGGGGTGGCGGTCCCCAGGGCCACCACAGGCTCCAGGAGGGGGCCGCGCGGCCCCCTCCCTTAAATTGCACAGCCCCGGGAGGTGGTGGTCCCCGGGGCTCTGGGGGTCCGTAATGGACCCCCACATTTATTTTATAAGTGCCCCGGGAGGTGGTGGTCCCCGGGGCGTGTGGGGGCTGGAGCCCCCACACACCTTATTTAAATTAAAAAGAAGCCCCGGGGGTGGCGGTCCCCGGGGCTGCGGGAGGGCAGAAGAGCCCTCCCGCACCATTTTTCAATAAAGCCCCGGGGGTGGCGGTCCCCGGGGCTTGGAGGCCCTTTGAGGCCCCCACACATAAAATTAACCCCCCCACCATGCCCCGGGACTTGGGCCACCCGGGGCAAGACACAATCGAAGCGCGGGAGACCGCGCTCGATTTCTCGGCAGGATTCGCGCACCCTGAGCGCATCCTGCCGATTTTAAAAACATTTTTTTTTTTTTTGCCCAGGGGTCCTTGTGGGACCCCTGAGCAAACCTAGGGGTCAGGGTGTTTCTACCCTGCCCCCTTTGTGCGCTTTGCGCACTTAGTTTCTGTCCTCGGTTCTACCGAGGGACAAAATGGCTGCCAACACTTCCTGATTTGGAGTGTTGACAGCCAATTAGCATGCAGCTCGTGATCGGGAGGGTGCGCGAATCCGACGCGGCCATAGATATCACCATCTTTTTACTTTTGATTTTCTCAGCAACTACTGAACGGATTTACACCATTTAACAAAAGGGTTCTTTCTGAACCAAGAACTACCTCTTTGCCAAATTTGGTGTAATTCCGTTCAGCAGTTCGAGCTGTAGCCGTGTCTAAAGTTTCCTATGGAAAATTGCATGGGGAAAACGCGTTTTGGGACCCCCCTTTTTCTCGGCCCCGCTTGACGAATCCCCCGAGACTTTCAGGGTAGGAGCGGACCGGAGCGGGCCACAAAGTTTGAAAATTTTGCGAAGATACGTCAACCGGCAAGAGAGTTATTTCAAATAGAATGTCGCGGATTTCCTATGGATAATAGGTTGTAACTATAACTATCTACTGGCGACCGCCAGTAGATAATATATATATATATATATATATATATATATATATATATATATATATATATATATATATATATATATATATATATGTATATATTATCTACTGGCGGTCGCCAGTAGATAGTTATAGTTAGGACCTATTATCCATAGGAAATCCGCAACATTCTATTTGCAATAACGTTGGCGCCGGTTGACGAATCTTCGAAAGCTTCCAACTTGTTGGGGCGCTCCGGTCCGCTCCTACCCTGAAAGTCTCGGGGTGATACGTCAGCGGGGGCCGAGAAAAAGGGGGTCCCAAAACGTGTTTTCCCCATTCATTTTTCCATAGGAACCTTTAGTCGCAGCTACAGCCCGAACTGCTGAACGGAACTACCCCAAATTTGGCAAAGAGGTAGCCCTTGGTTCAGACTGGTGCCTTTGCTAAAATGGTGTAAATCCGTTCAGTAGTTCCTGAGAAATTCACAATTAAAATCACATATATATCTATGGGCGCGTCGGATCCGCGTACCCTCCCGATCACGAGCTGCATGCTAATTGGCTGTCAACACTCCAAATCAAGAAGTGTTGGCAGCCATTTTGTCCTCGGTAGAACCGAGGGACAGAAACAAGTGCGCAAAGTGCAAAAGGGGCAGGGTAGAAACACCCTGACTCCTAGGTCTGCTCAGGGGCCCACAAGGACCCCTGGGCAGAAAAAGCATTTTTTTTAAATCGGCAGGATGCGCTTAGGGTGCGCGGATCCCGCCGAGAAAAAAAAAGAAACAAGTGCGCAAAACGCACAAAGGGGGCAGGGTAGAAACACCCTAACCCCTAGGCCTGCTCAGGGGGTCCCACAAGGACCCCCTGGGCAAAAAAAAGCATTTTTTTTAAAAAATAAAATCGGCAGGATGCGCTCAGGGTGCGCGGATCCTGCAAAAAAAAAAAAAAATCGAAGCGCGGTCTCCCGCGCTTCGATGTAAATTTGCCCCCAGGTGGGCCAAGTCCCAGGGGCATGCTGGGGGGGGGTTTATTTTATGTATGGGGGCCTCTAAGGGCCCCTCAAGCCCCGGGGACCGCCACCCCCCAGGGCTTTATTTGAAAAAGTAGCGGGAGGGCTCTAAGCCCTCCCGCAGCCCCGGGGACCACCACCTCCCCGGGGCTTCTTTATTTATTAAATTAACATGTGTGGGGGGGCTCCAGCCCCCCCACATGCCCCGGGGACCACCACCTCCCCGGGGCACTAACAAAATTGAAAATGGGGGTCCGTTAAGGACCCCCGAGCCCCGGGGACCACCACCTCCCCGGGGCTGTGCATTTGGATGGGAGAGGGGCCTGTGGTGGCCCTGGGGACCGCCACCCCCCAGGGCCAGCTCCTGCAGTGTCCCGGGGTGCCTACCCCCGGGACACTGCTGTTTGCAATGACAGGACGGGAGCCTCGCGGCTCCCGTCCTGTCATTGCAAACTGCTTTGGATATTGGAAGAGAGAGCAGGAAACCTGCTCTCGCTTCCAATATCCAAAGACAATTGCTTTCCACATGGGGAGCAGCATGTTAGCTGCTCCCCATGTGGAAAAGCAATGCCAGCTCGCGCAGGAGGCGGGGAGCCGGCGGGACTGTGGGGGCTTTGGGGACCCCCCATAGTCCCCAACCAGAGGCCAGGCCCCGGGGGATGGGGTCCCCGGGGCAAGTAGTGGCCCGGGAGGGGGCCACGCGGCCCCCCTCCCCAGAAATAATTTTTTAAATAGAATAAAAAAATAAAAAAAGGCCTGCCCCGGGGGATGGGGTCCCCGGGGCAAAAGGAGGCCTGAGGAGGGGGGCCACGCAGCCCCCCTCCTTAAAAATTAATGAAAAAGTGTGGCCATGCCCCGGGGGATGGGGTCCCCGGGGTAGGATTCGGCCAGGGGAGGGGGGCCACGCGGCCCCCTTCCTGTATAATTTTAAAAAAGGGGATAAGGCCCTGGGGGATGGGGTCCCCAGGGCCCAAAAATAGGAAAAAGGAAGGGGGCCACACAGCCCCCCTTCAGGGGAAAAAAAAAAAAAACGATCGGGCCGCAGGCCCCGCCCCCTTCCTTCACCACTCTGCAAACGCGCCCCCTGGCACGTTTGCAGATGGGGAAGTAATTCCCCTTCAATACTGGGGGTCCCTGGGGGCCAACTAGCCCACCAGGAACCTCCAGTATGCGCCAGGGGGCTGCGTTGCAGAGAGGTGTAAAGAGGCCACGCCCCTTTTTACACCTCTCTGCAACGCAGCTCTGTGGCGCTTTTTGGATATACCTGTTGGGCTAGTTGGCCCCCAGGGACCCTCAGGATTCAAGGGGAGTTAATCCCCCGACTTAAAACGCGCCACCGGGCGCATTTGCACAGTGGTGAAGGGAGGGGGCGGGGCTTCAGGTGACATGTGTGCAAACAGGCCCCGTGGCGTGTTTTAAGATGGGGGATTAAGTCCCCTTGAATCCTGAGGGTCCCTGGAGTCCAACTAGCCCACCATGTACTTCCAAAAGCGCCACAGAGCTGCCTTGCAGAGAGGTGTAAAAGGGGTGTGGCCTCTGTACACGTCTCTGCAACTCAGCCCCTGGCGCATACTGGAGGTTCCTGGTGGGCTAGTTGGCCCCCAGGGACCCTCATGATTAAAGGGGACTTAATCCCCCAACTTAAACGCGCCACGGGCGCGGTTGCACAGATGTCACCTCAGGCCCCGCCCCCTCCCTTCACCATTGTGCAAATATTCCGCTAAAATCAGCCGAAATACAAATTCCGATTTACTCACCTGTTATCAGGAGAGACCTCAGTGCTGCATCTTTCAGCCCAGTACTGATCCTGAAAAGTAATTTTAACCGTACTTACCAGTAACTTGAATTTCCTTCCATAGGATATCATTGCCTGCTTTTTGCTGAAAAAGTTTCTAAGTGTCGATTTTTGAAACATACAAATATTCCTCTAAAATCAGCCGAAATACGAATTCCGATTTACTCACCTGTTATCAGGAGAGACCTCAGTGCTGCATCTTTCAGCCCAGTACTGATCCTGAAAAGTAATTCTAACCGTACTTGCCAGTAACTTGAATTTCCTTCCATAGGATATCATTGCCTTCTTTTTGCTGAAAAAGTTTCTAAGTGTCGATTTTTGAAACATACAAATATTCCTCTAAAATCAGCCGAAATACGAATTCCGATTTACTCACCTGTTATCAGGAGAGAACCCAGTGCTGCATCTTTTAGCCCAGCACTGACCCTGAAAAGTAATTTTAACCGTACTTACCAGTAACTTGTATTTCCTTCCATAGGAATCCATTGTCTGGTTTTCAGCAGAAAAGTTTCAAAGTGTCGATTTTCACAAACTACAAATATTCCTTAAAATTCGCCTGTATGACTTAAACGCATTCTTTCAACTGTTTACAGGAGATGCACCAGTGCTGGATCCAGGATCCACCACTGAGTGAGAAAAAGTCACGATAACACTACTTACCTGCTAAGTGAATTTCCTCCCATAGGATAACATTGGTGATTCTATGTGAAAAAGTTTCTAAGTGTCAACTTTTAAAATACAATAATATTCCTTAAAAATCACTACTGTAACCAAAACGCTTTTACTCAACTGTTTACAGGAGATGTCCCAGGACTGAATCTAGGATCCAGTCCTGTGGTTAGAAAAGTAATCCATAAAGTAACTAATTGCATTTAGCTAGAAATTCACATTGAGCTCAATGTTGCATTGTGTTTGAAATTGTGTTGCCCATTGCAACAACTGTAACTACTGTACTTAAAAGTCTATTGCCTATTTGCAAAGTATTTAAAGTAAATTAATTAATTCTGAGAAAGTATATTTTGTAATGTAATGTATAATGTAATTACAATGTAATTTAAAAAATAAAATATCTAAAAATAAATAGTTTAAAAAAATGTAGTAAATCAGTATGAAAAAAATAAAAATAACAATTAATACATTTAAAAATTGGCATTTACAAAACCTTTGAAATTCACTGAAAAAAACCATAGGTTTCAGACATGTTATAGTTAGGAATTAGCATTTAAAAAACCTTTGAAATTCACTGAAAAAACCATAGGTTTCAGACATGTTATAGTTAGAAATTAGCATTTAAAAAACCTTTGAAATTCACTGAAAAAACCATAGGTTTCAGGCACGTTATAGTTAGAAATTAGCATTTAAAAAACCTTTGAAATTCACTGAAAAAACCATAGGTTTTAGGGACATTTATAGTTACTTGGACATTGCACTCGTACAAAACCCGTGAAATTCCCCCGTTATAGTTAGTTCAGCTAACTATAACTCGCGCCCACGCAATGCACTGCTGATGACGTCACATATTACATCACTCATGACATGGTCAGTGACATCACTGATGACATCACTGATGACATCTCAAATGACATCACTGATGACATCAACCATGTGATAATTTCATGCATCTTCTCACACCCTAATATAACTTTTGATACACCCACTCTAAATTACAGACTGCCATTCTCAAAAACAAAGACACTCCAACACCAATAACTACATACCCACTCACTGATTCTTAGGTCTACACACACATCCACTCACTCACCCGTACAGTCACTCATACTTACGGTCACTCAGTACAGGACTATCATATGCACTCATACACCTATATAAACACTGACACACCGCCACTCATCCATAGAGGTACTCACACACCTAGTCAGTCATGCAAAAATTTAATCACACACCCATTTACTCACCTATACAGTTATACACACACCAGCTCACTTACTCATACAAATACTAGCACATTCTTACGCTCTTAAACAATAACTGATACAAGCACACACGCATCCATACAGCCACTCTCATAATCACACACTCTCACGTATAGCCTTTTAAATACTCTAACACATATATATACTTCCTTTTACATATGTAGTTACTCGCACATGTACCACTGAGATATACATTCACTCACTAACACACCCATACACACACTCACCCACCCAAGCAGTCCATGACAGATGCACTCTTCAAATCATGCACCCAGTGAATCACCCACTCACACATCTATGTACAGAGTCGCACACACCCCACCCACACAAACACTCAGGCACCCATACAGATACTCAGACAACCAATCAATAACTCATATAGACACTCATGTAGCTATTCACAAACCCATGCAGCCACTTACACAGCAACAGACAGACGGATACAGATATTCACCCAGTTTAGTCACTAACCCATGCATTCAGTAAGATAAGTTTAATCACTCACTTATACAGTTAGTCACGCACCTACTAAATCATCCATTCAGACACTTATACACCCACTCACTCTTCAATACGCCTTTCCCTATATATATTAAACATATTTAAACTTTACAGAAACACACAGTCACTGGATGATGTCATCAGTGATGTCATCAGTGATGTCATTTGAGATGTCATCAGTGATGTCATCAGTGATGTCACTGACCATGTCATGAGTGATGTAATATGTGACGTCATCAGCAGTGCATTGCGGGGCGCGAGTTATAGTTAGCTGAACTAACTATAACGGGGAATTTCACGGGTTTTGTACGAGTGCAATGTCCAAGTAACTATAACTGTCCCTAAAACCTATGGTTTTTTCAGTGAATATATATATATATAGTGGCGATTTGTGAAAAATAAAGAATTTGAACTTACTCTTGGTGTCTGTGTCCCATATCCTCTGTATGGAATCGACGCATCAGGGTTAAACAATAATACATATACACACAAATATAAATATATATATATATATATATATATATATATATATATTTATATTTGTAGACGTGCAGACTCTCGCAACATCCTTTCCGGCGAAGAGAGAGTGACGGACCCAAGGTAATTGGCAAGATGATATTTATTCTCACTCCTCACAAACGATGACGCGTTTCGGGCCACAACAGCCCTTGTTCACATATTTATATATATATATATATATATATATATATATATATATATATATATATATATATATTACCCACTGGCGGTCGCCAGTAGGTAGTTATAGTTAGGACCTAGTTTCCATAGGAAAAGCATTTTTTGTTTTCCAAATAATTTTGACGCCAGTTGACGAATCTGCGCGAAATTTTCAAAACTAGTGAGGCGCTCGGGTCAGCTCCCGTCTTGAAAGTTTCGGGGTGATTCATCAAGCGGGGGCCGAGAAAAAAAGGGGGGTCCCAAAACGCGTTTTCCCCATGTAATTTTCCATAGGAAACTTTAGACAAAGCTACAGCCCGAACTGCTGAACAGAATTACACCAAATTTGGAAAAAAGGTAGGTCTTGGTTAAGAAAGAGCCCTTTTTGTTAAATGGTGTAAATCCATTCAGTAGTTCCTGAGAAATTCAAAAAATAAAAAGTTTTGATATCTGGGCGGAGCCTAACCTCCCGAGCACGAGCTTGCCTCTGATTGGCTGCCAACACTTCAAACCAGGAAGTGTTGGCAGTCATCTTGTGCCAGGGAACTGCGTTGCAGAGAGGTGGTCCAAGGCCACGCCCCCTTTTTACACCACTCTGCAACGCAGCTCTGTGGCGCTTACTGGAGGTAGCTGGTGTGCTAGTTGGCCCCCAGGGACCCTCAGGACTCAAGGGGATTTAATCCCCCAACTTAAAACGCACCACAGGGCGCATTTGCACACTTGTCACATCAGGCCACGCCCCCTTCCCTGCACCACTGTGCAAACGCGCCCCCTGGTGCGTTGTAAATTGGGGGATTAAATCCCCTTGAATCCTGAGGGTCCCTGGGGGCCAACTAGCCCACCAGGTACCTCCAGTAAGCACCAGGGAGCTGCATTGCAGAGAGGTGGTCCAAGGCATCGCCCCCTTTTTACACCACTCTGCAACGCAGCTCTGTGGCGTTTACTGGAGGTAGCTGGTGGGCTAGTTGGCCCCCAGGGACCCTCAGGACTCAAGGGGACTTAATCCCCCAATTTACAACACACCAGGGGGTGCGTTTTCACAGTGGTGAAGGGAGGGGGCGTGGCATGATGTGACAAGTGTGCAAACGCGCCCTGTGGTGCATTTTAAGTTGGGGTATTAAGTCCCCTTGAATCCTGAGGGTCCCTGGGGGCCAACTAGCCCACCAGGTACGTCCAGTAAGTGCCACAGAGTTGCGTTGTAGAGAGGTGTAAAAAGGGGCGTGGCCTCGGACCACCTCTCTGCAACGCAGCTCTGTGGCGCTTACTGGAGGTACCTGGTTGGCTAGTTGGCCCCCAGGGACCCTCAGGATTCAAGGGGAATTAATCCCCCAACTTAAAACCCATCAGGGGACGCGTTTGCACAGTGGTGAAGGGAGGGGGCGGGGCCTGATGTGACATATGTGTACTTATCCAATCACTCCGTCAAAACCCAAGCACTTATAAATTCACCATGCACTCTCCTTGCAGCACTCTAATCATCCAGTCACTACCCATGCACTCATGCAATGACCCATGCACTAACTCATGCACTGCTACAATACCCTGAGCACTGCCCATGCAGTCCAGCCATCGCCCTGTCACTACCCATGCACTCCTCCAATCACCCAGCGAGCACCATGTACTTATCCAATCACTCCGCCAAAACCCAAGCACTTATAAATTCACCATGCACTCTCCTTGCAGTACTCTAATCATCCAGTTACTACCCATGTACTCATGGAATGGCCCAGGCGCTAACTCATGCAGTGCTACAATCCCAAGAGCACTACCCATGCAGTCCAGCAATCCCCCTGTCACTCCCTGTGCACCCTTCATGCAATGGCCTAGGCACTAATACATTCACTGCTACAATCCCCAGAGCAGTACCTATGTACTCCAGCATTCCCCTTGTCACCCCGTGAGCACTCTTCTAATCACCCTGTCAGCACTGTATACTTATCCAATCACTGTGCAAATACCCAAGCACTTATAAATTCACCATGTAGTATCTTTGCAGCACTCTAATCATCCAGTCACTAACCATTTGTTTATGCAATGACCCAGGCACTAACAGATGTAGTGCTACAATCCCCTGAGGACTACCTATGCAGTCCAGTAATCTGCCTGTCACTACCTATGCACTCCTCCAATCACCCAGCCAGCACAATGTACTTATCCAATCAGTCCGCCAAAACCCAAGCACTTACAAATTCACCATGTACTCTCCTTACAGTACTGTAATCATCCAGTCACTACCCATGTACTGATGCAATGGCCCAGGCACTAACACATGCACTGCTACAATCCCCTGAGCACTTCCCATGCAGATCTCTAACCACCTACACACTACTGATTCACTCCTCCAATTACCCAGGTAGTACCCATGCACTCCAGAAATCCCTCTGTCACTACCCATGCACTCCTCCAATCACCCAGCCAGCACTATGTACTTATCCAATCACTCCGCCAAAACCCAAGCAGTTATAAAATCACCATGCACTGTCCTTGCAGCACTCTAATCATCCAGTCACTACCCATGTACTCATGCAATGACCTAGTCACTAACACATGCACTGCTGCAATCCCTTGAGGACTACCTATGCAATCCAGTAATCTCCCTGGTACTACCTATGCAGTCCTCCAATCACCCAGCCAGTCCTATGTCCTTATCCAAACACTGTGCCAAAACCCAAGCATTTATAAATTCACCATGCACTCTTCTCGCAGTACTCTAATCATCCAGTCACTACCCATGTAGTCATGCAATGATCCAGGCACTAACACATGCACTGCTACAATCCCTGTGTACTACCCATGCAGTCCTATAACCACCTACACACTTCTCATTCGCTCCTTCAATTCCCCTGGTAGTACCCATGCAGTCCAGCAATCACCCTGTCACTCCCCGTGCACTCCTCCAGTCACTCAGCCACTACTATGTACTAATCCAAAAACTCTGCCAATACCCAAGCACTTATAAACTCACTCAGGCACTCTCCTTGCAGAATTCTAATGTTTCAGTCAGTAGCTATGTACTCATGCAATGATCCAGGCACTAACTGATCACTGCTACAATCCCCTATGCACTACCCATACAGTCCTCTAACCACTTACACACTTCTTATTTGCTCCTTCAATTCCCCAGGTAGTACCCATGCAGTCCCGCAATCACACTGTCACTCCCGTGCACTCCTCCAGTCACCCAGCCACTACCATGTACTAATCCAAACAACTATAACACCTATAGTGGTCAAAGACTGACAGGGGATTGCTGGAGTGCATAGGTAGTCCTCAGAGGATTGTAGCACTACATCTGTTAGTGCCTGGGTCATTCCATAAGTACATGGTTAGTGACTGGATGATTAGAGTACTGCAAAGAGAGTACATGGTTAATTTATAAGTGCTAGGGTATTGGAGCAGTGATTGGATAAGTACACAGTGCTGACAAGGTGATTGGAAGAGTGCTCACAGAGTGACAGGGGGAATGCTGGAGTGCATAGGTACTGCTCTGGCGATTGTAGCAGTGAATGTATTAGTGCCTGGGACATTGCATGAGTACATGTGTACTTACAAATTCACCATGCGCTCTCCTTGCAGCACTCTAATCATCCAGTTACTACCCATGTACTCATGCAATGGCCCAGGCACTAACTCATGCAGTGCTACAATCCCAAGAGCACTACCCATGCAGTCCAGAAATCCCCCTGTCACTCCCTGTGCACTCTTCATGCAATGGCCTAGGCACTAATACATTCACTGCTACAATCCCCAGAGCAGTACCTATGAACTCCAGCATTCCCCTTGTCACTCCGTGAGCACTCTTCTAATCACCTTGTCAGCACCGTATACTTATCCAATCACTGTGCCAATACCCAAGCACTTATAAATTCACCATGTAGTATCTTTGCAGCACTCTAATCATCCAGTCACTAACCATGTGTTTATGCAATGACCCAGGCACTAACATATGTAGTGCTACAATCCCCTGAGGACTACCGATGCAGTCGAGTAATCTGCCGGTCACTACCTAGGCACTCCTCCAATCACCCAGCCAGCACAATGTACTTATCCAATCAGTCCGCCAAAACCCAAGCACTTATAAATTCACCATGTACTCTCCTTACAGTACTGTAATCATCCAGTCACTACCCATGTACTGATGCAATGGCCCAGGCACTAACACATGCACTGCTACAATCCCCTGAGCACTTCCCATGCAGATCTCAAACCACCTACACACTACTGATTCACTCCTCCAATTACCCAGGTAGTACCCATGCACTCCAGAAATCCCTCTGTCACTACCCATGCACTCCTCCAATCACCCAGCCAGCACTATGTACTTATCAAATCACTCCGCCAAAACCCAAGCAGTTATAAAATCACCATGCACTGTCCTTGCAGCACTCTAATCATCCAGTCACTACCCATGTACTCATGCAATGACCCAGGCACTAACACATGCACTGCTGCAATCCCTTGAGGACTACCTATGCAGTCCAGTAATCTCCCTGGTACTACCTATGGAGTCCTCCAATCACCCAGCCAGTCCTATGTCCTTATCCAATCACTGTGCCAAAACCCAAGCACTTATAAATTCACCATGCACTCTCCTCGCAGTACTCTAATCATCCAGTCACTACCCATGTACTCATGCAATGAACCAGGCACTAACACATGCACTGCTACAATCCCCTGAGCACTACTGATGCAGTCCAGCCATCTCCTTGTCACTACCCATGCACTCCTCCAATCACCCAGCCAGTTCCATGTCCTTATCTAATCACTGCGCCAAAACACAAGCACTTATAAATTCACCATGCACTCTCCTTGCAGTACTCTAATCATCCAGTCACTACCCATGTACTCATGCAATGACCCAGGCACTAACACATGCACTGCTACAATCCCCTGAGCACTACTGATGCAGTCCAGCCATCTCCCTGTCACTACCCATGCACTCCTCCAATCACCCAGCGAGCACCATGTACTTATCCAATGACTGCGCCAAAACCCAAGCACTTATAAATTCACCATGCACTCTCCTTGCAGTACTGTAATCATCCAGTCACTACCCATGTACTTATGCAATGACCCAGGCACTAACACATGCACTGCTACAATCCCCTGAGCACTACTGATGCAGTCCAGCCATCTCCTTGTCACTACCCATGCACTCCTCCAATCACCCAGCCAGTTCCATGTCCTTATCTAATCACTCCGCCAAAACACAAGCACTTATAAATTCACCATGCACTCTCCTTACAGTACTGTAATCATCCAGTCAGTACCCATGTACTCATGCAATGACCCAGGCACTAACACATGCACTGCTACAATCCCCTGAGCACTACTGATGCAGTCCAGCCATCTCCTTGTCACTACCCATGTACTCCTCCACTCACCCAGCCAGCACCATGTACTTATCCAATCACTCCGCCAAAACCCAAGCACTTATAAATTCACCATGCACTCTCCCTGCAGTACTGTAATCATCCAGTCAGTACCCATGTACTTATGCAATGGCCCAGGCACTAACACATGCAATGCTACAATCCCCTGAGCACTACTGATGCAGTCCATCCATCTCCTTGTCACTACCCATGCACTCCTCCAATCACCCAGCCAGTTCCATGTACTTATCCAATCACTCCGCCAAAACCCAAGCACTTATAAATTCACCATGCACTCTCCTTGCAGTACTATAATCATCCAGTCACTACCCATTTACTCAGGCAATGACCCACGCACTAACACATGCACTGCTACAATCCCCTGAGCACTACTGATGCAGTCCAGCCATCTCCTTGTCACTACCCATGCACTCCTCCAATCACCCAGCCAGTTCCATGTACTTATCTAATCACTGCGCCAAAACTCACGCACTTATAAATTCACCATGCACTCTCCTTGCAGTACTCTAATCATCCAGTCAGTACCCATGTACTCATGCAATGACCCAGGCACTAACACATGCACTGCTACAATCCCCTGAGCACTACTGATGCAGTCCAGCCATCTCCTTGTCACTACCCATGCACTCCTCCAATCACCCAGCCAGTTCCATGTCCTTATCTAATCACTGCGCAAAAACACAAGCACTTATACATTCACCATGCACTCTCCTTGCAGTACTCTAATCATCCAGTCACTACCCATGCACTCATGCAATGACACATGCACTAACACATGCACTGCTACAATCCCCAGAGCACTACTGATGCAGTCCAGCCATCTCCTTGTCACTACCCATGCACTCCTCCAATCACCCAGCCAGCACTATGTACTTATCAAATCACTCCTCCAAAACCCAAGCAGTTATAAAATCACCATGCACTGTCCTTGCAGCACTCTAATCATCCAGTCACTACCCATGTACTCATGCAATGACCCAGGCACTAACACATGCACTGCTGCAATCCCTTGAGGACTACCTATGCAGTCCAGTAATCTCCCTGGTACTACCTATGGAGTCCTCCAATCACCCAGCCAGTCCTATGTCCTTATCCAATCACTGTGCCAAAACCCAAGCACTTATAAATTCACCATGCACTCTCCTCGCAGTACTCTAATCATCCAGTCACTACCCATGTACTCATGCAATGAACCAGGCACTAACACATGCACTGCTACAATCCCCTGAGCACTACTGATGCAGTCCAGCCATCTCCTTGTCACTACCCATGCACTCCTCCAATCACCCAGCCAGTTCCATGTCCTTATCTAAACACTGTGCCAAAACACAAGCACTTATAAATTCACCATGCATTCTCCTTGCAGTACTCTAATCATCCAGTCACTACCCATGTACTCATGCAATGACCCAGGCACTAATACATGCACTGCTACAATCCCCTGAGCACTTCTGATGCAGTCCAGCCATCTCCTTGTCACTACCCATGCACTCCTCCAATCACCCAGCCAGTTCCATGTCCTTATCTAATCACTGCGCCAAAACACAAGCACTTATAAATTCACCATGCACTCTCCTCGCAGTACTCTAATCATCCAGTCACTACCCATGTACTCATGCAATGAACCAGGCACTAACACATGCACTGCTACAATCCCCTGAGCACTACTGATGCAGTCCAGCCATCTCTTTGTCACTACCCATGCACTCCTCCAATCACCCAGCCAGTTCCATGTCCTTATCTAATCACTGCGCCAAAACACAAGCACTTATACATTCACCATGCACTCTCCTTGCAGTACTCTAATCATCCAGTCACTACCCATGTACTCATGCAATGACCCAGGCACTAATACATGCACTGCTACAATCCCCTGAGCACTTCTGATGCAGTCCAGCCATCTCCTTGTCACTACCCATGCACTCCTCCAATCACCCAGCCAGTTCCATGTCCTTATCTAATCACTGCGCCAAAACATAAGCACTTATAAATTCACCATGCACTCTCCTTGCAGTACTCTAATCATCCAGTCACTACCCATGTACTCATGCAATGACCCAGGCACTAACACATGCACTGCTACAATCCCCTGAGAACTACTGATGCAGTCCAGCCATCTCCCTGTCACTACCCATGCACTCCTCCAATCACCCAGCGAGCACCATGTACTTATCCAATCACTGCGCCAAAACCCAAGCACTTATAAATTCACCATACACTCTCCTTGCAGTACTGTAATCATCCAGTCACTACCCATGTACTTATGCAATGAACCAGGCACTAACTCATGGCAAATACAGAGGAGGTTATGCTAATCACAGGGGTACCCCAACACATAGTGTTCCCTAGTGTATGTAGGTGTTTTCACTGTATTGTAAGTGTCTTTTAGCATAGCACTGGCTCTAGGCCTGGTTAGTCAGAGTCAGTTACCACCAGTACCCGTAAGCAAAAATTTGGGGGCACAGGAGGACTTTCTGCTCCTCTGTTGGTTCTTTCTGCACATCTCTTGCTTCTTTCTTTCCTGCACTTTTCTTCGTCTTTCTGGACTTCTGTTGCCTCTTTCTGCATTTGTCTTGCTTCTTTCTGCGCTTTTCTTCCTCTTTCTTCACATGTCCTACCTTTGTAGGCACAGTTAGAAATTAGCATTTAAAAAACGTTTGAAATTCACTGAAAAAACCATAGGTTTCAGGGACGTTATAGTTAGAAATTAGCATTTAAAAAACCTTTGAAATTCACTGAAAAAACCATAGGTTTCAGGGACGTTATAGTTAGAAATTAGCATTTAAAAAACCTTAGAAATTCACTGAAAAAACCACAGGTTTCAGGGACGTTATAGTTAGTTGGGTATTTCACTCGTACAAAACCAGAGAAATTCGGCCGTTATAGTTAGTTCAGCTAACTATAACTCGCGCCCCCGCAATGCACTGCTGATGACGTCACATATTACATCATTCATGACATGGTCAGTGACATATCCAACTAACTATAACGTCCCTGAAACCTGTGGTTTTTTCAGTGAATATATATATATATATATATATATTCATAAAACCTCCTTCTCACTCAACAAAAGAGTCCTGTCACTCAAGAGAGGTTGGGGCTGAGAACATTTAATGAATTTGTTTGCTGTTTGACCAGAGACGCGTTTCAACAATTAAATGCCTTTTTCAATCTGGATTTAAAAGCGTGTTGGTGAGTAATGCAGTACATAATCCATTCTTGTAAAAATTAACACAGCACGCAAAAATTCATTTCAAACAAGCTGGCGTCCTGGTAGACATCACTTTCCAGCCTGCTCAGTGCGTGTTGTTAAATGTTCAGGTAATTTGGCACTAACATGCTCACAGTTCTTATAGATGTTACACACAGCGCTTGCAGTCCTCTGTTCTCGTCCACCTTGGGTTCGCCACTCACCCTCTTCTTCATTGTTTACAAACAGCGCCCTGCTCCGAAGTCCTCTGCACAGACACACAAGCCCATGGACAAGGCTTCGGTGCGAGGAGCCTGCACATCTTGCTGGCGATTTGTAGATCTCGCTCTGCCGCGGCGAGCCCCTCTGGCCCCTCCCTATAAGCATGCTGCAGTGCAAGGTACGGGGGCTAAAAGGTTGCTTGCTCCGCCTTCACCTCCAACTTGCGGTCTGCCTCTCAGCGCCTGAACGCAGGTGGTGCACTTGGTGGTGCTACCGCTAATGCGACAAAATATTCAAAAAACCTCCTTCTCACTCAACAAAAGAGTCCTGTCACTCAAGAGAGGGTGGGGCTGAGAACATTTAATGAATTCGTTTGCTGTTTGACCAGAGACGCGTTTCAACAATTAAATGCCTTTTTCAATCTGGATTTAAAAGCGTGTTGGTAAGTAATGCAGTACATAATCCATTCTTGTAAAAATGAACACAGCACGCAAAAATTGATTTCAAACAAGCTGGCGTCCTGGTAGACATCACTTTCCAGCCTGCTCAGTGCCTGTTGTTAAATGTTCATATATATATATATATATATATATTACCTACTGGCGGTCGCCAGTAGGTAGTTATAGTGAGGACCTTGTTTCTATTCAAAAAGCGTTTTTTCTTTTGCCAATATCTTTGGCGCCGTTTGATGAATCTTCGTGAAATTTTCAAAACAAATGGCCCGCTCAGGTCAGCTCCTGTCCTGACAGTTTTGGGGTGATTCGTCAAGCGGGGGCTGAGAAAAAAGGGGGTCCCAAACGCATTTTCTCCATGTTAATTTCCATAGGAAACTTTAGACAAGGCTACAGCCCGAATTGCTGAACGGAATTACACCAAATTTGACAAAAAGGTATCTCTTGGTTCAGAAAGCGACCTTTTTGTTAAATGGTGTAAATCCATTCAGAAGTTCCTGAGAAATTCATATATAAAAAAATATTAGTATCTGGTGACGGCGGTGGATCCTCGAACCCTCCCGATCACGATCCTGACTCTGATTGGCTGGCAACACTTCAAACCAGGAAGTGTTGGCAGCCAAAGAAAAAAGGTAAAAATACAAGAAAAGGGGGCAGGGTAGGAACACCCTGACTCCCTAGGCCTGCTCAGGGGGTCCTCCAGGGACAACAAGGGCCCAAAAAAGCATTTTTGTTTAATTTCAGAGGGATTCGCATAGGGTACGCAAATCCTGCCGTTTTTTTTTTTTTTAAACGAAGCGCGGTCTCCCACGCTTTGATTAATTAATCCCCCTGGGTGGTCCAGGTCCCTGGGACATTGATTATGTAAATACGGGGGTCCGTTGTGGGACCCATGGCCCCAGGGACCACCACCTCCCCTGGGCTTAAAATATGTTGGAGGGGGGCCCCCCTCGTGGAGCCCTCCTTGGCCCTGGGGACTGCTACCCCCCAGGGCTGGCTCCAGCAATGTCTCAGGGTACCCACCCCCGGGACATTGCAGTTTGCTATGGCAGGGCGGGAGCACTGATCCTGCCCTGTCACAGCAAATATCTGCTTAGCTTCATGGAAGTGAGAGCAAGAAAACTGCTCTTGCTTCCATGAAGCGACGCAGTATTGCTTTTGGGCAAAGGGAGCTGCAAGTCAGCAGATCCCTTTGTCCAAAAGCAATGCCGGCTCCCGCAGGAACCACTAGGACATTGGGGCTCCCCCACGGTCCCCAACATGAGGCCATGCCCCAAGGGATGAGGGAGGTCCCAGTGGCTAAAAATGGCCCGGATGGCGGGCCTCTCGGTTCCCCTCCTGTTATTTTTTTTTTTTATATAAGACAAGGCTGGCCAGAGGGATGGGGTCCCCGGGGCCATAATTGGCCTTAGGGGGGCCACGTGGCCCCCCTCCAAAATTTATAAAAAAATAAAATCTGGGCAGGCCCCAGGGCATGGGGTCCCCGGGGTCAAAACTGGCCCAGGGAAGGGGGGCACACGGCCCCCCTTCCATAAATAAAGTTTTTGTGGGGCCCCGGGGCCGAAATCGGCCTGGGGAGGGAGGCAATTCAGCCCCCCTCCTATTTTAAAAATAAAAAAAGATAAAGGATTTGCCAAGACCCTGGGGATGGGGTCCCTGGGGCCAAAAATGGCCAGGGAGGGGGGGCAATCGGCACCCTCCCTTTAAAAAAAAATAAAAAAAATAGCTAGGCCTCAGGGATGGGGTCGACATCGGGTAATGGAACTGGGGGGCATTAATTATTGCTGCTCTCAGCGCAACTCCCCAGTGTAACGTCGCGGTGGATTGGCGGATCCCCCTCAAATTAATAATATAATAGTATATAATACAGAAAGTAGTGTTGCATTTGTGAACTTTTTTTATAGAGTGAGTGAGATTTAAGTTAATAATCACATTAAATTTGATAGAGTAAGTAATAATATAAAAAAATTAAAATGAAAAAATAATTAAATTTGAAAAGTGTATTGTGTTGTAGTACATTGAATTTGTGCTTTTGTTTTGAGGATTTGTGACGGGTTCGCAAACCCGGAAAATATTAAAAAGAATATGTATGTTAAAAAATAAATAAGATTCACTGTTGAGTTATAGGGTGTCTCTAAAAAGAGCCCTTGTTTTCATTATGAGTTGGAGCTACATGTAAGTGTGAATGCACACCTTAAGGTTGTTGAGAAAGACTCCTTGATCTGTGAAGTAAACGCCATCACTTCTGTAGATGTCACCCATATCAAAACGTAGATTTTTGTTTTAGATGGAGCCCATTGTATGGTCTCTGAGGTAAGCAGAAACAGCTTTATTGACATTCTTTTGTAACTTTCTCAGTCTGTGGACAGAATTGATTTGACCACTTCCATTTCTGTCTTTGGCATATATTAGAGAATACAAAGACAGTTTGAGGCAAAAGCAACATCAGTTGTGCAAAGGTATCTTTCATGAGCATTTCCAGTCCTACTCCAGTCAATGTGCCTAGGTCATTGCCACCACAGTGCACAATCATGAGGTCAGGGGGTTGGAGATGCAAAAAGGCTTTAACCAAAGGCATCAATTGGTTCCACTTTAATCCTCTCCGTGCAATCCATTTAATATCCACATTTTGCAGACCTAGGTCTATGTCAATACCTCTGTGTTCATCATACCTTTTGCACCAGAAAACATAGCTGTGCCATACAATCTATACTGTAAGCATCTTGAAGGGATGTCTGGAAGTAATGAAAAGATGTCTGTAGCTGAGGTAGTCAGTTGGTAGAGTGAGAAGTATCTAAAATGGAGGAGAAGATGTTGTTTTTGAAAAAGCGGATACGTGATTGGCTGTTCATTAACATTGCACACTCAAAAATAGGATGCATGTTACTTTCCTGAAGAAGCATGTTTCTTATTGGTTATTGAAAAATGTTTGAAAGGTACAGTAGATACGATAAGTTAAGATTTTGCAAAAGTCAACCACACCTGCTATTTGCATTTGCAAGCTACTGTGCTGAACTTGAAAATATGGTCAACTTGTGACCTGCCAGTACAGTTGAATGTTGCAGAAATTGTTACCATGGAAACTGGGATTAAGCAGATTGGGGGAAGGGTTGAAATTTGACTGTGAATTAAAAATGTGAAATGATAACTTACATGAAAGTGATATGCTATTAAATTTTGTTTTCCCAAAACAGTATTTTGTTTAGAAGTAGTGTGCTGTTAAAAAATAATACTAGTATTATTGGAAATAGGTTTTTGAACCCCTGCCAGGGTTCGCAGCTCCATCGCGACGATACACTGTGGCTCTGTGGTGGAGTCGCGACCCCAGAAAATTACAGAACCAGTTTGGGCACTTTTAGAAGCCAGTTGGAAAGGGTTAATATGTCTAACCAATTGAAATGTGTTTCACAATTTGAGATAATGTAGGAAGCAATGTGATTTGTTACTCACATTTATTTGTGTGCAGAAAGAGAGGAAACGTTTGCCATTACTGGTTTTACGTTGTTGAGAGTGGTGCATTACATTTATTGTGTGCAAAAGAAACCTTTTATGAGTTTCTGATTTTTCATATTCTGCAATACTATTTGAAAGGTGAGTTACAAATTTGTGAGGTGTGTTATGTATTATGTACTAGTGCTTTACTGTTTGTAGTGATATTTTTAGATTTGAAAAGATTTATTTTCAAACTTTTGAAATTATTTGAGAATTGTGTATTGTAGTTTGTTTTATTGTAGTGAAATAATGATTGAAATAGTTTGTGCATACTAATATGTGTACATTGGTAGATTGATTAGTGACTATGGTAGTTTGTATAAGTCTATGGAAAGGTATAGGTGAAGTACGCTGCATAATGTTAGGTGTCTCCTTGAAACAGGAAGTGCAATCTGTCAAGTTTTAAGGTCTGTATTGTCTTGTGACTGAGGTATGTCTCTACTTCAATATGTAATCTCATATGTGTTATGCATCTGAAGATGCTAGACGTATAAAACACAGGTATACATCTACTTGTATGTTTCTTTTATGTATGATAGTACTAGGAAAAGGTACAGACACGTGCATGCATGCTTTCAGGAATATCGTGAGACTTACAATAGAGACATGCAAAGGGTTACTGCTTTATATTTGGCTAGGCCAAACACCTTGAGTAGTCACAGAACAGTGAAGCTGAAGCACAAAAGTGAGGTTTAAGACCTGTTGGCAGAGGGATAAGTGATTAGGTACTTAGTATGCGTCTGTGGAAAGGTACAATGGAAATATGCCACATAATTTTATGTGTTTGCTTGAAATGGGAAGTGCATTCTGTGAAGTTTTAAGGTCTGCATGGTCTTGTGACTTAGGTATGTCTCTACTTGTGCATGTATTCTCATATGTCTTATGCATTTAAAGATGCTAGATGTATAAAACACAGGTGTACGTCTATTTGTATGTTTCTTTTATATCTGATGGCACCAGTGAAAGGTACAGACACATGCATGCTTTCAGGAATATGGTGAGACTTACAACAGAGACATGTGAAGGGTTGCTGCTTTGTATATGGCTAGGCCCAACACCGTGATTAGTAGTAGAATGGTGAAGCTGCAGCACAAAAGTGAGGTTTATGACATATTGGCAGAGGGATTAGTGATTAGGCTACTTTGTATAAGTCTCTGGAAAGGTACACTTGAAATATGCCACAGCATTTTCGGTGTCTGCTTGAAATGGGAAGTGCATTCTGTAAACTGTTAAGGTCTGCATGGTCTTGTGAGTTAGGTATGTCTCTACTTGCACATGTATTCTCATACATGTCATTTGAAATATGCCACATAATTGTATGTGTCTGCTTGAAATGGAAAGTGCATTCTGTGAAGTTTTAAGGTCTGAATGGTCTTGTGACTTAGGTATGTCTCTACTTGCGCATGTATTCTCATATGTCTTATGCATTTGAAGAAGCTAGATGTATAAAACACAGGTGTCCGTCTATTTGTATGTTTCTTTTATATCTGATGGCACCAGCGAAAGGTACACACACATGCATGCTTTCAGGAATATGGTGAGACCTACGACAGAGACATGCTAAGGGTTGCTGCTTTGTATTTGGCTAGGCCCAGCACCTTGAGTAGTAGTAGAATGGTGAAGCTGCAGCACAAAAGTGAGGTTTAAGACAAGTTGGCAGAATGATTAGTGATTAGGCTACTTTGTATAAGTCTCTAGAAAGGTACACTTGAAATATGCAGTATAATGTTCGGTGTCTGCTTGAAATGGGAAGTGCATTCTGTGAAGATTTAAGATCTGCATGGTCTTGTGACTAAGGTATGTCTCTACTTGCACATGTATTCTCATACGTATCATGCATTTGAAGATGCTTTACATATAAAACACAGGTATACGTCTATTTGTGTGTTTCTTTTGTATATGATGCCACTAGGAAAAGGTGCAGACACATGCATACATGCTTTCAGGAATATGGTGAGACTTACAACAAACACATGCAAAGGATTGCTGGTTACATTTGGCTAGGCCCAACACCCTAGGTAGTTGCAGAATGGTGAACCTGCAGCTCAAAAGTGAGGTTTAAGACATGTTGGTAGAGGGATTACTGATTAGGCTACTTCGTATGAGTCTATGGAAAGGTACACTTGAAATACACCGCATCATTTTCGGTGTCTGCTCAAAATGGGAAGTGCAGTCTGTGAAGCTTTAAGGTCTGCATGCTCTTGCGGTTGAGGTATGTCTCTACTTACCCAGGTACTCTGATATGTGTTATGCATCTGAAGATACTAGACATATAAAGCACAGGTATACGTCTATTTGTATGTTTCTTTTATATATGATGGCACTAGCAAAAGGTACAGACACATGCATGCATGCTTTCAGGAATATGGTGAGACTTACAACAGAGACATGTGAAGGGTTGCTGCTTTGTATTTGGCTAGGCCCAACAGCCTGTGTAGTAGTAGAATGGTTAATCTGCAGCACAAAAGTGAGGTTTATGACATATTGGCAGAGGGATTAGTGATTAGGCTACTTTGTATGAGTCTGTGAAAAGGGACACTTGAAATACACCGCATAATTTTATGTATCTGCTTGAAATGGGAAGTGCAGTCTCTGAAGTTTTAAGGTGTGCATGATCTTGTGACTGAGGTATGTCTCTACTTGCACATGTATTGTGATACTTATTATGTATCTGAAGATGCTTGACGTATAAAATACAGGTATACATCTATTTGTATGTTTCTTTTATATATGATGCCACTAGGAAAAGGTGCAGACACATGCATGTATGGTTTCAGGAATATGGTGAGAGTTACAACAGACACATGCAAAGGGTTGCTGCTTGATATTTGATTAGGCCCAACACGCTAAGTAGTTGCAGAATGGTGAAGCTGCAGCTCAAAAGTGAGGTTTAAGACATGTTGGTAGAGGGATTACTGATAAGGCTAATTTGCATGAGTCTGTGGAAAGGTACACTTGAAGTACGGCACATAATCTTACGTGTTTGTTTGGAATGTGAAGTGCAGTCTGTCAAGTTTTAAGATCTGCATGGTCGTGTGACTGAGGTATGTGTGTGCTTGCACATGTATTCTCATGTGTTATGCAACTGAAGATGGTAGACATATAAAACACAGGTATACATCTATTTGTATGTTTCTTTTATATATGATAGCCACTAGCAAAAGGTACAGACACATGCATGTATGCTTACATGAATATGGTGAGACTTACAACAGAGACATGTGAAGGGTTGCTGCTTTATATTTTCCTAGGCCCAGCACCCTGAATAGTAGTAGAGTGGTGAAGCTGCAGCACAAAAGTGAGGTTTAAGACATGTTGGTAGAGGGATTAGTGATTAGGCTACTTTGTACGAGTCTGTGGAAAAGTATGCCGCATAGCCTGGCTGATGACGGCTGAATAGCCAGAAACCGGTCCCAGGATGCTTGTTTCCGGTCCAGGGAAGACATGGCTTGGCAGTTCGGGCTGGACTGTTCCCATGAGGCACAGGGTCAGACTGATTTGCATATGGCCATGTCTGAACTGGGGTGGTGGAGTGAGCTAAAGAATGATGATGGATTAAACCCAGATCAGTTGACTGGGGGTGAGTGTTTGATTAGCTCAAACGCTCCGTCCATCATCCCCTTTGGTATCGCTTTGTTCGCCCTAAGTTGGCAGGGTATGCCCAGACGTGGGTTCCTTGCTCACTTTGCCACTGGATTCAAGCTAGCCTGGCTGATGACGGCTGAATAGCCAGAAACCGGTCCCAGGATGCTTGTTTCCGGTCCAGGGAAGACATGACTTGGCAGTTCGTGCTGGACTGTTCCCATGAGGCACAGGGTCAGACTGATTTGCATATGGCCATGTCTGAACTGGGGTGGTGGAGTGAGCTAAAGAATGATGATGGATTAAACCCAGATCAGTTGACTGGGGGTGAGTGTTTGATTAGCTCAAACGCTCCGTCCATCATCCCCTTTGGTATCGCTTTGTTCGCCCTAAGTTGGCAGGGTATGCCCAGACGTGGGTTCCTTGCTCACTTTGCCATTGGATTCAAGCTAGCCTGGCTGATGACGGCTGAATAGCCAGAAACCGGTCCCAGGATGCTTGTTTCCGGTCCAGGGAAGACATGGCTTGGCAGTTCGGGCTGGACTGTTCCCATGAGGCACAGGGTCAGACTGATTTGCATATGGCCATGTCTGAACTGGGGTGGTGGAGTGAGCTAAAGAATGATGATGGATTAAACCCAGATCAGTTGACTGGGGGTGAGTGTTTGATTAGCTCAAACACTCCGTCCATCATCCCCTTTGGTATCGCATAATGTTCGGTGTCTGCTTGAAATGGGAAGTGCATACTGTGACTGAGGTATGTCTCTACTTGCACATGTATTCTCATACTTGTCATGCATTTGAAGATGCTTTACATATAAAACACAGGTATACTTCTATTTGTGTGTTTCTTTTATATATGATGCTACTAATGTGTCTACTTTTACATGTATTTTCACATGTGTTATGCAGCTGAAGATGCTAGATGTATAAAATACATGTATACATTTATTTGTATGTTTCTTTTATATATGATGCCACTAGCAAAAGGTACAGACACATGCATTTTTTTAAAACATATTTTATTTCCTTTAATTCACTACAATGCCAGTCGGTTACATCATTTATACAGTACATTACATTAAATCGCATTACTCTGCACGTTTCTTGCATATTACATACCCCTAAGTACATATTTTGCAGGTAAAGACACATGCATGCATGCTTTGAGAATCATGGTGAGATTTATAATAGTGGCATGGGAATGGTTGCTGTTTTAAATTTGGTAGGACCAAGATTCTTAGTAGTTGTTGAAAACTGAAGCTGCATGAGAAAAGTGAGGTTTAAGACATGTTGGCAAAAGGATTAGTGATTAGGCTACTTGCTATGAGTTTGTGGAAAGGTATCCTTGAAGTATGCCGCATAAATTTAAGTGTCTGCTTGAAATAGGAAGTGCAGTTTGTAAAGTTTAAGGGACTTCATGGTCTTGTGACTGAGGTATTTTTCTACTTGCTGATGTAGTCTCACATGTGTTATGCATCTGTAGATGCTAGATGTATAAAACACAGGTATACATCTATTTTTATGTGTCTTTTATATATGAAACCACTAGCAAAAGGTACAGATACATGCATGCATGCTTTCAGGAATATGGTTGTGAGTTGCAACAGCAGACACTTGCAAAGGGTTGCTGCTTCATATTTGGCTAGGTCTAACACTCTGAATGGTCGCAGAATAGTGAAGCTGCCGCATAAAAGTGAGGTTTAAGAAATGTTGGCAGAGGGATTAGTGATTAGGCTACTTTGTATGAGTCTGTGGAAACGTACACTTGAATTATGCCGCTTAAATTTAGGTGTCTGCTTGAAATAGGAAGTGCAGTCTGTAAAGTTTAAGGGACTTCATGGTCTTGTGACTGAGGTATGTTTCTACTTCCACATGTATTCTCACACCTGTTATGTATCTGGAAATGCAACATTTATAAAACATAGGTATACATGTATTTGTATGTTTCTTCTATATATGATGCACTAGCAAAAGGTACAGACACATGCATGCATGCTTTGAAGAATATGGTGAGAGTTATAACAGACTCACGTGAAGGGTTGCTGCTTTATATTTGGCTAGGTCCAACACTCTCAATAGTCGCTGAATAGTGAAGCTACAGCAGAAAAGTGAGGTTTAAGATATGTTGGCAGATGGAATAGTGATTACAGTACTTTGTATGAGTCTGTGGAAAGGTCCACTTGATGTACGCTGCATAAATTTAGGAGTCTCTTTGAAATGGGAAGTGCAGTCTTACAAGTTTAAAAGACTTCATGGTCTTGTGACTGAGGTATGTCTCTACTTGCTCATATATTCTCACACGTGTTATGTCTATGAAGATGGTAGACGTGTAAAACACAGGTATTCATCTATTTGTATGTTTCTTTTATATATGATGCCACTAGCAAAAGGTACAGACACATGCATGCATGCTTTGCGAATCATGGTGAGACTTATAACAGTGACATGGGAAGGGTTGCTGTTTTAAATTTGTGTAGGACCAAGATTCTGATTAGTGGTTGAAAACTGAAGCTGCAAGAGAAAAGTGAGGTTTATGACATGTTGGCAAAAGGATTAGTGATTAGGCTACTTGTTATGAGTCTGTGTAGAGGTACTCTTGAAGTCCTTCGCCTAAATGTAGGTGTCGCCTTGAAATGGGAACGGCAGTCTGTCAAGTTTAAGGGACTTTATGGTCTTGTGAATGACATATGTGTCTACTTCTACATCTATTGTCTGATGTGTTATGCATCTGAACCTGGTCGGTTTGGCTACTGGTAGAGAAATCTTAAAAGTATTAAACAAAAGATTAAGATGTTACAATGACTAGATCCATGTAAAGTAAGAAAATATGCTAACTTGCAGGGTCATACTCTGGCTTGTCTTTCAAGAAAAGTGTGTCAAAGTACTTTCCATCACTCAGAAATACGGAAGTTAGTAAGGAAACTCTACTATGTAAAAAGTCCTGCATTATCTTTAAGTGAAATGAACACTTTTGCACGGTTCAGTATCAGATGTAAAAAAAGTTTTGTGATGATATACAGTTTCGCTTTTTTTCGGTTCACAAGAGGAGTGTAGAGAAAGTGAGAGCTTGATAAATGTAGGTGTTGAAGAAGAGGTGGAAGATAATAGTATTGACGAGTTTGCAAAAGAAATTACAAAGTTTAAGACAGTTTTTTTTTTTTTTTGTCCTCATCTCACCAGTGAGCTGCTGCAGATCTTAAATCCGTCAATTCTCCCCTGGGCGCCCTACGGCTGGCTGCACTTGCTCAGGCCATCCTGACCGGCCCCAGGTAGTAAGGGCTTGGTGTAATCATAGGACCGGAGAGGGTACTAACCCGTTCAACTGATGTTATCAGTTATTAGTCTCTAATCCCGGCCCCAGCTTAGCAGAGGCTGCCAGATGCTGATTAGGTCTTCCCGATTTTCATCTTGTTCCAGGCATGCCATAGCAAATGCAACTTTAAGCCACTTTTCTCTGGTCGGGGAGTGGGATCTTTCCACTTAATACAAATCTCCCTCCGGGCCAAGATCACTAGATATAACAACAACCCCCTCTGGGGGAGTGATAAGTTCGAATTAGATAAACCGTTACCCCCAAAGAACACCAATGGGAGGTTCACCTCTATGTTAACTTTAAAGATTCCGGTTACAGTGTCTTTCACATCTTCCCAGTAAGTTCTCAACTTGGGACAATCGAAGAAGATATGGATATCATCCACATTAGGTAACCGGCACTTTGGGGGGGGCAACGGGGCAAACCTGGCAATCCTGGCCGGCGTGTAATATAACCTATTAATAACAAAAAAATGATTCTTCTTTAAACTACCTAGTTTGATATATTTATAAAGAAGTTTCAAGGAGGGCTCAAACTGGTCTGCTGTATAGGCCTCTAGGGGGGATTGATTCCAGACTGAGGATTGTAAAGGTAAATCTATATCATCAGCTTCTAGAAGCTTCATATACCAAATAGATATCTCTTTTTTCCTTGGTTGAACTGTTTGTAAAAATGCTCTATTTCCCAATCCCCCTTATTTCATCTATTTCTGCATTATACCAAGATGTAAGTTGTATATACTTGAATTTGGAGAGACCGGGACCCACCTTAGCTCTTAATATGTCCCATGGGAGAATCCCTTTGCATCTACCAGGTCAGACCACTTAACCACCCCCGCTCTCTTAATTGGTATCGCCAAGCTGTCTCTTAGGCAAGGAGGAGTCCCTGGGGAGTCCCATATGGGTGCGAAGTCGGAAAAGTAGCCTATTCTCCATCTACACCTTACTTTATACCATGTTTCCAGAGCGTTTTTAAGAACCTTAAGCTGTACCCGTTTGAAATATCTTGGGGCTCCAAACTTATATAAGAAGCCCTCCCCGCCTCCGCCTCCCTCCATCATAGCCAGCTCACCCAACAACCTACCCCACGATGTCCCATCTGGATTGGAAAGCAGCATCCTGATACCCTTAAACTGAAACGCTACTAGGTACCATCTAATGTCTGGAAGAGCCAGCCCGCCTTTAGTAAGCTTCCTCCTCAGCTTCTTCCAAGACATCCTTGCACCTTTATCTCCCCAGATAAAACTCCCAATTTTCCCCTGGATCTTACTAATGGTCTTACTAGGAAAAACCAGAGGGACAGCATTAAACAGATAAGTCAACTTGGGAAGAACGACCATCTTCACCAGATTAACCTTCCCAAAAATCGTCAGAGGAAGGTTCCTCCATCTGGCAAAAAGATAGTCGATTTCCTTCGCGATTTTGTTCAAGTTAATCTGAGGGATTTTATCTAGATCTTTAACTATCTTAATACCTAGGTACTTTAACTCACTACTGGGAGTACCCTCCCATTGGCCAATGTTCCAGCACATCACTTCCGTTTTGGAGGAGTTGGCTAAATATCCTGAAATAGAGCCAAATTCCTCCAAAAGGGCCCCGATCCGAGGAATAGCCGCCCCCGGATTGCTGGTATAAATAATAATGTCGTCCGCATACAATGCTAACTTACATTGGTATGATTGAGATTTGAAGGGACAGATTGAGTCATCTTGTCTGATGGCTTGTGCCAACGGTTCAATATAAATATTGAACAACAAGGGGGAGATGGGACAGCCCTGTCTAGTTCCCCTTTGAATGTCAAAGCTAGGGGTCAGTGAACCATTCAGCAAGATTTTTGCAGATGCTCCCTGATAGCAATTTCTGAGGGTTTGAATGAAAATGGGACCAAATCCCATTACCTCAAGAACCTCCCAAAGATACACCCAGCACACCCTATCAAAGGCCTTGGCTGCGTCCAAGGCCACTACTGCCAAGGGATCTGATCTTACCACGGCCAAGTCGATGTTCCCGATCAGCATTTGTATCTGTTCCTGAATGTATCTTCCTGCAATGAAGCCCTTCTGATCTATATTGATCAAACTGGGAGCCAATTTGGCCAGCCTCCCTGCTAGAATGCCCATAAAGATCTTATAATCGGCATTCAGCAGGGAGATAGGACGGTAGGAATCGGCCATTAATGGATCTTTCCCTGGCTTTAATATCAGTACGATGATTGCTTCCTTCCAGGAACTAGGGACATCGCTCATTGGACTATAAACTGAATTAAACAGGATACCCAATATCGGTATCAAATCATCTGATAGTAATTTATAAACTTCATTCGGTAGGGTGTCCAGCCTGGGGGCTTTGTTATTTTTGGAGTTCTTTATTTGATTTTTGATCTCTTCCATAGTGATAGGAGCATCAAGGAAAGCTCGACTGGCTTCAGTTAGAACAGGCAGAGATTTACCCCGTAACCAAGATTGCATTTTATCTTGAGAAGGGACCAGATTCTCTTTATAGAGGGCCGCAAAAAGGGAGATAAGGCCGGATTGCACATCCTTTGCATTACTGGATTTGTCCCCGTTGTTGTTCATTATTAATTCGTTAATATTATTTTTAGAGCGATCTGCTCTAGTTTTCCACGCTAATAAAGCACCTGCCCTTTCCCCATATTCAAAATTTTGCATGTTTTTAATAAGCCATTGGGCCCTGCACTTCTGGTCCAGTTTACTCCTGAACTCCTGCCTGGCCCCTTCGAGTTCCCTCTGAACCTGCGCTATCCTTTCTGAATTCCCTTGGCTGCCTTGATTCCTACATTCACTTTCTAATTGCGAGATCCTTCCCTCTATTACTTGTAGCTCCTTGGCCTTCTCCCGATTTTTTGAACAGATAAGACCATGCAATCTACCCCTCAAACAGGCCTTATAGGCGTCCCAGATGAAATCCAGTCATCGAGCCCATGTTTAATGAAAAATATTCTGAACAGAAAGATTTAATGGCCAAAGTAATTTCGGGGTCTAATAACATTGTTCTGTTCAACGTCCATCTTGTTTGTGGAGTGTTACTTTCCCTAAGATACAAAAATAAAATAGGGGCATGATCGGAGAAATGACTGGGAAGAACAGATATCTCCTTTATATTCTCCAGAGCATCCCAACTAGCTAGAATATAGTCTATTCTTGAATAATGGTGATATTTTTTGCTATGAAATGTAAACCCCTGAAGCTCTCCCCTTTTTACCCTCCACACATCACCCAAATCCATATCATGCATCAAATTTTTCATGGCTCGACGTGATCTTGGGGCCCCTACAACGTAACTCACGTTCGACCTATCCCTTGAAGGGTCCAGAAGAACGTTGAAGTCACCTCCTATAAGCAATGGTGGCGTTGCCATTATCAGATTATCTTGGAGCTTACAGATATAATTGGGATCATCAACGTTGGGACCGTAGTAAGAAGCACAGGCTAGTTCTGACCCACCCAAGTCCAACTGTGCCACAATCAATCTCCCAGTTTGATCGGTCTGGATGGATTTAATGACACATGGGATCCCTTTCTTTACCAAAATTGCAACCCCCCTACAGTTAATTGTCTGTTGCGAAGAACAGTAACAATTTAACCAGGGAATCTTGGAAAAAATTGACCGACATTCTGCAAAGGTCAAATGTGTCTCTTGTAAAAAAAGATCTGGGCGGGAGAAAGCTCTAAATACTTAAGTATCAGCCTTTGCCTGCGTGGGCATCTCATACCATTTATGTTCCAAGAGATGAAGCTAACTCTACTGTCCCTTGTGGAGTTACCTGCCATTAGTTTGTGAGCACCTAACCCTAATTAAACAACCTTCCTTCCAATACCAGCAAGATGAGGAATATTTTTTATTTTTACCCATTGCTCCCCACCCAGTGCACCCCAACCACTCCCTCCCCCCTCCCTCCCCTCTCCGGTGCCCCCCTTCCCCCTGAGGAACCCTCCCTTCCAGTAGGCTAAGCCTATTTGGTCAACCCCACCTCGGGAAACACTAGGAAAAAAAATATTAAACCTGGGGACTTAACGCCAGGAGCACCCTTAACCTCAACTCCCCCCTGCATTGCCCTCTTTTTCTTTTTGAATTTTTACAATAAGAACATCCACCTCCTCTGTTGTGTGAATCAAATGCTTGTGGTTATTCCACATTACTCGTAATGTGGCGGGAAACCTCAATTGAGCCTTAGCCCCCAGGCTATTTAATTCATCTAGCCTCTTCCCCAACTCCCACTGCCTTGTTGCAGTTATGTGAGAGATATCCGATCTAATAAGAAAAGTAAAGGGGGGTTGGTCAGTAAGTGTGGATGCTATCGTGCCTTCCTTAAGTGCCAAAGATAATATCGACTCCTTAACAGAATAGGACAAGAAATTGACCAGAATCTTCCTTGGTTTTTGCCTGCCCGGGTTCCTCTTAAAGGTGTCTCGATGGACCCTTTGGATCTCCTGCCCAAGATCTATACTGGGCAAAGTTTTTACTACAGTTCCTTTTAATAAGGCGATCACAAATCCCTTTATGTCCGACCCCTCCAGGCCTTCTGGAACATTTAAAAATTTCACGTTGTTTTTCCTTGAATGGTTTTCCAGACGCTCAAGACCGTCCTTTAATTCCTTATTTTGAGCAGATAATTTTACTAAATCCGCTGATGTTGTGTGGATCGCTTCTTTGAGCTTAGGAATCTCTGACTCAATTGCATCTGTCCGCAAAGTTATTTCTTCCACTTTCTGAGCCAGCGCCTCACAGGAAGATCGAATAGCCACCTGATTTGCTTCGGACACTAAAAACCTGCTGGCCAACTCTGCTTGATTCGTCTCTGATACTGTAAACCTGCTTGCCATCTCCTCCTTCAAAGCCGTAAGTATATCTACTAACGAGTGAATTATGGGGGCTGAGACAGCTCGCTCCTCATGACCCGGGGGGCTTTGCTGTGTATAAGCCTCTTGCTGGGCTTCCGATACCTCTTGTACTTCCAGAACAGAAAATCTGTTAGAAAGACTCACTGCAGGATGGATAACAGGTTCAATTACAGACACCGTAGGGGAAGTTGTGGCCTCGGCTGTTATCACTACGTGGGACACTGCAGAAGAATCTAAGGTCTTAGGATTAGTCGGAGGTACTGATAATCTAACCCCCTTTAGCTTACTCTATACTGTGGAGAACTCAACTTCTGGTGCTTCAGGGGCTTCTTCTGCTTGCTCTACAGGCTCGCTCTCACTACCAGATGAGGAGACCAACTTCCCAAGCCCGGCCCCCTCCGAACTGGCCCCTGTGATGATCTTCATGGTGTCAGGAGGTATTTTGGCTGCCTTTGTGTCTGGAATAGCCGAAGCCATAAGTGAGGACATAGACATAGACGTGACTTTATAGTAGGTTTTGAGAGACAGGGTGATTTTAACCTTTAATGGAGTTATTTTCTTGCCCCTGCCTCTCCCACTCCCCTTATTAGCCTCTCTTCCCCTTTTAACAGATCCACCATCAACCGAGATCCCCCGTGGTTTTGATAGTGCTCTAACTTTGGAGATGGGAGGGGAAACTCGGGGGGGGCAAACTAGACTCGATAATTGCAGTGTTGGAGGCAAGATGGGCAGCTCTAGCGCGCAAAGTGTACCTACTTACTTTTGGAGGAGAGTGACCCACTGTCGTCTTGTCGTTTGTCTCCATACGGCAGGGGGGCGCTTATCCCCTACCTAACGCCCACAAAGTCACAAAGGCACTGGTCAGGTGAGGTGGGGGGTAATTATCGAAGTTACAATGCTTCCCCCTCTTACCTTCACATAAGCTAATGCCATCTCGCTGAATTGGACGCTGGATTAGACGCGGGCTTCCAATTTGGTCGGGCTTCCCCTGTTGCTGCACAAATCTCCCGCCATCATTATTTTTAAACACGAAGCCCGGAGAAGTGCCTGGGAGAATGCCGCCTAGGCATGTGCTGACTCTACCTCTCGTGAGCCGGAGCGAGAAGCAAGCATTATTCCGACGCCTCTTCTCGTGCGCGGCTTCACCCCACCTCCAGCGCCGGTCTCCAGCCTCGGGGCAGCGGGAGCTTTCCTCCGTCGATCCGCCACAGTCTCCGCAGCTATTATCGCCAAACCTCTCTCGCATCGTCGGCACAGATGAGAGCACACACAAAAGAAAAAAAACAAAAAGATCAAAAAACAGGGAGGCTATGCTTCTACATGAGAGGACGAGGCTCCGGCGTCAGTTCCCCATGAGAGCCCCGAGGTAGCGTGACCGCAGCCGTTTAGCTAGCAGCCGCCATGTTCCTCCCCTTGCTTTTTTCCTTGAAATTCACTCGACAAAGTTTAAGACAGTTTCATCTGAAAAAACCAAAATAAGTTTGTATTTGTTGTTGACGTACTCACTATAGAAGTCAAACTAGGAATGTTCATTTATATTTAAAAAGTGAAAAGGAAAACAATGATAAGCGGGAGCAATTTGGTGCTTATTTGTTGGTGGAAGGTGTTATATTCAATATAGGTACCATATTATAGGCCTCGGTAGCTTCATTACCCTTCACCTATATTCTTCCCTACATTACACTTGACAAGGTTTACAGGGACTGACCTTTTACCTAGATTCTACACTGCATTCAGAACGCAGGTTTTCCCTAGTTCAAAATCTCATACATTATGCATGAGGATTCTTGGAAGCACAGCAGGACTACCATCTCCTCTATAAAATCTATGTACAAAGTTCATGCCCGATGTCATCCTTAGGCCGACACAGTAACACAGCAAGGTAGGACCCCTGGGGAGACCTATGGGTATATATTAGGCCTGGGCGATGAACTCCGCTCTGCTCACGGAGTTTGCGGAGTTTTCTGCACTCTGCATTAAGCGGAGATCGCGGAGTTCCGAAAACTCCGCTTCGCGGTGCGGAGCAGAGTTTTTTTCCTCGCTCGCGTTCGTCAACGTCAAGTTGGCGACCCTGAGCGAGGAAAATCAACCTCCCGGCGAGATTTTTCCTCGTTCGCGATTGTCAAGATCAAGTTGGCGAGCGCGAGCGTGGAAAATCAACATCCCGGAGAGATTTTTCCTCGTTCGCGATCGTCAACATCAAGTTAGCGAGCGCGAGCATGGAAAATCAACATCCCAGCGGGATTTCTCAACGCGGGGGGGTCAGGTGTCTCATTGCGAGTGGTCACGTATGCTCACGACCACTCACGTTGAGAAACTGCCCGTTCGCGTTGAGAAAGCTGCCGCTCGAGTAAAAATCTAATCGAGCAGCAGAAAAGGAAAGCTTGCGCTGTGCATGGTGCTGTTCGCAATGATTGCACAGTGCGGACAAACATCCCGCACTGTGCATTCACCGCAAACTGCATTTTTCTATCATACTCCGCCGCTCGCGGAGCTCTGCGTAGTGCGACAGAGTTTTTTATGCACTTCTCGGTGTTCCGCCTAGTGCAACTCCGCGAACTCCACCCAGGGTTAGTATATATACATCACATCTTGCTAAGATAAGACAGAGGAGACCGAGTCTTCCCGGCCGACACACTGACCAGAGACGCTGAGGTTCCTGCATGCAGACACTCCAGCTCGCAGTTGTCTAAAACATCCCTTGCGGGGTGTCCAACTCGTGACCAGAACGGGGTCCCACAGTCTCTCACTTCAGGTAATGGGATCGACTAAATCCTAGAGGGATTCCTGGCTTAACACATACCTCCATGCTAGGTACACTAGGTACATCTAGGTACATCTAGTTAGGGAAGCATTATAGGAGTACGCATCTTTCATCATGTGTTTTATATACTCGGATGTATTCATGATTATTATAATATGGTAGAGCTATACCATCCATTTACCTTTATAGTACTGCTAATCATTTTTATCTTACACTGCCTAATGGTTGTTGCAGCTCATCTATTATACATCAGAATAACAACTGTTCAATAAATTCTTATTGAAAACGCCCATCCTGTTTATTCTGTGTATCTCTCTGAGACAGACTAAGGAAGCACGAGTGACTGAGCGAAAAGTAGTAAATTGTTTACACGGTCCTGAGGGATCAGGGTTGTCATGTTCGATGGTTGCCAGGAACTATTTTCTCCTTGGTAGGAGGAGATTCTAGTGGCACTGTAAGCTAGTTGGTACAAAAGACCAACATACCCGGTGGGGGTGATCAGAGTTTGTTTGACACCAATCCTACAGTGTATGTTGTCTAAACGTGCAGATCCTGTACACTTTTTATAGGAACTACACGACATGGCGCCGCCAACGTTGGTTGGGTACTTATTTAACAGTAGAATCTGAGTAGTTCAGTCGTGCTATTCTCAGAAATCCCTATTCACAAAACACCAGAGACCTCTGGAGTGGGTGGGCAAAAACTCTGCCACAGCTGAGTAGGCGATATATCCTATTTATTAGCTGTGGTAATCAAGCTTGAAGGTCACGGTGTTCCTAAAAACTGGGCAAACACCTTATCTTAGTTCCGTTGAAAAAATTCTTCTTCACTAAAAACAATGACTGAAGACGCAGACAACGCAGAGAGAGTCGTGCAGAATTTGCACCTCTCAGACAAAGAAGAAAATGCAGATGCAATTCAGATTGCAGAAGATGTTAGAAATGCAGTCACTCTGATGCTGCTTGCGCATGGTTTAACACCTAGGGGTGGCATAGTAACTTTCGTGATTGAGGCACACAAATCATACAGAACAGAGCTATTGTATTCATGTGTTACATTCCCAGCAGCAAATGCAAGAACAAAAACTTTTCATTTTTACACAGAAGATGAACCACCAGTGGAATATTGTCCGTATGAGGACATTGAGGTTCCGCTCATGTTCCAGGAACATTTATACAGTGCCCTACCCCATACAAGAATAATAGTGAGACTCGGTCCGCTCGGAAGAGAAGGGGCAACATGGCCAATATATCAGCAGCCTACACACCACATCCTGACATCAAAACAATGCCAGGACCAGGCTTACTCATACTTCACAAAGAATTAATAAAACTTTACAGAAACATGACGCAGTTCGTCATGAGGACACTTACAGTCCAGCCAGCAATGGTAACAACAAATACAACTAACATTCAAAAACAACAACTAAAATTACACCACAAACGTTACATGCAGTAATGAGTAAAATGCCCGCAAAACGTGAACAAATGTCATTCTGGATAGCTCAGAAAATAACACAGCTAGAAGCAGTATTCACAAATACCAGCGCTTATGAAAAACACAGAATGCTGACAATCTGCTTGCCCATGGGGATAACACCACAGATAGAGGACTGTACCTCTTGGGGTACAGTTTTCGCTGCCATATATACCAAAACTCATGGAATACTGTCCTTAGCAGTAATACCAGATGTATTAAGACAAATACAAAATGAGTACGGAGCAGAGCCTGCTCTGAACTTAGGGATGAAGTTACTAGGTAACTATACCCAGGTATCAGCCATAATATTAGCAAATATTAAAGGGGAGGCAGCATTAGTGGCTATCTGCAAATGCCTAAGGGAGTTCAGTCCTTTACAACAGGAGCACGAACTACCAAAAATAATAGAAACTGCGTATGCAGAATTAGGCAGGGACAGTTTGGGTAGAAAAGCATTAAAACCACAACTGATGGGTAGTCCCGAGAAGGAGACCTTCAAGCAGACACCTGCTTCTTCTAAAAAGAAGTGGGACAATAACAAAAAACAAAAAGTTAAAGAAAACAGATCTCAATCCAGAGGTAGATCTCCTCCACAGGAGCCCTCTGAAAAGAGGTACAACCTTAGGTATAGGGATAATATTAAGAAACCTGACAGGTATCAGGATACTGATACGCGTTTCTCTCGTTCCTTTCAGGGTTCAACGAAAAACTCAGAGAGAGAAGGACGGTCAGACAGACAAGAAGAGCGTACAAAGTCCAGAAACAAGCAACACGCACAAGAATATACTTCCAAAAAAGAAGATAAACCAAAACAAAAACCACAGTTCAAAAAGAAGAAGGTTGCAGCTCTAAAGATCAGACATGCCCAGAATTCTGAGGACTCGACTACTGAATGGGGAATGGGCTCTGACGATACTAGACAGTGTGGCAGAAGTAACAATAGCTCACCAGAACCTGATGGAATTTCTGGTGACAGCGGACTTGAATGATTATATCACGGTGGAGACACCTGATACTAAGGTAAGTGTCCCACACAAATTATGTGAAATTACACTCCAAATGGAGGGGGACAAATGCAGGACAGTTAGAGGTCTCTTTTGGGAGAACCTAACGTTTGGCTATGACATTTTGTTAGCTGAACAGGATTGGCCGCTAGCATTCGTCATGGATTGCCCTAAGGGAGAAACGGTAATTTTACCAGCATTCTCCGACCATGTTCTCAAATATTTAAAATATACATATGCACGGGAGGGGGTGGTAGCCCAAGCCCCAGCATTATACAAAAACCATGTTGGATAGGATGAGGATTCAACCCACCACATAATTCCATTAAAAAATACTCCTACTGCACAAAGGCAGTATCCAATAAAGCAAGAAGCTAGGTCAGGGAGACCTTAGATCAACTTGAATACCAAAGAGTGAGTAAGTAAGTAATAATTTATTGTTTGGTTAGTTAAAACCTTTACAATTTCCATATAAAAAGCGGCATAGCAGCAGAGTTTATATTCTAAAACAGATTTAAAAAAAAAGAAAACATATCATAAAACTTTCATGAATTGTATTTACATGAGTAGAGCAGTTGTCGGTAATTGTTGGGCACGGACCGTGAGTTAAAAAACAGGGCTCAGATCTCAGTGGGAGAGAGTCTGTTCCATGATTGGTTGATTTGTAAACAGCGACGATGGTAGATTGCTGTTGCCTGTCCTGCTTGAGCTTGTTTCGTCCGGGTGAGGAGTAACCAGAAAATGTGATTTTCGCTGTAATGTGACAATTTAAGAGGCATTGGGATGCAGAGATAAAGCGTTCCGGTCGCTTGACAACAGAGCTTTTGCCCCTGCCATGAATTGAACAAAGCGACACGCTAGCTGAGCGTCTCCACCTCCGAGACATGCCTTCACAGCTTGTCTGCAGGTTCTTATCCCTTCCTTACAAAGAGCGGCTTCAGTAACTGTCGAAGTTCAGCCTGTAGATCCCTGCAGATACACAATAGGTGTAATACACTTTCATTGGCATCCTCACATAAGCGGCATATTGTCCGACCCGGAGGTCGTTTCCAAGGGAGAAGATGCGGTAATGAAGCTAAAATACCCAATCGGGAGTGAAGGTATTTTTCTTTCTTCCTCCTATTAAAACCCACGTCTAAGTATGGTTGTGAAGAGGACTTATCGTAGCTGTGGACAACAAACCATCTGTGGGCTCTTTCTGTGAGTATCGCCTTATCTTCTACTAGTGATAGCCTTTTTACTGTCTTGTTTACAATTTGTTTAAAACAATGGTAGGTCCCTGAGGCCGCCCAAAGTTCCTCGAGTCCCAGACGATCTATTGATGCTGTCAAAAAGGTCCTTGCTGCACACTCCCTCTTTAGGTGCATTTCGTTCCATAAATGGGAGTTCAGTGTGCCTGCTTCAGCTTTTTTTATCCTGTACCAGCTCTTGGCATAGGCTCCTTTGCGGGCTATTTCTTGACTTTGCATGTCGAATTCTAGCCTTATTTGAGGTGGCGAGATGTACTTTGGTAAGTTAAATATCATCCTGGCCGCTCTTGAGACAGTGTTGTCTAAAGTAACCGCGTCTCTTCCCGTCAGACACTCGCTCCTATAAGTGATTGCCAGGATGAGTTTAGCTTGCCAGACTTGTAGCAGTGGGATAAGGCTAGGGCCAGCAGTTTTCTGTTTGATCGATTTTATAGCTACCGCAATGGAGTTGCCTCTTCTTTTGATTGCCTCTTTTTGTAAGTTGAAAGTCCCTTTATTATCCATCATCACTCCTAAGTACTTGTATTGGTCAACTACTTTGATTGATGAATCTGCCGTGCACCAGCAGTATTTAGAGGTTTCCTTCTTTGGATGTATCCTCATAACCTTTGTTTTGTCGTGGTTGATGGTTAAGCCATTGGATGCTGAATATCGACTAGTTGTGTCTAGTAAGAGTTGGAGGCCGATGGGGGTCCGACTAACCAGTACGAGATCGTCTACATACAGGAGGTTGGAAAGTAATAGCCCTCCCAGCTTTGGCGCGTGAGAATTGCAGATGTCCAGTTCTGACGAAAGGTCAGACATAATCAAGTTGAAGAGCGTCGGCGCCAGGACGCACCCTTGTTTGAGCCCCATGGTTGTTGGGATTTTCCTGGACAGGTACATTCCATCCTCTAGCTTGACTTGGACCCATGTGTTTGTATGAAGCAATATTAACTGAGAGCAGATGGTATTTTCATTTCCTTGAGTTTATGCCAGAGTTTGCTCCTATCGATTTTATCAAGAATACCAAACAGTGATAGAAACATGCACCTCTCAAATGAATAACCCTTTGTTTCCCGTATCAAAACCAGACAACACATACATCTAGTGTTGGATTACAGACATTTCAATACTTGCACAAAAACATTTGCAGTACAGAATGGACACAGTGCCGCATTAATAAATAACATTGTGCGGAAAAAATACAAAACGACACTAGATATCTCAAATGGATTTTTTTGCCAAAATATAGCGCCTGAGAGCAGATATTTGACAGCATTCTCAGTGCTAGGGTCCCAGCGTCAATTTTGTCGACTCCCCCAGGGGTATAAGAACAGCTTGGGGTTGTTTTCGGCTAAGGTAACTGAATTACTTCAAAATCTGTATGAGGAGGCATTGTCCTACGTCGATGATATTTATCTGATGGATGATGACCTGGAGGAACACTTGAACAGAGTAAACACCATAATTTTGGGATTTGCCTCTGAGGGTTACAAATTCAACTTCAAAAAATTGAAGATTGCCCACCTTCACCTTAATATCCTTTTTCTAGGATATGAGCTTTCAAGTGAAGGAAAAAGTCTAGCAGCTAACTTTTTAGAAAAATGCGCGCTGCTCCAACCTCCAAAATCATTAAAAAATTGACAATCAATCCTGGGATTCCTGAACTTTGGCAGAACATACATTTTAGATTACGCGGAAAGAGTAAAACCTTTCTGCGATTTCATAAAACCTGACTTTTCAGTTAGACAGTGACACAGGAACACACAGATACTCTTTGCTCCATACAAGCTGACATGATAGCTTCAAAACACTTACAAATAGGCGTACATTTACACAACCTGGTGATCGGTATAGTTGCGGGTCAATCTGGGTACACCTATCTAACATATAATGAAGGTGAGACAGTACCAATAGCATACAAATCACATTTGTTCACAAATGCTGAGATGCGTTTTGCATCAACTGAAAAAGTTCTAACAGCAGTACAGACTGCTGTAGTCAGAGAAAGAGTCCTGGCTCAAGGGAAATGTATAATAGTCGTTAACCCGGTTCCAGACTTAGAAGCTGCGACAAAGGCAAGCGTTCCCAACGCTAAAGCCTTACATCCAAGATGGATACACTGGGCTAATTCTCTCACTGCAACAGATGTAGAATGCAGGTACGATCCAAATCTAAAAACACAAGCATTTCTGCAATATGAACAAGAATATCATCTACCAAATTAAATAATGCCTCTAGATCAGTATGAATATATAATTTACACTGACGGTTCTGCGCAACCGGCCATAGGGAGCAAACAGCAATATAGCGCTGCGTGTGCTATCGTTAACGGATGCATGCAGGATGGAACGTTTCACCCGAAGTGTACAAAAACACAGTCTCTAGGATACTGCACGGCCCAGTTGGCAGAACTAAAAGCACTAATACTGGCACTGGTAAATACGGATTGAGAATTCCCCACACTAATCGTGTGTTATTCCTTTTACTGTGTACAGTCATATAATGAATATTTACATCACTGGGGACAAAACAGGTTTAAGGATGCAAAAGGTGGCACAATAATGCACAAAATGCTATGGGAACAGGTAGTAGAGTTGAAAAACGAACTACCAAGGGCTCACGTGATACATACACTGAGTCATCAACGTGATGGCGTTCACGTTGAAGGGAATTCATTGGCTGACGAAGCCGCAAAGGGGGCTGTACATACGGCTTCCGTAGCTGCAATCACTCATTCAAAAACGAGAATAGACGGTGAGATAATGGTTGCAATTATTGCTACACGCAATAACTCAGCAGTACCGAAAAGGTTTCCACTCAAATACTCCTACAAGTTAGATGCAAACAATGTTCCATTTGCTCAAATTCCTGGAGTGGGGTATAGAGTAATACCAAATATGGATTGTAGGTTAGGGTTAACTCTAGCAGCACACGAGGGTATAGGGTCTGCACATGCAGGAATTACAGCAACTGTTTCTCTACTGAAACAGCGCTATTGGTGGCCAGGACTAAGAAAGCAGACTAAGGACTACGTCTTGAAATGCGACATCTGCCAGCAGATGAAAGGCTCCACCGTAACACGTCCAGCGCAGACACCATTATTAATATCAGACAAACCACTGGCGTGTGTCTATTTGGACCACTGCAGCCCCTTACAATCTGATGGGGCTTACAAGTATATCATGCTTGCAGTAGATTCATGTTCTAGGTTCCTATGGGTGTGGCCCCAGCACTCGGCTGACGCTCGAACTGTTAGAAAAGATTTGCGAGTCTTTATAGGGACATACGCAATAGGCACATTACATTCTGACCGTGGCCCGCATTTAGCTCTAGGACTTACACGCAAGCCATGGGAAGTTTGGGTGTAGCATTGTGGTACTCCTCTCCGTACAATTCCAAGGGAAATTTGGTTGTGGAGAGGAAAAACAGGGACTTAAAGCAGTCTTTAACAGCTACAGTATTAGGCTCGGGTGGAAATTGGGTAAAACATCTGTATGGAGTTCAAAGGGCATTAAATAATCAGCCAAGAAGCTCTCTAGGGGGTGTCACTCCTTATGAGGTCCTATTTGGGATAAGAATGTGGGTACCTGATCTTGATTGTGAAGGCACAGTGGCGGATGATAAACCTTTTGACATCCATAAACGTATGGCTGTTTTACAGGACCAAAAAGAATCCAGGACACTACAGAGTAATGTCCAGGTGAAAAGGACCGCCACTGGGGAAGCAAAAAGTGTCACAGCAAGACCTGTCTGGATCCCTAAAGTTGGGGATCTGGTCAGAGAGAAAATAGCGGACAAAAAAGAATTTGGGCCATCATACAGAAAGCCTGTACCTGTCCTGGCAGTTGAAGGAACAAGAACAGTACTTCTGCCACCTCTTGCCGATAAAAAGGAGAAAAGATTTGTCTCAATTGATCTGATCAAACCACACTATGTGGCCGATACTGAGTAGTAGGCCACGTGGACTCTGGAGTAACAGACACCCTCCTCTCACAACTATACAAGAAGCCCAAACAGAAAGACTCATCACGTTTGAAGAGTCACCTACACGGAATGAAGGACTATGCAACAATGCAATGGAACTCGTTCCTCTCGACACAGAAGTTCAAAATGAGAACTCAACAGAAAGACAAGTTTCAATAAAACCAAACATGGATATCTACGTCAACATGCCCCAACGAGAGCAAGCTACAGTTTCCACAAAACATGCGGAATTACTGAAAATTGATCGAACTGCATCTGGCTATTTGATTGACTTTGATACTTTTTCATCAGATCCAAGTGAACCCGAAATGATGCCAGCCCAAAAATCTTGTCTACAACGATTCAAAGATGTTCTGAACTTTCTTAAAAAGACTTACCTGGTATCACCATGGGGGGAACTCTGGGTAACTACCGGGGTACTTTTCTTTCGTTTCTGGATAGGCCTAGTAACTGTCTTTAGTATGCTTATAAATGGAACTTATCTTCAAGAAAGCTCTGCAGCACAAGAAGTGAATGTGATTCTGAAACCATATCTATCATCACATCGTGAAAAAATAGACCTATCTTCAGTGAACTTTACAGCAGTTCGTATACCTGACGGTATAGTATGGGACAATGTTGATTACAATATATTTGGCCCGACCGAACTTTTAAAAATACCACATTTATTTAAGATTTCATTAAGTGATATCATTACCTCCAGTACATTTTCCGATGATTGGGATTATGAAACTGTTAATAATATGCTGTTTGATTTAGAAAACCTGCTGCTTTTACTAATAATGAAATGTTAGAGGGCACATCAGACTTTGAAACAATGTATTGCTATCAACATTATGGTTATCACTTTCTGCATTAATCTGCTAATCCCAGAAATGTTTTCACATACCACCAATGGGAACATTGCCCAACACCACCGAAAAGCAGTTCAAAAACATTTACACAGAAATTTTCGTATTTTTCAGGGTTTAACAAATCAGACCCAGCCTCATATTATTATAAGGTTGCACCAACACCAGCACGGAAAAATATTTTAACAAACACCAAACAGATTTATTCCACTACCTTTATTGCCCAATTGTCTGAACAGGGTTTTGACTTATGGAAAGACACCATAGACTTAAAATCGGTCTGGGGTGCTAGAGAGTGGCAAGTCCAGGGAACAGAGGTAATATTTAGAGCATGCCTTATTCCTCAGCAAATAATGCTTTTGAATGAAACGGTGCAACAAACTACCTGTCTTGGATTAGTCAAGAATAAAGATTTGAATACACCTCGGATGCCCACACCATCACACACTGAGGGTATTATAACATCACAAGAAGAGGTTACACTAGATGACATAATGCAATACAATAGATCAGACCCCGATTGGAAGGGATGGATGATTTTCGCCCGTAGACACCAATAACAGTCAGGAAAGATTCTTGGGTAAAACTAAAGGATTTAGTATCATATACAGAGACAACACCCAGGGGTAGTGACATCTTACAGTGTTGGGAAGTTATGCCTCGATTGGCTAAAAACATCAAAACTTACACATGTGAAGCAACACTTATCCTTACTTTCAGAGGATGTGGACCTACATGATTTTTTATTTGGTCCTAGGAAGCCACGTCACAAACGTTTCTATTATGCTGTCTACAATGAGATTTGGAAAATATCACAGCAAGAGGCATCAGTAACATTACTAGAAATAGATCGTATAAACCTAGAGAAAGCTCTAGCAGTGGTTGATAATGGGTTAACAACACTAACCTCCAGAATATATTCTTTAGGCAACATTGTATCTTCTGCTATTGATGTACTAGAACAGGATCTATCCATATTACAACAAGGGCAATCACAATTGCGTTCTATTATGTTATTGAGCTGGACGCTGCAATCTTTGAGCACAAGCTATGTGCCTTGGCGTTTCATAAACAGTACGTCTCTGTTTTCTTCGTACAATCTGACAGAAAAACAGATAGAAATGGCACAAGGGGAGCAAAATATACAATGCTGCATATTGAAAAAATGGATAAATTAGCATTTACAGTGGCAGAGTCACCGTCCACGGAATGGCTAATCCATGGCCACATAATTCTTCCAGTCACAACTTTTCAATTCCAATATTGCCTTGAACAAATGCAGGCAGGCAGATATGAAGAAATGGGTAGGGAATTCATCAAGGAATCTTGGGAATTACCGTACAGATTTCGATGCCGGAGTGGGGAAAAAGAAGTGTTTCTGAGCGGTACAAACTGCGGGAATACTTTAAGTGGATCACTTATTTGCCAGGATATAATGCTTCATGGGGCCTGTAACGGTTCGGTAGCAAACTTATCCTGTCACTTAAAGGGTGCCCCAGCTGCCGTGATCACTCCAGTGTTCAGGCTACTTTCTAATGGGAGTTACTTGATGCTGAACGATCAAGGTTGCTGTGGGATGCTTCCGGGCATCGCATATCTGGTAACCATGAGTTCCAGGGTTACTTGCTGTATGCAAGTATTTTTTCCACCAACACATGCAGTCAGGGAGGCGCCGTTATGGCCTTCGCTAAATATTTCATTAATACGGTTTGATGCTTTGAGCAGAATGAAAGCCATGCTTATACAGAAACCTGTGCCCTTAACCTCCGCTCGAGAGACTTTTGATCTTCAATTCGCAAGGTCTTCGGCAGAGATACAGGCACTTATACGTACAAATTGCCCCTTCCATTTCATAGAAATGGTGAGTCGTATCTTTAACATGTCTGATACGACAGGCATCGTCCACATATTTAAGACCATAGGTCCTGGACTATTAAGCACCTTTCAGACGGTCCTCGGAGATATACCAAACTTTATACACTCCGTATTTGGAAGCATCTTTGGAGGGCTGCCGCTGATCCTGTTTCTAATAGCAGGTATCCTGATTGTCATTGTTCTGCTACGCAATGGACGTCCCAGTCACCAAGGAGATGGAAACAATGCTCCTGGAGCGAAAATACCGTGATCGCATGGTACAACTTCTAGGCACACCTCGCCTACGGGAACTAAGTGCTTCTTGGTTCTTGTCATTTAGACCAGTCTGGATGGACTGCATCTTACCTGTCCTCTGATGCCTGTTTTGCAGAGAAGAATGCATGTTGGATCTCTGTCTGACACTCCCATCATGTGCACAACTGTACGTTGATGCTTTACTGGACCCGATAACGGCCCATGTTCTGCAGTGTCCCCAGCGTATTCCCATGTTGATGGCGGCATTCCTAGAGCCACCACAGGTAGTATCTGCTCCTGTTGGTATGGACACCGGCTCCTCCTCTGACACCCAGGCCTTGGATGGCGCACAGGCTGCCCCAGCACCGGCTGTGGACAGTACGGAAGATCATCTGTGCTCGATTGACATAATGTGTGAGGCGTTACAGGGACCATCGACTGCGGAGGCAAGCAACGAAAATGTTGCGTCTACCAGCCAGGACACATAAACATTTGACTCATTTGGCCCATTGTGAGCTGGGAAAAAAATTCGACTTTTGGAAAATAAAACGGGAAATTAGAACTCCATATCAAAATTGACATTCCTTTTGAGCGAGTATGGCTTTCAAATGCTTGTAGTAGTTCGGACTATACCTACGGACATATTAGAGCTGTAGCTTAAAGTGTCAATTTCTCTTTTTTTTAACACTTTTTAAAACAATGTTTTTTTAACACAACGAGAAACTAATGTTTTAAGTATTTGCGTACAAGTATCTAGTCCACCTAGTAGTACGGTTAGAATTAAACTATGTTGTCCATTCGGAAGAGGAGTGGGTGTTATATTCCATATAGGTACAATAATATAGGCCTCTGTAACTTCATTACCCTTCACCTATATTCTTCCCTACATAACACTTGTCACGGTTTACAGGGACTGACCTTTTACCTAGATACTACACTGCATTCAGAACGCGGGTTTTCCTTAGTTCGAAATCTCATACATTATGCATGAGGATTCTTGGAAGCACAGCAGGACTACCATCTCCTGTATAAAGTCTATGTACAAAGTTCATGCCCGACGTTATCCTTAGGCCGACACAGTAACACAGCAAGGTAGGACCCTTGGGGAGACCTATGGGTATATATACATCACATCTTGCTAAGATAAGACAGAGGAGACGAGACTTCCAGGCCGAAACACCGACCAGAGACGCTGAGGTTCCTGCATGCAGACACTCCAGCTCGCAGTGGTCTAACACATCCCTTGCGGGGTGTCCAACTCGAGACCAGGACGGGGTCCCACAGTCTCTCACTTCAGGTAATGGGGTTGATTAAATCCTAGAGGGATTCTTGGCTTAACACATACCTCCATGCTAGGTAAACTTAGGTACACTTAGGTACATCTAGTTAGGGAAGAATTGTAGGAGTACGCATCTTTTATCATGTGTTTTATAACCCTGGGCGGAGCTCGCGGAGTTGCACTACGCGGAACAACGCGAAGTGCATAAAAAACTCCGCTGCACTACGCACAGCTCTGTGAGCGGCGGAGTATGATAGAAAAATGCCATTCGCTGTGATTGCACAGTGAGGGATGCTTGTCCGCACTGTGCAATCATTGCGAACGGCACCATGCACAGCCCAAGCTTTTCCTTTTCTACCGCTCGAGTAGATTTTTACTCGAACGGCAGCTTTCTCAACGCGAACGGGCAGTTTCTCTACGTGAGCAGTCACTAGCATACGCGACCACTCGCAATGAGAAACCTGACCCCCCCGCATTGAGAAATCTCGCTGGGATGTTGATTTTCCACCCTTGCGCTCGCCAACTTGATGTTGACGATCGCGAATGAGGAAAAATCTCGCCGGGAGGTTGATTTTCCTCGCTCGCGGTCGCCAACTTGACGTTGACGAATGCAAGCGAGGAAAAAACCTCCGCTCCGCACCGCGAAGCGGAGTTTTTCGGAACTCTGCGATCTCCGCATAACGCGGAGTGCAGAAAACTCCGCAAACTCTGCGAGCGGAGCGGAGGTCACTGCCCAGGCCTAGTGTTTTATATACTCGGATGTATTCATGATATTATAAGATGGTAGAGCTATACTATCCATTTACCTTTATAGTACTGCTAATCATTTATATCTTATACTGCCCAATGGTTGTTGCAGCTCATCTATTATGCACCAGAATAACAACTGTTCAATACATTCTTATTGAAAATGCCCAGCCTGTTTATTCTGTGTGTCTCTCTGAGACAGACTAAGTAAGCATGAGTGGCTGAGCGAAAAAAGTGGTATATTGTTTCCACGGTTCGAGGGATCAGGGTTGTCATGTTCGATGGTTGCCAGGAACTATTCTCTCCTTGGTAACAGGAGATTCTAGTGGCACTGTGAGCTAGTTGGTACAAAAGGCCAACATACCCGGTGGGCGGTGATCAGAGTTTGTCTGACACCAATCCTACAGTGTATGTTGTCTAAATGCGCAGATCCTGTATACTTTTTATAGGAACTACACGACAAAAGCTGTACATAACAACTTAGGGGTCGATTCCGATCTCGTTCGGATGGCCCTCCCAAAGCAATCCTTAGACTTACCTTCCGACCAACTCGTTCCCGGAGCCGGTCCGTCCAAACGAGGAAGTACGATGCTCAAATGTGTCCAAATCCCAAACGACACGCATCGAGCAAGATTTCCCGTACGAGGCGTCTCCGTAAGGGCAGATTGGACCCGCCCGGAACTATTAACATATCAGTTTCCGGCTGGGCAAGTACGATGAGCACTTCCTCCGCGCCGAACAGGTCGCCACCTCCAGCACGTCACAGCATCTGGAAGAGCTGCATATCAGGTCCCATAGGTGCCACAACACGAACACCGCGTACGAGACGAAGCTGCCATGTATCCGATCGCGTATGTCATCCCTGTACTGTGCGCTTATGACCCAATCAACAACCGGAACCGACGCGCACGTCACAGATGGTAAGTAAGACACCTACCACCCACCAATGCGTCACGATCCCGCGATAGCCAAAACACACATAGGGGGTGGATGCCCACCCCCCCAGCATAGACTACCCCAGAAGGGTGGATGCCTACCCCAGCACAGTCCACCCCAGAAGGTGGTCTATGGCCACCCCCAGCACAGTCCACTCCAGAAGGGTCTATGTACACCCCCCAGCACAGTCTACACCAGAAGGGGGTCTATGTCCACCCCCCAGCACAGTCCACCACAGAAGGGTCTATGTCCACCCCCCAGCACAGTCCACCCCAGAAGGGGGTCTATGTCCAACACCCAGCACAGTCCACCCCAGAAGGGGGTCTATGTCCATCCCCAGCACAGTCTACCCCCCAGCACAGTCTACCCCAGCACAGTCCACCCTCCAGCACAGTCTACCCCCAGCACAGTCCACCCCAGAAGGGGGTCTATGTCTACCCCCCAGCACAGTCCACCCTAGAAGGGTCAATGTCCACCCCCCCAGCACAGTCCACACCAGAAGGGGGTCTATGTCCACCCCCCAGCACAGTCCACCCCAGAAGGGTCTATGTCCACCCCCCCAGCACAGTCCAGCCCAGAAGGGTCTATGTCCACCCCCGCACAGTCCACACCAGAAGGGGGTCTATGTGCACCCCCCAGCACAGTCCACCCCAGAAGGGTCTATGTCCACCCCCAGCACAGTCTACCCCAGAAGGGGGTCTATGTCCACCCCCGCAGCACAGTCCACCACAGCAGGGTCTATGTCCACCCCCCAGCACAGTCCACCCCAGAAGGGTCTATGTCCACCCCCCAGCACAGTCTACCCCAGAAGGGGGTCTATGTCCACCCCCAGCACAGTCCACCACATAATGGGGTCTATGTCCACCCCCCAGCACAGTCCACCCCAAAAGGGTCTATGTCCACCCCCCAGCACAGTCTACCCCAGAAGGGGTCTATGTCCACCCCCAGCACAGTCCACCCCAGAAGGGTGTCTATGTCCACCCCCCAGCACAGTCCACCACATAAGGGTCTATGTCCACCCCCAGCACAGTCCACCACAGAAGGGGGTCTATGTCCACCCCCCCAGCACAGTCCACCCCAGAAGGGTCTATGTCCACCCCCCAGCACAGTCCACCCCAGAAGGGGGTCTATGTCCACCCCCCAGCACAGTCTCCCCCAGAAGGGGGTATATGTCCATCCCCCCCAGCACAGTCTACCCCAGAGGAGGTGGAGGGCAAACACTCCACCCTTACTCCCATGCCAAGTTTGTGTATTGTGTGCAAACATCCTGAATCAGTGACACATTCTGCAAACAAATGCAGTTACATCCATCACTCCAGTGAACCAAAGCAGATTGTGTGGTACAAACACCCAGCATTGACAAGCACATAGGGGAGTTGGGGTATCACCCCAACATCAGTGTGGTGCCCAAAAGATGAGCATGGGGTCAGACCCCCAACTTAGCCAAGCACATAGGGGACATGGGGTATAACCCCCCCAAACAGTGTTGTGACCAGTAGGTGATGGGGGATCAAACACCCAGCAGTGTCCAGCATATAGGGGAGATGGGGTATAACCCCCATCAGTGAGGTGACCAAAAGATGAGTGTGGGTTACAAACCCCCAGCATTGGCAAGCACATATGGGCCAAGGGGTGTAACACTCCCATCAGTGCAGTGACAAAAAGGTGAGTGTGGTGTTCAGACCCACAGCATGTGCAGACAATCATGTATGACTCTCTGAGGCCTAAAACCACAAGCAATGTAGTGACAAAATAGTGCTCGTCTGCCAAACAAACACTGATCTGTAGAGGCAGACATATTTGGGCATCACTAAAAAATACCTGTCATGTGGAGACAACCATTGCCATCGTGGGCTAACACTGCCACCAATGTGCATGAATTGGCCTTAAACAATGTGAAAACAGCATTCACAGTCCAATCATCAGCAACAATATGTACACCCAAAAAATCAGACAAAATAACAAAAACTTGCTTTATTCAGCATTCAAATATGCAATCACGATTCTGGCAAAGAAACAAGGCCAATGGCCAGTCCATGAAAATTAGTCCTTCAAGGTCAATATCGGATGAGTTCCAATACATTGCTTGCCTGCACTTACATCACTAGGGGACAACTCCCCAAGGAGGGGCATCTTCTGGGGCAGGCCAGGCACCGCAGGGACAGGAATAGTGTGTAGCAGGATGGGTAATGGGAGGACTTGGGGCAACTGGAGTGTCTGTAGCAACTGCAGTGGACAGATCAGATTGAGGGTGTGCTGGAGCCACTGCAGTGGACATGTTGGACTGAGGGGTTGTGGGCTCAACTGCAGTGCCCATGTCAGATTGTGGGGGTGGGGGATCCACTGCAGTGGACAGGTCAGATGGGGGGGGCAGGGTCTACACTGCAGTGTCTGGAAGTGACAGAGTGTGTGGTGTTGTGTGAGTGGAAGTACCTGTGTTTGGGGGTGAGGGCCTAATCATCTTGGGGATGGTGTAATGGTATGTGGGTGATCTGGGGATGGCTTTTGGTGTGTGAACTTGGGTGGGGTCTTGGGTTGGGCAGATGTAGCTTTGGGGGGTGAAGTGTGGGATGGTGGTGGGGTTTTGCCTTTTTTCTTCCTGGGGATACACAGGTGGGGGCCTCTGTGTTCCTACTCTTAGGGGAGGGCGTGCGTGTGGTGGGGGATCTCCTCTCTGTGCGTGGTGACTTCCTCTTCCCCTTGTGAGTTGGAAGTGATGTGTCAGTGGGGAAGAGGCTAGGTCACAGAGGAAGACCCTCTGAGAAGAGGGGGTTGCAGGAGAGTCAAGCGTAGGGCTTTTGGAGGGAGAGGTAGTTGAGGAATGCGCAGTTGTTGTGGATGGCTGTGTGTGTTGTTTTTCCCTAACCCCTGTGTGTGTGATGTCAGTCCCCTCAGTCTGCGTGTGTGTTTCTTTGGAATTTGTCCTTGCTTGCCATGTGCTGCCTTTGTCTGTTGGTGTGTGTGCATGTGCCTGTGTGAGTGTGCTTTGGGCAGATAGGTCAGTGTGGACTGTGGACGGGGCAGAGGTCGGAGGGGTGAGGGACTGTTGTAGGAGGGACACTGCTGCCGTCAGTGAGGAGGCCCTGGACAGATGTGTCCGATGTAGGGCAGACATGTTTGTTGATATGCCCTCCATGAATGACACCAATTGGGTCAAAAGACTTGTGTGTGCATGGAGGACACTCAAAATGGATGTCTGCCCCACATGCAACTGTTTCAGCAAGTCCACGGACTCCACACTCAGGGCAGCAGGGGTGACAGATGCAGGGGGTACGGTGCCTGGACCAAAGGAGACATGCCCCCTCACACGGGAGTGTCTACGGACCTTTGAAATGGGAGCAGCTGGGAGGGTGGAGTGGGACAGACTTAGTGGGTGCGGCCTCCGCTCTGGTAACATCCTCCACCACAAGGGAGTCATCACTGGAGCTGGATGGTTCATCAGCTGATGTTGATGTGTATGAGCGGGCATCAGTGTGGCTCACCTCACCCTCTGTGCCACTGGGTCCCTCATCTTCTTCCACAGTGGACCCCGTCTGGCTCGCTGCTTCCTCCTGGTCCATGGAACTCTCTCCTCCACTTGGCGATGATGATGCTGTGAACAAGGAGGGGAAACATAATCACATCAGTCATCTGCATATACTTGACAACAGATTTCAGTTCCCAACACATCACAGATCAAGGCCTAGCATAATCTCCAAGCCAATATTACTTCAGCTCACACATATGTACATAGGTCACCTGTCAGTCTGCCTGTGATTCATGGTTAACAAACACATGTTGGCAATGGAAAGATCTGTCAGATGTATCTCAATTTAAACAATGTACATGCCCAACGGGGCACGATCTTGCCAGTTGTCTGATCTGTAATGCTCCTGAGTGTCAGGCCTTAACACAAACATGTCCCATCTCATGCAAGGGAGTCTGGAGTTGGGCACGCAAATGGGATGGACAAATACCTAAGTGTACATGATGAACATACTCCCATCCGCAGTAATCAATATGGGCTCATGTTGTGACCCCCAATGCTAAAAAGGTCTGCATGCAGGACAACTGCCAAGTACAAAACAGCATCTGAAACCTTTTCATGTGCCACACTATGCCACAGACCTGTCTGCCTAAACATTCTGTACTGACTTTTGTTACTGAGCCAGTGAATCAAGATGTACCAGTCAGTACAAGGTCACACTCAAGTATACACTGTGCAAGTAACAACTGTAGTGCACAAGTACATATGTCCCCTAAGTGCTACATAGAAATAGAACACTTTGACAAGCACATGTTGTTTACCTGAGACCTTTGAGTATATGAAGTCTGATATCTCAATACAGGAGCATTTTACATACTCACAAAAGAATAGAAGTAATGCAGCATACACATATCTGTTTAGTCCACCAATATGCACATTCAAGGGATGACACACACATGATTTGTCCTGTGTATCTGAGCCAATTGACATACATGAGATCACTGTCCATATCCGATACATTGCCCACATGTGCCATCCAAATAGCTAGGCCTGTACACACTGACACAGAGTCAGACACATGAAACTTCCTATGCAATGGTTACAGTGTTGCATGACACTCAATAATTAGATATGACACTGTCCCTGATGGCCTGAGTTGGCATACCTGTCCTAGTCCGTGTGAAACATGGGATTAGTGGGAGTACGTGGCTGCTTACCATGCATTATTCAAGCAAATACAGTACATTTGTCCCAGACACCAACTTGGTCTCACCTGCTGCACGTGTATGCAGTATTCATGTCACAAACCTGTGTTTACCCCAAGCATCTCACCGTCCATTTAGGTATGTACCACACAGAGTGCAGCTCATATGTCTGTCAAATTGCTGGCACGTGTCAGACAAGCACATCACTCATGACGGTCAGCTCAATGCACATGACGTACATGGTGCTGTACACAGTGACCTTGGACTACAGCTAATACACAGGAGTCTAGTGACACATGTCACAGACGGAAAGGGACAAACCTGGGCATCATACGACAATGGACCATCTTTGCATTTTGCAACACAAGTGTTGTCTCAGCAGACACATGACATGTGATAGTGTCACCAGCTTGAGGGAGTGCAACATGCATGTCAGACATAGTACAGCTAACTGGCTCAAACTCACCCCCTCCTTGCTGCTGTCTGGCCTTCAACTGCCCATCCAGGTCAGGGAAGACCACCGTGAGTATCCGGAGCATGTGGGGGGTGAGGGTCCGTCGTCCACCCCTTTTGCGAGGAGGTGACAGCTTCAGCTGGACTCTAGCAATCCTCCGGGTCCAGCCACGGAGGTCCTGCCCCCTCTTCTGGCAGTGGCAGATGCAGCGTTTGAATAACCCAACAGATCTCACAGCCCGGACGATGGTCAACCAAATCTCGTGCTTCTGATGGGCGTCGACCTGTAAGGATGACATAGTGACACACCATCACTACACATGTGACATGTTTGTTCTTCACACACGTGGACATATAGGTCATTGGTAGTAGGGCAAGTATATATTAAGGAAGTTCAAGCATCAGGAGGGGCAGTTGTCCTGTGTGTTAGCCTGCCTTCACAACATGAGTACAGTGCATGAGATGAAATAGCACAGGATACACTTTTACTTCACTGTCCCTGTCCAGTACATGATCCTACACGCTGTGAGAATTACAGGGTCTGTGTGTGCATGCATGTCCTTGGTGATCAGAATGCTAGTAGTGCCTGTTAGGGAACATGGTTTACTGAGAAGTCAGTGCAATAAACACTCACCTGCTCCTCTGGTTTCCCATACAGCTTGCTGTACTGTGTAAGGAGGCTGTCCAGCAGGGCCTGGTTTTCCTCCTCTGTGAATGCTGGGGCCCTATCCACAGTGCGTGCCATTGCAGACTCCAGAGGATGCAGAGACAGCAGCAGTGGTAGGTTGTGATGTAGTCATGTAGCATGTAGTGCAGGCAAGTGAAGTCTCTTGGGAACAGACAGCCTTATATCTGTGCTGCAGAGGCGGTTTCTGTTCCATGGGTCCAAAGAGATAGGTCAGAGACGTTTGCATTATCCAAATTTGTCCAATCCATCACATTGGACGCCTCAGACACACCTACCGCGACCTTCAAAATTTCAGCAACATGACACCATAGATTTGGATACATTGTTGTTGTTGCCCAACCGAATTAGTGTGCACGCGATTCGTACATGCTGCAAAAACGCATCAGTCCCCATGACGACCAGGATCCAATGTATGTGTCCGGCTTGGTCTTGGAGTGTACGCCGCGTCTTTTGAATAGTACAATAATGGGCGGTCCCAGTGAAGTACATATACTCATGAAGAACAATTAAAACAAAATCACTCTGGTGCTTGGGAAAGAAATTGGTTCAATGTTATTTAATCACATTGAACATTGATAAATGCTGATCAATCAATATGTAGTTCAAAATACTTTGCACAAGTGCCCCACAGCAGTGGGAGAAAGGAAAAGGAGGGAAAGTGCATCAAGTGAGGGTCATAAAGGTGAAAGAAAAAGATGGTGACATCGTCATGATTACGAAATTAATTACAATAAACAGTGGCATGTGTAAGCCACAAGGAGTAAAAACTGTTTAACATTGCCATAACAAAGAATCACAGTTACAACTCACTGTTGGTAATTGTTGGCATAGAACGACAACACAGTCGACGTTTCGACCCCAATTAGGGAGTAGGCTGTTAGATTCCTTACGGCGGGGTCTTCCTCAGGACTAGAGAAAAGGGGCACCATGAAACACCCTTGGCTCTGGGTGTGAGAAGACAGAAAGGGGCCTGCAGGCTCGCCTGGGTGGAGAGCGGAGGATAGTCACCTTCTAAGTTTAGTGTTGCTCGAGAAAATCGTATCAACTGATTTGCATGGACCAGGAGGTTCACTTGCTGCGTTTAGCGGTTTCTCCGATCTCGCTCGATAGTCCGTCTCCGTGGAAGGCGTCTTTTGAATAGTCACCCGTGTCAGTCCCACAGAAGGCCTATATCCAATGTATGTGTCCGGCTTGGTCTTGGAGTGTACACCGCGTCTTTTGAATAGTAACCCGCGTCAGTCCCACAGAAGGCCTATATCCAATGTATGTGTCTGGCTTGGTCTTGGAGTGTACGCCGCGTCTTTTGAATAGTCACCCGCGTCAGTCCCACAGAAGGCCTATATCCAATGTATGTGTCCGGCTTGGTCTTGGAGTTTACGCCGCGTCTTTTGAATAGTCACCCGCGTCAGTCCCACAGAAGGCCTATATCCAATGTATGTGTCCGGCTTGGTCTTGGAGTGTACGCCGCGTCTTTTGAATAGTCACCCGGGTCAGTCCCACAGAAGGCCTATATCCAATGTATGTGTCCGGCTTGGTCTTGGAGTGTACGTCGCGTCTTTTGAATAGTCACCTGCGTCAGTCCCACAGAAGGCCTATAACCAATGTATGTGTCCGGCTTGGTCTTGGAGTGTACGCCGCGTCTTTTGAATAGTCACCCGCGTCAGTCCCACAGAAGGCCTATATCCAATGTATGTGTCCGGCTTGGTCTTGGAGTTTACGCCGCGTCTTTTGAATAGTCACCCGCGTCAGTCCCCATGACGACCAGTATCCAATGTATGTGTCCGGCTTGGCCTTGGAGTGTACGCCGCGTCTTTTGAATAGTCACCCGCGTCAGTCCTACAGAAGGCCTATATCAAATGTATGTGTCCGGCTTGGTCTTGGAGTGTACGCCGTGTCTTTTGAATAGTCACCCGCGCCAGTCCAATGGAAGGCCTATATCCAATGTATGTGTCCAGCTTGGTCTCGGAGTGTACGCTGCGTCTTTTGAATAGTCACCCGCGTCAGTCCCACAGAAGGCCTATATCCAATGTATGTGTCCGGCTTGGTCTTGGGAGTGTATGCCGCGTCTTTTGAATAGTCACACGTGTCAGTCCCCATGACGACCAGTATCCAATGTATGTGTCCGGCTTGGTCTTGGAGTGTACGCCACGTCTTTTGAATAGTCACCCGCGTCAGTCCAATGGAAGGCCTATATCCAATGTATGTGTCCGGCTTGGTCTCGGAGTGTACGCCGCGTCTTTTGAATAGTCACCTGCGTCAGTCCCACAGAAGGCCTATATCCAATGTATGTGTCCAGCTTGGTCTTGGAGTGTACGCCGCGTCTTTTGAATAGTCACCCGTGTCACTCCCCATGACGACCAGTATCCAATGTATGTGTCCGGCTTGGTCTTGGAGTGTACGCCGCGTCTTTTGAATAGTCACCCGAGTCAGTCCCACAGAAGACCTATATGCAATGTATGTGTCCGGCTTGGTCTTGGAGTGTACGCCGCATCTTTTGAATAGTCACCCTCGTCAGTCCCCATGACAACCAGTATCCAATGTATGTGTCCTGCTTGGTCTTGGAGTGTACGCCGCGTCTTTTGAATAGTCACCCGCGTCTGTCACGATGACGACCAGTATCCAATGAATGTGTCTGGCTTGGTCTTGGAGTGTACGTCGCATCTTTTGAATAGTCGCTCGCATCAGTCCCACAGAAGGCCTATATCCAATGTATGTGTCGGGCTTGGTCTTGGAGTGTACACCGCATCTTTAGAATAGTCACACGCGTCTGTCACCATTACAGTAAACAGCCAAGGGGTGCCATCCACAATCTTTGGCTGAGCATCAGGTGCTGTACAACATACAATAAGCCTGTCACACAGTATAGAAGAAACATTTCATGCTTCAATACATGTGTGGGTACATAGCTTCACATGTCATAATGGACAGAGCTCCTTGTAACACACACTCCCTGGTTGCGCCATGTTTCATGGGGACAAAGTCCATTGTGTGTGATGCACATCACAACTGTGAGTGTTCAATTTGCATATCCCCACCCGAGGCCTGGACACAGTTCCAGGGGCACATTGTGTGATCACATGTAACATACACCCTGATTCACAGCTGATATGTACTGTGTGTTACAAAGTGTACCTGAGCTACTATTGTGGGGTTGATCCAGAGCTTTTAGCATATTGTGCTAAGAACATGATTCATCTTGTATGTTGTTGATGTAAATCATTTCAAACGTCCATCTGAATTTGGCGTGTGAGTTGCTGTTGAGTCTGTGTGTCACAGACATACATGTTTGCCATGATGACAAATCTGGTAGCACATCATGTATGTTTCATTTGTATGCTGGTACGTGTACGTCAGGCGTTACATTAATGACAGTGTCCATGTGGCATTACAAGATCCCTGTGTGTGGACCTTACTGACACCTGTCATTTGGACAACAGATCTATCCTCAATAGTCACTGAGATGTGTGTTTGGTATGTGACATTTGCTCAGATGTACTGTGACAGACCCCATAGATTGCTCACAGCACAGCATCACACTTGTTGTGTCACCATCAGGAGCTGAAATGTTCGGTGAGGGGCACATAGCTAGCATATGTGTCCATGCTGAACAGCACACACCTGACTTAATTGTGTCTTGCTATGATATAGCATGTGATATTCAGCTTGATCATTGCCACATATGTTGGGGAACTGACAATCTTTCTTTGATCACCTATGTTCTGCAGGAGACCAGCTGTCCACAGACCCTTCCCAGACCTTGCAACCATGGCTGAACGTGACTGCATCCGGCGTTACCGCTTCACCAGACCACTAATTGAGGAGTTGGTGGAGCAGTTGGCCCCACACTTGCAACCTGGACGGCCATATCCATCAGTGCTGACCCCCAAGGTGAAGGTGATGTCAGCCCTACATTTCTTTGCCACGGGAACCTTCCAGCACACTGTGGCTTCTGTTGGTGGGATGTCCCAGACAATGTTTAGTAGTGTGCTTCGCGATGTTTTGGAGGCAATGTTGTATTACCTGAACCAGTACATCCAATTCCCAAAACCACGACAATTTACTGACATAAAGAGTGACTTTTATGCACTGGGAAGGATGCCACATGTCATTGGCTCCATAGATGGGACACATGTGGCTTTGGTACCACCACAAGCACATGAGCAGACATACAGGAACAGGAAACATTTCCACTCCATCAATGCCCTGGTGGTATGTCTGCCGTACATTACAATATCACATGTCTGTGCAAGTTTCCCCGGTTCGGCACACGACGCTTACATCATGAGGAATAGCAGGATCCAGGAGATGATGTCACAGCTGCTGAACCAGTGTGCCTGGCTTGTTGTGTTGTATTCCTCTTAGGGTATCCATAAACGGGCTTTCCAGTATCATGTCCTTATATAAGCACAATTCGCCCTGCCCTTATATAGGCATAAAATCCAAGCCCTTATTTAGGCATTAAACCATGCACTCCAAATCCAGGCATGGTCTCTGACATCCGTCCACCCTAACGTCACAACGAGTTCATGAAGAACAGACCCTTAGGCTGCGGGAGTTTCCCTAGTCCAGGACTATTGATTTCTTCAAGGACTCATATATTATGCATGAACCATTATTCCTTAGGGGATTCATTCATGACGTCTTTCGCTGTCCAACTCACGTCAATGCTAACATTCTTAGGTGCTCTCAGGTATAAATATACCTTCCCTAGCCCCTGTAAACCAGAGGAGACCTCGACTTCAGAGGAGCCCGTTTCCCGGCCTGACACACTGAGAAGACGCTGCCATTCCCTGCACGCAGAGAGCCCAGCTTCCAGTGATCTGACTTCCCTTGCGGGGTGTTGGAGTTCGAGTCTGGCAAAGAGATTCCTACCTCTCTCATTCTTCAGGTATGGAGCTGACTAGAACCTAGAGGGACTCTTGGCATACTAGGCATACTAGACTTAACATACTCTTAGTATACCATAGTAAGAAATACTTCACCTACTTCGTCCCTCTTCCTACACCTAGGTCAGGTTAGGTACATTGGGGTAGAATTAGCTTAGCAACGCATCGTATGAGTACTCGCATTTTTAGTCTGTGTTATTTATGTAACAGCATATGTACTAAAAGATAATGCTATCGCAGTATTATTTATTTCTACTGCTCACCCTGTACATTATTTATCTCGCATACTGTCTTGTGATCGTAACAGCACATTTTACTTACACCAGAAACAAGACTGTTCAATAAATCCTTTATTGAAACGCCCGTCTATTTCTTTCTGTGTAACTTGGAGAAAACTAAGCATGCACGACTGAGCTGAGTGAAATAGTTATCTATTGTTTCCACGACTCTGAGACACGTTCTGATTCTAAAGGGAAACACAGTGGTCATGTTTTGCGGCTGCCAGAAACTACTCCCTTCTTGTTGTCAAGGAGTTTCTAGTGGCCTCTGAGCTAGCTGGCACAAGTAATTAAGTTTAATATACTCGATAGGGACATACTGACCTTAGTCATATGTCAAACCTATAGGATATATTATTCCAATGCGCAGAGCCTATTAGGGAAATAGGAGCTACACTACATGGCGCCCAACGGTTTGGTAAGGCAGTAATTCAACGTTAGATACTGAGTAACTCAGCCGTGCTTTTTCTCTCAAGACCCCTACCCATATACTCCAAAAGACGTCTGGAGTGGGCAGGGTTAGGTATCCACCAAGGCTACATAGGGAAGCACCCTATATATTAGCTGTTTGGTTTGCTCAACGTTGAAGGATACAGTGTTCCAAAATATTGTCCACCTAAACTTTGTTTCCTTGAAACTTGTTCTACATTTTTCAAACAACAAAATGCCTGGCTCCGACAATGAAACCGGAGACGGTGTAACTGTGGCTGATCCAGCCCAAGCAGCAGTTTTTAACTTTACCGGTTTAAATGAAACCGAGGAGGGTGTTATACACATCCATCAAAACTTAAGAAGAGCCATCACTCTAAAACTTATGAAACATGGCCTACCACCAAGAGGCGGTAGAGCAGTTTTCGTGATAGAGGCACATGAATCCTTTCAGACAGAGGTATTCTATTCATGGGTAATATTTCCTGAATCCAATCCAATAACACAGATGTTTCACTTCTACAAAGAAGATGAACCACCAGAGGAATACATTCCTTTCGAGGATATAGAAATTCCATTAACATACCAGGAGCATCAGCTCTGGTTTAAAGGCGCCCTAAAACATCACAAAAACATTACCAGGCTCGGTCCACTAGGTAGACCAGGAGCAACATGGCCGATTTTAGCCGGCTACACACCTCATCCTGACATTGAAGAGATGTCAGATGAGGAGTTACGTACTCAACTCACAGAGTTAATAAAAATTTACAGACAATTGGTCCAATATGTCATGCGGACTTTTACAGTCCGACCACCATTTACATATCCAAATCCAACTCCCCAACAGGGGAATACACTAAAAATTACACCACAGACTCTATACGCAGTCATGGGTAAAATGCCCACAAAACGTGAGCAAATTCCATTTTGGATAGCTCAAAAAATTGCTCAAATCGAAGCAGTATTTCCAAATACTAGCCCGCATGAGAAACACAGAATCCTAACAATCAGTTTACCGATGGGGATCACACCACAACTGGAAGACTGCACCACTTGGGGCTCAGTCTTTGCTGCCATCTATACAAAAACACATGGTATTCCATCAATTGTGGTAATACCTGATGTCCTAAAACAAATTCAAAATGAATATGGGGCAGAGCCTGCTCTAAATTTAGGTATGAAGTTACTGAAAAATTTCGACCAGGTCTCAACAATAATATTATCTAATATTAAAGGAAAGGCAGCAGCAGTGGCGATCCGCCAAAAATTGAGGGAATTCGATGTTACAGAACATCAAACAGAGCTACCCAGAATTATAGAACAATCTTATGCAGAATTAGGCAGAAATAGTTTGGGTGGAAGACCACTGAAGCCGAAACTATCGGAAAGTCCTGAGAAGGACTCAATTAAACAAACTCCTACATCTTCTACAAAGAAGTGGGAGTCTACTAAACAAAAATCAAACGAGAAACGTTCTCAATCCCGAGGTAGGTCTCCTCAAAAGGAGCCCTCTGAAAGGAGGTATAACCTCAGGAATAGGGATAATTTGAGAAAACCTGATAGGTATCAAGATACTGATACACGTTCCTCTCGTCCCTTTCAGATCTCATCACAGACTTCGGAAAAAAGAAGACGATCAGAACATAAAGAAGAACGCGTGAAATCAAAAGACGACAAGCACGCTCCAAAAAATAAAACAAAACCTCAATTCTCCAAAAAGAAGGTAGCAGGTCTGAAGATCAGACATGCCGAGAATACTGAGAACACAACTCAAGAATGGAGAATGGGCTCAGACCATGCTGGACAGTGCAGCAGAAGTCACAATAGTTCGCCAGACCGTGAAGGAACTTCTGGAGATAGTGGACTTGAATGAGTACATCACAGTAGAGACTGTAGACACCAGGGTTAGTACTCCACAAAGGTTATATGAAATAACACTCCGGATGGAGGGAGACAAACCTAGACAGGTGAAAGCACTTTTTTGGGAAAGACTATCAAGAGGCTATGACATACTTCTAGCAGAAAAGGACTGGCCACCACAATTTGTCAGGGAGTGCCCACATGGCGAGGACATTATTATGCCTGCCTTCTCCAACCATATTCCAATTCATTTAAAATATACATATGCCAGGAAATGGGCAGTGGCCCAGGCCCCAGCATTATATAAAAATCATGTAGGATGGGATGAGGATTCACCTCACCATAAAATACATCTGAAACATGAACCAACTGCACAAAGGCAGTACCCAATAAAGCAAGAAGCTAAAAAACAGGTCAGGGAGATCTTAGATCAACTTGAATACCAAGGGGTGATTGAAACATGCACCTCCTCAATGAACAATCCTTTTTTCCTGTCTCCAAACCAGACAATACATATCGTCTAGTTTTGGACTACAGACACCTAAACACTTGTTCTAAAACTTTTGCAGTGCAAAATGCACATAGCACAGCATTAATGAATAACATTGTGCGTAAAAAATATAAAACAACATTAGACATCTCAAATGGTTTCTTTTGTCAAAACATAGCACCTGAAAGCAGGTACTTAACAGCATTCTCCATAATGGGGACCCAGCGTCACTTTTGTCGACTCCCACAAGGGTTCAAAAATAGCCCAGGTTTATTCTCAGCGAGGGTAACGGAGTTACTACAAATTTATGACAATGAGGCATTGTCCTATGTCGATGACATATATCTGACAGACGATGACCTGGAAAAACACTTGAACAGGGTGAGCACCATTATACTGGGTTTCGCCTCTGAGGGCTACAAGTTCAACTTTAAAAAGTCCAGAATTGCCCATCTCAATGTCCTATTTCTAGGATATGAGCTTTCAAGTGAAGGCAAGAGCTTGGCAGCTAACTTTTTAGAAAAGTGTGCGCTGCTCCAACCTCCAAAAACGCTAAAAACTTACAATCCATCCTGGGTTTCCTAAATTTTGGAAGAACATACATTCTAAACTACGCAGAAAGGGTTAAACCTCTCTACGCATTAATCAAACCTGATTTTTCAATCAAAAACTGGACACAGGAACACACAGAAATCTTGCGTTCACTCCAGGCTAACATGTTAGCAACAAATCACTTACAAACACGTGTAAGTCAATGAAATTTGGTGATCCGAATAATTTCGGGTCAATATGGATTCACCTACTTAACCTTCAATGAGGGTGACAAAATCCCAATTGCATACAAATCCCATTTGTACACACAAGCGGAAATGCGCTTCAGTTCAACTGAAAAAATTCTAACAGCAGTTCAAACGGCTGTAGCAAAAGAAAGAGCCTTAGCCCAAGGGAAACGCATTATTGTCGTAACCCCAGTACCGGCTTTAGAAGCTGTCACAAAAGCGAGCATTCCAAACGCTAAAGCATTACATCCTAGATGGATACAATGGGTTAATTCTCTTGCTGCAACAAATGTTGAATATGTTTTTGATCCAGATTTAAAAACACAAGCATTCCTGCAATATGAACAAGAATGTCCTCTGCCTACTGAAATTCTGCCTCTCGATCAGTACAAATTTATAATTTACACTGACGGATCCGCACAACCCGCAATAGGGGGTAAGCAAGCTTACAGTGCAGCGTGTGCAATCGTTAAAGGTCGCATGCGAGATGGCATCTTCAGACCTATGGTCACAAAAACTCAATCTCTAGGGGATTGTACAGCTCAGCGAGCTGAACTACAAGCATTCAAACTGGCACTTGAAAGTACAGATCGAGAATTCCCCACACTAATAGTGTGCGATTCCTTTTACTGTGTTCAGTCGTATAATGAATATATACAAAACTGGCTTGAAAATGGTTTCAAAGATGCGAAAGGTGGCACAATAAAGCATAAATTGCTTTGGGAACAAGTAGTTCAGTTGAAAAATGAACTACCAAAGGCTCACGTGATACACACACTGAGTCATCAACGTGATGGCGTTCACATTGCAGGGAATTCATTGGCTGACGAAGCCGCAAAGGGGGCTGTTCAGACGGCTTCCGTAGCTGCGATCACTCGCTCAAAAACAAAAATAGACGGTGAGATAATGTTGGCTGTCAATGCATCAAGCAAAGGCAGCAGTGCAGCGTTACCAAAAAAGTTTCCACTCAAGTACTCTTATGTAATTGATGCGAACAACGTTCCTTTTGCTCGAATCCCTGGAGTGGGGGATAGGGTAATCCCAAACAAGGAACGCAGATTAGGACTAATCCTAGCAGCACACGAAGGGATAGCTTCTGCCCATGCAGGTGTTTCAGCGACAGTATCTTTACTCAAGCAAAGATATTGGTGGCCTGGCATTCGGAAACAAACTAAAAACTATGTTTTAGAATGTGATATTTGCCAACAGATGAAAGTCTCGACAGTGAAACGTCCTGCGCAGAAACCCTTGTTAATTTCAGATAAACCATTAGCTTGTGTTTACCTTGACCACTGCGGTCCCCTGCAAAGGGACGGTAACTATAAATACATCTTGGTTGCAGTGGATTCATGCTCTAGGTTCCTATGGTTCTGGCCTCAGCGCTCGGCTGACGCTCGAACTGTTATAAAAGATTTGCGAGTTTTTATCGGCACATACGCAATAGGCATGCTACATTCTGACCAGGGTCCTGCGTTTAGCTCTAGGGCTTACAAAGAAGCCATGGCCAGTCTGGGCGTTGCATTGCGGTACTCCTCTCCATTCCATCCTGAGGGAAATTCGGTTGTGGAAAGGAAAAACCGGGACATAAAGCAGTCTATAACAGCTAGGGTATTAGGTTCGGGTGATGGGTGGGTCAAACACCTTAATTGCGTACAGCGCGCAATGAACAATCTGCCAAGAAGTTCTCTAGGGGGGGTCACTCCATATGAGATCCTATTTGGGACAAGAATGTGGGTACCAGACCTTGAACACGTAGGCACAGTGGTGGAAAATAAACCATTTGATATCAAAGATCGTTTGGCTGTTTTACAGGACTTAAACAAATTAAGAACGAAACAAAGCAACGTATTCCTACAGTCAACCACCACTGAGGATCAACCGGCTGTCCCAGCAAGGCCTGTCTGGATTCCAAAAGTTGGGGATCTAGTCAGAGAAAAAATTACGGTCAAGAAGGAATTGGACCTTCTTACAGACAACCAGTACCTGTCCTAGCAGTTCAAGGAACAAGAACAGTACTTCTGCCGCCCCTTGCTGGAAGAAAGGAGAAAAGATTTGTGTCCATCGACCTGATCAAACCACAGTATGTGGCCAATACTAAATAGTAGGCCTCGTGGACTCTGACCTAGTAGCAGATGCACTCCTCTCGCTACTATCCAAGAGGTTCAGACTGAAAGACTGATAACTATCGAGAATTCAGCTGTAACAGACGGAGGACTATGCAACAACGCTATGGAACTCATCCCTCTTGAACACCAAGTAACAGTTCATCCAAATACACCTGTCTACACCAACGTAACAAGTGATGAACTGGTTCCAGTGATTTCTACAAATCCTGATGCAATTCCAACAATTGACAGAACTGCTTCTGGCTATTTCATTAACTTTGATACGTTCTCAGAAGATCCAAGTGAACCTGAAACGACGCCAGTGTCATTGAAATTCAAGCAGCAAGTACAAGACTTTCTTCATTTTGTGAAAAAGACTTATTTGGTTTCTCCATGGATTGAACTCTGGATTACATCTGGACTTTTTGTTTTCCTGCTCTGGCTAGCTTTGGTAACAACTGTAAGCGTGCTTATAAGTGGCAGATACATCCATGTGAACACTGAAGGAAAAGACGTGAACGTACTTTTGCAACCTCATAAATCTTCCCATCGTGAAGCAAGAGACTTATCATCAGTGAACATCACAGCTGTTCCTATACAGGATGGTATAGTGTGGGACAAAACAGATTATGATATCTTCGGCCCGAATGAACAATTGAACATTCCACATTTGTTTAAAATTTCACTAAGTGATCTAATTACGTCCAGTACCTATTCAGATGATTGGGACTTTGAGACTGTAAACGATATAATGTTTGACCTAGAAAAATCTGCTGCATTTTCTAAACATGAATATTTAGAGGGTTCATCAGACTATGAACAAATGTATTGTTTTAATCACTATGGTCATCATTATTTGCATAAATCTGCATATCCAAGAAATGTGTTTATGTTTTACCAATGGGAACATTGTCCTACACCACCTAAAGGTAGTTCAAAAACATTTGCTAGTAAGTTTCCATATTTTTCAGGATACAATACATCTGATCCAGAAATGTTTTACTATAAAAATGTAAACAAGACAGGACTGAAAATTATGTTAACAAATGCAAAACAGATTTATTCTGCATTATTTAATGCCCAACTGTCTAGACAGGGTTTCGACTTTTGAAAAGACACAATTGACACAAAAACTGTGTGGGGTACTAAAGATTGGCAAGTGCAGGGGATAGAAGCTTTATTTAGAGCCTGCATCATCCCAGAACAAATAATGTTTTTGAATGAAACAATCCAACAAACATCTTGTCTTGGTTTAGCCAAGATCAAAGAGATGAACAAACCTTCTGTACCAACACCTGCCAGTGATAATGATACAAAGGCAGTGGTGACAGTTGACAATATACTACAACTCAAAAGATCTAATCCTACTTGGAAAAAATGGTTGATCTGGCCCACAGACACGAATAACTGTCAGGAAAGATTCCTGAATAAAACTCAGGGCTTTACTATTCATAGGCCAGACCCAAGATACGTCCAAAGACAACATCCGGGGGTAGTAACAACATACAGTGTAGGTTAATTTTGCCTCGATTGGCTGCATAAGTCTACACTACAGGATGTGAAACAACACTTAACCTTACTTAAAAAGGACGCAGACCTTAGGGAATTCTTGCTTGGACCAAGAAAACCCCGTCAAAAACGTTTCATATATGCCGGCATTTATGCTGCTTATAATGAAGCTTGGAAGGTATCACAGATAGAGGCCGCAGAACGAATACGTGAACTTGATCGTATTAATTTAGAGAAAACACTCTCTGTGGTCGACAATGGGTTAACAACTTTGTCCTCCAGAATATATTCATTGGATGGCATTGTATCCTCTGCTATCGACATACTAGAACAAGATTTGGCGATGTTACAACAAGGCCAATCTCAATTACGTTCTATTATGTTATTAAGCTGGACGCTGGAATCTTTGCGAGCGGGCTATGTGCCTTGGCGTTTCATCAACACAACGGCTCTGTTTGCAGAATACAATCTCACTGATAAACAGATCGAACTGGCACAAAGAGGAGCAAAGTATATAGTGCTGAGCATTGAAAAATTGGAGAAGTTACCATTCACTGTGGCAGAAAAACCAGCTACAGAATGGCTTATTCATGGCAAAATAACATTACCTGTGAGTACTTTTCAGTTTCAGTATTGCCTCAGACAAATGCAAGCAGGCAAATATGAAAGGTTGGGTAAGGAATACATTAAGACATCGTGGGATTTACCGTATACATATAGATGTTGGAGTGGGGATCGTGAAGTGTTTTTGAGCGGTTCAAACTGTAAACTTGCACTGAGTGGTTCACTTATATGTCAAGACATTTCCTTGCACAGGGCTTGTAATGGTTCAGTGGAAAATGTGTCTTGCCATCAGCAGGGTACTCCAGCTGCTGTGATTAATCCAACGTTTGGACAACTTTCTAATGGGAGTTACCTCATGTTGAATGATCAGAGCTGCTGCGGAATGCTGCCAGGCATCCCATATCTAGTAACGGTCAACTCCAGGGTCACTTGCTGTATGCAAGTATTGTTTCCCCCAATAGACACAGTCAGGGAGTCGCCTCTATGGCCTTCGCTGAACGTCTCTTTTATAAGATTTGATACTCTAAGCAGAATGAAAGCCATGCTTTTACAGCAAACAGTGCCTTTGACCTCGGCCAAAGAAACCTATGATCTACAAGTAGCAAGGACTTCGGCTGAGATACAGACTTTAATACGTACAAACTGCCCTATACATTTCGTGGAAATGATATCACGTATCTTTAACATGTCTGATACAACCGGAATTGTACATGTATTTAAGAGCATCTGCTCAGGTCTGTTAGCACCTTTCCAGGCAATACTCGGAATCATCCCGAACTTTGCACATTCGGTGTTTGGTGGCATACCATTAATTCTAGCACTTGTTGCCGGAATTCTATTTCTCTTCCTGCTATTGCGCAATGGCCAGCCTATTCGCAGACATCACTCCGAGCGAACTGGAGAAAGCTCTCCTTGAACGAAAGTGCCGTGAGCAAATAGTAAAGCTTTTGGGCATGACTCATTGACGGGACCTTAATACAACTTGGTTCCTGTCGTTCAGACCAATCTGGCAAGATTGCATCTTACCTGTTCTACGATGCCTGCTATGCGGTGAAGAATGCGTGTTGGACACCTGTCTAACATTTCCATCAGCAACGCCAACGGATGTCGATACTCTGCTGGACCCGATAACGGCCCATGCTCTGTGTTGTCCCCAGATGCTTCCTATCCTGCTGTCAGCATTCATTGAGATCTCACAGACGCTTCCGGCTGCTGCTGAGGTACGAGAAAGAACTCCAGGCACACAGGTAACAACGGACGCGAACATTGCTGAGGCAACCTATGCTGGAAGCAATGCTTCCCATCTCTGTGCAATTAATCTACTACACGAGGTGTTCCAACTGACACCAACAACAGTGGATGATGTTTTGTCTATTGAAATAGATGATCTCATGTTTACACCAGACCCGTGAACTAACTCTGATTCGGCATACAGTGTTCCAGAGCTGCAGTGACAAATTTGGCCTTTATTTTTAAACAACTTGGAACTCTACCAAAATTGAACTTGTCCCCATTTTTTTGAACGAAAATGGCACATCGATCTGCTTAAAGTAGAACTAGCCTTATAATACAGACTTCAAGGTACTTCCACGGACACTTAGTCATCTTGTGTGTCTAAAACAGTTCATTAATTTTCATGACATGAAATGACTTTGATTTTTGAGAAACTTATCAATCATTTTTTGTCACATGTAAATATTACTGCTTATTTCATTCCAATTGCATTTATTTTCGAACGTTATGCCTGTAATGAAAAGCAATGCTTCAAATGTACAGTACCTTTTGCATTCTAATAGGTTTTTTAAATAACTTTTTTAAATGGTTTTATGAAATATTTTAGAAATTTGCGGTACTCCATTTTAATGTTTAGCATTTTAAATGTTTAGCATTTTAGTATTATCGTACACACGAAAGAGGAGTGGGTGTTGTATTCCTCTTAGGGTATCCATAAACGGGCTTTCCAGTATCATGTCCTTATATAGGCACAATTCGCCCTGCCCTTATATAGGCATAAAATCCCAGCCCTTATTTAGGCATTAAACCATGCACTCCAAATACATGCATGGTCTCTGACATCCGTCCACCCTAACGTCACAACGAGTTCATGAAGAACAGACCCTTAGGCTGCGGGAGTTTCCCTAGTCCAGGACTATTGATTTCTTCAAGGACTCATATATTATGCATGAACCATTATTCCTTAGGGGGTTCATTCATGACGTCTTTCGCTGTCCAACTCACGTCAATGCTAACATTCTTAGGTGCTCTCAGGTATAAATATACCTTCCCTAGCCCCTGTAAACCAGAGGAGACCTCGACTTCAGAGGAGCCCGTTTCCCGGCCTGACGCACTGAGAAGACGCTGCCATTCCCTGCACGCAGAGAGCCCAGCTTCCAGCTTCCAGTGATCTGACTTCCCTTGCGGGGTGTTGGAGTTCGAGTCTGGCAAAGAGATTCCTACCTCTCTCATTCTTCAGGTATGGAGCTGACTAGAACCTAGAGGGACTCTTGGCATACTAGGCATACTAGACTTAACATACTCTTAGTATACCATAGTAAGGAATACTTCACCTACTTCTTCCCTCTTCCTACACCTAGGTCAGGTTAGGTACATTGGGGTAGAATTAGCTTAGCAACGCATCGTATGATTACTCGCATTTTTAGTCTGTGTTATTTATGTAACAGCATATGTACTAAAAGATAATGCTATCGCAGTATTATTTATTTCTACTGCTCACCCTGTACATTATTTATCTCGCATACTGTCTTGTGATCGTAACAGCACATTTTACTTACACCAGAAACAAGACTGTTCAATAAATCCTTTATTGAAACGCCCGTCTATTTCTTTCTGTGTAACTTGGAGAAAACTAAGCATGCACGACTGAGCTGAGTGAAATAGTTATCTATTGTTTCCACGACTCTGGGACACGTTCTGATTCTAAAGGGAAACACAGTGGTCATGTTTTGCGGCTGCCAGAAACTACTCCCTTCTTGTTGTCAAGGAGTTTCTAGTGGCCTCTGAGGTAGCTGGCACAAGTAATTAAGTTTAATATACTCCATAGGGACATACTGACCTTAGTCCTATGTCAAACCTATAGGATATATTATTCCAATGCGCAGAGCCTATTAGGGAAATAGGAGCTACACTACAGTTGGTGTGTAATATCTGTTTGCCTTGTGTGCTTATTCTATCTTGGAATTTAACCCTCTTTTCAGAACCATGATATGTTTGTTTGTTTGTATGTATGTAGGTGACTCTGGATACCCCAACATGCCGTGGTTGCTGACACCACTCAGGAACCTTGTTACACCTGCGGAGATACGTTATAATGAGGCACATGGGCGGACCAGGCGAGTGATAGAGCGGACATTTGGAGTGCTGAAAAGCAGATTTCGCTGCCTGGACCGGACAGGAGGGGCCCTCCAATATGCACCAGAAAAGGTGTGCAAGATCATCATTGTGTGTTGCATGCTACACAACCTGGCAGTGAGGGAGGAGTTGCCTCTCATCCAAGATGATGACGACCAGCATCCGCCAGCAGGGGAGGATCCTGCCCTGGGTCATGTTGCCAGTGATGATGAGGGTGAGGGGGATGTTCTGACACAGCTCATCAACAACTTTTTCTCATGATTGTGGGTATACAGTGATGAGTTGTCGACGTTTATTCTTTGCCTGATATGTGTGTGTAGTGCAATGTCGATGCATACATGTGGCTGCATGCTACTTGACATGATCCTTGTAGTAATGTGTCCGTTGAGTTAGTATGTTCTCACAAACAGTGTTGACATGATTCCTAGGTTGTTTTCAGGGTTCTTGTAAATTGTGTATGGAATGTCTATTGGATATGTATGCAGTTATTTTGTTATTTCAATACTGTTGTATGTCTGTCCTTCACAGGGTCCCTTGGCTGTTGTCTGGTAACATGTGACCTCCAAAACACAAAATCCTGTTACAGAGTACAACTTTTCGTGGATACCGGATGCTGTGCCACACACCCAAGTACTGACATTTCTGACCCTCTTGGTTACTTCGTGCTCACTGTCACGTGAGGTTACCTTGCATCTGTTGTGGAGTTCACATGTTGTGAATGTGTAATAAACCTGTACTCCACATTGGGGTGTGCCTCGTCTGTATACACACATCCAACATTCCTTGGCATACTGTACCTGTGGCGTGATCGCCACTTTCTCTGAATGAGTTTAGTGTATGTGCATTTCAGTGTATTTTCTGTTCACAATAGTGGAGGCAATGAGTATGTGTGGCATGAAAAAATGTGTTGTGTTGACCTTGCAGTGTGTATCTCTCATATGTGTCACATCTCCATGACTCACAAGACTGTGTTTTAATTGCTGTAGTTGTTTTCCTGTACAGTATTTGTTTAGCAGGTCATCATCTCTATTTCACAAACCAAGTTTAATTGACCACAGAGGCAAGTATTGTGTGAATATGATTTAATTTAGATGCATGTGTGAAATGGTACACAAAATTGATAGTGCTGTACAGTGTGATATAATCCAAAGTTCACAGAGGAGTTGTTGGTGTGGGTAGATGTAATTCTCAGAGCCTAATCCACATTAATTTGATTCATAGTTCCAACTTAGACCCTCCATCCCATGTGGGAGAGTTCAGTGTCAGTCAACAAGGTGAACACTTTGCACACAATGGAGGATATTAGGAGCAGGTGTTCACTTCCTGGGGGTATGCATGGCCATCTGTCTCTCACTTGTCCTTCTTCGGACGTCCCCTCTTCTTCTTTTTAGGGGGACCCTCAGGTGCAGGCTGCAGTGGTGCTGTGGACTCTCCACCAGAGTCTTCATCCCTCCCTGTGGCAGTTGCAGATGTTGCGGCAACAGATGTAGTGGGCACACAGGGAGGTGTGGTCATGTTGTCAGCAATCTGGCGGAGGCATGTGAGTATGTCCCTGTGCACCGCTGTGAGGTCATCCATTTTATCCATTTTGGACTCCATCCTTGACATGTGGGTCTCCACCCTGGACATGTGGGAGTCCATCCTGGACATGTGGGAGTCCATTTTGGAATAATGGGCAGCCTGCTGATGTTGTATGTCCTTGAGGATCCCAACTACCTGGCCAAAGTCTCCGGTGCATTCTCGTTATGCATTTATGATGCGTCCTAACTGTGGGTCATCTTACGCAGCAGCACCATCTTCAGGACGTGACCTCACCCCGCGCAGCCTCACACCACCCCTACCCACACGAGCAGGACCTGCCGTTGCAGACACAGACAACACTGAGCCTCCTTCTGTGTCTTCTTGCCTTGGTCTGTCCATGTTGGTAGAGGTCATCTGGTTGTTGGCAGATGTAGCAGGAGTGGTTGCAGGGTGTGCTGGAGTTACAGCTGCTAGTGCTACATGCCGATCCACACCGGAGGGACCAGGTCGTTCATCGTCGTCCGAAGAGGACTGAGAAACATCCACACCGGAGAGCTCAGGGTCAACCAGAGTCTGGGACTAGGATTCTTGTTCTGTTCCTGCAGTGTCTCCAGCAGCACCTGTGGGTAGGAGAAACACACAATGTATGTTGTGGTTTTGCACACATCAACGGATCACACACAGTACAGTTGCTATTGCACTTCATGGTGAGTGTATGTACATTGCATTGTCCTCAATTGTCACAGACAGAGGCCTATATTGGTTAATGACATTGTAATTGCAACGTGAAGCGTTTAGTTCAGCACGTAGTGCTTTGTGCATGAGAAACTCATGTATTGATTCATTGACTGTACATAGCCATTGAAACTCAAGTGCCACCCTGTGCCAGACACAGGTGGGCAGTTTTTTTCTACATTTGTGCTTTCACAATGACATACATGCACTTCCTCTTACAATGTGTGGCAAGCTTTGTGTATGTGTGCTGGCATTTGTGTATGTCTTTTTGCATCACATTGGTGTGTCTAACATCATAGTCACAGTCCGGTTGGTATGTGATGTATTGAGATATACTATTTTGTTGTATGTGTTCCTAGTTCTCATCTCATTGCACTCATGTCATTGTGTTACCATTGCAAATGATGTTGCTGCTGCGCTTTGTACGTGATGACGTCATTTATCTTGTCTATGTCCTCCATGGAAAGAGGACTTGTGCAAGGCTCCTTTCTTGCTTCTCCATGCTGATAACAGTGAGGTCCAAAGGTTTATGTGTTTGTGTTATGCTGCTGTGAGTTGTGAGCCTCCTCCAACCCAGTCCAGATTACTCCTTGTGTGGAAAGTGTCAATGACAGTGAGGGGAGTGTAGTGGAATGGATGCTGAGAACGCTGCATGATGTAGGAGTTGGAAGCAGCTCACTGCAGCGCTTTGTGTAAATGACACCATGCAACAGTGTCCGCTATCTTTCTGTGGACATTCCATTCACTGTCAGGTATCTCTTGTCAATGATGTATATGTAGCTTCATGTGTGTGTATTGATGTGTGCTATGTCTGCATCTCACCAATTGTCCTGTACTCCACACACCTTCACAGCCAGCCCAGGGGGCACCCCTGGGACAATGCATCCCCAGACAGTGAGTTGAAATTTACAGTTAAGATGGCTGTGAGTGTGTACATGTGTGAGAGGGCCAGTGCCTAGGTGTGACTTGTGGCCAATTCATACATCAGGCCCATGTGTCAGCCATCTTGGCAGGGCTTTTACTTTCACTGTCATTGACTGACTGGTCCCAAGAGTGCAATGTTTTCTGGCTGAGAAGGTGTGTGTAGAGCAGGCCTTGATAGCAGTTGGAGTCATTGCAGAACCTCCTCCTCCCCCAGAGCCCAGATGATCACCCATGAACCATGCTTCCATTACAGGGAGTCAAAGTTTACGTTCAAGATGTCTGACAGTAGTGTCCTGGTGTTTGTTTGAGCACTACTCCCAACAGGGCCTTGTGCTCCCCACACCAGATGCCAGTGTTGGCCATCTTGGCAGTACTTTTCCACTCCCTGTGAGGTGAGCATGTTGCAAGGTGGTATTCCTGGGCCATGTGCGTGGAGGACTGTTGACTGTGACTACGACTCCCATCATGCTTTTGGCTGCACCCACCTTCCCAGCAAACCATACTTTCCTTCCTGTGACTCAGCTTCCCTGTGAGTGAGTGATGCAGTGCTGGCAAGATGTCTGACACTGGTGTCCTGGTGTTTGTTTGAGCACTACTCTGAACAGGGCCTTGTGCTCCCCACACCAGAGGCCAGTGTCGGCCATCTTGGCAGTACTTTTCCACTCCCTGTGAGGTGAGCATGGTGCAAGGTGGTATTCCTGGGCCATGTGGGTGGAGGACTGTTGACTGTGACTACGACGCCCATCATGCTTTTGGCTGCACCCACCTTCCCAGCAAACCATACTTTCCTTCCTGTGACTCAGCTTCCCTGTGAGTGAGTGATGCAGTGCTGGCAAGATGTCTGACACTGGTGTCCTGGTGTTTGTTTGAGCACTACTCCCAACAGGGCCTTGTGCTCCCTACACCAGAGGCCAGTATCAGCCATCTTGGCAGTACTTTTCCACTCCCTGTGAGATGGGCATAGTTGAAGGTGGGCTTGATGGCCCATGTGGGAGGAGTATTGTTAGCTGTGACTACGACTCCCATCATGCTTTCGGCTACACCCACCTTCCCAGCAAACCCAACCTTCCTTCTTGTGAATCAGCTTTCCTGGGAGGGAATGTGTGCAAACAAGATGGCTGCTGCATGTGGCTGGTGTTTGGATCCTATTGCCTTGCTGTGACTTTGTGCTAAGTTTTGTAATATTTGTGGATGGTGAGCTTTCCTGTTACATCGCAGGTATGTTGTTAGTTACTATCTGAATTTAAACACAGATCCCACCATGGATTGGTGCTCCTCAGCCCATGGCCCAGTGTCAGGCATCTTGGAAGTAGATTTACCTTGGGTCTCAGGTTGAGCATAGTCCCAGGTGTGGTGTTTGTTGTTGGTGGGAGGGGTGTGTGTGTGACAGGGCTGCTGATAGATGTTATCAGAGCTAGCACTCCTCCTCCACCACAGCCCAGATAGGCCACCATGAACCATGCTTCCATGACAGTGAGTCAAACTTTACATTCAAGGTGTCAGACAGTGGTGTCCTGGTGTTTGTTTGAGCACTACTCCCAACAGGGCCTTGTGTTCCCCACACCAGAGGCCAGTGTCGGCCATCTTGGCAGTACTTTTACAATCCCTGTGAGGTGAGCATGGTGCAAGGTGGTATTCCTGGGACATGTGGGAACAGGACTGTTGACTGTGACTACAACTCCCATCATGCTTTTGGCTGCACCCACCTTCCCAGCAAACCATACTTTCCTTCCTGTGACTCAGCTTCCCTGTGAGTGAGTGATGCAGTGCTGGCAAGATGTCTGACACTGGTGTCCTGGTGTTTGTTTGAGCACTACTTCCAACAGGGCCTTGTGCTCCCCACACCAGAGGCCAGTGTTGGCCATCTTGGCAGTACTTTTCCACTCCCTGTGAGGAGAGCATGGTGCAAGGTGGTATTCCTGGGCCATATGTGAGGAGGACTGTTGACTGTGACTACGACTCCCATCATGCTTTTGGCTGCACCCACCTTCCCAGCAAACCATACTTTCCTTCCTGTGACTTAGCTTCCCTGTGAGTGAGTGATGCAGTCCTGGCAAGATGTCTGACACTGGTGTCCTGGTGTTTGTTTGAGCACTACTCCCAACAGGGCCTTGTGCTCCCCACACCAGATGCCAGTGTCAGCCATCTTGGCAGTACTTTTCCACTCCCTGTGAGGTGAGCATGGTGGAAGGTGGTATTCCTGGGCCATGTGGTAGGAGGACTGTTGACTGTGACTGCGACTCCCATCATGCTTTTGGCTACACCCACCTTCCCAGCCATCCCAGCCTTCCTTGCTGTGACTTAGCTTCCCTGGGAGTGAGTGGAGCTGTGCTGGCAAGATGGCTGACAGTGTTTGTTGGTGTTTTGAGCCAATGTCTTCCTGTATTTGTCAGTAAGTTTGTACATGTTATGACATAGTTACATGTTACTCTGGGATTACAGGTATTGTGTTTATCTCACTGGCATACGCATCACAGGATATTTAGCTTTGGGTTGATATGGCTTTGATGACAGTGATTGGTTTCACTGACCCCCTGACAGTGATGTCTGTGGGTGTGTATTGCCTCACAATTTTGACAAGTTGGTTGTGTACTCACCAGGCTCTGGTAGTCCTGATAATCCATGGATGCCCTCCGGTGGAATGATGGCCTGCACCTTCTCCTCCCAGGGAGTGAAGTGCGTAGGTTTTGCAGGAGGGCCACCGCCGGTCTGCTGACTCAGGGCATGGTCTCTGACAATCAGCTTCTTGACCCTCCTTCGCACATCATAGTACCTGTTCCTGATATCGTCCATTGTGCGCAGGCAAGGTGCTTGTGCATTCACCTTCTCAACAATTCTCTCCCACATCTTTGATTTCTGGGACATGGGGGTCTGTTGGACCAATGTGCCAAATAACTGTGGCTCTACTCTGAGAATTTCATCTACCATGAATTCCAACTCAGTATCTGTGAACTTTGGATTCTTCTTTGGGGGCATGGTGATGGGTGGTGATGGAGATGGATGTGTGGGTGTGTGTGAAAGTGAAGGTGAGTGAGTATAAATTAAGCTGGGTGTTTGTGAGTGTGCTTTTTGAGAGGTGCTGTGGTGTGAAGGTTGTGTGATGGGTGAGTTGTGAGCGTATGTCTCAGTGCAGTGTAGTAGTGTTCTCTGCTGGCAGGTCTGTTGGATTTGCAAAGGATCATGGTTGGGATTGTTGCCCTTATGTAGGTGGAGTTGTGGGTATGTCTTCAATTACTTGTTTTTTTTGCATTTGACAATGGTTGTTTGGTCTGTTTCTGTATGTTTCTGTTGGTTTCAGTTGAGCATGATGGAGACGTTCAGTTGACCGCAACGGATGCTTTTCTCAGCATTTGCGGGGTTGTCCGAGTCTGTCACACTCACGTAATGCTATGTTGCAGCGTTCGCGTACGAGTCTGTCGCGTTGGGATGATGCTAACCTGTGTGGCATTGTTCGCGTACGAGTCTGTCGCGTCTGGATTATGCTGACCTGTGTGGCATAGTTCGCCTACGAGTCTGTCGCGTCGGGCTTATACTAACCTATGTGGCATCGTTCGCGTACGAGTCCGTCGCGTTGGGCTCTTTTACGGCCGAATCACTGGTTTCCGTACGTGTCGGTTGTACGTCCTGTGTTCCGTCCGAGTCGGTTGTGTTTCACACGCATTGCATCATACTCCGCCGGTCATACAGCGCGTGTACGTGTCGGTCGCTATACATACCCGGTCCGTGTCGGTCGGAACGGTTTCCATCCGGGATCGGAATTGGCCCCTTAGAGTTGGTAGCTATTCCTCCGGAACTGGCAGATTTGAATGCATATGAGTCCATTTTATTCAATCTGTGCACCCATTTCAGGCTATAGTTTGCATGGAGCCTAAAACAGGTAAGCTGTCTCCAACAGATTTACAATGAGTTCTGAAAGGAAGAGTTGTGTTCTTACATTTAGATTTTAAGAAAAATATTGAAACTGTTGGTATAGACAGGGAGGAAAATGAGCCTGTCGTTATTCTAGTTGATGGTGTATCAACAAAGAGTCAAAAAATATGGCAAGTGTTTATAGATGTTAATAAACTTCAAAAGGCTACATTATATCTGGTACAGAATAATATTTGTTATATGAATGTAAATGTTGATGAACAGGAAATATGCTTAGAAGATGAAACAGAAATTTGAAGTGGCCAAATAGAAAAAGTGGACAAGTCTAGGACTGAAGAGATCTATGAACATTACACTATACATCCTCTACATTCAAAAGAAGTGATAGGAAACAGTATTGAATCATTTCAAATGAAGGAAGCATTAGGAACTGCCATGAGTGTATGGGAAAAAAGTTTAGAAGCTCGTTGTTTCCGCAGCTGTTCCCCACTGGAAAGGGTGGACGATTTGATTAGCGACTTGTACAAATTCCAGCTTCAGAATGCCGCTCGACTAGATTGTACTCTGAAGATCCAAGATTTCGACAGTGCATTCCATATATTTGTCATCTTTTGTTTGAAAGTGATTTGTCTCCCTTTCATATGCAATGAACCACATATTAAAAACAGGAGCGACCCCTGACCTTGACTGGTAGGTCGCTCCCCCACCACACAGCTCCGTCTGTGTGCCCTGCTGCTGCCCCTGATTGTGCTAGTTTTTCCTTTCTGTGCCCCCTTGCTGCCCCTGATTGTGCTCGTTTTTTCCTTTCTGTGCCCCCCTTGCTGCCCCTGATTGTGCTCGCTTTTCCTTTCTGTGCCCCCTTGCTGCCCCTGATGGTGCTCGTTTTTTCCTTTCTGTGCCCCCCTTGCTGCCCCTGATTGTGCTCGTTTTTTCCTTTCTGTGCCCCCCTTGCTGCCCCTGATTGTGCTCGTTTTTCCTTTCTGTGCCCCCTTGCTGCCCCTGATTGTGCTAGTTTTTTCCTTTCTGTGCCCCCCTTGCTGCCCCTGATTGTGCTTGTCTTTCCTTTCTGTGCCCCCTTGCTGCCCCTCATTGTGCTAGTTTTTTTCCTTTCTGTGCCCCCTTGCTGCCCCTGATTGTGCTAGTTTTTTTTTCCTTTCTGTGCCCCCTTGCTGCCCCTGATTGTGCTCGTTTTTTTCCTTTCTGTGCCCCCTTGCTGCCCCTGATTGTGCTCGTTTTTTTCCTTTCTGTGCCCCCTTGCTGCCCCTGATTGTGCTCGTTTTTTCCTTTCTGTGCCCCCTTGCTGCCCCTGATTGTGCTCGTTTTTCCTTTCTGTGCCCCCTTGCTGCCCCTGATTGTGCTCGTTTTTCCTTTCTGTGCCCCCTTGCTGCCCCTGATTGTGCTCGTTTTTCCTTTCTGTGCCCCCTTGCTGCCCCTGATTGTGCTCGTTTTTCCTTTCTGTGCCCCCTTGCTGCCCCTGATTGTGCTCGCTTTTCCTTTCTGTGCCCCCCTTGCTGCCCCTGATTGTGCTCGTTTTTCCTTTCTGTGCCCCCTTGCTGCCCCTCATTGTGCTAGTTTTTTCCTTTCTGTGCCCCCTTGATGCCCTGATTGTGCTCGTTTTCCCTTCTGTGCCTGTTTCCCGCCGCTGCACCCCTGCGGCCCCGTCCCCTCACTGCCCATTCGCTGCCCCATTCCCTGCTCCTCCCTCCCACCTCCCCATTTATGGCGGCCGCTGCGTGGTGAAGAGAGCGACCCCTGACCTTGACTGGTAGGTCGCTCCCCCACCACACAGCTCCGTCTGTGTGCCCTGCTGCTGCCCCTGATTGTGCTCGTTTTTCCTTTCTGTGCCCCCTTGCTGCCCCTCATTGTGCTAGTTTTTTCCTTTCTGTGCCCCCTTGATGCCCTGATTGTGCTCGTTTTCCCTTCTGTGCCTGTTTCCCGCCGCTGCGCCCCTGCGGCCCCGCCCCCTCACTGCCCATTCGCTGCCCCATTCCCTGCTCCTCCCTCCCACTTCCCCATTTATGGCGGCCGCTGTGCGGCCGCGCAGCGGACGTGCGCAGCGGGCGCGCCGCTGGCGCGCCGAAGGCGCGCCTAAGGCAAGCCCGTCTGCGCCCGTCCGTGCCGTGACCGCGCCCAGCGCCAGACCCCCTGGTCCGGGCATCCCCCGCGCCCGCCACATCAACAGACGCCGATACGACGCCAGCACCCTCCACGCACTCAACCCCGGAAAAGATCACGCCTGCTACCAGGCCACCCCGAAGCGCACCCAAGGGCCCTTCACCTGCCGGAACTGCAGCTTCACCAGCACCCGCCCCGCCAAACCACCGCCCAGGAAAGAACCCAACTACCTCAGATGCATCCTCCTCAACACCCGCTCCGCCCGCAAACACGCCATCGAACTCTGGGACCTTCTCGACTCAACCTCCCCAGACGTCGCATTCCTGACGGAGACCTGGCTGAATCCCGCTTCAGCCCCCGACATCGCCATTGCCATCCCGGACGGATACAAGATCACCCGCAGGGACTGCACCAACGGAGTCGGAGGAGGCATCGCCATCGTCCACAGGAACACCCTCAGAGTCTCAACCAACACCGACGACACCCTCAGCACCGCCGAACACATGCACTTCCAGATCCACACCGATCCCAACACCACCCTCAGAGGAACCCTCATCTACAGACCCCCCAGACCCCGACCACAGTTCAGCGATTCCATCGCTGACTTCGTCAGCACACACGCCATCGCCTCCACGGATTACATCCTCCTCGGGGACCTGAACTTCCACCTCGAGAACAACAAGGACACCAACTCCACCACCCTGATTGACAACCTCGCCACCCTCGGACTCAGACAGCTCGTGACTACACCCACCCACGCCGCCGGCCACACGCTCGACTCCATCTTTTCCGCAAGCCCACACGTCTCCTTCAACCACACCTCCGAACCCCACTGGACTGACCACCACTGCATCCACTTCACCTACAGGAAGCCCACCACGCACCACTGCACCGAACAAATGCCTCGCCGCTGCCGGAGCAGAGTCACGGAAGACCAGCTAACCACAACCCTCGCCCTGAACCCACCCGCCGAACCCTCCGACCCCGACACCGCCGCTCGCAACCTCAGACAGTGGATCGACGACTGCGCCAACACCCTCGCCCCGCTCAAGAATCCGCCCAACAGCCACACCAGCAAGAAAGCCACCTGGTTCACCGAAGACCTCCAGGCCTCCAAACGAACATGCCGAAAACTGGAGAAGATCTGGCTCCACGAACGGACAGCGGACAGCTACGCCGCCCACAAGAGCGCCACCCGCAGTCACCATCACCTCATCAGATCCGCCAAAAGGGCCTCACTCAAAGACACCCTAGACAACAACGCACACAACAGCAAAGAGCTCTTCAACATCGTGAAGGAACTCTCCAACCCGAGCTCCAACACCAACGACATCCAGCCGTCGCGAGACCTGTGCGACTCACTGGCCACCTTCTTCCACCGCAAAATCGCCGACATCCACGACAGCTTCAACACCACGACCGCCCCGGCAACCACCGAGACCACTGCCCCCACAACCACCAACAGCCTGCTCTCCTGGACCAACATCAACGACGAGGACACCAGCGAGATCATGAACACCATCCACTCCGGTTCACCGCTAGACCCGTGCCCTCACCACATCTTCAACAAAGCCAGTACAGCCATCGCGCCCCATCTCCGGAAAATAATCAACATCTCCTTCGAGACAGCAACCTTCCCGGACAGCTGGAAGCACGCCGAGATCACCGCCTTACTCAAGAAACCCAAGGCAGACCCCAAGGACCTCAAGAACTTCTGACCCATCTCTCTGCTCCCGTTCCCCGCGAAGGTCACCGAGAAAATCGTCAACAAACAACTGACCCGCTACCTCGAGGAGAACAACATCCTGGACCCTTCCCAGTCCGGCTTCCGCAGCAACCACAGCACCGACCCCGCCCTCATCGCCGCCACCAATGACATCAGGACCCTGCTAGACAATGGAGAAACAGCAGCCCTCATCCTCCTGGACCTATCAGCCGCCTTCGACACGGTCTGCCACCACACACTACGAACACGCCTTCACGACGCCGGGATCCAAGAGAAGGCCCTGGACTGGACCACATCCTTCCTTTCCGGCAGAACACAAAGCGTCCGCCTCGCCCCTTCCGATCCAAGGCCACCAAGATCATCTGCGGCGTACCCCAAGGCTCCTCCCTCAGCCCAACGCTGTTCAACATCTACATGGCACCCCTCGCCCACGTCGCCCGACAGCACAACCTCAACATCATCTCCTACGCCGACGACACCCAGCTGATCCTCTCCCTCACCAAAGACCCTCACACCGCCAAAGCCCACCTCCACGAAGGAATGAAGGCCGTCGCCGAATGGATGAGGACCAGCCGCCTGAAGCTGAACTCGGACAAGACGGAGGTCCTCATCCTTGGTTCCAACCCTTCAGCCTGGGACGACTCCTGGTGGCCAACATCACTGGGAACAGCCCCGCCACCCACCGACCACGTAAGCAACCTAGGGGTCATCCTCGACCCCACCCTCTCCATGACTAAGCAGGTCAACGCCGTTTCCTCATCCTGCTTCATCATCCTCCGAATGCTCCGCAGGATCTTCAAGTGGATCCCCACCGAAACAAGAAAAACAGTCACCCAGGCCCTCGTCACCAGCAGGCTGGACTACGGAAACGCCCTCTACGCAGGAACGACGGCTAAGCTCCTGAGACGGCTGCAACGCATCCAGAACGCCTCTGCACGTCTTATCCTCGACATCCCCCGACGCAGCCACATCACACCCCACCTGAGAGACCTGCACTGGCTCCCTGTCAACAAGAGGATAACCTTCAAGCTCCTCACCCACGCACACAAAGCACTCCACAACTCCGGATCAGCCTACCTCAACAGTCGACTCAGCTTCTACACCCCCACCAACCAGCTCCGCTCGACCAGCCTCGCCCTCGCCACAGTCCCCCGCATCCGGAAAACGACCGCCGGCGGCAGATCCTTCTCCCACCTCGCCGCCAAGATCTGGAACACCCTCCCCACCAACCTCCGACAGACCCAAGACCTACTGGCCTTCAGAAGACTCCTCAAGACCTGGCTCTTCGATCAGTAGCAGCACCACCCCCCCTCTTCCCCCAGCGCCTTGAGACCCTCGCGGGTATGTAGTGCGCTTTATAAGTGACATGATTGATTGATTGATTGATGCAAAATAATTCATGGACAAAGTTCAACAAGGAGATGAAAATTTTGAATAACAGTTAGTTAATTTGATGGCATGTCAATGTGGTACCAATGAATATTGGTTTCGTCATCACGGTGAACTTAAATGTATGTTAAGAAACTTAGGGGCTCATTACGATGGCGGGCGGAAGCACAACCGCCGTGCTGGCGGATGAAAAAAGCACCAGTTACCGCCGGCACGCAGCAGTCCACACGCCCGTCCAATTACGATGCGAAAAGTAGGCCAAACACCGCCGGCAAGCCAGCAACACCGTCCGCCATCAAAGTGCGCCCGTACACGTAGCGGCGCAGCCCAACTGACACACACCGTCCGACGAAACACGTCCTGCCCGGCGTATAAATTACGATGCCGCAAACAAACGGCTCCCACGGCTAAGAGACACCGCACGTGAAAGAGAGGCGGTAACACGGACGCAGAGCACGGACAACGAAGAAGCGGCACCCCGAGCATGAATCCAGCACTGCAGGCCCTTCCCATGCTTCTGCTGATGCACCACCAAGGACGCAACGTACCGCGGAGACGCAGGTTGGCACACACACAACAAGTGCACGCAAACAGCGCACACAGTGCAAGGGCGGAAAAAGCGGACAACCCCCACCAGCGCGTGTACACTACACATCCACCATTGCATCCACATATGGCACACAGGCCAAATCGTAACATCGCGGAACACATGTGTACACACCACCTGGGACTAGGAACCAACCACCCCGTCACGGCCCCAAAGCGCCGATGACGCCGCCACACATGCGCACAACGCAGAGGCCAACCGCAGCGCCATGCATGCGTCGCACACAGACACAGGGACACAACCAAGCAGCACACACATCAGCCCCACCCCGAACGCACATGACACGTGACAGGCCTGCCACAGACATGTCCCCAACGCCCAATTCACGGACAACACCCAACGCCACACAACCGACGCACACATGTCAGTGAAGTCACGCAACAGCAGGACACACCCCAGTGTAACAAACATGGCGTAGCACACAGCGGCGGCAACACCAACTAGGAGAAGCAGGGCCCCTTCGGGAAGAGGAACGCCAGTACCACACTGAAAAACCCATACCACCCTGCACATATGAACAAGACATATAAAACGGAACACCAAAGAGCACGGGGACCGACAACAGGTGGCCCAAGAATAACATTCACACACAAGGCCCAACGCAGAGCGGAAAGGCAGCCTGCCGCCCACACAAGGGAGAGCAGACAGCACTGAATGACCTTCCATTCCAACTCCGAAACCACAGCCCTATGACAGAAGCCGGTGAATACAGCCATTGTCCAAGAATAGACCAACACAGGCATGCCGAGGAGACCGACCACAGGGCAGATAGCGCATATCACAGAAGCACACAACGGACGGGGAAGAAAGAAGAAAACACTCCCCCATGTCGGCCACATGCAAGTTAATTGGAAGGAGTCACACATCACTGACCTTGAACTGTCTGAGAAGCATGTGGGAAGAGGGCCCGTGTCCTCCAAACAAGCAAACAGAACACAAGTCCTGTCTCCCTACGACTACACAGAGCTCACAGCAACCTCGGAGCGTGCACATTGCAGACTGCACACACAGCCGGAGCACGCCACCACAACGCACCGCTGCGAAATGGCAACCGCAACACACCTACCCAACTACGCCGAACAGCTCAAGCTGTACAAAACCAACCTGTTTCATACATTGGGATGCGATCTCCTGTCCCTGCTGAACGTAAGTTACCGACTGACTTACCGCATCACATTGTTCAGCTGCGTCATGCCCGTCTTCTACTGTCGGAGGTGTCCCTACCAGCATCCCGTCGAGATATGCCTCTCCAACCCGGCATGTCTGAAGGCGGACCTGCTACCACTACTCCTCCCTCTGGACGCACACGACAGGGCCTGCTCTGCCTATGGGGGCATGGCGTATGTGGCCAACATCGCACCCGCACTGAAATGGGACCACTGTGCCTCCACATGACGGATCATCGAGAACAGCTACATCGAATGTCACCCAGCATGCCCCATCATGGTCCTCCAAGGGACAACTTACGAACAACACCTTGACAGCCACCATCCGCTACATTGGCTGGCAAACATGTACACCACCAATGACATGGAAGCCCTGCTGGACGGCATCGCATACCTGACAACCTGTAAATACGTCGGACCACAACGCAGGTTCCCCGAGTGACCTATGATGTCCAACCCCGCACCCATGCTTAGCTTCCGCACGGACTGGCCAGTCACCACCACAACAGCCATACCAAACGACCGGCAACTGTAACCACACCATCAACGACATCGCCATGACATCGGATATGACCGGGACATGCACACTGTTCCCCATCACATCCAGGAACACCGCATGCATCGTGGGAGGCAGTGGCATGGGCTCTGTGTATCGCACCCACATGGACGGAACTGCACGAACAACCAGGACACGACATGGATCCAGCGCACATGGACACACACACCGCTCAGTGGACATGAATAGGTCGCCTGGAGTCTGTGGGTGCTGCACCCCTCCCACCCCCGCCCCGGGAATCCCATACCAGGACCTTTGCATGGACGTCAAGTGCATACAACAACAACACGACCCCAGTGACTGTGACATGTCCAGTAACCACCACAGTGCAACAACAAGTGGCACGCCGCTGCATGCACGCAAGCACATGCCCTGATGTCATCTCACATGCACGCGTGCATGAGGAACAACCGCAGCAAACCTGTCACATGGAACTGAGATGGACTGTGCCCATGATGCCAAGCGGTCTGGTAGGCTACATGTATACCGTCTGTGTCAAAGTCCGCAGCTCCGCAGCTATACGAAAATGTACATTAGCACAGCCTTGGCCAAGCAGATGTCACTCTGAAGCCCACATCCCACATGCAACAGCCAATCACATGTAACCCCACACCCTATCCCATTTGCAATCATGCTCAGTATATCCTCAACATGTATTCCGCTGCCAGTAGTGTCCACTATACTGCATCACAGAGGACAGAAGACTCAATATAATGTTTGAAACCAAAACTGTCTCCGCTGACTCATTTCACATGTACGAATGAGAGAGGATGAGAGTATGTGAAGTACACGGCAGTCGTGACATGACCATGTAGTCCACTGGTATTGGATGTCAACGCAAATGAGTAGCACAACTGTGGAAGACACACATGTGTCGTGTGAAGTCGTATGGATGCAGTGCACAGGTGGGTGGGTGTGACGGGTAGATGCGCACATGACAAGTTGGAGCACGCCGTGTTGGGAGGGGTCATGAACAGTACACCACCGCTTCCCTGGGCATTGTGAGAGGACACCTGTCGGGGGGGGAGTGAACACGTGTGTGCACAGCAGCCGGGCACACGTACAAAGCGGTACCAGGCGCACCTCAGCCCACCCTCTGTGGACAAGCTGGATCCTGTTGTGCGCCCGCCATGCCCCTTGACAAGGCACACACAGCCCCAGTCGACCAGGTGTAACCCCAACATAGTCAATCCGCACAGGCGATACAGGGCACGGGATGGCAGTGGAGCATGGTGTGTGAGAGGTCTCCTCGCGCTCCTCCTGGTCATATCACGCAGGCAATAGAACCTCAACGTCTAGCATGGCACAAGTCAAATGAAAGTGTAGGGGGACGCACCACAGCACGAGCAGCACTGACGTCACGGGAGGTGGCTCGCACCATCCCATCCATTGCCCATCATACCAACCACGCCACATGCCATTGCGACTAAGTGCAAGCGCGTGCGCCACCACCCCCGAGCCCTCCCCAGAGAGGCCAAAGAGTGAATGTGTGGGCCATCAGCCACAGACGGACGCGGCCTGGCCGCAAGGGCAGCCACAGCCACTGGGTGTCGCAGGTGGCGGATCCGGAAGGCGAAGACTGTGATGCATAGTCCATGCAGGCCGGGTCTCCATTTGGGGCACCACGCAGGTGGACGGCGTCCCGCCACACATCATACCCTGAGACAGCCCACTCGTGCAACTGGACCCACACATACACTCCTTGCCCTCTCTGGTGCGAGCTTGGGGCTGCCTGTGCAAGCGCTAGCCTCGCAGGTGAGCATGCATATTGGGGGGCGAGGGGAGGACATGAGGGCTGGGGCGAAGATGACTGTATCACTGTCAGTTAGTACAAGGGATGACCCAGATGTGGAAAGGAAGAGACGTGTTCCGTGTGTACTGCAACTAGTCGCCAATCCAACTACCCCCATGTCCGGAATGTAAGCCCGCACCTAGGCCCGCCCATCCGCCACATCGAACATACCACCAGCACGACAACCTTCCCATTCGAAACACTGACTGGGGGTGGCGACCAGTGAACAATCATGTGTAGCCTACCCACGCGTACATGTGGGCCCTCCATGATCCATGTCACCTGCGGCAAAGACATGACATGCGCAATGAGGGAAGTGAGGAGAGCTGTCCGCCCCACGCACAGAAGGTGCATCAGCTCCACAGACCCAGCAGCGAGTCCAGCAGGGGTCACATGTGCAGGGGCAGCTGTGCCTGGTGTGAAGGCACATGCATATAGACAGCACATCGACCAATGTGTAGTCTGCCCACATCCACAGTCCATCATCATGCGGACATAGGAATTGAACACAGGGCAACACATCTTAGTTGGTGCACCCACCGTGACCAACAATGCGCAATCATCGACGTACCCGCCCTGTGCATGGCCCCCCACCCAACGGAGGCACATCCAGTGCCACCATCCCACACACACAAGCCTTCCACGGAACATGCTGTGTCCAATGCTCAGTACAGAGTCAGCGCCCATCTGGTGGATCCTGAACAGGAGACACATGCACACACATGCCAGCTCCCACTATGTACGTCTGCCACCTGGCACGTGCAATGTAACCTCTCACCTGTGACGTGTGACTGCAAGCACACAGCCGTCTTGGCATGGGGCTGTCAATGTGGACACCTGTCAATGTTTCGGGAGGTGTGATCCGTACAGTGCTGTACATAGGGTGCAGTGCTGACACCTACTACTGTCTCATATCCCCTCGTGCCACAGGTCCCACTTGTTTTGGCCGCTCAGCCTGTGCCCACATCGTCGTCGTCGTGTGCCATACTCATCCAGCCTCGGAAGCAGTTCCATGCTCAGCAGATACTCATGTTGCCGTGGCGTTGCCGCTTGACGAATATGCAGTCAGTCCCCATCAGCACGCCCCGCAAGTCATTGGGGCCTAGATCCCCATGTGCATGCACATGGCAGTGGTATGTCTCACTTGCCATTGCCATTGTTGGGAGACCTGTGTAAGTGTATTGTGGCCGTGCCGTCCCAGCTTGACAGCTGGGCTGTGGCTCATGTGCTTGCTCAGTCATGTCAGTGATGTGTATGCGAAATTGCTATGTGTTGTGTTGCTTTGACATGTGTCCTCTGCCATTTTCCCCAGGCGGAGACCGAACATTGACCGCCCATACCAATTGCTGGCGGACATGGACGATACAGAGGTTATTAGGAAGTTTCGGCTGGACAGGCCAACCCTGCATCGACTGTGTGCCATGTTAGAGCCCCATCTCCGTCCCCGCAGGGTGTATCCGACTGCTGTCACCCCCACGGCTAAGGTGATGGCCGCCATGCATTTCTTCGCCACTGGGTCATTCCAGCACACAGTGGGCAGTGGAGGAGGGATGTCCCAGCCCATGTTCAGCAAGGTGCTGAGGGATGTACTGGCAGCCATGATGCTGTACCAAAACAGGTACATCCGCTTCCCCAGGGCTCGTGAATTGGCGGCAGTGAAGGGTGCATTCTATGCCCTTGGCAGAATCCCACACGTCGTTGGAGCCATTGACTGCACACATGTTGGCCTTGTTCCACCACAGGCCACTGAGCACCTGTACCGCAACAGGAAGCACACGCACTCCCTGAATGTGCAAGTGGTGTGCCTTGCGGACATGGTGATCACCCACGTGTGTGCCAAGTTCCCAGGCTCGGCACATGACGCACACATAATGCGCAACAGCATCTTGCCACGACTGATGGCCAATCTGCAACAGGATCGTGGCTGTATTGTCGGTGAGTATGTGGAGTGGTGTAGCGTGCTGGTTGTGCGATGCTGTCCCCTGTCCAGTTGGAATAGCAACGGTTCTCTGTGTCCCTCACACCCAGGTGACTCTGCGTATCCGAATGGGGCATGGCTGCTCAGTCCATTGAGGAATCCTCGCACCCCAGCAGACGATCGATACAATGAGGCACATGGGAGGACCAGACGTGTGGTCGAGCGTACCTTTGGCCTCCTCAAGTCCAGGTTCAGGTGCCTGGACCGCACCGGGGGTGCACTGGCGTACTCCCCACAGAAGGTGTGCCAGATAGTGGTGGCGTGCTGCATGCTGCACAATCTGGCCATTCGTAAGCAGATCCCCCTCATTGTGGATGACGGAGATCAACCAGGGCCCCAGCCCGCAGACCAGGACAGCTCGAGTGAGGAGGACAGCGGAGAGGAGGAAGCTGGGAATGTGCGGCAGCAGCTCATCGCCCGCTACTTCACTTGACGGTGAGTGTCCATGTACGACGGCTGATGTGGCTGTATCTGTGCAGGTGTGTGTGTGCTGTGTCAGGGTGGCCGTTTGTTCACTACGTGCTGTGTGTCAACGCTCCATGGCCAGGGTAGTATGCCACTGTTGGTGACTGTGGCATTGTGCCCTATTGCTCTGTGCGATGTGTGTACATTGCTTGTAGTTGTTGACATGTACTGTGTGATGGGTGTGTGACACACTCATTGAATGTGCTCCTGTTCTGTCTCCCACCCCTAGGTCCCTACAGGCCCTCCGGATTCCATTGCCATGCCACGCATCAGGTGCCTTTCCGCCCAAGGTGGCCGTTGTATTCCGTACAAATAAAACACAGGGCACAAACAGCAGTTTGTGTAAGAGGTGCATTTATTCCAAACTGTGACATGTGATTGTGTGTAAGGTGATGACAAAAGTGGTGCGTGCAGTGACAATGAGCTGTCGGTCATGGCTGCGTGATGCTCAGGGTGTACCCACTGGTTCTATGTCCATAGTCCAACACACACATGCCATCCAGCTGGCTGTGTGGAGTGGGATCGTAGTCCAAGTCAATGCAGTGGCTGGTCAAGGAAGGCTGGCGGAAGGCTGGCTGGCTGCCTCACTTGCGACTGGAGCGTGCGAAGTCCTCCCGGAAGATCTGTTTCCTCTTCGGACGGCCCCTTCCACGTTTGCGAGGGGGGTGCCTGCTTGCGACATGCTGGTGGTTGAGGTGTGCTCACTGGCTGTGGACGCAGGGGAACTGGACACTGCTGCTCGACCCTGCGCCCCGGCAGGTGGTGGCGGAGGGGAGCTGCTATCCCTGGCCGTGTCCTCACCGCCACCACCAGCTGGCCCATGAGGTCCACGAGTTGACCTATACGGGCGTCCATGGACCTCAGCACCCCCAGCACCTCCCGCGTGTCTGAAGCAGACCTGACCCATTGTTCTTGGGCCTCCTCATAGGCCCCAAGGACTCTGGCCATTTGAGGCAGGGCATGGCTCCCAGGGGAGGCTGGCGTTTCCCTGAACCTGCTCCTCCTACCAGTCCTGCTGCCACCGGCCTGCCCACTAGCCACATTGCTCACCACGGTCCTCGCTGTGGCTCCCAGGGTGGATCCAGTCGGCCGGGCCACCACCTGCGCTGGGGCTGGTGCCAGCGAAGACGTGGTGGTGGTGGCGGCGGTGGTGGTCGGTGCGGCGATGGTGGCGGTTGCGGCAGTGGTAGTGGCCGCAATGACCGTGGGTGTGGCCGCAATGACCGTGGGTGTGGCCGCAACGACAGTGGCAGCAGGGGGCTGGGACTGTTCAGCAGCCCTGGATGATGGGTTGGTGGGTAGGAGGGGTCCTGGGGAGCGGCTGGGCCCTGCCACACCAGATGGGCCTGCTTGGTGGTCCGTGTCCGAAGAGGAGGACAGATCCTCCACATCCGTGTGTCCTCATTGGGGGCTTGTAGGCTGGCTGTGCTGGCTGCTGTCTCCATCCCCAGCATCCGGCAGTTCGTCACCTGTGGAGAGAATGAGATTTGTTATTGTGTTGCACCTGGCGAAGTATGTATTTGTCGTCTGACATTGGCAGTTCGTGCAATCTCGTACATGGGTTTCCCGGAGGCGAGTGTGTGGCTGTGGCATTTGTAGTTGTGCGTGCTTGGCAATGGGACTGTGTGCTGTGCACATGTGGCATGGGACGGATTGGCCATGCCGATGGGTGTGTTGCTGTGCCCCTACTCATTGTGACTCTGGTGTATGCGGGCTCCTGGCCCATCCTGGGTCTGGTTTGTACTTTGCTTTTGGGGTTCATATGGAACGCTTAGGAACGCATATGGCAACATGGGGGCCATGCCCCAGATTCGCATTTGGGAGGGAATATGCTTTTGGGGTTCAAATGGAACGCTTAGGAACGCATATGGCAACATGGGGGCCATGCCCCAGATTCGCATTTGGGAGGGAATATGCTTTTGGGGTTCAAATGGAACGCTTAGGAACGCATATGGCAACATGGGGGCCATGCCCCAGATTCGCATTTGGGAGGGAATATGCTTTTGGGGTTCAAATGGAACGCTTAGGAACGCATATGGCAACATGGGGGCCATGCCCCAGATTCACATTTGGGAGGGGATATGCTTTTGGGGTACATGCTGTGAGCCATGGGTGCCGAACGTGACATGTGTTGTGGCAGCATGACAGTGCATGGTTTGAGGTGTGTGCATGCTTGACATGGCCTGCATATTTGCTGTCTGTTGTGATTACTGGACATGGCATTGGACGCATCGTTATGAGTGAGTGATGGTTGTGTGTGAAAGCCAACGTATTGCAGTTGTCCCATCTCCTTGGTGTGCGTGCTGCCCTGTGCCATGTGCATCACTGCAGTGCTCGTGGGGGGTGTGGCCCATGTTGTGTGTTGTTGCTCACAGTGTGTCGTGCGCTTCATTGACTTCTGGCACATGGTTGGTCATGGGCATGTATCTTAGCGTGACTGCTGTATGTGTGGCAGCTGTGCGGATGACATGCCTTTCATGAGACTGGGGCTGACGGATGGGATGGATGGTATGTTGTATGTGCATGGTGTGTCTGTGTGTTTGATGGGTTCAGTGGTGTTCGTGTGCATTTCTGTTGTTCCGCTCTGTTGCGTCTAGTGTTGTTTGTCTTACATAGGCGTAGTTGTGGGGTGTGTGGTTGACAGGCAGTAGGGGCTACATGGACAGGACTTCAATGGTGTTTCGGTTGTGTGTGATGAGATGCACAGTGGCTGCCGTGTGGTACTATTTTCAGTGTGGCTTGTGTATGCAGACGTGGCTCCTTGGGTGTTGCTATGTCTGTGATGGGTCATGTGGGGTGTGAGTCTGTTGTTCATGTCCGTGTGCACATTGTTCACTTGTTCGTGACGGTGGGCGGTGCTGCGTTTTCGTCTGCTACGTGACATGTCCCATGTGTTGGTTGTGTGCCGGTCCTCATACCTCCAGTAATCCAGCCCTGTCCAGTTTCCCACCTGCAGGTTGTTCGTGCGTGCACTGTACTGGATGCCACATGGCTCTAAGCGGGGGTGCTCCATGTTGCAGGTCTGTGGGGGTGGGGGGTGTTGTGGGTCGTGGGGGTGGCTGGACACCCACTGACACCGATTGCTGTGGACCGTGATGTCTGCCTTTCGGCTGTCGTTGTGCACTGCGGTGGCTGACACGTGGCTGTGGGGTGTGGGGGATGCTCCTCCTTGCTGTGCTGTGGGACTAGGGGCCTGGTGTGTGTTGTACTTGGGCTGTCCACCGTCCCACCCACTGCACTTTGTGTTCCTGCCACTTACCTGTTACTTGTCGGTTTGTGCAGCTGTGGCGGACACATGGGTGTGGTGGGTGCTCGTTGTGGCGCTTCTGGCATATTTGGGGACCTGTTGGTGGTTACGTGGCTGGCTGAATGTACACATGTCCCCACGCATCTTACAGTTGTTCTGTTTGGGCTGTGTGTGGTGGTGTCTGTTGCATGTGTGTGTCGTGTATTGTGTGCTGGACATGGGGGTGTTTGTCCCTGGGAGCTGTGGCATGGTGGTAGTGCATGTGAGTACATAGCGGTGTGCTGGTATACATTAGTTTGTACTTACCAGCCTCCACTCCCCCTGCTAATTCGGCGAGGATCTCGGGATGTATGATGACTCGCACCTTCTCCTCCCACGCTTTGAAGGTCTTGAAGAGCGCGGGATTCCCTCCGCCAGTGACGGCAGCCAGCTCTCTGTTTTTGCCCTCCTTCTTCTTGACCAGGCTCTTGACGTCATTCCACCGTTTGTTAATTTCGACTCTGTTCCTGGGCAGGGTCCCGACTGCATTGACCTGGTCTACGATCCGGTTCCACATTCTGTTTCTGGTGGCTAGTGGTGTGTGTTGGACCATGTTCCCATAGATTTGTGGGTGCACCTTGATGATCTCGTCGACCATGACCGTCAGCTCCATGGGCGTGAACTTGGGCATTCTTTGTGGTGCCATGGTGTTTGTGGTGCTGGTGCGGTGTGTGTTGTGTAATGTGCAGGGGGTTTGTGGTGCCGGTGTTTGGTGGTGGTGGTGGTGGTGGTGGTGATGTGTGCGTTTCTGTGGTGTGCTGTTGTCCTCGCTGTGTCACTGTGTCCTCTCCTCTCTGGTTTGCAATGTTGCAAGGGGTTGTGGTCTGTGGGAGTGCTGCTTTTGTACTTACCTATGTGGGTGTGTCCTCATGGTCTGTTGTTTTCAGGTGTGTTGTGTCTGGGGTTCTGGCCTTTGTAGTTTTTGTTTGTCCGGGGGGGTGTTTTCGGGATGTGTACTGTGCTTGTGTATTTGTGCGTGCCTTGCTGTGTGGACTTATTGGCCATGTTGTGTGCTATTGGTTTTGTGAGCGGATGGTTTCTGTGCAGGGATGTGGGCGCCATGGTTTCTGCCGTGTCGATTGGAATCGGCGTTGTTTGCGCTGGCGGGCGGTATATTTGTGGTTTTCCCGCGCTCATGGCGGTGCGATCGTAATTTCACGTGCGGTGTGTCGGCCGTGAGGGCGGGCGGTTTAGTGTTGTCGTGCGTGTTTCCGTCCGTGGCGGGCGGTTTGACTCCGACTCAGACGATGGCGGGCGGTATTTTGTGTGATTTTTCCGCCGATGGCGGTTTTCGGTTTGTGTAATCGTAATGGCGTGGTCGGTGTTCAAACGGTGTATGCGGGCGGATTTTTGCCGCTTCCATGCCTGGCGGATTTATTTACGCCGGGTATCGTAATGGGCCCCTTAGGTACCCCTACATGGTTGGTAACACTTAGCTGTGCTGAATATGCGTGGGACAATTTACTTGTATTTCTACGAGAAACAAATTCAAATGTATAAAATATTGAATTGAAAAAACCTGGAGAACCTGGAGAATATGTTCCTTGGATCCTGTAAATGTCTGCAGGTATTTTAACCATAGGTTTCAAAGTATGATGTTATTTATCTGCAATAAAAATATTCCTCTTCTTGGAGAAGTCACTGATTTATTTTTGCGAAAAGAGTACCAAGCCAGAGGTGCTCCTCATATACACATGCTATTATGGATCAAGAATGCTCCAAAATTTAGAACTGATACTGATGAAAGTGTTTTGTCTTTCATTGAACAGTATGTTACCTGTGCCATTCCAAGAGAGGGAGGAGAAAACAGCTTGAGACAACAAGTTTTACAGTTTCAAAGTCATCGATGTGGAAAATACTGTCGACGAAAATACAAGTCTAAAGGGAAATTTTATACAAAATGTCAGTTTGGATTTCCACGTCCAATAATTTTTAAAGGAAGAGTAAATAGTTTTATTACAGCAGTACAGCATGCAATAACTCGGAAATCTCTGAAGAATACATACAACTTAAAAAGAACAAAATATTCAAAGTATAATAATGAATGCAATCCAGTGATTTTGAAAATGTGGAATGCAAACATGGATATTCAATATGTTGTAGATATTTCAATTGCTGTTGCTCGCTATGTTACATCATATATAACCAAATCTGAAAAGACAGAGATGAAAGAAATGTGGAAAGAAATTTCAAAAGAAAAGAGACTTAGCAAGAAATTGTACAGCTTTAGCTTGAAGATGCTTTCCCATTGAGAGATTGGATCCTATGAATGTTCGGATCGCATGAGCTCTGCCAGTTTATATTCAAAGTCAAGAGGAATCCTTTGGGTAAGTTTATGTCTTGCCTCCACACGAAATAGAGTATTGAAAACATTACAAGAAATTGAATACTTGGCACTGAATGAATCAGAAAGTACAGATATTGTTAAAACTAATATGTTGGATACATACTATCCCAAAAGGAGTCCACATCTGGAAAACCTATATCTGTATGAAATACTTCAACATTACAGCTTTAAAAGAAATGTTACCGAAAAATATAAAAGAAGAAAAATATGCAGTATTTGGATGTGACGGATGTTTGGTAAAACATGCCAAAGGAAATCTTATTAACCACAGAAAACTCAGTTGCGAAAGCCCAGATAAGAGGGATTTTTTCTATTTAGCACTTCTGCAACTCTTCAAGCCTTGGCGTAGTGAAATGAATTACTTGGAGATTTTGAATGCTATGAAGATTCTTTTAATGCATGTAAAGATAGCATTCAATGCACAATTTTCCCTACATATCTACAAATGTTAAATGATGAGATTGAACAAGAAAGCACTATTGCAGCTGAAATTGCTAGAGACAGTTCTCAAGATAGTCAAAGTTCTGCTCCACTGAGTCAAGATCCACTGGGACAACCAATTATCGAAAATGAAGCAGCAATAGCCATAAATGAGGTAGAAACTGCAATGCAACAAGCACAACAGGATATTATTCCATTGGAAAAGTTAGAAGAACAACTAAATTTGAACAGAAAGAAATATATCAACAAGTGTAAGAGAACAGATACAACATGGTTTGCTGCACGAAATAAAGAATGTCAATGTTCATCATTTATACCTATTCTAATGTACATCAGCGGTGAAGCTGGAACAGGAAAAAGTTTCTTAATTAAAGTTTTGACCAGTTATCTACCCAAAACTACAGAATCACATTTATCTAGTGTTGTAGCCACTCCAACTGGATTAGCAGCACACAACATTAAAGGGATTATTTTACATAGATTACTTATGCTACCAGTTGAACATGATAATACATTGGAATATCAGAAGCTATCTGGTGAAGCTTGTTATGAAGTTTCAAGAGTACTGAAGAAAATGCAACTTTTAATCATTGATGAGGTTAGCATGGTGTCAAACTAAATGCTTGCCTTTGTACATTTGAGGATGCAACAGATTTTAAAAACAGAATACGATGTTCTGTTTGGAGGAAAACATTTAATTGTATTTGGAGACCTACTACAACTAACTCCTGTAAAAGGACAACCTGTTTTAAAAAAACATTTGTCCATGAAGACAGTAGGAAATCTTTAGGAAGTATTGGAAATGTGAACATTTGGTTAAATTTTGAATATAAAGAACTTATTAAGAATATGCCACAAGCAAGTGATGAAGATTATGGAAATATTATTCAAGATATAAGAATTGGTGTCTTGTCAAACATTGTAAACAAGCTTTAGACAGTCGGCTACTAAGGAACTTGTTTACAACTGGAAACACAGCAGCTGAAATAATGTGCAATAAGCTTGGAGAAAAGTCTATAGTTTGCCTAATGCCTATGCTGAAGAGTGTTGTACATTTAATCAAGAATTTTTGAAACTGGAAAAACGACAAAGAGTGGAAATGGAACCTATTGATAAAATTGAACACCAGGGAGTGACTATTCTTCTCACAGAGAAACTACAATCTAAACTTCATTCTTTGGAAAAGTTTATATTTAAAACTGCAGGCTTAGAAAATACTTTACATGTATGTATAAACTGTTGGGTAATTTTACGGAGTAATTTGAATGTAGAAGACAGTTTAGTAAATGGAGCAATGGGAAAAGTTGTTGATTTTGTAAAATTTCAGAACAGAGATGGAATAGAATTTTTGATTATAAAATTTGATCAGATTAAAGAGGTAAAACAGATTGGGCATTGTGTTGTACTTTTTTGCTTGTAAAAGATTTGTATGTTCGCAAAAAACTGTTTCCTCTGTCTTTAGCTGTACAGAGACAGAATATTTAATCAAAAATATTGATTTACACATCCAGTTAAAAATATCGTGGATCAGAAATATTGACAGACAAATTCTTGTGGTCAAGAATATCAAATTTAGGTAAGTAATATCGATGTTATAAATATCGAAGTGTAAAATATCGTTTGCAAAAATATAGTTGTTAAAATTATCGATTTTTTATTAATGTTATGCATTTTAGTATATATTTTATATGTATGTGATGTATTTTTTTGTATAAGATTTGTTTGTATTTTTAACCCCTTCGATGCGCACGACGGCCGGGAGCCGTCGTGCGCAACGGTGCTCGTGTGCGCATGACGGCTCCCGGCCGTCCTGGCACACGGCACCGGAAATCCCTCTGTCGCAGGCACCAGAGGGATTTATTTTTCTTCCCCGAAGCCCCCCCTGGTTTCTATGAAATGACGATCAGCGCGCACTTCGCGCTGACGTCATTTCATAGAAACCGAAACTGAAATGAGCCTATCAGTTTCATGCTCAGGGTGCTATCTCAGCCCCCTGAGCACGTAGAAAGACGGGAGAGGTATCATTGGAAAGGGGAGAATCTCCCTTTTCCAATGGTACCCCTCCCCAGTGGATCCCTGTGTGGGGATAGCCCCAGGAGGGCGATCCCCAAGCAGGGATCCACCCACTAGACACCAAGGTGGGGGGAGTGGCCTTTGCTCCCCCCATATAATTTTGGCCAGATTCAGTCTATCTGCCCCCCGGGGGGTCGAAAGCCCCTAGACGCCAAGGATTTGTTTTTGGCTACTTTACTTGGGGTGGGGGCTGCCCAAAATGGGCATGCAAATGCCCCCACCCCCCCTGCCAAAATTACAGCCTTTCTGCCCCCCCTGGGGGGCAGATGGGGGCAGCAGCCCCCAATCTGTCCCCCCGGGAGGGCAAAAAGCCCACTAGACACCAGGGATTTTTTTCAGCATTTGGAATTAGGGTGGTGGCTGCCCAAAATGGGCATGCCAATGCCCCCACCCCCCCAAAACAATTACAGGCTTTCTGCCCCCCCATGGGGCAGGTGGGGGCAGTAGCCCCAATCTGCCCTCCAGGGGGGGCAGAAAGCCCACTAGACGCCAGGGATTATTTTTTGGCTATTTTACTTGTGGTGGGGGCTGCCCAAAACGGGCATGCCAATGCCCCCACCCCCCTGCCAAAATTACAGCCTTTCTGCCCCCCTGGGGTGCAGATGGGGGCAATTGCCCCCAATCTGCCCCCCGGGGGGCAAAAAGCCCACTAGACGCCAGAGATTTTTTTTCAGCAATTGGAATTAGGGTGGGGGCTGCCCAAAACGGGCATGCCAATGCCCCCACCCCTACCAAAACAATTACAGTCTTTCTGCCCCCCCGGGGGGCCGAGAGTCCACTAGATGCCAGGGATTTGTTTTTGGCTATTTTACTTGGGGTGGGGGCTACCCAAAATGGGCATGCCAATGCCCCCACCCCCCCTGCCAAAATGATAGCCTTTCTGCCCCCCGCGGGGGCACAAAGCCCACTAGACACCAGGGATTTTTTTTCAGCAATTGGAGTTAGGGTGGGGGCTGCCCAAAACGGGCATGCCAATGCCCCCACCCCCCCAAAACAATTACAGTCTTTCTGCCCCCCCTGGGGGGCAGGTGGGGGCAGTAGCCTCAATCTGCCCCACCAGGGGGGCAGAAAGCCCACTCGATGCCAAGGAATATTTTTTGGCTATTTTACTTGGGGTGGGGGCTGCCCAAAACGGGAATGCCAATGCCCCACCCCCCCAGCCAAAATTACAGCCTTTCTGCCCCCCCCAGGGGGTAGATGGGGGAAATTGCCCCCAATCTGCCTCCCCGGGGGGGCAAAAAGCACACTAGACACCAGGGATTTTTTTTGGGCAATTGGGATTAGGGTGGGGGCTGCCCAAAACGGGATTGCAAAGTCCCCATCCCCTCCAAAAAATGACAGTCTTTCTGCCCCCCAGGAGGGCAGGTGGGGGCAGTAGCCCCCTATCTGCCCCCCGGGGGGCAGAAAGCCCACTAGAAACCAGGAATTTTTTTTTGTATTCATGTAGGGGTGGGGGCTGCCCAAAATGGGCATCACAATACCCCCTCCCCCCAGAGATATTCCAGTATTTCTGCCCCCCGGGGGCAGATGGGGGCAGTGGCCCCTGATCTGCCCCCCAGGGGGGCAGAAAGCCCACTAGGCGCCAGCAATTACGCTGGCTTTTTGTATGAGTGGGGGTGGGGGCTGCCCAGAATGGGCATACCAATGCCCCCACCCCCCAAAAAAATAGCCACAGTCTTTCTTCCCCCCTTTGGGGCATATTGGGGCAAACCCCCCACCCCCGATTGCTCCCCAGGGCAGCAGAAAGCCCACTATGCACAGACTTTTTTTAGCAATGTGCCTACATGTTGATTTTGGGCCCTAGCGCAGACGGCACATAGGTAAACCTAGCAAACCTGTACATTTTTGAAAACTAGACACCATGGGGAATCCAGGATGGGGTGACTTGTGTGCCTCTCACCAGGTTCTGTTACCCAGAATCCCTTGTAGACCTCAAACTTAGTTAAAAAAACACATTTTCCTCACATTTCTGTGATGGAAAGTGCTGGGATCTGCGTGGATCCACAAAATTCCACCCACCCCACATTCCCCAAAGTCTTCCGAGAAAAATGGTGCCTCACTCGTGTGGGAGGCCCAAGTACCAGCGACAGGCAAGGGCCCAAAACGTATTGAGGAGACATCAAAATTGCCTATCTCAAAACGACCTGGCTTGCAAGGGGGGTCACCTGGGTTTTTGGCCTCATGCTCGGCAGCCAGCTAGGGAAATCTACAAAACCCACACATTTCTGAAAACTAGACAGCGGGGGGATTCCAGGGAGGTATAGCTTGTGTGGATCCCCCAACGTTTTCTTACCCAGAATCCCCTGCAAACCTCAAATTTAGCTGAAAAATCACTTTTTCCACACATTTTTGTGTGGGAAAGTTGTGCGATCACCAGGGTGACACACATTTCCTACCACCCAGCATTCCCCCAGGTCTCCCGATAAAAATGGTGCTTCACTCGTGTGGGAGGCCCAAGTACCCGCGACAGGCAAGGGCCCAAAACGTATTGAGGAGACATCAAAATTGGCTATCACAAAACGACCTGGTTTTGTAAGGGGGGTCACCTGGGTTTTTGGCCTTGTGCTCGGCGGCCAGCTAGGGAAACCTACCAAACCCACACAATTCTGAAAACTAGACACCCAGGGGATTCCAGGGAGGTATGGCTTGCGTGGATCCCCCAACGGTTTCTAACCAGGAATCCCCTGCAAACCTCAAATTTAGCTGGAAAAAATCACTTTATCCACACATGTTTGTGTGGGAAAGTTGTGCGATCACCAGGGTGACACACATTTCCTACCACCCAGCATTCCCCCAGGTCTCCCGATAAAAATGGTGCCTCACTCGTGTGGGAGGCCCAAGTACCCGCGACAGGCAAGGGCCCAAAACGTTTTGAGGAGACATCAAAATTGGCTATCTCAAAACGACCTGGTTTTGTAAGGGGGGTCACCTGGGTTTTTGGCCCTGTGCTCGGCGGCCAGCTAGGGAAACCTACCAAACCCACACATTTCTGAAAACTAGACACCCAGAGGATTCCAGGGAGGTATGGCTTGCGTGGATCCCCCAATGTTTTCTTACCCAGAATCCCCTGCAAACCTCAAATTTAGCTGACAGGCAAGGGCCCAAACCTATTGAGGCGACATCAAAATTGCCTATCACAAAATGTTTTGAGCCCTTGCCTGTCACGGGTACTTGGGCCTCCCACACGAGTGAGGCACCATTTTTATCGGGAGACCTGGGGAAACACTGGGTGGTAGGAAATTTATGTCAGCCCGGTGATGCCACAACTTTCCCACACAAAAATGTGTGGAAAAAGTGATTTTTTCAGCTAAATTTGAGCTTTGCAGGGGATTCTGGGTAAGAAAACGTTGGGGGATCCATGCAAGCCATACCTCCCTGGAATTCCCCGGGTGTCTAGTTTACAGAAATGTTTGGGTTTGGTAGGTTTCTCTAGCTGGCCGCCAAGCACGGGGCCAAAAACCCAGGTGACCTTCTTGCAAAACCAGGTCGTTTTGTGATAGGCAATTTTGATGTCGCCTCAATAGGTTTTGGGCCCTTGCCTGTCACAGGTACTTGGGCCTCTCACACGAGTGAGGCACCATTTTTATCGGGAGACCTGGGGGAACACTGGGCGGTAGGAAATGTGTGTCATCCCGGTGATGCCACAACTTTGCCACCCAAAAATTTGTGGAAAAAGTGATTTTTTTTCAGCTAAATTTGAGGTTTGCAGGGGATTCTGGGTAAACGCTGCTCAGTTATTGGCTCTGGGTTCGTCGGGTTCTTGGTGAACCTACAAGTCCTATATATCCCCACAACCAGAAAGGTCCAGCAAATGTAACGGTATATTGCTTTTAAACAGCTGTCATAATTAGAAGAAGTTACAGGTGAAAACGTTGACACAAATGGCTGTTTTTTTCAACTAATTTTCAATTTTTCCTATATTTAACTGTTAGTTTCTATGAAGAAACCTTAAAGGATCTACACAAATGACTCCTTGATGAATTCAAAATGTTGTTTACTTTTCTAAAATGTATAGCTTTCCAGGATCCATTATTGCTTTCATACCCATTTCTACCATTAACTGGAAGGAGGTTGAAAGCATAAAAAATCGCAAAAATGTCCCAGAAAAATGCCAAAACTGTGTAAAAGATTTTGGTTTTCTGACAAAAGTCTGCTTGTCCCTGAAAGCTGTGAAGATGGTGACTTCAGCACCTTAACCCCTTTTTTGATACCATTTGCATCTAAAGCCCTTTTTTCCAATTTTTCCCCAAAAAACCAAAATTTAGCAGTATTTTGGCTAATTTCTGGGTCCCCTCCAGAGAAATCTACAAACCCTGGGTACGTTTAGAATCCCCATGATGTTGGAAAAAAAGGACGCAAATTTGGGGTGGATACCTTATGTGGTCAAAAAGTTACAGGGGCCTAAGCGCGATCTACCCCAAATAGCCAAAAAAAGGCTTAGCACAGGGGACGAAAAGGCCTAGCAGCGAAGGGGTTAATATATCTGTCAACTCTTTTGTACTTATTAATTATTTTGTATTTGATTTTTGCTTTTTTAGTTCCGTAGCGGGTTGTGGGTTTATAGGGGAATAGGGTGGGTAGTAATTGAATTTTATAGAATTAATTGAATAGTTTTAGTAGTTTTAGTAGTTATTAATATTTTTTTATTTGAATTTTGCGTTTTTAGTTCTCTAGCGGGTTGTGGGTTTATTGGGGAATAGGGTGGGAAGTAATTTAATTATATTAAATGTATTGACTATTTTTTATTTATTATTATTTGTTTAATTGAGATGTTATAGTGTTAAATGGGTAAGGTAATTAATTAATTATTAATTGGTTGTTAATTAATTTTAATTAGTTAATTGGTAATTAATTATGGTAATTGTGTAATTAATTGGTGTTTATAGGTGCAAAGGGTGTAAAGGGTGGGAAGTAATTTGTTTTTAATTGATGAATGAATAATTAGTTGTCAATTAATTGGTTGTTAATTAATTTTAATTAATTAATTAGTAAATAATTATGGTAATTGTGTAATACATTTTGTGTTGTGGTGTTTATAGGAGTAAAGGGTGGTTAGTATATTGTGTTCAATTAATTATCAATTAGTTGATATTTATTTTGTGTAATTCTTTATATTTTGTGTGTTGTTTTTACTTTTAAAGGGGTAAAAGGAGGGTATTAAATACATTTTAAAATATTTAATTATTAGTTGGTAATAGTAATAGTTTTTCGTTTAAAAATAATATTTAATTTTGTTTTATTATTTTATAGTTTATTTTAGGTGTGTGTTGTGGATATTATAGTGTTAAAGCTTGTGTACTCAATGAATGTTTATTATTATTTTTTATGAATAAGATTTTTTTAATTGATTATTGAATATTTTAATTATGAAAATACATTTTATTAAAAATGTTGAAATGTTTTGTTATTGGTTTGGTGTTACAGATTAGGAAATAAAATAAATATATTTATGTTTTAATTAAATTTTTTTGTTAAAATTTGCTACTTTTAAATAATTATTGTTTATAAATGCATTTATTAATTTATTTTATACATTATTTGTAGTTTTTTGTTATAGGTAATTAATATTATAATATGTGTTCTTTTTATATGTTTAATATAGTTAGTTATATATTTTTAGAATATTGTTTATTTATTTTTATGATTTTTTTTAAATTTAATATTTTTGTTTTTTTTAATTGTTTAAGTGTTATTAGTATGTTTTGTTTCTCTGCTATCCAACACTTTCCCTACTGTTGCATTCAATGGAGTGGAAATAGTAATTTTTACCCCTCCGCTATCCTGCACTTTCCCTACTGTTGTACTCACTGGAGTAGGAATAGTAAATGTAATTCCTCCGCCATCCAGCATTTACGCTACTTTTACACTCACTGCAGTGGGAATAGTAATTTTTACCCCTCCGCTATCTAACACTTTCCCTACTGTTGTACTCTTTGGAGTGGGAATAGTAATTTTTGCCCCTCCACTATCCAACACATTCCCTACTGTTGCACTCATTGGACTGGGAATAGTAATGTTTACCCCTCCGCTATCCAACATTTTCCATACTGTTGCACTCACTGGAGTTGGAATAGTAAATTTAATTCCTCCACTATTCAACACTTACCCTACTTTTGAACTCACTGGAGTGGGAATAGTAATTTTTACCCCTCCGCTATCCAACACTTTCCATACTGTTGCACTCTTTGGAGTGGGAATAGTAATGTTTACCCCTCCGCTATCCAACATTTTCCCTACTGTTGCACTCTTTGGAGTGGGAATAGTAATTTTTTCCCCTCGGCTATCCAACACTTTCCTTACTATTGCTATCACTGGAATGGGAATAGTAATTTTTACCCCTATGCTATCCAACACTTTCCCTTCTGTTGCACTCACTGGAGTTGGAATAGTAAATGTAATTATTCTGCTATCCAACACTTTCCCTACTGTTGCACTTATTGTATTGGGAAATGTAAGTTAAATTTTTTTTAATACTTACATTTTTTAATTTGCTATAGAATGTTTTTTTTAATTTATATTATTGAGATATATATATATATATGAGGTATCATAACCATTATTTAAATACCATGGTGAAATACATATTGGGCATTTAGGCCGTAATGTATTTTTATATTGTTTTAGGTTATACCTATTAGTACTAAAATTATAATAATATATATGTATATATTTATTTATGTATACATATTTATGATTCCATGTTTATGATTCCAAGTTATTTGTATATATTGCTACATGTATTTATTCATGTATTTATACGCTTTTATTAACTGGGGTATTACTGAATGACCGCTATATTTATTTCAGCAATGTGGCAATACTACACAGTATTTACAATATATTGGATCTAACCTCGTATATAATTGCAAATGCTCATATGAAGAGTGTAGTGTTTCCTTCATGTCTATCATCACGTGACTGTAAGGGGGTTGTACACAAAGCATTTATAAAGAATATGGCGTACTGCACTCTGTATGTGATCAAGGGCACTAGTTGCTCGAAACGCATCATCAGAGGAGGAGTGAACAATAAAGAACAACTTGCCAGTCAATCCGGTGTCCGTTTGCTCGCTTCTCACCGAAGAGGAGGTCTTGGGAACATTTTCGTCGTGAATCTAAATACGGAAGTAAGGTTGCTTCCGGGAATGGACCCCTCCCTACAAGCAGGCTGCCGCCTACAACCAAATCGAGCAGTGAATCCGGGAGTATTTTTTGGTGGTGGCCCCCTACTGCAGCCGAAGAAAGCTTGAAGCCGGCCAGAAAACGACAGCGGCTGGGTCGGAGGACCCGTCTATGATCGCGATCGAGCTGGTGAGTGAGACGGCATAAGACGTAGGTGGGGAGACAGGACAGACGGCACAATTACAGAAGCTGGGCATTGTAGAACCAAGCACACGCATAAGAACCTCAGTATGTCTGCAGACTCAGTACGCGAGAGAGAGGCGGCAGCAAATGAATTATTTAACAACCTGCCTAGAACAAATACAATCTTACAGAGTGTTCAAGGAAATGCGGTAACTAAAGATAACAATATTAAAGCATTGTTAAAAACTTTGGAAAAGAAGATGAGAAACGAAATTACAAAATGTTGGGAACACAAGTCCTTGACCAAGTATGCAGAAGTGGGGAGAGTCCCTCGTGGATTACGAATTTTCCTTGCCCCTAGTTTCGATAATCCAAATCCCAGCATGTTGAAAGAATGGGGTGAGAGCAACTTGATAGCTTCAATGAATCTTGCACATATTTTAATTAAATATGCAGAAATAGATCGCCAGGTATTATTGGATGAAATTGAAGGCATAAATGTGGAACTGAGCAAATTGGAAATGAAGGATTATATTGCAACAACAAGAAATGAAATAAAAGACCTCCTGAAAAAACATGCGGACAAAATTAAAATTCGTAAGGCGCACAAGTTTGCGCGTGATCAAGAGGATTATGAACAAGGGCAGATATATACTTTCGCGCGTAAATATGAGAATGCCAAACAACAAAGATTTAAAAACATAACAAAAAGTGCTGAAGTAAGAGACATTCAAAAACCTGGAAATGTGGTGGAAATATCAAGCACAGATGCAGAATCGCTGACAAGCGAATCAGGCTCGGAATGGGATAGCGTGAGCAATGCGATGGAGAAAACAAAACTTAGCTTGGGGGAAGAAGTTGCTTTTTTAGTGAACGAATGTCGGCAGACACTGAGGCCAAGAAATCAAAGGAAAGGATTAAAAAAAGACGCAATGCCAGAAGAAGGGCAAGGCGCAAAAGGCGGAAATCCAAAATCAAAGAAAAAAACACAGTGGTACAAGAAACAACAATAGAGGATAAAACTATAATAAATCTTTCATCTATAGCGCTATCAAAAGCTGAAGAACAATTGTTAGCGCTGGGATTAAACTTTTGTCCTGAAAGTAATTTTAATTATTCTAGTACCAGAATTGACGTCTTTTGTTTTATACGCAAGCTTAAGTTAAAAAAGTTCTTCACCATCAAAACAGGCTTGGAAAAAACACAGACCGAGCAAACTGCGGAGAGGAATGACACGTAGGGGCTACAAGTATCAGACATTCCTACTCTGTTAACACTACAGGATCTGAACAATGAGAACAGTAAAGTTAACAGTACAACAAATCCGGTACTGGGTGAGGAAAAATCAATTCAAACAAGACTGAAAAACATCAATATATCGCAACGAGGAGCTGGGAGCAGCCCGTTTAAACCCAAATCAAGATTTCTCCCAATGATGCACAAAGATGCAGTTGATATCTTTCATGAAAGAGTTACAGAAGACATCAAAAAACTGTATCACCAGGTAAAGCATAAAAAACGTTCTAAACAATACAATAGAATTCAATATGACAAATTGATGAAAAAACTGGGGGACAATTTGGAAGTTGTTATCAAAAAATCGGATAAGGGCGGAAATATTGTATTATGGCCAAAGAAAGACTATATACAAGAAGCAATGAGGCATTTGAACAATAAATTGTGCTATGAAAGAACAACTATGAAAGAGTATAACAAGGCAAAGGAAAGTTTGAAAAAAGATCTTCAACAGTACAAACGAGAAGGATTAATATCATCAGATGAATATAAGTATATGTATAAGGAATTCCCGGTTCTCTCAACTATTTATTTTATACCGAAAGTTCACAAAGATGTGGTACTAACACCGGGCAGACCAATCATCTCTGCAATCAATGGTATGGGCGAACAGGTGGCTCAATATGTGGATTATTTTTTACAGGATTTGGTTAAAGGTTTACCCGCATATGTGAAGGACACAGGGGACTTTTTGACTTTAATCATTGATATTATGTGGACAGATGACTTGATTCTTATTTCATTAGATATAAAATCATTGTACACCAGTATTGACCATCTAACAGGATTAAATGTGGTGAGGCATTTTTTAGATACAAGACCCTGTGAATATCATGAACATAATAAGATGCTGCTTGCCCTCATTAACTGGTGTCTTCACAATAACTATTTTATGTTTGGAAAGGAGATTTTTAAGCAATTAAGGGGTGTAGCTATGGGAGCCTGTTTCTCTCCCAGCTATGCATGCTTGCGTGTTGGCTGGTGGGAGGAACAGGTCCTTCAAAAAGACCACCAGGGATTCTTTACACAACATATAATGTACTGGCTTCCTTATATTGACGATGTTTTTCTAATATGGAAAGGGATGAGGAAAGTGCTAGACAGTTTATTAGGACCATCAACAATAATTCTGTCAATTTAAACTTTACATCCCACCTGAGTAAAGAACACATCGAATTTTTAGATGTAGTTGTTTATGTGAACAATGGAAAATTGGAAACCACACTTTTTAGAAAAGTTACTGCAGGGAATGCAACATTACATGCCAGTAGCGCGCACCCTAGTGACCCCATATGGAGTATTCCATATGGAAAAATCTTGAGGCTTAAACGTATTTGCAGTACAGAAGAAGAATTCGATAAATGTACTCAGGAAGCTTTGGCTAGGTTAAGGAAGAGAGGTTATAGCTCTAGAATGTTGAGGGAGGCGGTCAACAAAGCTAAAGAGCGCCCGAGGTCGTCATTATTACCAAAACAGAAAGAAGTAATAAAACCCTCACACATAGATGAAGATCTTCGACTTATAACCATATTCAGCCATCAAGAAAGGAAAATAAGATCTATAATAAAAAAGAATTGGCCAATTGTTTTGACCGATAATGTTCTGGGAAATAGACTCCCAGTATTTCCAAATATCACATTTAGAAAAGCACGATCTATGGGAAACGTATTAAACAGAAAGAGTCCGGAACTAGGCCCCATCAATACATGGTTAAAACCGAAACCAGGTTTTGTCAAATGCTCGTCATGCAGAGCGTGCAAATTCGGAATTAATAAGACAGAGTACACCACTCCATTCTGTCAAGAGGCAATAGCAATAAGAGGCAGCTACAGCTACAACTGCAGGACGGAATATGCTGTGTATGTTCTGACGTGCACCTGTGGCCTAAGATACATAGGGAGCACCAAGCTACAGGTGCACGTCAGAATTCTACAGCATTTGAAAGCTATCATTAATAACGATTCCTCTTATCCGGTAGCTCGCCATTTTAAAAGCACGCATGACAATGATATCAACTGTCTAACATACTATGTGGTTGATGCCATTCCCGTCCTCCGAAGAGGAGGGAACAGGGAATTACTTTTAAGACAGTTAGAAACTCACATGATTTTAGAATTTGACAGCAAAATTCCAAATGGATTAAATAATACGGAGGACATGCATAATTTTTTATGAAACTCACCTATTCTTTTTCAGACGAACCGTGGCACATAGAACTGTATAGATTGTAGAATGTATTTTAAACCTTACTGCTATGATGACTAATAGCACTATTGTAAACACAGCAGGTTTATTAACATTAGAAATAGAAGTGAAATGATATTCGCTGTCTTCTCATTGTAAATAATGATTTTTATAAATATCCCTTTTGTAACATGTTATACACAATGGGGTCGATTCCGATTCGGGCCGGAAAAAGCACCGACCGACTCGGATCCGGAAATAATACCGACCGACACGCACCTGTGGCGCCCGACACGACAAGTACGATGCAAGGCGTGAAAAATCCGACCGACACGTACCGAAACCAAGTCGACCGACCGAGCCGCACGGAAAACAGCAATCCGGCCGGAAAAACACGCGAATCGAACCGACCGACATGCACCCGGAACAAATCCGACCGAAACGTACACGCGTACTCCAAACCGCAAAGTACGATGCAAGGCGCGAAAACCACGAGCGAGTCGGACGGAGGCCAAGCCGCACGACCGACACGCATACAAAACCGAGCCGAAGCAACACAAAACACCGCGACCGATGCGTACGCAGCATAGAAAACTGCACAAACACAGCGTGAACGAAACGGAGAAGACCGTACGAGACAAATGCAGGGTCCGACTCGGTCACAAGAACGTTTCCAACATACACAGACAGTACAAAGGAAAAATCACCCAAAAAAAGGCCAAACAAGCAATTACCAAGCCAATAAATACTGGGGGGTGGGGACAGAGAACAAAGACACACCCACAACTCCACCTATATAAAGGACACAAATCACAACCATGAGCCTTTGCAAATGCCATTCCACTGCCAGCACCCAAGAGAAAGCAACCACACACCCACAGCTCATCCCTCACACAAGCCACACACCAGCAGCACACCAACAAATACCTACCTCACATACACCCAGCAAAACACACACTCTCACACCCTCACCTGCACACCAACACACACATCACTCACCATCACCACCCATCACCATGCCCCCCAAGAAGAATCCCAAGTTCCTAGATTGTGAATTGGAAGTCATGGTAGACGAGATCCTCAGGGTAGAGCCACAGCTGTTTGGCACACTGGTCCAACAGACCCCCATCTCCCAGAAAACCAAGATGTGGGAGAGGATCATCAACAGGGTGAACGCACAATCACCATGTCGGCGCACAAAGAGCGACATCCAGAACAGGTGGTATGACGTGCGCAGGAGGGTACGGGACCTGCTGAAGAAAGACTACATCAACAGCCAATACACCGGCAGTGGCCCTCCTGCCAAGCCAATATACCTCAGGGTCTGGGAGGAGAAGGTGCGGGTCATCCTTCCGCCAGTGAGCGTATATGGACTAGAGGACATCCCAGAGCCTGGTGAGTACACAACAAATGTACACAATATACTGCCACAAAACACACACATCACTGTCAAGGGGAGAGTCAAACCATGCACTCATAGCAATTACACAGCAACCAGAACAGAATCATCCCAAAATGTGTATGTCAGTCAGATAAACACAACACATGCCATCAAAAAAGTCACATGCAACTGTGCCAACACATGTACAAACACAACTACAACTACAGCTAGGCAGTGGCACAAATAGAACTAACAAACACATCCAGACATGTAGCCACCACAACAACACCAACACACAGTGAAGACCACTCAAAGGAAGGAATTCTGTGTATGCTGGCCAAGTCAGTGTAGCCAATAGCATCATGGGAGTCGCAGTCACACATATTGCCCCCCCACAACTGTCCCATCAACACCACCCTAAACCATGCTCACATCACAGGGAGTGGAGAAGGACTCACAAGATGGCTGACACTGGCTACTGCTGTGGGGAGCACAAGGCCCTGCTGGCAACTGTGCACCAACAAACAGCAGGACACCACTGACTGACATCCTGAGAGACAACTTCCACTCCCTGCAATGCAAGCACGTTCCATGGTGGGATATCTGGCTAGCTGGGTGGGAAGGAGGACTTGCAGCACTGACCATAGTCACAAGCACCTCCCCTCACACACACCCCAACACAAACTCCACAGAACCCACCTGGTAGAATGCAATGCCCCCCATCCTAACACAAGATCCCACAAAGAACCACCACCCTGGGTTATGTTGTGTGAAGCACAGGGACACTCTTGGGACTTCCAGCCAAACAACTGCCAGGACAACACTCCCAGCCATCCTGTCAGCACAGCCAGCCCACCCCACAGGGAAGCAGAGTCAAAAGGAAGGAAGCATGGACATGCTGGGAAGGGGGGTGGAGGCAATAGCATGATGGGAGTCGTAGCCACTGATATTGGTCACCCCCACAACTGTCCCATCAACACCACCCTGAAACATGCTCACATCACAGGGAGTGGAGAAGGACTCACAAGATGGCTGACACTGGCTACTGCTGTGGGGAGCACAAGGCCCTGCTGGCAACTGTGCACCAACAAACAGCAGGACACCACTGACTGACATCCTGAGAGACAACTTCCACTCCCTGCAATGCAAGCACGTTCCATGGTGGGATATCTGGCTAGCTGGGTGGGAAGGAGGACTTGCAGCACTGACCATAGTCACAAGCACCTCCCCTCACACACACCCCAACACAAACTCCACAGAACCCACCTGGTAGAATGCAATGCCCCCCATCCTAACACAAGATCCCACAAAGAACCACCACCCTGGGTTATGTTGTGTGAAGCACAGGGACACTCTTGGGACTTCCAGCCAAACAACTGCCAGGACAACACTCCCAGCCATCCTGTCAGCACAGCCAGCCCACCCCACAGGGAAGCAGAGTCAAAAGGAAGGAAGCATGGGCATGCTGGGAAGGGGGAGGAGGCAATAGCATGATGGGAGTCGTAGTCACAGCTCTACATCCCCCACCACATGGCCCAGCAAGCTCACACTCACGCATGCACATCCCACAGATAGTGGAAAGGCCCATCAAAGATGTCTGACACTGTTGCTGTGTCGTGGGGAGCACAAGGGCATGCTGGGTACTGCACACCAACCAACAGCAGGACACCACTGTCAGCCATCTTGCCATTGCTCTCACACCCACACACACTGAACTCCCCACAAAAGCAAGTAAGTATGGGAATGCTGGGAAGTGGGGTGGAGGCAATAGCATGATGGGAGTCGTAGCCACTGATATTGGTCACCCCCACAACTGTCCCATCAACACCACCCTGAACCATGCTCACATCACAGGGAGTGGAGAAGGACTCACAAGATGGCTGACACTGGCTACTGCTGTGGGGAGCACAAGGCCCTGCTGCCAACTGTGCACCAACAAACAGCAGGACACCACTGACTGACATCCTGAGAGACAACTTCCACTCCCTGCAACGCAAGCACGTTCCATGGTGGGATAACTGACTGGCTGGGTGGGTGGGAAGGAGGGCCGGCTGTCAACCAAACACAACCAATGCAGACCATGTTCACACCCCAAAAAATACATAGAAATGCCCAAATAATGCAGGACAATGTGCCACACCAATATCAACCCCTGACTGTGACGACTTAGGACAATGCAATGTACAGGCCCGCACCCAGAGGCACAGTCACAACTGTCATGTGTGTCAACCATTGATGCCTGCAGAAACATAACATACATTGTTTGTGTCTCCCAAAAACAGGTGATGATGGGGACACAGCAGCAGACACTGAGGAGTCCCAGTCCCAGGCTCAGGAGGATGCGGAGCTCACTGGCGTCGTACAGCCTCTGTCCTCCTCGGACGATGAAGACCAACCTGGCACATCCGGTGCAAGTCAACATGCAGCACCAGCAGGACCACCAGCTGCAGCACCAGCAGGACCACCAGCTGCACCCCCTGCACCCACCCCTCCAACGACTGTCACCACAAATACCATCCCTGCCGACATGGACAGAACAAGGAGCAACACCAGCACAGGGACCCTGGACCAACCTGGGGCCATGGACACCACCACCACCACCAACCCCCAAGGTGGACCAGGGTTATCTGTGCGTGCCACTGCACACACTGCACATGTCAGCAGGGGTGGTGGGAGGGGTGGGAGACAGAGGTCGCTGCTTGCAGACGTTGCTGGTGTGCATGATGACCCACAACTGGTACGCATAGCTGATGCGTACCAGTCCAGCACCGGAGACCTCAGCCAGGTAGTGGGGCTCCTCAGAGACATGAAACAGCAGCAGGCTGCCCATCATGCCCGCTTGGACTCCCACATGTCCCACGTGGAGTCACACATGTCCCGCATGGACTCACACATGTCCCGCGTGGAGTCCAAGTGGGATGCACTGCATGAGATCTCGGCGGTGCACAGGGACATTTTACAATGCCTCCGCCAGATGAACAGCAACCAGTCCACACCTCCCTGTGTGCAAACAACATCTGGTGCCGAACAAACTGCAACTGCCTCAGGGAGGGAGGATGACTCTGGCGGAGAGTCCCCTGCACCGCAGCAGCCTGTACTTGAGGGGCCCCCCCCAAGAAGAGGGGTCGTCCGAGGAGGGAAAAGTGAGAGGCCGATGGCCAAGCGCAACTCCCAGGAAGCCTGAACCTGTTCTGGATGTTCGCCTTTGTGCACAGACTGTTCACACTGTTGACGGCAACACTACTCCCACACATTGCATGGGGAGTACAAGTTGGACCAATGTGTCAGACAACTGTGGCCCCGATACTGGGGATCCTGTCTACCAGGACTTTCAATTCACCTAGGAACTTCGGATTGCAAGATTTATGTACAGCACTATCCATCCTATGCACTATTAACACATATGTATCACAATAAACACACTAATACACCATACTTGCCTCTGTCGTGATTCCAACGTGGGTGCTGTAATGGGGATGATGAACTGCAAAATTACACTGTGTATGCGAACTGCAACAGCAAGGACAACACAGGCATGTGAGTAAAGGCAACGTGACACATATGAGGGAGACACACCACCAGGGCTACACAACACATACACACCTAGGCCATCTGACTCATTGCCTACACTGATGTTGCCAGGGAAGACGGTGCAATGCACAGACACCACACCCATTCCCAGTTGTAGTCAAGTAGCCCACATGTGCAGTAAGCAAATGGCAGTCAAATGTGTGACCACAGACAACGCACATCACAAAGTGAAGCACAGGTTTATTACACAGTTGCAACATGTCGTAACCACTACAGATGCAAGGTAATCCCACCTGGCAGCGGGCACACAGTCAACAACTGTAGACGGAAGGAAGTCCATGGGTGTGGCGCACATCACCTGTAGGGACACAACAGCTACCACCCTGGAAGTGCAATCACGTCGTCGGTGGACACAGTTGACCAAACGAATCTGAAAGTACCCTGTGAAGGACACAAATGACACACAGTCAAAAGCAATGGAGTACAGGACAGAACAGCAAAACTCATGCACAATACATGTTACAAGATACCCACCCAGAACCAAGTTAGCATGTCAACACTGTTGGGGAGTACAGCCCACCTGTTAGCACACATCGCAACACACATCCAGTCAAGTAGCCCATGGACACACTCCAACAGCACCAGAGCACCACCCACACATCATGCCAACTCACATCATTGACATGACACCTCAGGATACTCACATTCAGCTAAAGAAGTTGGTGATGAGCTGTGTGCGGACATCACCATCATCATCATCATCATCGGCACTGGCATCATGGTCCAGGCCAGGATCCTCCACAGGTGGCGGATGTTGGTCATTGTCATCCTGGATGAGAGGCAACTCCTTCCGCACTGCCAGGTTGTGGAGCATGCAGCAGACGATGATAATCTTGCACACTTTCGCAGGGGCATATGGGAGGGACCCTCCGGTCTTGTCCAGGCAGTGGAAGCGGCTCTTCAGGAGACCAAATGTCCGCTCAATCACTCTCCTGGTCCGACCATGTGCCTCATTGTAGCGCATCTGGGCTGGTGTCACAGGGTTCCTGAGGAGTGTCAGCAACCACGGCATGTTGGGGTATCCCGAATCACCTACGGACAGACAAGTGCACATTAGCTGACTTGGAAAAGTGGGCGGAATACTACAGATCAGATCACACACAATGGCACAAAGTCAGTACACACCGACAAGCCAGGCACGCTGGTTCTGCATCTGTGCCATCATCCTGGGGATGCGACTACTCCTCATCACAAAAGCATTGTGTGCTGAACCAGGGAAACGGGCACACACATGTGTGATGGTCATGTCTGCAAGACACACCACCAGTGCATTGACAGAGTGGTAGTGCTTGCGGTTCCTGTATGCCTGCTCCTGGGCCTGTGGTGGTACCAAAGCCACATGTGTCCCATCAATGGAGCCAATGACATGCAGCATCCTCCCCAGGGCATAAAAGTCACTCTTCACGTCAGTGAGTCGTCGCAGTCTAGGGAAATAGATGTACCGGTTCAGGAATAGCAACATTGCCGCCAAAACATCGCGGAGCACACGGCTCAACATGGTCTGTGACATCCCACCAGCAGTCGCCACAGTATGTTGGAAGGTACCGGTGGCAAAGAAGTGTAGGGCTGCCATCACCTTCACCTTGGGGGTCAGCGCTGTAGGATACGGCCGGCCAGGCTGCAAATGTGGGGACAACTGCACTGCCAAATCCTCAATCAGCTGCCTGGTGAAGCGGTACTGTCGGATGCTGTCCCGTTCCACCATCGTTGCCAGGTCTGGGAATGGTCGATGGACAGCAGGAGCCCTGCAGTGCAGAGGAGAAGTAAGCAAGATTGTCAGTCACCCCACATATGCGGCATTGAACACACTCAAGATCCCAACATACATCATTATGAGGCACAACTACATGAAGTGTGCAGTTCCGGAAGGACATGTATGGTACATACATGGCCAACATCTGTCAACACGGTCCAACAGGTGGCATCAATTAGTCCCAGGTTGGCCCATTGGATATCATGAGGCCGTGTCACAGTTCCCATCTCCTGCTGCTGTGTCACAATCACCCCCCACAGTGACATGTGAGGACAGATGTGCCCCAGGCACCACAGCTCAACGACAGGTACATTCCCAGGGACCCTGTATTGCCACATGGACACTGGCATTACATGGAGTATCATGTATACACCACAGCAAAACAACCATGACCCCCACAGGTAGTGGCCCCACTTGCCACGGCAGGACAGACATGGACGTATGTGACACACACACGCACAACATCAAAGTCCATGCACACACAACCTGGATGTGGAGACTGTCTCCCATTGTGCACATTAAATCAGAGACTTTGTAAACTCTACATGCACAAAGACTGTGGAGGACCATCACTATTGTGCCACTGGGACACCCTGGCTCAAACATACCGTCCCACATGGGACTCACGGGGTATGTGACATGACATAGACATACACCACCGTGAAATGTGACCATGGCACATGCACTGATATGAACAGTTGCACATCACAGTGGTCATGTACACGTAACACCCAGAATCCTGTCCCCATGAACACGTGCACAGCCTGGGGGTGGCTGCCCACAGGTGACACCCACAGGACAACATGTACACCAACATACACACAATAGGAAATGCAGCCTTACATGCCTTATGATAAAGTTTGGACAGGCTGTCGTGATGTAGGTGTGCCCCTCACTCCCTGGGAGCTATCTGTGGCTGGCATATGTCCATCTGAGACAGGCATGCTGACATATGCCAGTCATATGTACAGTGATGCGTTGTACTGCAATGGACCGATCGGTGCCCCCGGCCGGCCCATTGCATTCAATGTGTGCGGGTACGCGTTGTACCCCTGTACGCGTTGTACTGCTATGGACCGATCGGTGCCTCCGGCCGGCCCATTGCATTCAATGTGTGCGGGTACGCGTTGTACCCCTGTACGCGTTGTACTGCAATGGACCGATCGGTGCCTCCGGCCGGCCCATTGCATTCAATGTGTGCGGGTACGCATTGTACCCCTGTACGCGTTGAACTGCAATGGACCGATCGGTGCCTCCGGCCGGTCCATTGCATTCAATGTGTGCGAGTACGCGTTGTACCCCTGTACGCGTTGTACCCCTGTACGCGTTGAACTGCAATGGACCGATCGGTGCTTCCGGCCGGCCCATTGCATTCAATGTGTGCGGGTACGCGTTGTACCCCTGTACGCGTTGTACCCCTGTACGCGTTGAACTGCAATGGACCGATCGGTGCCTCCGGCCGGCCCATTGAATTCAATGTGTGCGGGTACGCGTTGTACCCCTGTACGCGTTGTACTACAATGGACCGAACGGTGCCTCCGGCCGGCCCATTGCATTCAATGTGTGCGGGTACGCGTTGTACCCCTGTACGCGTTGTACTGCAATGGACCGATCGGTGCCTCCGGCAGGCCCATTGCATTCAATGTGTGCGGGTACGCGTTGTACCCCTGTACGCGTTGTACCCCTGTACGCGTTGAACTGCAATGGACCGATCGGTGCCTCCGGCCGGCCCATTGCATTCAATGTGTGCGGGTACGCGTTGTACCCCTGTACGCGTTGTACCCCTGTACGCGTTGAACTGCAATGGACCGATCGGTGCCTCCGGCCGGCCCATTGCATTCAATGTGTGTGGGTACGCGTTGTACCCCTGTACGCGTTGTACCCCTGTACGCGTTGAACTGCAATGGACCGATCGGTGCCTCCGGCCGGCCCATTGCTTTCAATGTGTGCGGGTACGCGTTGTACCCCTGTACGCGTTGTACTGCAATGGACCGATCGGTGCCTCCGGCCGGCCCATTGCATTCAATGTGTGCGGGTACGCGTTGTACCCCTGTATGCGTTGTACTGCAATGGACCGATCGGTGCCTCCGGCCGGCCCATTGCATTCAATGTGTGCGGGTACGCGTTGTACCCCTGTATGCGTTGTACTGCAATGGACCGATCGGTGCCTCCGGCCGGCCCATTGCATTCAATGTGTGCGGGTACGCGTTGTACCCCTGTACGCGTTGTACCCCTGTACGCGTTGAACTGCAATGGACCGATCGGTGCCTCCGGCCGGCCCATTGCATTCAATGTGTGCGGGTACGCGTTGTACCCCTGTACGAGTTGTACCGCAATGGACCGATCGGTGCGCACCCATTGACAATGGGCTTGCCTGGCAACGGACGCGTTTTCGAATTTCGAACGAGTCGGTTGCTGGAAAATCAGTTGGTCACCCACAACAATGTTGCAAAATCATGTATGTCATGAAGTTGAAGATTTGAAGGATGCTGTGGGCGTGTTTTGGTGCTGCTATTCCATGGATTGGCCAGATTCAGAAGATGCAAACGACTTGGACCTATCACTTTGGACACAAGGGACAGTATTTGCCTCTCCAGCACATATATATTGCTGGCTGTTCCCCTGAGAGCTCACTTGCCTGCACTACATGCTCCAGGACGACATCTGCCACTGCACTGCTGCTGTCTCTGCCCCTCTGGACCCTGCAATGGCACGTACTGTGGAGAGAGCCCCAGCCTTCAGCCTTGAAGAGAACCAGGCCCTGCTGGACAGCCTACTTCCACAGTACAGCAAGCTGTATGGGACACCAGGGGAGCAGGTGAGTGTTCTGTGCACTGCCTTTCTGAATGTGCATTTTGTCTGACTAGCAAGGCTGGAAGTCTGCACGCCACTGGCTAGCAGGCTCACTGAGTAGTTGTCACCCCCCATAGTGTGTAGTGACATGCACTGGACAGGTATGGTGCAGTGACAGTGCATTTGAACAAGGTTCTACTTCCCATGCAATGATACCATGTAGTGACGTCTGGCAAACTGTCCATGGGCAGCTTTGCACTGCCTGTGTACATCATGTGCCCCTGTGATTGAGACATGTATATACAACTGTGTCATGCACGGATATGTTGCATGTGTAGTAATGGCCTTTTCAATTTGTCGTCCTGACAGGTTAATGCCCATCGGAAGCAGGAGATCTGGAAGGACATCGTCCGGGCCGTCCGGTCCGTGGGGGTCTACAAGCGCCGGATCCGCAACTGCCAGAAGAGGTGGCAGGACCTTCGGGGCTGGACCCGGAGGATTGCACGGGTCCAGCTGAAGCTGTCGCCTCCTCGCAGGAGGGGCGGAACACGGACCCTGACCCCCCACATGCTCCAGATCCTGGCGGTGGTGTTTCCAGACCTGGATGGGCAGCTGAAGGCCAGACAGCAGCAAGGAGGGGGTGAGTCAAAGACTGCACTGTGAACTCTGTATTACATGCTTTGTGCCCTCCTCTGGCCTGGTTCAACTGCCACAGTGCAGCAGTCATGTTGTCCAGGAGCCATGTCCCTCTATTGTGCACTGCCCACTGCTCATCTGATACCCAGGTGTGGCCCTTACATTCAGGGAATTGTGTCACTTGGGACTGTGTCCTTGCAGTTTGCTTCACTAAAGGTGGGGGACAGCATCTGTTTCCCTAACTCTGTTGTGGGCATCATGGGTGGGTCCATTGTTCACACAACGCCTGTGTTCGGACATGTGATCTGCGTGTTGCTTTGATATGCGGTCCACTTGCTGAGCTGAGCCACCACATGTGCCTGGGGTATGTGGCACACGCCCATGCAGCGGGTGGGAACAATGTTTGGGCCCCAGGAGTGTGCAGATTACGTGTGTCACACATACATAGCCAGCAATCCACTGTCCAGGGCACATCCCTCATTCATGTGGAGCAGGACAGTCATGCCTACTCCAGGCCATGCAATGCACTCTGTACTCCCACTCCCGTGTATCAGCTGACACATTGTGCACAGTGATTTGAGCCCTCAGGTGTCTGCCTCTGTGTCAGTGTGCTGTGGATTAGTTGCCAGGACTGCTGGGGTGTTTCTTGGTAGGGGCTCAGCATGCCCCTGGAGATGTGACCATAGGAGACGATACTTGTGTGTCACATAGGTGTTTGATCAGCTGCCCGTGCAGACTGGGGTATGCGAATGTGAAGTTCAGGCAGCTGTTCCCCATTCACAGCAAATTGTGAGGGGCTCAGGTTCAGAGGGTAGTGTCACAGGTCTCCCATATGTCCAATCGGTATGACCTGGACAGATGAGGGTTAAGATGATGTGTTGTGTGGGGGATGTACATGTGCACTTGTGCAGCTCCAGGACTTGCATTCCCCATGACCTACTATTGTGACACAGTGCATAGTGTTGTTGTCTGGCTGCCAAGTCATACATCACTGAGACAGTGATGTATGACTTAGCAGTCATGCCTCTGCCATGGCATGTGTCAACTTATTGGTGGTCCTGCAGGGGAGTGACATGTGCTACATGCACACCATTGTGGCGATGGCTATCAGGACATGGGTGCATCATGGTGTCTGTCGCTGGTATGCATCACATGCATTTCCTATTTGACTCTGGGCATCCCTTTCATCCGGAAACCTGTACTGACTCAGTGGCAAGAGCTGTGATGTGTGCATGTCCACATGCCACACCGTGTCCTCTGCACTGTCCAACTACTGTGTACTTGGTGCATGTGTCCACACTGGGGTGTTGCAATCCAACAGACACCAGACAGATGGGTGCAAGGCCATGTGGGATGTGAGTGCCATGCTTGGCATCAGACTGACAATTGGCTTCTCCTGTTCAGTTAGGGCACTTTTAGCAATGTACAACTAATGATGCCAGGGCTTGCTCTGTAATGTGCTGTGCTCACAGTGGTGTGTGCGTTTGGTGCAGGTGACTGATGTCTGTCTGTTTCCCCATTGTTTGCAGATACATCCACGGCCACGGAAGGGGACAGCTCCACGGACCAGGAGGAGCCAGAGAGCCAGACTGGGTCAGCAGCCGAGGAGTGGTCGGAGGGACCCAGTGGCACGGAGGGCGAGGGGAGCCACACCGAGGAGTCCTCAGCACCATCCACCTCAGCTGAGGACCAGAGCAACTCGGAGGATGACTCCCTTGTGGAGGCGGGTGTCAGCAGCCACCACACCCCAGCTAGTGTTGCTGTCCCCGCCATCACCAGCACCACCACCGCCCTCCCATCGGCTCCCATTCCCCAGGTCCGTGGAGGCTCCCATGTTCGGGAGCGTGTCTCCTTTGGGCAAGGCACCGCACCCCCTGCCCCTGTGTCCCCTGCTGCCCTGAGTGAGGAGTCTGTGTACCTCCTTCGCCAGCTCCATGTAGGGCAGACAGCCATGCTGAGTGTCCTCCATGCGCACACCGCACTGTTGACTCAGTTGATGTCGTTCATGGAGGGCATCTCATCGGGCATGTCTGACCTACAGAGGGGCAATAGGTCCATGGACTCCTCCCTGACGGCAGCAGTGTCCCTCCTCAGACAGTCCCTCACCCCTCCTGCCTCTGCTCCATCCACACTCCCCAGCACCTTACCCGTCCCAAGCACACACACACCGGCACAGGCACACACCAGCACACACACGTCCAGCACACAGACACACATGCCACAAACTAAACGCACACGCACGCACAGTCAGGGGACTGAAACCAGACTCACAGGGGATGGGGCCCTGGTACACACACACGCATCCACGGGCACTGCACAGTCCTCAGTTGCCTCTCCCTCCAAAGCACCCTCCCTTGCCTCACCTGCAACCCCAAAGACCCAGCGCCTCTTCCTCAGTGACCTCGGCCTCTTCCCCTCCGATCCAGCTGCTCCAGCATCCAGGGGGAAGAGGAAGCCCACCCACACAGAGCAGAGTGCCCCTCGCCCCCGGACACCCTCCCCCAGGCGCAGACAGACTGAGGCCCCCACCCGCAAGTCCCCCCGAGTGGTAAGAGCAAGACCCCGCCGCCGCCCTGCAGCTCAAGCACCAGGTCTCCTTACTCCATCCCTCAGGCCCCCACTCCACAGGTGCCCCCACCACACCCTGCCCCAGGTTCCCCCACCCACAGATATACCATCCCCAAGAGGCTCCGGCCTTCTCCCCTGCCACTTGCTCTCCCGGCACCACACCCCCGCTGCGCTTGTCTGTGCCACTGATGTGGTGAGGGTGTCCTCCCCTCTGTCCAGCCCACCTTGCCTGTTCCCCATTCTCCTCCCCTGGTGGTAGGCACTGCAGTGGAGTCCACTACCACCCTGTCTGACTTGGGCACTGCAGTGGCGGACCTGTCCACTCCATCTGCAGGGTCCACTGCAGTCGTGCCGGCACCCACAACATCTGAGCCATGCCCCCCAGTTGTGCCGGCACACACCATGTCAGACACCTCCACTGCAGTTGTCAGTGGCTCTCCAGCACCCACCACCCCTTCCCTGCTTCCTCCTGGTGAGCCCTGATCCTGTCCCTGCGGTGCCTGGCCTACCCCCCCGGTTGCCCCTCCTAGTGGATTGTCCCTGGTTTTGTGCAGGCATGTGTAGGGTGGCATCTGCCACTGTCACCCACTTGTGACTTTGTTGATGGACTGGCCATTGGCCTTTGTTTATGTTCTACCGGACTTCTACTTTTAATGCCACATATGCTGAATAAAGCAACTTTCTGTTCTCTAGTGCTTTTGCTTCTGATGTACATGATGTTGATGATGCTAACCATGCCCTTGCTGAGATTTGGTCTCATGATAATGAAGTGTTACTGTGCAGGAACCCATGTGGTCCAGGGGGAATGTGTCCTATCCTGTGGTGTATCCATGTCATCCATAGCAGCATCTGAGGGTGTCATGTGTTCAGTATTTGGCAATGGGATTTCCTACTTAGATTGGCAATTTCACATCTGTGGCTTCCACCCCTGCACATCTGTTGTGCCTGCCATTGTTCAATTCGTCTACTTCCCTGACCGTGTGGCCATCTCCAGTGGACATGCAGGTTTGGGCATCAATGGGGAAGGACTCATCTGTGTTGTCAGTGCAACATTGCTATACAAGTGTGTTGGATCTGTGCTGATGATTCCGTTGGCACTTCCATGACCAGGCTGATGTGACGGGAGCCCTCATTTGGTGCTAATTGTTGATTGTGTGACCAAGTGCTCAGCTGACATGATGGGGCCCTACTGAGGCAACATATGGCACAGCTTTCCTCACACAGGAGTGGAGTCCCCTCATGGCAGTGTGTACTCCTGTGACATTGCCTGCGCCCAAGGTGTGTGTTGTATGTGCATGTCTGTGTGTTCACTTCCGTTTAGCTGTGCATGCTGTGATCCCTAGTGTTGTACCTGTTTGTGATGCTAGCTGAGTTGAGCTATGTTCCCCCAAAGTCTTCTCCCTGGGTTCTCTGTGATGTGGGTGCATGGCACATTACTGGTCATCAGGGTGTCACCCATAGGTGTGTTTGCTGTCAGGGCTGAGTTTGTGTGCAGACGCAGATGGGTCACAGTCAGGTTTCCCCTTGGCACTTGTTGTTTGCCCCTGTCATGTGATTTCCAGTTTGTGTTATCTTTCAGTGATTGTGACACGTTGTGTGTGTGACTGCTGGCACTCCTCAGGGTCCGGTCTGCAATGTTGGTTGTTGTCTATGTGTGTTCTTTGTGGGTGACCTTGGCTTCTTCATTGGTGTGTGACTGTGGCTGGGATCCCATTGGTTGGTGTGGTATTGCCGTCATGTCCATGTACAGCGTAGTGTGCAGTGTGTCAGACATTCAGGAGTCTTGTTGAGTGTCCATGTGTGATGTGTTTCTGCACCTTGGTTCCCACCCACCACCCTGGAATAGTCATGGGTGCATGTGCAATGTCACCAGTGCATGTGTGCTTCACTGCTGCACATTGTTGGAGGTCGAGGGTGTGGTGTTGAGTGTGTGCAGATGAGAGTTGTTGCCCGGCTAGGCCCCTGCCTCCATGTTGGCATTGGCTTACTGGCCATGCTGTTTGATTTGTGCTTGTGTAGGTGTGATGGTAGTTAGTTGCTCAGGACACATGACTGTGGTTCACAGTGTGAACCACATTTAGCTTTGTCATCACAGTGGGATTGTAATGCAGCCCAGGGTCACCACATTGTGGGGGCCCTGGGGGTGGTGCTGTGGTGTGTCTGTGTCTTGCTGTGTCAGTTGCTGTCCCTACGTGCCTGTGTGACATGTGTGATTTGTGCTCCCTCTCATCTGACAATGCCTGCTTGCCCACATAGGGGATTTGGATCCATGAGTTACCTTTGTGTGGTACTGTATGCACATCTGTATGATTGGTATTCAGGTCTCCTCATGTGTTGTGTGGTTGCCTGGGGACACTGGCACCCCCCCTCACCTGTTGTATATGATGTGCAGTGTGGGTCTGCCTGTTTGTGTTTGTGCATCTGCACCACTGCATTGGCATATCTTGGGTGTGCCATTGGCTGTATGTAGTTTGGTGGGTTTCCCCTGCTGTCCCTGGGACTCCTAGGTCATCGGTCAGCACAATGATCATGGTTTGTGTGTCCCATTGCTGCCATGGTATGGTATCTGTTCACCTCACATCTGCAGTCTCCACAGGGTATCTGCATGTGTGTGCCCATTGGTGCAAATATGTGGGTCTGCATTCTGATGGTCACTTCTGTCATTGTGTCATTGATGATTGTTGACGGTGTGAGCCCCCATGGGTGTTGTTTGTCTGCACATGGCCAAAGGTATGTCTTATTTGCACTGCAGGATTTGGCTCCCCCAATTTATGTTGCAATGGGACACATACACTACTTTGCCACTGATGTGTTTGTTGTTCTGTGACCAGGAATCATCCATGCAGTTTGGCAGTTGCACCTCTTTCTTTGTCAACACTTACCTTTTGGTCACTGTGATGATGGGGGTTTGGACCCCATTGCCACAATGTTCAAAGTGTGCTTCAGCTATGGACCCCACACTTACATTTTGGTCACTGTGATGATGGGGGTTTGGAATAAGCCTGGGCGGTGAAATTCGCTACGCTCGCGAAGCCTGCGAAGTTGCGGTAACTTCGCGATTCGCGTAGAACGCGAAGCTACCGTGCGCTACGCAATTTGCGGCGTAGCGTAGCTGTTTTTCTTCATCGCGCGCTCAATATACGTTCTCGCGCGCGCGGTAACGACCTACCGTGATTCTGCGTTCGCCGACGCGACTTCCTATCCGTTCGCGGGCGCCACGAGATTTGGAATCCGGCCGCAAGTTCCCGCGAGAGTGTGCGACCGCGAACACGTCATTCGGACGCGCGATCTGACTTCCGGCGGCAGTGTTGGTAAGATCGCGATCCCGAACACGAAGAAACTACATTCTGGCGATGAATATATCTCGAGCATCATAAAACCTTCTCGAAAAAGATGAATTCGTTCATTTTGCACAAAAAACTCCTCAGGTTGTCATTTAGAGATGTAGTTTGGTGAGCAAGGAGTCCTTTTTCTTTTTTTCCAAGAGGAAGGAAGTGCCCCTGATTCTCAAACTTCCTGTTCCTGCCCAGCAGGCTCCTCCCAGTGTTTTGTCCATGTGCTGTTCACTTGCATTTTGATTTTGACCTGGAAGGATCACTTTTTGTGTCTGTCTGCTGCATCATATCATATCATTGGATTGGATTTGAGGACTCTTGGATTTGAGATTTTACAAGTAAGTTGGAGAATTGGTGTACTTGTTTGTTTGATTGGGGCTTGTTTGTACCTACATTTTTTGGGTGGATTTCCATATTTTGTTGTGGCCTGTAGTTTCTGCAGGGGCCTAGTTGTTTTTCTTTAATTGGAATTTCAGCCAGTAGGGCCAGACTAGAGCCCGAGGTACCCATGGGTGCAGGTTTCTGTGATGTCTGTTGAATTTAAAGTTTAAACATCATGTAGGCCGGGCATCCATGGATGGCCTTGTTTACTTTTGAATTGGTAAAAGTGGTTTTTGGGGTGTATTTTATTTTTTGTGGTGTTTGTTAAATAAATAGGCCTTTTCAGCCAGTAGGTAACCCTGGGCGTTCATCTCGCGGACTTTGGGCAAGTCCGCACTGCGCGACAACGCGGACTTGCACTTTTAACTTCTTCGCGCGCTCAATGTACGTTTTCGCGCGCGCGATAACGACAATTTATGACGATCGCGATGCCGAACACGCAGAATTTACAATCTGGCGAACAATATCTCTCGAGCATCATTAAACCTTCTCAAAAATGTTGATTTAGTTCATTTTGCACAAAAAACTCCTCAGGTTGTCATTTAGATGTAGTTTGGTGATCAAGGAGTCATTTTTGTTTGGTTTTACAATTTTTTCCAAGAGGTAGCAAGTTTCCCAGAGTCTCCAACTGCCTGGTCCTGTCCTTTGTCTTCACTTTTTGTTATTTTGGGTGGCCTGGCCATGTGGGTGGCAGCCATTTTGTGAAGCCAGGCATTGTGCTTTTGCCATAGGCCTGCATTGTCTGTCTTGTCTTCCTTTTCTTGTTGTTGTTGGCGGCCATTTTGTGTGAACAGCCACTGTGCTTTTGCCATAGGCCTCAAAGCTTGTTGCGGCCTAGTGTGGCAGTAGGCCCGGCGGTAGTCATCCTCATGGGTGCATAAAAACTGTTTTTTGTTGTCTGTTGAATTGTAACATAATTGAGGCCATGGATGGCATTGTTTTTAATTGGTAAAAGTGGTTTTTGGAGCGTATTTTCTTTTTTGTGGTGTTTGTTAAATAAATAGGCCTTTTCAGCCAGTAGGTAACCCTGGGCCTTCAGCTCGCGGACTTTGGGCAAGTCCGCACTGCGCGACAACGCGGACTTACACTTTTTAACTTCTTCGCGCGCTCAATGTATGTTTTCGCGCGCGATAACGACAATTTGTGACGATCGCAATGCCGAACACGCAGGATTTACAATCTGGCGAACAATATCTCTCGAGCATCATTAAACCTTCTCGAAAATGTTGATTTAGTTCATTTTGCACAAAAAACTCCTCAGGTTGTCATTTAGATGTAGTTTGGTGATCAAGGAGTCATTTTTTTTTTGTTTTACAATTTTTTCCAAGAGGTAGCAAGTTTCCCAGAGTCTCCAACTGCCTGGTCCTGTCCTTTGTCTTCACTTTTTGTTATTTTGGGTGGCCTGGCCATGTGGGTGGCAGCCATTTTGTGAAGCCAGGCATTGTGCTTTTGCCTTAGGCCTGCATTGTCTGTCTTGTCTTCCTTTTCATGTTGTTGTTGGCGGCCATTTTGTGTGAACAGCCACTGTGCTTTTGCCATAGGCCTCAAAGCTTGCGGCCTAGTGTGGCAGTAGGCCCGGCGGTAGTCATCCTCATGGGTGCATAAAAACTGTTTTGTGTTGTCTGTTGAATTGTAACATAATTGAGGCCATGGATGGCATTGTTTTTAATTGGTAAAAGTGGTTTTTGGAGCGTATTTTCTTTTTTGTGGTGTTTGTTAAATAAATAGGCCTTTTCAGCCAGTAGGTAACCCTGGGCCTTCAGCTCGCGGACTTTGGGCAAGTCCGCACTGCGCGACAACGCAGACTTACACTTTTTAACTTCTTCGCGCGCTCAATGTACGTTTTCGCGCGCGCGATAACGACAATTTGTGACGATCGCGATGCCGAACACGCATGATTTACAATCTGGCGAACAATATCTCTCGAGCATCATTAAACCTTCTCGAAACTGTTGATTTAGGTCATTTTGCACAAAAAACTCCTCAGGTTGTCATTTAGATGTAGTTTGGCGATCAAGGAGTCATTTTTTCTTTGTTTTACAATTTTTTCCAAGAGGTAGCAAGTTTCACACAGTCTCCAACTGCCTGGTCCTGTCCTTTGTCTTCACTTTTTGTTATTTTGGGTGGCCTGGCCATGTGGGTGGCAGCCATTTTGTGAAGCCAGGCATTGTGCTTTTGCCTTAGGCCTGCATTGTCTGTCTTGTCTTCCTTTTCTTGTTGTTGTTGGCGGCCATTTTGTGTGAACAGCCACTGTGCTTTTTCCATAGGCCTCAAAGCTTGCGGCCTAGTTTGGCAGTAGGCCCGGCGGTAGTCATCCTCATGGGTGCATAAAAACTGTTTTTTGTTGTCTGTTGAATTGTAACATAATTGAGGCCATGGATGGCATTGTTTTTAATTGGTAAAAGTGGTTTTTGGAGCGTATTTTCTTTTTTGTGGTGTTTGTTAAATAAATAGGCCTTTTCAGCCAGTAGGTAACCCTGGGCCTTCAGCTTGCGGACTTTGGGCTTGTCCGCACTGCGCGACAACGCGGACTTACACTTTTTAACTTCTTCGCGCGCTCAATGTACGTTTTGCGCGCGCGATAACGACAATTTGTGACGATCGCGATGCCGAACACGCAGGATTTACAATCTGGCGAACAATATCTCTCGAGCATCAGTAAACCTTCTCGAAAATGTTGATTTAGTTCATTTTGCACCAAAAACTCCTCAGGTTGTCATTTAGATGTAGTTTGGTGATCAAGGAGTCATTTTTGTTTTGTTTTACAATTTTTTCCAAGAGGTAGCAAGTTTCCCACAGTCTCCAACTGCCTGGTCCTGTCCTTTGTCTTCACTTTTTGTTATTTTGGGTGGCCTGGACATGTGGGCGGCGGCCATTTTGTTAAACCAGCCACTGTGCTTTTGCCATAGGCCTCCAAGCTTGCGGCCCAGTATGCCAGTAGGCCCAGAGGTAGTCACCATGGGTGCATAAAACTGTTTCTGTGTAGTCTGTGGAACTTTGGCATCATTTAGGCCATAGATGGCATTGAATAGATTAAATTGCATTCCGAAATCTGGCTTTTTTTGGAGGGTCTGACTATTTCACTTATTGTGTGTGGTAAATAAATGCATTTTTTGCGTGTGTACTGTCATTAGAATAGTGTTGTTGTAGTGGTTGTCTAACTTTCCAAAGTGTTTTTAGCCATGTGGATTTTTGTTTTTGCATGAAAGCGGTGTGTGTTTTATAAGGCATCCTTTGTCTGCCCATATATAGGCCTGCTTGAGTTCATTGTTTTCCGTGCCTTGTGCCTGTGAGTCACCATGTTTCTGGGGGCCATTTTTTTGTGGTAGTTATTAGTGTGCTGTTTTGGCCAAATAGGCCTGCGTGTCTTTCCATTTTTCCTCTTGTTTTACTGCTGCCAAATCCATCCCCATTGCCAGCTGCAGCTCCCTGATGCTGCTATATAATACATCACACGTGATGCACAAATTTAGGCCAAACATGCTCCAGTACATTTTAGTTTTAGTTCTTTAATATTCTTATTCTTTCAGAGTGTACAGTAGCCAGGAAAGCCCTGGCCTTGTTGTCAACGTCTCACAAATGGCTACACTGTGTGTTGTTGTTGGAAGAGTTTCTGAAATTTAATAATTGAGGCCACCACACACTAAGTTCTATATTCTATTTGTTTGATTTGTGCTATGTTTGACTGATGTTCTGGCTTTTTTGCTTTTAGGTGCACAAAGACTGAGGAGGAGGTGTGTCTCTCAACATTGCCTGTTGCACTTCCAGACAGACATCCTGCTGCTGGACACACAACGTGACGTGTGACCTGACTGACCAGACATCTCTGCAACTGAGTGCTGCTGACATCTGAAGAAGATGGGCCCAAAGAAAGCAGGTACCAGGTCCTCCAGTACCAAGAAAGTTGCTATTGAGAAGAAGAAGGAACAGAAGAAGCAAGTGACACTGAAGTCTGGTGTGCCGGCCAGTACCTTTTTGGGAAAAAAAAATTGCGCCTGCAGCAGCGGTGTCCGGGGGGCAAGCTGGGGGCAGCACATCCGCATCAGTGGACCCAACCCACCAACCCAGGGCCAAGCACATGAGTGGAGAAGAGGTAGCCAGCCTAATGGTGGAAAGCAGTGATGCTGAGCCGGAGATAAACTTTTCGCTATCTCAAAGTAGTACCCAATCAACGCAGGAGGAAACACAGCAGATAAGTGGTCAACAACAACAGCCGCAACCACCGCCCGCAATAGTAGTTGTTGTTCCTCCTGAAGTAGGGGCAGTTCAGGAAATTGAGCCTCATGCAGAGGTAGAAGAAGCCACTCATTCAGAAGATCCATTGTCTTCCAAATCCCCAGCAAGGAAAAGGAGGGGTAGTCCATCGAGTTCTTCGCCAAGCCCCCTTCTGATGATCTAGATGCCACTTGGAAGCCTCAAACTGAGTCTGAGAGGGAGCCACGTTCCAAGACCAAGCTAGGGAAAAGGAAGGTTCCAGAAAGCCTTACACTTATGGAGGTCGATGTAGAACAGCAAGATGATGATGATGATGACGACGAGCCAGTCATCACGAACATCACTCCCGGCCCCGAGGAGATGGAGACCAACATTCTTACTCTATCCAAAATCGCTGCGAGGGATGTAGCACGCATACCTCCACAGGTAACACCAACACGACCTACAGCTTCCATATTTGCATTAGCAAAGGCCCGGCAGCGACCTACATCCAGCACAACCACCACCTCTGTAGGAGTAGGTAGTGGTACAGCAGCACAGAGTCAAATTCAACACACACCCTACAGATCATCCGGCATTGGAAGTGGCACCTCCAGCAGGAGGCCAAAGTTAAGCTCCCCAGTTTGGGACTTCTTTACGGTTAGCGAAAAGGAGGAGAACATTGCTATATGCACCATTTGTAATACCTCTGTTAGTCGTGGTAAGCTTGGTACAAACTATGGTACCGGAGGCCAAATGACCCATCTGAAAAAACACCACTTGATCAGCTGGGAGGACCACCTTCGCGACAGAAAAAAACGGCAACCACTGGTGTTGGTGGGGATAAAGGAGTAGAAGAAGATCCGATCACGGTGGAAGAGGAAGGACAGGGAGACATTCTCACTAGTGGTACACAAGGTGTCCCTGACCCCAGCAGTGCAGTCTTAACATTGCACACATCTTCAGCAACATCTCAGTGGCACAAGAGTAAGAGTCAGCCGGAGACACCAAGAAGTACCAGGTCCGCACTACCAAAAAGTGCGTTGAGCCTAAGAGAAAGGAAAACCATGCAGCCTACCATTATCAGCATGTTTGGGGGTGAGGGGCAGTACGAACGCAACCACCCAATAGCACGTTTGTACAATGCGAAGCTGGCTAAAATGTTAGCACTGGACCTTCTCCCTTTTTCTTTTGTTGAAGGGTTGGGTTTTGTGGAATTTGTGTCAACCATCTGCCCAAAATGGCATGTTCCCAGCCGCTACTATTTTGCCAGAGTTGCAGTTCCAGCACTACATCACGACGTGCTGGAATTGCTAGGAAAGGCCTTGAAGCAGAGTGCTGTTCACAGTATCCACCTGACTACAGACATGTGGACCAGTTGCCAAGCCACAGATTACATGTGCATCACTGCACACTGGATCAGTTTTGTGGGTGTTAGAGAACAGCTATCTGCTGGTGTTGATACTGCAGAGATTTTTCATGCCACTCGCAAACATGCAACTGTAGCCATGTTTGCCATGGAGAAATCTCATACTGCTGCAAACATTTTGGAAGAGTTTAACACCAAGGTCTTTGAGTGGCTGCGCCCAAGAGGGCTTACGATTGGTTTTGTTGCCACGGACAACGGCAGTAATGTAGTTTTGGCCATGCGCAATGGTGGCTATTTCAGGGTCCCGTGTTTGGCACACTGCATTAACATTGTTGTTCAAGACTTTTTGAAAAATGAATCAAAAGTCAGCAACTTACTGGTCACCTGCAGAAGAATATGCACACATTTCAGCCATTCTTTTAAAGCCCGGAAGCAGCTGAGGGTCATTCAACATGAGCATAAACTGCCAGTCAAAGCGCTCATCCAGGAGGTGCCAACACGTTGGAACTCAACTTATTATATGCTTGATCGTCTGTTTGAACTGTACATACCACTCAATGCTTATGTCATGCAAAGAATAGGGGAACCTACTGTGAGAGGCATGACCGTTGAGATGGCTCAATGGGACCTCATTAAATGCCTGACTGAGATGCTACTTCCTTTTGAGATCTTCACACGTGAAGTCAGCAGGGAGGACTGTACTATGGGCCAAGCTATCCCATTGTTGCACATGCTAGAGCAACAGCTGAAGGATGTGTCTGAAACGTACACAGGTGTGGATGACAAACAAGACGCATATCATTTGGCGGAGACCTTAGCCGCTCGCTTATCGGAAAATACAAGGATTAAAAATAAAATTTTGTCACAACCACATTACATTAGTGCCACAATTTTGGATCCACGGTACAAAGTATTTCTGAACAGCAAGGCAGTAATTCCTTTTTCGGAAGTGGATGTTGCCAACTACAAAACTTTGATAGCTAAGGAAGCAACTATTTTCGAAAGTGAACGGCTGTTAATTACAGGCCCCCCACCACAGGCCATAACCAGTACTACAGGGCATCCAGAGTCAAGTTATACTTCGGAGCCTGAGGGCAGTGCATTTTCCTCCCAGCAGTCACCTACACCAACAATAACATCAAGAACAGGATCGTCCGCAGCACAATGTGCAACTGATTGGTTTCTACAGCAGGGGTATGGTAAGTCCAGTGCTGATGCAAAGGCAAAACCGGCCGAGCACATCCGAGCACCCCTTAACATTGAGCGGATGGTCCAGGCCTATCTGGATGACCCAACAGAGGTCTTCATGGATGGAAACCCATTGGTGTATTGGTATGGGAAAAGAAGCCAATGGACAGTGCTCAGCAGGCTGGCGATAAAGTATCTCGCTTCCCCTGTCTCAAGTGTCTCTTCTGAGCGTGTTTTCAGTGCTGCTGGTGCCATTGTAACTTCGAAAAGGACCAGTCTCTCGGCCCAAAGCGTGGAGAGGTTAACCATGATCAAAATTAATCAGCACTTTATACCACCGGATTACAAAATACGTGAATCACAGCAGGAAGAGCAGAGCGACTTGGATGACGTAAATAGTGCGTTACAGGACCTACTTCTGTCCGAACCACCAGAGTTTGAGGACGAGCTCCTCTTCCCTGACAACTAGGCTTTCAAATTGTTGCTTTCTTCCTTCCTTTATGTGTCTGTGTATCTGTCTTTCTGGTTCAAATCGAATCACAACAAAACCATCACCACCGTCTTCTTTTTATTTCCCTATTGGAGTTGCACGTCTGTGCATTTAACTGTCCACTCTTCAGAGTCCTGCTTCATCTTCCTGTCTCGCACGAGTACATTTCCATCAAGCCAGACATTAGTACAATAAATGTTGCCTTTACCAGTCCCGCCTCCATTAGAAGTGAAACGTGACTACTATAGCTATCCTCCGTTTTGTTTTCAAGCTGAAACTCATCAGTGTCTGAAGGCTACAGCCTCAGCAGGCATCCAAAGGTCCTCACTGTCAGGACAGAAGGTACTTGGCAGAGAAAGACAATAGACTCTTCGAAGAAACTTGCTGACATTTGTGCAAACTCAAATGACCAGCAATGAGCACTACACAGGCCGCGGACCATCATCACAGTGCTGCTGACCATGGGAAGCAACTTAAACTGTGACAAAGGTGCCACAGATGAATACGACGAAAACCGAAACAGCGCCTAACACTCAAAATGAATGTGGACTGGAGTAATAATGATGAGGCCACTGCCCCGCAAAAACAAAAAAAAATGTCATCACTAGGCATCTGATGATCTGACAGCCAAAGAGAAGAGCAAGACAGGTAATGATGGAATGCATTGGATGTTTGCAGACTGTGAGCGATTGCTGTTGTTTGTTGTTGATGTTGTGCATGAAGTCGAACTCTACTCTACTAGTTAATCTACAAAGTGACTCAAGTAAATAAGTGACAGTCAATGTTTCCTTTCTTGTTGTTTAATAACCAAATTGTACTCCTACTACTGCAGGTGCAGGCCAATATCTGTTGCAATTTTTTAATATGGAATATGGACTTAATCGGAGTCAACAATACAGACTGAGTTGTAGTTGGACAACACGTACCACACCATGATGATGACCATACTATCTTTTCGCGCGCAGTCATTCAGTTGGATCGGAGATGATTCAAGGACTAATTGCATTTCATGAAGTGGCATAAGGTAAACATAAATACAACAATTCAACAAGAAAGTAGTAAACACAGCAGACCTACATGTCCATGTAGTGGTCTAGTCGAGTGTAGTGATGACTGACAGCGGAGCATTGATTTTGTCAGTTAATTAGGAAAATGCTAAGTTGCTGTGTATGCCTTTTGTCTGGCTATGTCAAAAATTAAGGTAAATGGAGGTTGGGTCACGGGCTGGTGCGGTGGTGGGCCTGTTCTGTCCTGTTGTTGTTGTAGCTTAATGCTGTAAACAGAATCTACACGATATATCCAAGCCGCCTCACTCTGAAAGTGTTCTCTCTTCTCTTCTTGGACTCCACCGTAACTGATGTTTTTTTTTTTTTTATTCATTGATTTCTCAATACCCCTTTTGTTTTTCCATCTAGACGTTACAGGCCGGCCTTTACCCTGTGCTTGCTATACTGGGAGACACAACTCACATTTACCTTACCAATCGGCATCAGGAAGGCCACCATGATTGATGTGCGGAGCGTCCATGGAAGATAGGACCAAGAGGAAGGACGAGATTCAACTCCACAATTTTAGCATGATAATACAGTAACTTTAGTATCATTCATCATTCATCTTTTAATTAATTTGATTCCTTTTTTCTCTGCAATCATTAGGACTGTGTGTTGTGTGTTTGTTTGCTAATTGATCCCTACAAATGTTTGTTAATTGTCTTTTCTATCTTTACAAGTAAGCCCAGTACAACATGGAATTTGGGTCTCTGAGGGCATATTACAGGCAAGGCAAATTGCATAGAAATAGAATATACTGGTGCCCTGTACTGTCTAATTGTCTAGTAGGAGTTATTATGTACTACTCATTAACCATCAAGTTATCTAATCTTCATCATTAACGCATGCATTTCCCTTTTCTCGCTTTATTGATTTTTTGGATAAGATCATGGTCGTCTGCCAAGATTGCGCTTTGCTTTTGTTGTCCATGCGTACTGTTTTTCATTTTCAAACCTTTCCCCAAACCCCCTTCCCATCCATTCATCAAACCCTAACCCTCTTCCCCCGGGCTGTGATTTATATTGAGGTGTGATGTGACTATATAAAATGTACACCAATTGATCACACGCTTGCTGGGGCAGATGTGGTGAAAGCAACACTAATTCAATTGCAAGGCAGGGCGAGGAGCTTCTTCTGCTTGGCCACCCATGCTCAGTCTATGTGCATTGTGCAAGCCGTCAACGGCTAATAGTAGTACATCATAATTAATTGCCGTCATTGATTGCATTAATCATCAAACTCCTACCACACAGCAGTAAAGGTTACGAATTACGATTGTGTTAAGTTAAGTGACTCACTCGACAGCACAACTGCAGTTTATAACTTCTTGTACTAGGCTGTCCCCGCCACCATTATGTTTAATTTCACTTTAGCAGTTGCAACTGCAATATTGTTTGTTTGGCAGTTGTCTTCTGTACTGTATTTCACTTCGTTCGACTACTCCTCCCACAGTTTTTCTCAGGCAAGTGACTGTCTCTTTTTTAAATTTTTTTAGCAAATGCTACTGCCAGTGTCTACTCTAGTACTACCACCACAACCATGGCATCTTCTACATTCTCTATGGAAACCATGCAGCCATCGCTGTGCCGAACGTAGTCATCATCAATCACAGGTAAGATAAGTTTGGTGGGAGGTAGAATACTAGTAGGACAAATAACTCGGTGAGGGGCACCGCATCTATCTGTTTGTTATACATCATCGGCAGATTATTTAAATCAAACACTGGCTGCGGCCCTGCAGCAGCAAGCAAACCAATGTGACGTTAATTCGTAAAACAGTAACCCCCCACAAAACATTAACATTGTATGTTTAAGTATAAATATAATTTATTACCCTAACAAAAATAAACTATCCCACACCTGACCCACCCCTCTCCCTAACCCCAACCAATGTCCAAAACGAAAAAAGTCCAAAGAATGTCCCGAAACCCCAACGCCCAATTCCCACCCACCAAAACAAGGAATAAAAAGGGGCAAAGCAACAGGGTCCTCGATGTTATAATCGGCGGGCTTTAAGGTGTTTGTCCACCAGGAGTTTCACCCGCTCCTCCATTTGCTCCTCTTGCCGTGCCATCCGGAGGAGAATCTTCTTGCGGAATGCCCTGCAGTGGCATCCACAATGGGGGACAGCAGCAGTGCTGGCTGCTAATGATTTGCGGCGGCTGGCTATCAGACCGCGGCGCCGTACCGCTGGAGTTTGGGCCTGGATGGGGCCCGGTGCATCGGACGAGGCTGCAGCTGCTGCCGCCTCCTCCTCCTCCTCCGCCAGAGCCACCAGCCTCCGGTACTCCCGGCATATGGCCTCCAGTTTCCGGCGCCGGGCCCTGACTGCCAACTCCTTCCGCGATGGTTTGTCTTGGGAAAAGAAAGAAAGAAAATATTGTTGTAACCAGTACTCTTACATAAACAGTAACACAAAATTAATTCAACACATAATGGCACAGTAGCACTAGCAAGAAGCACAGTACATAACATTTGTGGTAATAATCTATCTATCCTCCCACTTCCTCGGCCTCTAACATTTGTGGGAGTTTCAGGCATTATACTTGCACTATGGACTCCAAGCAGTACACAGTACACCAGTGTTCTTCTTATCTCTTGTTTAGGGAAATGACATAACCTGGTTGTAGCCGGCATTGCCAGCTCGGTCATCTATGCTTGAAGCCAAGACAAACATACGAGTCATGACGCAGAGTAACATTAGTTTGATTTACTACTGTTTGCAGGTGGGGAAGCTCGTATTTTTCTATTACGGGTGGCACTGGCCATACTCTCTCTGTTACATGGAGGGCAATTGCTCAATTTCACAGTGCCTTGGCTACTACAAAAAGGCAGATTATATATCTGATCCAATGATCGTTGCTTTTATATGGGACAACGACATAAGGTCAATAGCGGTCGATGGTGGGACTCGGGGAGTTTGGCCGGGCGGTGGCGTGGGTAGGGGCAGGATGGGGGTAGTAAACTATGGATTACGGCCAATTACAGGTAAGTAAACATATAAATAAATGAAACTAATTTTGTTGCGCACACTGCATCCCATTTGGCGGTGCAGTGCGCACAATGAAATTCACTTTATTTATTTGTATGTTACAGTAAAGTTACCTGTATTTGCCCGCGTAATACATTGTTTACTACTACCCCCACCCTGCCCCTCCCCACATCGGCTTTGGTACGCTGGCGCGGTTTCTTTAACATTCCCTAAAACTGAGCATCCCGTGACAGTCTCCACCTATGCTGTCTATGATGAATACATACAGGCATCCATCCATTCTAAGTAAATGTCAATCATTCTTCTTAATCTCTCCACAAACCTTACTTTGTTTCACCAACAACAACGCATGCGTCCACTCACTCCGTTGCTTGCCTTGGCTTTGAGTTTCACCCAAACACCGCTGATGATTCTTGCTATCCACAGTATCCACCCATACTGTGTCGCCCACCCAGGCAGGCATCCATTCTTCTTTCACCTTCCACCCATCCTTCAACAACACATGCATCTGATTCCTATCAGCCACCTATCCATGCTTCCAACGTATCCTTCTCTGCCAGTCATCATATTAAATCTCGCCCGCCCTTCCTCCTTCCACCCTTCTTTCCCTTTTTGTTCAACACATCCATCAAGGTCATCTGATCTGACTTTTAGTCTCCTCCATAAAACTTTCACAGCTGAGTTGGAGTCAGATATAAGAGGCCATTGGTTAATGAAGTCACGCTGGTAATGCTATTGGTACTGCATTGCTCATGCTGCTAAGTAAAGGGTGTCTTCTTTATTAACCGTTGTATAATGTTCACTACAACTTCATACCTAATAAGTCTCAACAACAGTACAGTGAGTGAAGTCCACTCCACACACCCTTCCAGGTAGTGCAATGTCAATAAGTCATGAATATAACTTACCACCGCCCGCCACTGCTGCTGGCTCACCCCCTGTATCTCCTGCCCCCTCCGGAATGGCCGCAACGCCATCGCCGCTGGCCCCACCGGCACTGGTGGTCGGTAGTACGCCTAGCAAAAACATGACACATTTTTAGATGCCTGTACACCTCCCCCTATTTATTATTTTTCACTAGCAAGATTGAAAAAAGGTTAATACATATTTATTATTATAAATCACATTCAATAGTCCAAATCGGGTACTAGAGTACAGTCAGTAGACAGACACTAGTAGTGTTATTATGGTCCCTAAGGTCATTATTATACTATACTCTACTCTTTGCAAAGTTAGCCTGAGCCATGCAACCATTTTTCGCTTCATGTCTTTTGCGCATGTTACCTCGCAGCTTGTTGTGCAGTAACAGTAAGACGCCTTTTTGAGCCCACATGAGCACATACAGCTACTGTCTGAGCGTTGCGTACAAGAGGTCGAAAAACAAGCCACTTTGTTATGGAGTTCCGTTAGTCCGTATTACTTAGCCATAGGTAACATGTTACAGTTTTTTGGCAGGACTGACAAATGCTTGCATTAAATTTAACACGCACCATTTTTCTCAGGCAGAGGATTCCCTTCTACGAGTACGAACCAGAGATTTGCAGAGCTTATGAATGATGCATGTAATCAGTAATTCTACGTTCTACGGTGAGGAGTCGCCCAGAATTCACACAGATCTTTTGTCTTATATCATCATGCACTTGTTGCAACAATTTTTATTGTTTTAATCTTATGCATTTTGCTGTTGGAGCTGGCTGGAGTACACTGAATTTTATAGAACAACCTACAGAAGTTGTCATTTGAAAATAAACCTTTTGAACTTACACATAGACTATGTGGTATTTGGTGTGGTGGTGGTGGTGGACTTACACGAGTGAGTGAGCGAAAGTGTGTTATGTTCTGGGTTGTGGAATCATAATCATTGGGTATCTTCGGGTGGGGGTTCGGGGACCTAATGAGACACTAGCTAGTCGTTCAGGGGATTGTGGGTTCACTTCTGACTGAGGTGTGAGGAACGTCCAAGTTCCAAACTCTCATCACCAACATCCTCTTTCATTGTGCATAGTTCTGCATGGGGCTGTGCAGAATACAAGTAGTATGTACTATATCCTATCAAAAATAGTCAAATATCTGGCTGTGCATTTTGTTTGTGGTAATTGTCAAAGCCTCAAGATTAAGAAGCCTAGAAGAGGACAACCGAAAGGACTGGACTCAGTGGCTAGAGCTATTAGTATTGGTCAATCTGAGTTTTATTCAAAACCGTACAATAAAGAGTGGCAATGCAAACTGGGAAAGCTTAGCGACAGACTAATATTAGTAGTACAGAGTACAGACATTCATAGCAGAGGCAGTTAGAACTTAGAGGCAGGGATAACCAGAATTTAGAAACAGATAGTCAAGTCAAGATCAAAGAATCTTTTGTAAAAAAGATAATTAGGGAGTGGAGCCAGAATTAATAGTTCAGAATAAATAAGGTCCAGTAAAAGTTAGGGCAATATAATTGTTAATATAACCACTGGAGGACTTACTGGGACCAGCAGCAGGGCCCTCGGTAGAGGAGCGGTCCTCTGGTGGTTGTCCCGCCGACTCGGACCCCGTCTTCTTGCCCCTGGGTGCTGCAGATCAGTGATCATGTAAGATATAATAAAGAAAAAGAAAGACACAAACATTAATGATTGCTGTGAAACAAATAAATTATCTTAAAAAAAACGCTCAAAAAACGTTTTAGGAAACAAAAATTGCTATAAAATTGACCTATCTAATCCGATCGCCTACTGGCTTGCGGAATTCACGGACAGTCTACTTATTGGGGAACACTAATTCAGTGTTCCATTCTGATTGATTCAAATAAAATCCAGAACACTAACTAAGCCTAAGTACCACCTGACCCAGCCCACCTATTCCAGGCAGGCCAATTGTTCATTAAGCATGCATTTCAATTTTTTATTTCCATCAAAAATGCATAGGTGAGAAGGAGGACACATGCATAAAGTCAGTGCATAATGCATACATCAAATTGTTGGTTGGTTGCGTCTGATGTTCTGCAGCTGACTGACACTGCTAAGCTAAGCTTACCAGTACCACTCACTAAACAAACTACAAAAGGACTGGGGTAAGCAGCACTCAGTGACAGAGGATGCGTCACGCAGACCGCTCAAAAATTATCAACTAATAGTAACTAAACCTAGTATCAAATCCATCCACCACTATTTGACAGGAGGACAAAGGAAAGACTACAGTCTCTCTAGCAATAGCATTACCTAACTGAAGTTCTCTAAAGTAAACTCTTACATAATAATGACAAGCGAGCGCAAAGTTGCAAAAAAGTAAGAGTACCGCCCAGCACCTGTGTCCTACAATCACAGAAGATTTTGAAACGTAATTTACCTGCAATGTAAGCAGCATTATTCTTGTTATTATTTGTAAAAAATGTATACACAAATCACAATACTTATACTACTATATATATTGGCTACTCACCAAGCCCCACGACCTCGACACCTAGCAGGTCCAACAGGTCCTGCTCCCGGTCAAGAATGTCTGACCACCGGTGGGCCAACTGGTTATGTGTGCGCCGGACCACGGAGCAGCGAAACACTGCCCGACGCACCTTCGCCCACCGACGGTGACGCTCCTGGGTCGGGTAACCGGAGCCTGGCCTGCCGCCTGCTGCCAAGGTCAAGGGGAGGTGGCGCTGAATAAAAAAAACAAGGGCGGCCACCTCCTCCTCCGTAAACAGCTGGCGGGCTTGCACCCCGGCGGGGCGCAGTCTGCCGCAAGGCAGGCGGCGATTGGGCGCACGCCCCTTGCCCTTCTTTGACCCGCTGCTGCTACCCTTCGCCATGGTTCTGGGGTGGGAGGAGGTGAAAAAGAAAAGTTAGAAGGGAAAAATAAAGTTAGGGGAAGAAGTAGGAGCTTAAAGAAGAAAGTTATATAAAACAGTTGGAAAGTAAAAAAAACACAGTAAAAAGTAGAAAAAAATGCAAAATATAGACTTAGGCAGAGAGAGAGATAGGTAAGAAATAAAGAAAAATTGAAAAACAGTGTAAAAAACTAAGGATTGCAAAGATTGAGGGAGGATAGAAAAGCAGGCCCAGAACCATAGCATAGAGTGGTAAAACAAGATGGCCACGCCCATCGCGACCGCATGGGTAAGTTCGCGCGATATTTCTCCCCGAGCACGCACAAAACGTCGCAAACACGTACAACGCGTTCCCGAACATGGAATGCGCATCGCGAGCACGCTATACGCGACCCGGAACAGGAAATAAGGGATCGCGAACGGGCGGGACAAGTGAAAATCAAAATGGCCGCGCCCATAGGTGACCGCATGGGTAAGTTCGCGCCCCCGAGCACGTAAACAGCGTCCCGAACACGAACGACGCGTTCCCGAGCAAGAAAAACGCATCGCGAACGGGCGCGCCAAGCAGCTACGCACGCTCGCGAAGCTATGCGAAGCTCGCGTAGCGCTTCGACGTCTTCGCGTAGCTTCGCGTAGAGCGACTACGCGAACTACGCCCAGGGTTAGTTTGGAACCCATTGCCACAATGTTCAAAATGTGCTTCAGCTATGGACCCCACACTTACCTTTTGGTCACTGTGATGATGGGGGTTTGGACCCCATTGCCACAATGTTCTTCAGCTATGGACCCCACACTTACATTTTGGTCACTGTGATGATGGGGGTTTGGAACCCATTGCCACAATGCTCAAAGTGTGCTTCAGCTATGGACCCCACACTTACCTTTTGGTCACTGTGATGATGGGGGTTTGGACCCCATTGCCACAATGTTCAAAGTGTGCTTCAGCTATTGACCCCACACTTACATTTTGGTCACTGTGATGATGGGGGTTTGGAACCCATTGCCACAATGTTCAAAATGTGCTTCAGCTATGGACCCCACACTTACCTTTTGGTCACTGTGATGATGGGGGTTTGGACCCCATTGCCACAATGTTCGAAATGTGCTTCAGCTATGGACCCCACACTTACATTTTGGTCACTGTGATGATGGGGGTTTGGAACCCATTGCCACAATGCTCAAAGTGTGCTCCAGCTATGGACCCCACACTTACCTTTTGGTCACTGTGATGATGGGGGTTTGGACCCCATTGCCACAATGTTCAACGTGTGCTTCAGCTATGGACCCCACACTTACATTTTGGTCACTGTGATGATGGGGGTTTGGAACCCATTGCCACAATGGTCATGGCCTGCTTGCATTGTGGGTGCCACACACATATATGTGTGGCACATGTGCTAGGGGGTCACATTGTATGTTCAAAGTCATGTTCGGTGTTGTAGGCATTTGACACAGTCTACACACGCTTGTCATGGTGTTGGGGGATGTCTTCTTCTTGCATTCCCTAGGTTGTGGTGTGCTGGTTGTGTCATGCATTGTCCATCCTATGAGTGGGGGTGGTAGTAGTGGTAGGCATCCAGCCCCCTGGCTAAGGGTGGTAGTAGTGGTAGGCATCCTGCCCACCCTGGCTAAGGGTGGTGGTAGGCATCCAGCCCCCCTGGGTTAGGGTGGTAGTAGTGGTAGGCATCCTGCCCCCCTGGGTAAGGGTGGTAGTAGTGGTAGGCATCCTGCCCACCCTGGGTAAGGGTGGTAGTAGTGGTAGGCATCCTGCCCACCCTGGCTAAGGGTGGTGGTAGACATCCAGCCCCCCCTGGGTGAGGGTGGTAGTAGTGGTAGGCATCCTGCCCACCCTGGCTAAGGGTGGTAGTAGTGGTAGGCATCCTGCCCCCCCTGGGTGAGGGTGGTAGTAGTGGTAGGCATCCAGCCCCCCCTGGCTAAGGGTGGTAGTAGTGGTAGGCATCCAGCCCCCCCTGGGTGAGGGTGGTAGTAGTGGTAGGCATCCAGCCCCCCCTGGGTAAGGGTGGTAGTAGTGGTAGGCATCCTGCCCACCCTGGCTAAGGGTGGTAGTAGTGGTAGGCATCCTGCCCACCCTGGGTAAGGGTGGTAGTAGTGGTAGGCATCCTGCCCACCCTGGCTAAGGGTGGTAGTAGTGGTAGGCATCCTGCCCACCCTGGCTAAGGGTGGTGGTAGGCATCCAGCCCCCCTGGGTGAGGGTGGTAGTAGTGGTAGGCATCCTGCCCCCCTGGGTGAGGGTGGTAGTAGTGGTAGGCATCCTGCCCACCCTGGCTAAGGGTGGTGGTAGGCATCCTGCCCCCCTGGGTAAGGGTGGTAGTAGTGGTAGGCATCCAGCCCCCCTGGCTAAGGGTGGTAGTAGTGGTAGGCATCCTGCCCCCTGGGTAAGGGTGGTAGTAGTGGTAGGCATCCTGCCCCCCTGGGTAAGGGTGGTAGTAGTGGTAGGCATCCTGCCCACCCTGGGTAAGGGTGGTAGCAGTGGTAGGCATCCTGCCCACCTTGGCTAAGGGTGGTGGTAGGCATCCAGCCCCCCTGGGTGAGGGTGGTAGTAGTGGTAGGCATCCTGCCCCCTGGGTAAGGGTGGTAGTAGTGGTAGGCATCCTGCCCCCTGGGTAAGGGTGGTAGTAGTGGTAGGCATCCTGCCCCCTGGGTAAGGGTGGTAGTAGTGGTAGGCATCCTGCCCCCCTGGGTAAGGGTGGTAGTAGTGGTAGGCATCCTGCCCACCCTGGGTAAGGGTGGTAGTAGTGGTAGGCATCCTGCCCCCCTGGGTAGGGGTGGTGGTGCGCATTCAGGCCCCTGTGTGCATATGTGGCATTGGTGGTGGGCATCCCGCCCCTATGGTGCTGCTGTTGCTGGTGTAAGTATATTCTGCATCCCTCTGTGTGTGTGTGATGTGTCGTGTACGTGTTGTATGTGTTTTGTGGTTGGTGTCTGGCTTACCTTCTGCGCCGTACGCATCCGTGCCTGTTCCGGTAGTAAATGTAGAATATTGGTAGGATCGGGACGAAGGGATTCATGGTTGGTTCGTGTCGTTCGTCCTTCTCGTTGCTTCGCGTCGTCCTCGTCGCTTCGCCTCGTCGCTTCGCGTCGTCCTCGTCGCTGGCGTGTTCGTCTCGGAGCCGTGGATCGTGTTGTGGCGCGAATCGGAGCTTATGTGCGCCTCTCCCGGATGCTTTGACGTGCCGTGCGTAGCGACGGGTTTGGCGCGTACGGAAAGCACATCGTACTTGTTCGGCCGGACGGAGCTGCATTTTGGCTTCCGTGCGACTCGATTCAGCGTTTCCGGATTCGCCTCGGTCGGGGAACAAGACCTGGTTTGGGTGAGTACGGCTCGTCCGGATTCTTTGCTGTTGTGCGCATCGTACTTACTCGTTTGGTGTGCTGTACGGATCGGTCGGGAAACAGGCTTTCGCATGGCTTTTTTCCCGACCGAATGCTATTGGGTGCACCTCCGACCGAGATCGGAATCGGCCCCAATATGTTTTTAAACATATAGGCACTAGCACTTTTTTTATATTGTACATAGTTTTTTACACAGCACCAAGCACTTTAGTTAGTCATAGCTATTTTTGCACAATTAGCAGGGGCTGCTAAGCACGGAAGCACTTTCTTGCAATAAAAAGGAAAATCAGATATTCAGCTGTCATGAATATCGCAAAAATATGAAAATCACATTTAGAGCGCTTCATTTGTCAGTACAGTAGGCAATATGGTTATAATGTTAATAAAGTGAAATCCATGGGTATAAGCATTTAAGCAGATATGAGGTATCATAACCATTATTTAAATACCATGGTGAAATACATATTGGGCGTTTAGGCCGTAATGTATTTTTATATTGTTTTAGGTTATACCTATTAGTACTAAAATTATAATAATATATATGTATATATTTATTTATGTATGCATATTTATGATTCCAAGTTATTTGTATATATTGCTACATGTATTTATTCGTGTATTTATACGCTTTTATTAACTGGGGCATTACTGAATGACCGCTATATTTATTTCAGCAATGTGACAATACTACACAGTATTTACAATATATTGGATCTAAACTCGTATATAATTGCAAGTGCTCATATGAAGAGTGTAGTGTTTCCTTCATGTCTATCATCACGTGACTGTAAGGGGGTTGTACACAAAGCATTTATAAAGAATATGGCGTACTGCACTCTGTATGTGATCAAGGGCACTAGTTGCTCAAAACGCGTCGTCAGAGGAGGAGTGAACAATAAAGAACAACTTGCCAGTCAATCCGGTGTCCGTTTGCTCGCTTTTCGCCGAAGAGGTCTTGGGAGCATTTTCGTTGTGAATATATATATATATATATATATTTAACTTTTATATAATTTAAAAGTTTAAAAATTAAATAAAGATAATAGGTAATAAATTATTTTTAAGTAAATATATATATATGTAGATATTTTTATGTTTGTGTGTTTATATTGTTTAAATTAGGTTCATTTGTTATATTTAGTTAAAATGTATATTACATTATTTTATTTTGTTAAACATATTATTAATATTTAATATATTTACTATATAATTTTTTATTTTATATATATTTTTAAATCAATATTTTTTACATCTATATTTTTTACCTCGATATTTTTGATTCAATATTTTTGTACTTACCTCTTAAGGTATTGGAGTCGATATTTTTGCAGTCAATATTTTTTTATCAATATTTAGAACATGGATGTTTGTTACATTGATATTCTATCAGTGAACCGTCTTTAGCATATCAGTAACTATTTATAAATCTCAAGGTTTAAGTATAGACAGTGCTTTTGTAAATATCGGAAGTACATTGTTCAAAGTGGGAATGGCATACGTTGCATTATCTTGAGTAAGAACATTGTCTGGTATATATCTGATAGATTTCGATGAGAAAAAGGTTAGTGCTGATGCAAATTGTGTAAGAGAGTATAATCATTTAAGAAGACTTTATACACCTGATTTAGGTGAATATCCCTTATATGAGAAACGTGTAGTGTGTCCAAAATGGAAATATGTCAAACATTCAACTGAGCTTCAAAAAAAGAAAACAATTGAAGAGAAACTTAAAGGTGTAAAGAAAAAGAAAATGGAAACTGTTGATGACATTGTAGGATACCAGTTGGAAAATAGTTCAGGTATCAACTGTTATGCTAATGTGATTCTGAATGTTGTGTTTTATCTACAAGATCTTCATCATGAAATCGTGGGAAATTGTGTAAAAGATTCTGCTCTTTACTACATCATGTATTTCAACAGTTGGTAACTGACAGAAGTAAAATCCATACTGCTTCTGGCATTCGGCATCTTTTGGATATATGTACTGGTTCTTTGACATTGAGGGGCCGATTCCGATTCGGGTCGGACAGCTCAAAAAGAGCCGTCCGGACGCTTACCTCCCGACCGACCCGTCCCGGGAGCCGGTCAGTCATGCCGATCAAGTACGATGCGTGCATGTGCTGAAAACTCGACCGACACGAACTCGCCAAATAAATACTCAATTCACCCTACGACCCGGTCCCGTAAACGCAGAATCGACTCGCACGGGGGCTAGGTCAGAGCTGTTTCCGGCTGGACAAGTACGATGCGCACTTCCTATGCGCCGAGCGAGTCGACACGTACGGCACGTCACAGCATCCGGAAAAGCTGCATGAAAGGAACGATTCGCGCCACAACACGATCCCCGGACACGAGACGTACAAGCCTGCAACTGGGACGAAATGAACCAACGACCAGTGCAGACGAGACGGTGTCGACATGAATCCCATCGCACAGGCCATACCGATCCTCTACATCCATGGACTGATCCGGAACAGACGCCAACGACGGAGATGGTAAGAGACACCCCCCCCAAACAAACAGCCGACACGTACCAGTAAACCTGTGACAAACACCCAGGCCCCCCCTTGCCCATCACCCCCACCCATAGGGGGCCTCTTGCCTGTCACCACTACCACCCCACCCATAGGGGGCCCCTTGGCTGGGACTACTCTCACCCCCACCCATAGGGGACCTCTTGCCTGTCACCACTCACACCCCCACCCATAGGGGGCCTCTTGCCTGTCACCACTCACACCGCCACCCATAGGGGGCCTCTTGGCTGGGACTACTCACACCCCCACCCATAGGGGGCCTCTTGCCTGTCACCACTTCCACCCCCACCCATAGGGGGCCTCTTGGCTGGGACTACTCACACCCCCACCCATAGGGGGCCTCTTGCCTGTCACCACTCACACCCCCACCCATAGGGGGCCTCTTGGCTGGGACTACTCACACCCCCACCTATAGGGGGCCTCTTGCCTGTCACCACTTCCACCCTCACCCATAGGGGGCCTCTTGGCTGGGACTACTCACACCCCCACCCATAGGGGGCCTCTTGCCTGTCACCACTTCCACCCCCACCCATAGGGGGCCTCTTGCCTGGGACTACTCACACCCCCACCCATAGGGGGCCTCTTGCCTGTCACCACTTCCACCCCCACCCATAGGGGGCCTCTTGCCTGGGACTACTCACCCCCCACCCATAGGGGGCCTCTTGCCTGTCACCACTCCCACCCCCACCCATAGTGGGCCTCTTGGCTGGGACTACTCACACCCCCACCCATAGGGGGCCTCTTGCCTGTCACCACTTCCACCCCCACCCATAGGGGGCCTCTTGGCTGGGACTACTCACACCCCCACCCATAGGGGGCCTCTTGCCTGTCACCACTTCCACCCCCACCCATAGGGGGCCTCTTGCCTGGGACTACTCACACCCCCACCCATAGGGGGCCTCTTGCCTGTCACCACTTCCACCCCCACCCATAGGGGGCCTCTTGCCTGGGACTACTCACACCCCCACCCATAGGGGGCCTCTTGCCTGTCACCACTCCCACCCCCACCCATAGGGGGCCTCTTGGCTGGGACTACTCACACCCCCACCCATAGGGGGCCTCTTGCCTGTCACCACTCACACCCCCACCCATAGGGGGCCTCTTGGCTGGGACTACTCACACCCCCACCCATAGGGGGCCTCTTGCCTGTCACCACTTCCACCCCCACCCATAGGGGGCCTCTTGCCTGTCACCATTTCCACCCCCACCCATAGGGGGCCTCTTGCCTGGGACTACTCACACCCCCACCCATAGGGGGCCTCTTGCCTGTCACCACTCCCACCCCCACCCATAGGGGGCCTCTTGCCTGTCACCACTTCCACCCCCACCCATAGGGGGCCTCTTGCCTGGGACTACTCACACCCCCACCCATAGGGGGCCTCTTGCCTGTCACCACTCCCACCCCCACCCATAGTGGGCCTCTTGGCTGGGACTACTCACACCCCCACCCATAGGGGGCCTCTTGCCTGTCACCACCACCAATAGTGAACTGTGTGAGTACCACTACCAATGCCCACACACATAGGATGGGTGATGTGTAACACATACCCCATACCCCAACATAAGGACTACAAACCAAAGGATATCCACAACAACCTCATGACCACAACATGTAGTCTGTGTACAATACCCACCACAGTGAACATGACCATGTACACACAATGTAACTCACAACACGTGTCTGCAATACCATAGTGTGGCTAACACAAGCCAAGCCTCACATGAGCACTGCAGTAATGTCCTCAACACCCATCACTTGAGTGTACAAAAGGTAACTGTGTGGTACTAAACAGCAGCATATGTAGAGCACTGTGCTAATGGGGTCTCAACCCCCATCAGCACAGTGACATGAAGGTAAGTGTGGGGATCACACATGCAGCATATATAGAGCACTGTGCCAATGGGGTCTCAACCCCCATCAGCACAGTGACATGAAGGTGAGTGTGGGGATCACACATGCAGCATATGTAGAGCACTGTGCCAATGGGGTCTCAACCCCCATCAGCACAGTGACATGAGGGGACTCCACTCCTGTGGAAGGAAAGCTGTGCCATATGTTGTCCATGCAGGCCACCAGCATGTCAGCAGTATACTTTGTCACACAGCTAACATATACCACACATTGGTGGCCCTGGTAACAGCAGCCTGGGCACGGAAGGGTCCCCTGAGTCAACTGCACAGAGTCAACACACATGTAGATGAAGTAGCACTGAGGACACAGATGAGTCCATCCACATAGATGCATACACTTGCATGTCCATTGGAGATGGCCACACAATCAGTGAAATGGGCCAATTGAACCATGCTAAGGCCAACAGGTGTGCATGTGTGTAAGACACTGATGAGACATTGCTAACAAAAGATAGATAACACATTTCCAAAGACCATAATCATGACCCCGTCGGATTGCTGCAAAGGATGACATGGATACACACCCCAACAGGACATACCCCCATGGGCAACATGGTCTCCAGCACAGTGACACTACATTTCCCAGCCATGGAATACACCATCACTGGAGCAAGGGCATGTCAAGTATCAACAACATCATGTACATCTGAAGCAAAACCACTAGTGAACAAAAAGGAGCTTTTATTCAGCCGAGTTATTTGTGAAATGGAAAATCAAGAAGAAAAACACGAAGGCCTATGGCCAGTCCATAAACAGACCCAACAGGGTCAAGTGTCCAAATGCCACATTTGGCATGCCTGCACTGCCAACGGAAGGGGACATACCCCTGGGAGGGGCATACATAGAGGCCAGCCAGGCACCGCAGGTACAGGATCATGGGTCTACAGAAACAGGCAGGGAAGGGCTGGTGGGTGCAGGAGTGGCAGCTGCAGCGGAGGAGTCTGACAGGGTGGGTGCCGGCACGACTGGGGGGCACAAGTCAGGATCAGTGGGTGCCGGCACAACTGGGGGGCACAAGTCAGGAGCAGTGGGTGCCGGCACAACTGGGGGGCACAAGTCAGGATCAGTGGGTGCCGGCACAACTGGGGGGCACAAGTCAGGAGCAGTGGGTGCCGGCACAACTGCAGTGGGCAGGTCAGAGGGAGTGGACACGGAACCCACTGCAGTGCCCAAGTCAGACCGGGAGGGCAGAGACTCCACTGCAGTGCCCATCCCCAGGGGAGCAGGAAGTGGATCCGGTGATGTGGGCAGGACGGAGGGGGAGGGCACGCCCTCCACAGCAGTGCCACACACAGGCTGAGTGGGGTGTGGGGTGCGGGAAGAGCAAGAGGCAGGTGGAGAAGGCCTGAGCATCTTGGGGATGCGGTAGCGGTGGGTGGGTGAACCTGGGGCAGGGTGTGGTGGTGGGACCTGTGGAGTGGGAGCCTGGGGGATGGCGGGTGGAGACTGTCTGGTGGAGTGTTGGGCCGGTGGTGGGGTCTTGCTCTTCCGTGTGCAGGGGGACCTGCGGCGTGGTGTCTCAGCCTGCCTGCGCCTGGGGGAGGGTGTCTGGGGGCGAGGGACACCCCCTCTGTGTGGCCGGACCCCTCTTCCCCTTGTGTGCTGGTGTGGATGGATCAGTGGGGAAGAGTCCGAGGTCGACCAGGAAGAGCCTCTTTGCAGCTGGGGATGCAGTTGAGGCAGTGGAAGGGGCCGTGGAAGGGGCTGTGGAGGGTGAGGCATCGGAGGACTGCGGAGTGCCTGTGGATACATGTGTGTGTGTGTCTGATCCATCCCCGGTGAGTGTATTTTCAGTCCCCTGAGTATGCGTGCGTGCATGTTTAGACTTTGGCTTGGGGGTGTGTGTAGTGCCTGGGTCTGTTGTGTGCAATGATGGTGCAGGTGTGTGTGTGAGTTGGACAGGTAGGGTGCTGGGAGTAGGGGATGGGGCAGGGGCAGGAGGGGGAGGGACTGCTGGAGGAGGGACACTGCTGCCGTCAGTGAGGAGGCCATGCCCTGACTGGTCCTCTGTAGGGCAGACATGGATGATGACATGCCCTCCATGTACAACACCAGCTGGTTCAACAGACCCGTGTGCACATGGAAGACACGCAGCATGGATGACTGCCCCACATGGATCTGCCGCAGCAGGTCGACAGACTCCTCACTCAGGGCTGCAGGGGACACAGGGGTAGTGGGTGCGGTGCCTGACTGGAAGGAGACATGCCCATGAACACGGGCGCCTCCACGGACCTTAGATGTGGGAGCCATGGGGAGGGCAGTGATGGTGGGGGCGGGGACAACCTCAACAGGTGTTGGATGGTGGCTGCTGCCACCCGCCTCCACAAGGAAGTCCCCGTCACTGCTGCTGTGGTCCTCAGCTGCGGTGGTGTTTGCCGAGGAGCCCACAGACTCACTCCCCTCGCTCTCCGTGCCACTGGGTCCCTCCAACTCCTCAAATTCCGACCCAGTCTGGCTCTCTGGCTCCCCCTGGTCCGTGGAGCGGTCTCCCTCTGTGTCCGTGTCTGTATCTGCACAGGGAAAATAGAATGAAAACACATTAGTCATCTGCACTGACCACACACACCACAGAAAGTACAGCACATCAGTGGCCAAGTGCGGGCATCAATCAGTTGAACTTTGCTAGGAGTGCTCACACAGATTTGCATAGGCCAATGGTTAGTCTGAGAGTCGAGCATGGCATTCACATCCCTCCTGCCCTTGCACCCATCTGTCTTGCGCATGTAGGATCCCTACACCCCACTGCAGACACATGCACCACCTACCCATCACTTGACAAGACCTGAAAATACGTAGTGGTCTGTCAACATGCACACATCACATCTGCTGACAATGGACCTGTATATTTGCCTGGACGTAGGGATGGCCAGTGTTGCATCTGAGAGGCTGGGGCTGAGTACATGCACCAGACATCCTGATCCCCGCAAGTCCTGCATACCTTGGCACAATGGAGTGCATGTTGCACATGACACACTCCTGCTGGATCACCCCTAGGTAGTGTAGTCCCATGGCTCAGCCATGCCTGTGAGATCATACATCACAGTCTCCAGTCACAGGGGGCAGGGCAGCCCTACAACAACTGTCACCACTGTGTCACATTCCCAAGACATGGGGCCTGCAAACTCTGCAGCTGACAACTACACATTACCATCCACAGTAACAACAGCGTCTGGATTCTGATGTGCCCACCCCAGATCCATTGGACGCATGAGAGACATGGGACAGGGCACTCTGAAGCTGAGCAACTCGCACTCTGCTGTGAATGACACCCAGCTGCTGGAACTACCCGGTTGCAGGCACCATTGTGCACGGTCAAGTCATCACATCCATACATGTCACAGAGGTATTGTCTCACATGGGCACATCTCAGATTGCATGCTGACCCCAAACCCATGTACACACCAGTGGGCCTGACAACGGTGCCACAGCACAATGACACAGGGGCAGACACCTGAGAGAACTGTTCACCTGGCACAAAGTGCCAACCGAGACACAGGAGTGGGAGTACAGACTGTAGCATGCCCTGGACTAGCCATGACTGTCCTGCTACACGTGGAACAGGTGATAGCCATGGACAGTAGGCAGGTGGCTGTGCATATGTGACACACTTGAGGTACATGCTCCGGAGGCCCCAACAGTTTACCCAACCAGCAGCATGGGTGTGTGCCGAATGCCCCAGGCACATGTGGTGAGCCCGAGCTGTCAATTGGCCACATGACAGGAGTACATGCAGATAAATACCAGGACCCTGGCATGTACTGTACAATGGTCCCACCCTTGAAGCACAACACTGAGTCCCCTGAAGCAATGCTGGCCCACATCCCATGCACCTTCACATGTAAGGGCACAGTTCCCACGTGACACTATGCCCAGACAGAAACAGCAACACCTGGCAAACAGATGAGAAGGGTGCAAGTCACCAGAGAGGGACATGGGTCCTGGACTAACTGAACAATGTACTGTTGAGGTGTTACCAGGCCAGAGGGGGCACATAGCATGTCAGACACAGCACACAGTGCAGTCATGTACTCACCCCCTCCTTGCTGCTGTCTGGCCTTCAGCTGCCCATCCAGGTCCGGGAAGACCACCGCCAGGATCCGGAGCATGTGGGGGTCAGGGTCCGGTGTCCACCCCTCCTTCGTGGAGGCGACAGCTTCAGCTGGACCCGTGCGATCCTCCGGGTCCAGCCCCGAAGGTCCTGCCACCTCTTTTGGCAGTTGCGGATCCTGCGCCTGTAGACCCCCACGGATCTCACCGCCCGGACGATGCTCCTCCAGATATCATGCTTCTTCTGGGCAGCAACCTGTGAGGATGACAAAGTGCAGAGGACATTACTACACTGGCAACATATTAGTGCAACACACAGGCAGTCACACATGTGGGCATCAGCAAGGCTAATGAGGTACACAGGTGGTGCAACTATGGTTGAGGGACCGGTGTCCAGCACTCACAGCTTTGAGACATGGCCTGGGAAGGGGACCTAGTGACAATACACCTTGCACTGCACTGCAACTGTGCAGTACATGTGGGTGCCCCATTTGTGGCAAGAGCAGTAGTCAGTGGGCAACCAAGCCACTGGTGTACACACTAATGCTGCTGCTGGTCAGACCAGTAGCACAATTAGCAAAGCAGTGGACAGCACACTCACCTGCTCCCCTGGTTTCCCATAGAGCTTGGTGTACTGCGGCAGGAGCCCGTCCAGCAGGGCCTGGTTCTCCTCCTCACTGAAGGCTGGGGCCCTCTCCACAGTACGTGCCATCATTGAAGCCAGAGGAAGCAGAGACAGCAGCAGTGATGATCTTGATGTGCTCCAGTAGCATGTGGTGCAGGCAAGTGGGTTCTCTGGGGGCCAGGCAGCCTTATATCTGTGCTGTGGAGGCATGTCTGCCCTGGGGTACAAAGGGATAGGTCCAAAAGCTTGCATCCTATGAATTTGGCCAATCCATGGGATAGCACGACTCGTACACGCCTTCAGCATCATTTAAAACATCACCTCCATGACACACTGGCAATTGCAACAATGTTGTACGACTCCAACTGAATTTCCTGCACATGCCTCGTTCAAATTTCAGATCCGCGTCCATCACCATGACAGCTCATGGCCAATGAGGGTGCAGGGCCCGGCAAATGACTGTACTACGCGGATTTTGAATGGCAACACACACCCGTCTCCATCAGATTCAATGGGCAAGACGTGCGCGCGTCTCGGCCATACACGACGGACGCGTCCGTCGCCATTGCAATGTGTGTCCCTGACATGCGCGCGGCTCGGTCATACACGACAGACGCGTCACACGCGTCCATCGCCATTGCAATGTGTGTCCCTGACATGCGCGTGGCTCGGTCATACACGACCGACGCGTCACACGCGTCCGTCGCCATTGCAATGTGTGTCCCTGACATGCGCGCGGCTCGGTCATACACGACCGACGCGTCACACGCGTCCGTCGCCATTGCAATGTGTGTCCCTGACATGCGCGCGGCTCGGTCATACACGACCAACGCATCACACGCGTCCGTCGCTATTGCAATGTATGTCCCTGACATGCGCACGGCTCGGTCCGAACAAGTTATTTGGGTTTTGGGGACATTGAACGTGTCGGTCAGCCTTGCTGTCAATTCCTGACAGATGACATCCTCTGTCACTAGCTAGGGACTATGGGGCACACCAATGGCACCACTGCCTGTGCCACAGTGTGTCCCCAGTCATGTATGGCTGCCTCTTATGTGTGTGTCTGGGGGCACAGGATGTGTTTGGTCGTGTGCCACTTGTTGACAAGCACTCCCAGGCTGGACCCGGATGTGGGTGGACACATACATGTGTGGTGTGCCCATTGCCACAGGGGGTGCAGCAATGCAGTACAGGACATTGGCAATGGACACAGTCCCAGCCAGGATGTGCGTGTGTGTCGTGTCACATGTACCCTGTCTCATCAGTGTTAGTAGCTTCAACGCAGGGTGAACCAGTGTCGACATTGTGATGTCCATACACTATCTGTGTGCATGTGGTGTGATCCAATGTGAGCTGATCCACACATCACATTGGTTTGTACATGCACAGTGTTGTTGTGTGGGGGTGGCACAGACACCTACATATGTCCACTTGTGGCGACAGGGCACATGGACTGTGGCTAACATGCTTGTTGTGTGTAATGTCAACGATACGTCACATCATGCCTGTGTAACTGTCAGTCAGGGAGCTGTGATGTGGAGAAAATATCTGTCCTCACTAGTCACTGTGGGCTTTGTGTGGTAGGTGGCAACAGGGCAGATGTACTGTGCTAGGGCCCATTGCTTTGTCATGGCACAACAGGGGCCCTGTCATGTGCACATCTTGGGCTTCAATGTGCGTTGATGCCATGTATGGGACATTAGTGTCTGTAACCTGTGGCAACCACCTCAGCTCATTGTGTTATGTGTTTGTTTATGATGGGCTGTGTTGCTGTGGCTTTGTGACATTGCTGGAGGGTGTGCCTTCATCCTTTGTTTCTGTCTGTACTGCAGGGCCCCAAATGTACCTAGGCCATTCCCGGACCTGGCAACGATGGTGGAACGTGAGTCCATCAGAAAGTACCGTTTCACCAGGGCAGTGATTGAGGAGTTGGCAGGGCAGTTGGGCCCACACCTGCAACCTGGCCGGCCATACCCGACGGCACTGACCCCCAAGGTGAAGGTGATGGCAGCCCTTCATTTCTTTGCGACGGGTACCTTCCAGTACACTGTGTCTTCTGGTGGAGGGATGTCGCAGACAATGTTCAGTCGGGTGCTTCGGGATGTGTTGGAGGCCATGTTACATTTCCTGGACCTGTACATCTATTTCCCCACACCCCAACGACTTGCAGACATAAAGGGTGACTTCTATGCCCTGGGGAGGATGCCAAATGTCATAGGCTCCATTGACGGGACACATGTGGCTTTGGTGCCACCACAGGCACATGAGCTGCCATACAGGAACCGCAAGCATTTCCACTCCATAAATGCTCTGGTGGTTTGTTTGGCGGACATGACAATCTCCCATGTGTGTGCCCGTTTCCCTGGGTCTACGCATGATGCCTATGTGATGAGGAGTAGTCGTGTCCCTAGACTGATGTCACGGATGCAGAATCTACGTGCCTGGCTTGTTGGTGTGTACTGACTTTTCCTCATTGTGTGTGCCTGCCAATTGTGTGCTACCTGTTTTTCTCCAACTCCTCTAATGTGCATGTGTCTGTATGTAGGTGACTCTGGATATCCCAACATGCCATGGTTGCTGACACCCCTGAGGAACCCTGTGACACCAGCCGAGATGCGCTACAACCAGGCACATGGTCGTACCAGGAGGGTGATAGAGCGGACATTTGGACTCCTGAAGAGCCGCTTCAGGTGTTTAGACAAGACAGGAGGTGCCCTCCCGTATGCCCCTGCTAAGGTGTGCCGGATCATCATCGTAGCATGCATGCTGCACAATCTGGCAGTGCGAAGGGAGTTGCCCCTCATCCAGGATGACAATGACCAACACCCGCCACCTGTGGAGGATCCTGGCCTGGGCCAGGATGCCAGTAGCGATGATGAGGCTGCGGAGGATGTCCGCACACAGCTCATCAACAACTTCTTCTCCTGAATGTGAGTATACAGTGATGTGTTGTAAATGTGTTGTGTGTGCATGTTTTGTGTGTGTGGTGCACCTTGCGTGTGGCTGTGTGCTACTTGTGTGGATGCCTGCAGTGATGTGTCCATCCAGTTTACCTGTACTCCCCACCAGTTGTGTGATGATTAGTATTTTGGGGTGGTGTAGTCTGTGATTTGTGTTTGCCATGTGTGTTGCAGTTGTGTGGCGTCATGCAGTGTTAACAATTGTGTTTCTGTCTGTCCTTCACAGGGTACTGTGGCTGTTGTTTGGTGTACAGATACCCCTGATGCCCATGCTCCACTGCCAGGATGGAGTCGTTAGTGTCCCGACGAGTGATGTGCCAGGCACCCCAGGACTTCCGTAGTTATCCACTTGGTGACCGTGTGCCCACTGTCAGGTGTTGCTAGCTTGCATGTGTGTAATAAGGGACATGTGGCAATTGCCTGACAATAAACTGTGCTGCACCTTCTGATGTGTGTTGCTTGTGCCTACACATCAGACTGACATTGACGTACTGCACTTGTGGGCCTGTCACCACTGACTCAGGTTGGCTGTGTAGTTTGTGCATACCACAGGCTTGCTTGTCAACATTGATGTTGGCAATGAATTGGTTGGACGTGGTGGGCATGTGTAAAGTAGACCTGGTGGTGTGTCTCCCACATATGTGGCACATTGGCCTGACTGACATGACAGTGTACTCATCACAGTACAGGTTTGCATGCACAGTGTTCTTCAGCACATCCAGATCTACATGCCACTGGCAACCTCTCAATCACCACAGAGTCACGTCTTGTGTTTAGGTGAATTTATTAGCACATAAGTGGGGATGGTGCTCAGGATTGGGAGTGTTGTCCGTTGGCTTTAGAATCCAAAGTTCACAGATAACAAGTTAGGAGTGTTGGTAGATGAAATGTCTAGAGTACAGTCCACAGTCATTAAGCACATTGTTCCAACTCAGACCCTCCATGTCATGTGGGGGAGTATGATGTCGTACAACAAGGTGAACGGTTTGCACACAAAGGTCACTGTCCAGAACAGGTGTTGGTTACCTGGGGGATGTGCATGGGCATCTTCGTCTCACTTGTTACTCACCGGACGACCCCTCTTCTTCTTCTCAGGGGGAGCCTCACCTGCAGGCTGCTGCCGTGCACGGGGGCTTCCACCAGACCCCCTCTCACTCCCTGTGGCAGTGGCAGATGTTGTTGCCCGAGATGTAGTTGTCGCACAGGGAGGTGGGCTCAAGTTGGTGCTGATCTGGCGGAGGCAGGTCAACATTTCCCGGTGCACCACTGCTATATCTTTCATGGTATCCCACTTGGACTCCATATTTGACAGGTGTGTTTCAACACGGGACATGTGGGAGTCCAAGCGGGCATGGTGGGCAGCCTGCTGTTCTTTGATGTCCGTGAGGATCCCCACTACCTGGCTGAACCCTCCGGTGCTCTCCTGGTACGCATCCATGATGCGTTCCAGGTGGGTGTCATCCTGCAGACCCGCACCCTCAGTGGAGCCTCTGCTCGGCCTCCCACCCCTCCCACCACCCCTCGCCACACGGCCAGCACCTGTGGTGTTCCGCACAGGTGTCACAGGGGGACCTTGGATGTTGTTGCTGTTGTCAGGTGCCCTGGTGCCCTGTGACTCTGTGCCATCTGATGGTTCGGTGGGTCTGTCCGTGTTGGCAGGGGTGGCTTGCGGTGTATTAGCAGTTGCAGGGGTGGTTTCAAGGGAGGCAGGTGAATGTTGCCGAGGGGCTGCATGAGGGCCGAGACCGGAGGGGCCAGCTTGGGTGTCGTCCGACGAGGTGTGAGACTGTGCGCCACCGGAGCCAGGTGGGTCCACCGGAGCCTGGGACTGGGACTCTTCCTCGTCTGTGGTTGAGTCCACATCTGCCCCTGTGTTTGGAAGGAAGACACAATGTTAGTGATGTATTCATGGACATCAATGGTTCATACACATGACATTGGCCACTGTGGTTGGTGTTGCATGCCTGTCCATTGCATCATCCTACTTTGTCACTGCGGGAGATTTCCATTAGTGTGGTGCATTCACCTGACACCCTGAGGCACTTTGGTTGTCAAGTCTAGCTGTCTGCCTGCCTGGCATCTTAATTGCACGCTGGATTGTACTGTGCCATTCCTGCACTGGTGCTGACACATGCCTGACACAGGTGTTTCATCCCTGTCAACATTTGTGCTTTGACGCTGGCATCCTTGCAAAGGCATCTAGTTTGGGATCTCTGTTTGGGGCATGCGTGATGCCAGTTTGTGTCAGTCAATGTGCATCACATTAGTGTGTCTGCACAACCTGGTCACAGTCCAGCATGCCCGGGTTGTCCTGATGTTCTCTTCTGTGTTGTCTGTGTCCCCAGTCCACATCCCATTTCACACAGGTGATGGTGTCACTGTTGCTAATGGAGTTGTGTGTGAGTTTTGTGTTTGCACACATGCTTTGTGATGTCAATGTCCTCCATGGTGGTATGGACTGTTCGCTGCGGCTGTCTTTCTATACTAGAGTCGTGACCAGAGGTGTGTGTTCGGTTGCTTCAGCTGTGACTTGCATGCCTGCTCCAGTGCATGGTTCGAAGTGGTGTTGTTGGTCCATTTGTGAGGGGGGCTATTGGCTGTGACTACAACTCCCATCATGCTTTTGGCTACACTGACTTCCCCAACATCCCCGAGCTTCCTTCCTGTGGGTCAGGTTCCCTGTGAGGTGGTGTGACAGTGGTGGCAGACTGTGTGGCAATGTCTGTTGGGGTTTTGTGGCACTGAGTTGCTCTGATTTTTGCTAAGTTTGTACACGTGATGACATAGTTCAATGTTGGTATGAGATAGCAGGTGTTGTGTTGCTGTGCCAGGCATATGGCTGTAGGGATGACTTTGTTTGTGTTACTGTGGCTTTGTTGACGGAAGTTGTTTTGCCTGTCCCCTTGACGGTGACATGTGTACATGGCCCCACAATCTTGAGTCTCTTATTTGTGTACTCACCAGGCTCTGGGATGTCAGTCAGACCATGTATGCTCTCCGGTGGTAAGATGGCCTGCACCTTCTCCTCCCAGGACCGGAAGTAAACGGGTTTGGCAGGGGGCCGCTGCCGGTGTGCTTGCTGAGCTTATGGTCCTTCTCCAGCAGCTTCTTGACCCTCCTGCGCACGTCATACCACCTGTTCTGGCAGTCGTCCTTTGTGCGCAAACAAGGTGCTTGTGCGTTCACCTTGTTGACGATTCTCTCCCACATCTTGGCCTTCTGGGACATGGGGGTCTTCTGTACCAATGTGCCAAACAAATGTGGCTCTACTCTGATGATTTCATCTACCAACACTGTCAACTCACTATCTGTGAACTTTGGATTCTTCTTGGGGAGCATGGTGGTGGTGGTGGTGGTGTCGAGGGTGGTGGGTTGGTGGTGGTGGTGGTGGTGGTGGTTGTGGTGAGGGGGTGGATGTGGGAGTTGGGGTAGTGGTGTTGGGGTGGGGGTGGTGGGGGTGGTAGTGGTGAGGGGGGTGGATGGGGGAGTTGTGGTAGTGGTGTTGGGGGGGTGGGTGGTGGTGGTGGTGGTGGTGGTGGTAGTAGTGGTGAGTGGTAGTAGTGGTGAGTGGGGTGGATGGGGGGGTTGGGGTACTGGTGTTGGGGGGGTGGGGGGTGGGTTGGTGATGGTGAGGGATGAGTGGATGGGGAGTTTGGGGTAGTGGGGGTGGTGTTGGTGGTGAGGGTGGGGTGGATGGGGGGTGGTGGTGGTGGTGATTGGTGTGTGTGTGTGTGAGGGTGCAAGTGAGGTTTGTGGGTGTGTGTGTGTGAATGCTGTTGGTGAGATGGCAATGGTGTGTGTCAGCAGAGTTGTGTGTGTGGAGGTTCTCAGGAAATGGCAATGGCTCATGGGAGTGATCGGTGGCCTTTAAATATGTTGAGTTATGGGTGTGTCTCTCTCGATTGTTTTTTTTTTTTTAATATATTTTCGTTGTCAGTGCTTGTTTGGTCCTTTTTTTGTGTTTGGTCAGCTGTTGTTTGTGTGTGTGTACGAGATGTTCTTCTGACCGTGCCGGACGCTGCTGGTGAGTCGTACAGGCTTCTCCGAGCCTTTCACGCTGTTGTTATGCTGTGTTGTGTATGTCGTGTGCGACTCGGTCAATGGGCGTTCGACTCGGTCGTGGGCGTTCGTTTCGCTCGCGGGAGTTCGAGTCGGTCGCGGGCGGAGTCCGTTGGTTTGAGTGTTTGTATCGTGTGCGTGTCAGTCGTGCGGCTTGTGCTCCATGCGAGTCGTTCTTGTTTCCCACGTATGGCATCGTACTTTGCAACTCGTACGTCACGGGTACGTGTCGCTCGGCTCCGTTCCGGGTACGTGTCGGACGGTACTGCTCGAGGGCTTTTTCCGGCCGGAGGCTATTTTTCCGTACGGCTCCGTCGTCCGGTTCATATTCGGGAGAGTCGGTTGGAATTCACAGGCTTTCCATCGTACTGCGCGGGTCTTACGGCGGCGAGACGTGTCGGTCGGTACTTTATCCCGGGACGTGTCGGTCGGTTCACTTTACAAACGGAATCGGAATCGACCCCTTACTGTTAATATACAACAAGATGCACAATCATTTCTAATCCTTATGCTTGAAGTATTAGAACACGAAGGAATACAGATTGAAAACTTATTTGGACTAAGTTACAGATAGTATCATAAATGTGAAGAGTGTTCATTTACTTCTACCACTGAAATACAAACAGAACGATTCATATACTTGACGATACCAGACTGCAAATCAGTACCTTTTAACAAATTGATAAAAACAGCCAATCAGGATATGAGATGTTCGCATTGTAGATTAGAGATGTTGTCTACATTACATATAGAAAGATTTGGAAAATATCGAATTTTAATGCTACAACGTTGTAGAGCAAATGGAAGAAAATTGGAAACGAAATGTAAAAATTTTAATGCAAGTCAAATATCTATTTCATGAAGAACTTTTATAGCAGTGGCTATTTTTTTCCATGATTGACCTACTACAACATCTGGGCACTATACTGTGAATTTGAAGTATAATAAAGGATGGACACATTGCGATGGTGCCCACTTGGAATTCAAACCTAGATTGCCTTATGAATTACCAGATGAATTTTTTTTTTTTTTAAACAGACTTTTATTGCATTTTCAATTATGCATTACAATCAAACAATATTCATTTACTTTTCTCGTCTTAGTATTCCACATTCATGTGGTGAATATGCTTCCTCTTAATACTTTCACCTGACTCAGGTGTTGACCCGTCAATTCTAGTACCCCAGTTCTAGAACATTTATTATTTACACATTGTCAATTTTGCATGTGGCATTGCAAGTTGTAACTCAAATGACTCATCCATATTATCTTAACCGTAACCCAGCTTTACCCCACGCCCTACCCACCCACCCAGGCGTGTCCCTATAGTCGGCTACCTGCCCATTCGTCTGCTGGGCCACCTGTTTTTATCAGTGAGAGTCGTTAACATATACTCAAGTGTCCTACCCCCGGCTCTAGGGGTGTCCCTAATATTGGGTCACTTCACTCAGTAGGCCCATCTCAGGGAAATCAGTCATCCCTACTTTGGCCTCCTTCCTCCTGATCACTCCCACCTGCAGCCTCTGTATTTTTAAGTAATTCAAGCAAAGCTGACCATGCGCTAGCTATTCCCATTCTGACCACGGTTTCACATTCAGCCCATTTAATGAACTCCTTTTTCCACCTAGCGAAACTAGGACCAGTGCTTGATTTCCAGTGACTGGTGATGTCTCTCTTAGCTAAAACTAACCCAAGATCTTGGAACTTGCTCGTCACCTTGTTTTTAGCAGTGTGGGGAAACCAGTGCAACAGACAGTATTCCGGACCATTCCCTATTTCTTTTTCAGTCACTTCCGCCAATAGGAGAATTACCTCCTCCCAGAATTCCCCTATGTTCGGGCAACTCCAGAACATATGCAAAAAATCAGCTCCCACTGTATGACATCGTGGGCAGGCTGCAGTTTGCACATTGAAATATTTATTGAGCTTGTCCGGGGTAAGGTAGGCTCTGTGTAGTACATAAAAGTTGATCAATTGAAACTGCGCATTTCTAGTACTCTTCCACGCCCTCTCCATCAGTATTCCCCATTCTTTATCCTCTATAGGCTTACCCAGGTCTGTTTCCCATGCTCTATGGATTTTGGTCAGGGGAGGAAGTGGCGTGTATGTAAGTCACCTGTACAGACATGTGACTGCTTTAAAGGTGTCCGCCGCAGTAACCAAATATTGGCATCCATCGAAATATTTGGCTCAGACAGCCCTTCTCCCCAATGTTTCCTCATAGCTGCCGTAAGAGCTGTATGCAATAAAAAGTCCCCCCCCCTGGAGTTCGTAACGCTCCCTGAGGTCATTGAATGGGAGCAGCATGCCTTCCTTGTAAAGGTCTCCTATCGCAGATATCCCCAGATCCGCCCATGCGCTCAACCTATGCCAGTCACCGCCGTGGGGGAGTGCCTCACACATAAGTAAGGGAATTTCCGGCGCATAAGGGCGTTTGACCTTGGCCCTCCGCAGACTTCTATTCCAATATTTACGCGCTACACTAAGGTCTCTGGGGAGGTCCTCTTCACGGCAAGGAAGTCTCAAAATTATACGCAACAGGAGCCTCAGGTCAGGGGCCTCACCCCTCTGTTCCACTGGCCCTCTAAGTTTATCCACCACCCATTTCGTGAGCCACTGTAGTTGCGCAGCTATGTAGTAGTGTTCAAAGTCAGGTACTGCTAATCCTCCCTCCACCCTGGGTCTCATTAGTGTGTGAAGAGCTACCCGCCACTTGCTGGGTCCCCATATGAATGCCGTTACCAGTGATTTCAGTTGGGTGAACATTCGGGTCGGGATCCAAACCAGGAGAACTCCATAATAATAGAGCAGCCGCGGGAGTGTCACAATTTTCAGGAGGGCCACTCTACCCGTGACCGATAAGGGCAGGGTTCCCCAAAAATCAAAGTTGCTTTTAACTCCTCGTAAAGCCCGCCCTACATTCCCTTCCAAGAGATCCTCAGGAGAATGATAAATCTGGGTACCCAGGTAGGCTAAGCAGTGGGGTTGCCACTGTACTCCTTCTGTCGCCAAGGGGACAGCTACATCCGCCCTCACTAGAAAAAGGGATGATTTTGCCCAGTTCACTTTTAGGCCTGCTATCTGCCTCAAACCATGGAGGAGGTCCTTTGCCCCTCTAAGTGCATCACGATCATCCGCCAGAAACAGCAGCAGATCATCCGCATAGAGCGCTATGTGGTGAATCTGACCAGCTACCTTCATACACTGGAAATATTGTCCAGTGCAGGCTCTAGCCGCTACCGGCTCCATGGCCAGGGCAAACAGCAGAGGCAACAAAGGGCACCCCTGCCGCGTTCCCCATTCTATTTGACAACTTTCAGAAATCAGTCTGCCCGTCTTGACCCGGGCCGCAGATTCCGCGTTTAACAGAGCCGTCCACTTAATAAACGCCGGGCCCAGTCTAAACTTCCTCATCACCTCGAAGAGGTAGGCCCACTCAAGGCTATCAAAGGCCTTTTCAATATCCACTGAAAAGACTGTCTCACCATTCTCACAGTCAGATCTTGTCGCTAAGATTCTAAGGAGCCGCCTAACGTTTAATGCAGTGTTTCTGGTGGGAATAAAGCCCGTATGATCCTGATGGATTAAAGTTGACATACAGGGGAGAAGCTGAGTCGCCAGTATCCGACTCAAGACCTTATAGCCCAGATTTAACATAGACAATGGCCAGTAAGCCGCTGTGTCCCATGCTGGCTTCACCGGTTTTAGTAATGGGATAATCACCGCCTCCCTTGTAGTGGTAGGGAGGTGCCCCTCTCGCAGCGCTTGGTTATAGAGCTCCACTAATCTAAAAACGAGCAACTCAATATAGGTCAAGTAGAACTCCACCGGGAGACCATCTGTACCTGGTGTCTTATTCCTGGCCATGGTTTTTATAGCCCCTCTCACCTCACTTAACCCAATGTCTGCTCCCAGTTCCTCCGCTATTTCTTCCGACACTACCGGTAAGTCCACTGCATCAACAAAATTAGCCAAGTCGACAGGAGTGGGTGATTGTTTACTCTTATATAACCTTTCATAAAATTCAAAGAATCTATTATTGATGTCCTGTTGGCGGTATAGGGGTTCCTTTTCTTGCCCTCTTAGTTCTAGTATCACTGTTCCCCGTCGAGCCGGGTTGGCCAGCCAGGCCAGCAGGGCTCCAGATTTATCCCGTTCAGCATGGGCTCTGGCTATGAAGTTTTTATAGTCAAAACAACGAAGTCGCTCCACCTGGGCAGCCACCTCTTCCCTAGCCGCTAGAAGTTCCTCCTGCTTGGCTCTTTGTTCCGGCCGTTCCCTCTCCAATTCCTGCAGCCTGTTTTCTGCCGATACCGTGTCCTGTAACAAAGTCTTATGTACTCCCACACATTCAGAAATACACCGCCCCCTAATAACTGCCTTAAAGGCATCCCACTCTATTAATTTAGAGGTTGCTGTGTTGGCATTCTCCGCAAAATACTGCTCAATAGCAGTACCCACGGCTGCTTTGTAAGCCTGATCTTCCAAAGCCTCTGGTTTCAAGCGCCAGGTCGGAATTCTAGGGCGCTCACTTGACCATGTTAAGCCGAGCAATAACAGGTTATGATCTGAGATTGTTCTAGTGAGGTACTCGGAGATTTGTACATTTTCATGAATGTCTGGGGAGCATAGTACAGAGTCCAGCCTAACATGGAGTTCATGTACCCAGAATTCCATGAACGTTCCCCCAGTTTCGCATCCCAGTTCTATATAGCAATCACTTAACTTAAGACCTTAAAAATGACAGGATACCCGTCTAATTAATGTGTGGATAGCAATGTACCATGATGTAAAACGCGAGAATTGCAATTCAACCAAAAATATCCTAACGCACTCTGTTATTGTAAACTATAAATGCCAATAAAAACATGTTTAAAAAAAACAAAACATTGAGTTCATGTAGGGCAGAAAAAAAGGAATAATCCCTGTCGGCTGGATGTTGTGCTCTCCACGAATCTATCAAACCCCACTGCAGATGCCAATTAAGGCGTGCTGCCGCTATTTTATGTGTAGGTGTGTTTGGGAGTGGCGGATGCGACCGGTCTAGGCCAACATCAGTAACACAATTAAAATCCCCACCTAGGAGTACTGGGCCCGTCAGTACAGTGGCCAGTGCCCCGGATAGCTGGGCCAAGAACGCTGGTTGCTCCGTATTTGGTCCATAGAGGCTGCCTAGAGCTACATCTCTACCATCTAACTTACCCATGACTACAATGTATCTGCCCTCTGGGTCAATCAGTTTATTCGTACATTGAAAGGGCACCCCTGCTCTTACCCAAATCAGGACCCCCGAGCGAAAACTGAGTAGTCAGTATAAAACACCTGACCTCTCCATCTACGCTGGAGTGCGGGCCCCTCTTTGGCCATGATATGAGTTTCCTGGAGCAATGCAATCTGGACTCCCCTCCTTATTAGGAAAGCATGTATCCTGTGATGTCGAGACGGTGTGTGCATCCCCCATACATGCCAAGAGATACACTTAAAGTCTATGGGGGTACCATTGGAGCAGGAGAAACATGACTACACTGAATATGACACGCCTGTCCCCAACAATTCCCCAACCCCTAACAGGTGCAAAAACAAAATCCCAACTCCCCCTCCCCAGGACAGGTGTAACCAAGTGATTTCCCATCCAAACTCGGAGTAATCTCCAAACCTGTGTTCTATCTAGTAATGGGGTTGCGAGGCTCAAGCAATGGATCCCAGAGCTCCACCAACAACCACCCTCAGCAGTGGTCCACAATGCTATCTTCCCCGGGCTCCAGGAGGACTTCAATAACTTTGCGCTTGGGAGACTAACCCTACTCCCTCTACCCAAGGAAGCGTATATCTCACAGTAGCACTATTAAATAGCCACATCAACCCCCCAGATTATGCAGATCAGGCAATATCGTCTGACGTTTGAGGCGTAACCTGTGGCAGTTCTGCGTCTGAGTTTTCATTAGAACTAGCAGCCTCCGATCTGTCTGACTTATCTGCGTCATGTCCAGACTTATTCGAGCCAGGGCTGGAGTCCCCTCCGGTGAGTTCCGCCGCCGCTTGCAATGCCCTACGCCTTTCGTTCTGGCTTCTCCGGACGATGGAGCACGCACAGCTAGCGCTTTCTTTCCTGCATTCTGTTGTGATCTTTCCGGCGACGCAGCGCCTTCCGTCTGGCTCCGCCGATTGTCCAGCCAGTACCATGCGTCCTGCGGGGTTGTGAAAAATTGCCCCGCCTTGTCTGCCACCCTCAGCCGTGCCGGAAATAACATGGCATAAGGTATCTGAAGTTGTCTCAGTTTCTTCTTCACCGCTAAGAATGAGGCCCGCTGACACTGTACTTCCTTTGTAAAATCTGGGAAGATCATTATTTTACTGTTGGCAACCTGCAGCTCCTGTTTTTGACAGGCCTTCAGGAGCACTTGGTCACGATCACAAAAATGTAGCAGTCTCGCCACTATGGGCCGGGGAGGTGCCCCCGGGCGAGGTGGCCGGGCTGGGACCCTGTGGGCTCGTTCCAACACATAAAAGGGGGAGAGTCCCTCTGGTGCGACTTCAGTTTTAATCCAGCCCTCAAGGAAGCCCACCATGTCTGCACCCTCCGACTTTTCCGGCATTCCAACAATTCTTATATTGTTCCTGCGCGATCTTCCTTCGCTGTCCTCAGCTCGCGCCTCTAACACTTTGACTCTGTCCTCGACTGTGGCGAGTGCTTTATGGAGCAACTCCACTTTCTCCGGTTTTTCCGCGAATTCCTTTTCTGAGGCAGGCACTCGTTCTTTAAGTTTTCGATGATCGTCTTTTAATAAACTCACATCCGTCCCAATCGAGTCGATTTTCGCCTCCAGGGCTTCCCTAGAGGCCGTGATGCCCTGCATGATGTCTGTCAGGGTGGGGGTTGCTCCACCCATCTCCTTCCCCGACTCTATGCACTCCTCCTCATCATCTGTCTGGGGTCCCGGGCCCCCGGTGCTGAGGACGCCATATCCCCTTCTCCTGGATGGCTTCCCTATCGCTCTTTGTATGTTGCCACTTATATGCTTTAGCGCAGTCCTCTTCGCGTAACTCTTCCAGCGTAGACAGGCACTCAGCATCTCAGACGGGGCCCCCCAAACACCCCCGTGGTTGTAGTTGCGGTCTCCTGATCAGTGATCTCGACGATGTGGTCAGGTTTTGGCCTCTGCAAAAGCTATCAGGACAGATGTAGCGTGCCCCAGTTCCAGGTATTAGGGAGCCTAATGGCAGTTTGGTTCCAGGGTTATGGCTCCTCTCCTCACCAAACACTGTGAGGGGATGTGCGGTCCGGTTTCCCCACCAGCCAGAAAACAGCTTTCAAATATTGCCCCAGGCCCTGCAATGAGCTGTTCGGGATCCCCCCGTGGTCCCCCACTACGGAATCCTAGACACAGGCTCACATACACCCAGAGCTCTCAAAATGGCGATGACATGGGGGGGAGGGGTTCCGCTCACCGTCCTTCGTCCCCACTCCCATTCCGGTACATTGGCTCACACAAGCCCAGAGCTCTCTCCCCGTAGCACCGCTGGTGGATTCCGGCACAGTTCAGGCGCGCACGTAATTATCCAGGCCCCTTGCGCGCACTCTTTGCCTCAGTCACTATCTCCTGCAAAATAGTGATGACATGGGGGGGAAGGGGTTCCGCTCACCGATCGTCATCCCTACTCCCGTTCCAGGACACTGGCTCACACTAGCCCAGAGCTCTCTCCCCGCAGCACCGCTGGTGGGTTGCGGCACAGTTCAGGTGCTCGCGCATTTATTCAGGCCCCCTGTGCGCGCTCTTTAGCTCAGTCACTGTCTCCTGAAAAATGGCGATGACATGGGGGGGAGGGGTTCCGCTCCCGTCCTTCGTCCCTGCTCCCGTTCACCTCTGGACTCCTCACATGGCAAATCTAGATGGAACTCTCCCCTGGTCGCCGCCCTCCACTCGCAGTCCTCGCTTACCGGAATATCTCAGCGAGAGGCAGTCCCACGGATCTGCAGCACCCGCCCAGGGTCCTCCATCCTTTATTTTGCATTAGCACTATCGACAGTGCATACAGGACTCTCGCCACCGCTGTGCTGATTTCCTGTCCCCGCTGGCATCAACTTCGGCGCCGAGTGCAGCTCGGCTGTCCGAGTTCCCAGCCGCTCACGCCCCTCTCGGTCCGCCTTGAATTAAGCTCCTTGCCCTGCTCCAGCCGCCATCTTGTTTCTAGCCGAAGTGGTCACCGCCAGAATTAGCCTCATCAATTCCGCCACTAATGTGGCTCTTGAAGCCACGGCGTTGCGGTCAGCACATTCCCGGGTCACTCTCCCAGCCAGGTGCTCCAGGATAGACGCACCCGGGGCTCAGGATCAGTATTTGCCAAGGGTATGTCGGCCAGAGCACCGCAGCCTACGTCCGCTCACATCGGACCCTGGCCACGCCCCATGAATTACCAGATTCATATTTGTTTTGAAGCCAAAGTTTTGAGTATATCATTCGGCCAAATGGGAAGATGTGAACAGAAAGTAAACAGGAATGCAAACTATTAGTATTTATAATTAGTGTTTGCATTATTATTTGCGGTAATTGTTATTGCATTTGGAAAATTCTGTTTAAAAGGAAATAGTTTATATATTTGTTGTCTATTGTGTACCAGATGTAAATGAGAGCCTATATTTTGGCAAATGTATTTGAGATAAATAATAGAGTTTATGTAGATGAAGAAAGTAATTAACAAAGTGTAGATAGAAAAGCACATAGCTACACATATTGAAAAGTATGCCTTACGCTCATTTTTTTTTTTTTTTCTACAATTAATTTGATAGTTTTTTTCCCCGCTGTTCAATGATGATACCACATTGAAATCACTGTGTCTGGTGAAGTTAAGTGGAATCTGAGAACAGCAAAAAGGGAATCTGAAAATGTTATGTAATTCTAATTTTATGTTGAGTTGCTAAAAATATAATATTATAATTTCAGTAATCTATTATCAATAAATAACAGTTTTTCTTCTTCTTTATAGTATGTACTGTTGAAGTTTGAGAAGAGTTTTAATGCTGTTTAGGACAATACTACTCTAAAATACTTCTACTGAGTAATGTATCTAAATTATTTAAAAGGTAAGAATACATAATATAATATGCTTGATAACTTGAAAAAATGTTTAATTATATTTTATTTGTTTCTAATATAAATAATGTTGATCTTTTAGACTACTTGAAAATTATCATTATGTTGCTCACGTAATCAGGCAGGCAGTCATCCTTTCACGTAGAAACTACCCATGCACTTATCCATTCTATGAAGCACAAGTCTTGCACTAATAGGAAAACAAAGTCATTACCCTTGCATTCTTTCTTTCACACAGGCTCTACCCATGCAGTCCTCCAATCACCCAGGCAGTACCCCTGCACTTATGCAATCACCGAGGCACTGCCCATGCAGTCATCCAATCAACCAGGCACTACTGTTGCATTCAATCATTCACTCACGCAGTACCCATGCACTCATCCATTCACTCAGGCACTATTTCTGCACTCATGCAATCACCCAGGCACTACCCATGCACTCATGCAGTCACTTAGGCACTCCCCATGCAGTCATCCATTCCATCAAGGACTACCCATGCACTCATCCAATGGCTCAGACATTAGCCTTGTACTCAAACTTTCACTCAGGTAGTTCCCATGCACTCATGGAATCACCCAAGCACTACCCCTGCAGTTATTCAATCAGCAAGGCACAACCCATGTACTTATGCAATAATTTGGGTATTACTGTTGCACTCAACGATTCACTCAGGCACTACACATGCACTCATTTATTCACTGAGGCACTACTCATGCAGTCATCCAATGACCCAGGGATTATCTTGCAGTCATTCTTTTACTCAGGCACTACCCACGCACTGATCTAAGTACCCAGATATTACCTTTGCACTCAGGCACTACCCATGCACTCTTGCAATCACCCAGGCATTACTTATGTATTCACTCAGGCACTACACATGCAATCATGAAATCACTCAGGTTCTACTCTTGCACCACTCAACCATTCACTCAGGCACTATCCATGCACTACCCATGCAGTCATCCAATCCATCAAGGACTACTGTTGCACTCATCCAATAGCCCAGACATTAGCCTTGTACTCATACTTTCACTCAGGTAGTTCCCATGCACTCATAGAATTGCCCAAGCACTACCCCTACAGTTATTCAATCAGCAAGGCACATACAACCCATGTACTTATGCAATTATTCTGGTACTACTGTTGCACTCAACGATTCACTCAAGCACTACACATGCACTCATCTATTCACTCAGGCAATACCCATGCCATCATCCAATGACCCAGGGATTACTCTTGCAGTCATTCTTTTACTCAGGCACTACCCACACACTGATCTAAGTACCCACTTATTACCTTTGCACTCAGGCACTACCCATGCACTCTTGCAATCACCCAGGCAGTACCCCTGCACTTATGTAATCACCCAAGCACTACCCATGCACTCATGCAATCACTTAGGCACTACCCATGCAGTTATGCTATCACTCAGGCACTACTCCTGCACTCAGCTATTCACTCAGGCACTACCCGTGTACCCATCCATTCCCTCAGGCACTACCCATGCACTCATCCAATGACCCAAGCATTAGTCTTCCACTCATACTTTCAATCAGGTACTACCCATGCACTCATCAACTTACCCAGGCACTAACCCTGCACTTCTGCAATCACCCAGGCACTACCTATGCACTCAACCATTCACTCAGGCACTACCCATACACCCATCCATTCCCTCAGGTACTACCCATGTACTCATCCAATGACCCAAGCATTAGTCTTCCACTCATACTTTCACTCAGGCATTTTCCATGCACTCATCCAATCACACAGACACTACCCCTACACTCATGCAATCACCCACACACTACCCATGCACTCATGCAATGACTTAGGCACTACTCTTGCACTCAACTATTCACTCAGGAAGTACCCATGCACTCATCCATTCACTCAGGCACTACCTATGCACTCATCCAAGGACCAAGGTATTACCCTTGTGCCCATCCTTCCACTCAGGCAGTATCCATGCACTCATCCAATCACACAGACACTACCCCTGCACTCATGCAATCACCCAGGCACTATCCATGCACTCATGCAATAACTGAGACAGTACTGTTGCACTCATCTCAGGCACTACCCCTGTACTTCTGCAATCACCCAGGCACTTCCTATGCACTCAACCATTCTCTCAGGCACTACCCATGCACCCATCCATTCCCTCAGGCACTACCCATGCACTCTCTAAATGACCCAGACATTACTCTTGCAGTCATCCTTTTACTCATGCAGTACCCATGCACTCCTCCAATCACCCAGGCAGTACCCCTGCACTCATGCAATCACCCAAGCACTACCCATGCACTCATGCAATCACTCAGGCACTACTGTTGTACTCATCCATTCCCTCAAACACTACCCATGCACTCATCCATTCATTCAGACACTAACTATGCACTCATCAAATTACCCAGGCACTACCCCTGCACTTCGGAAATCACCCAGGCACTACCCATGCACTCATGCATTCACTCAAGCACTAGCCATGCACTCATGCAATCAGCCACACACCATCTATGCTCACACCAAATCACCCAATAACTTTCCATACACTCACGCAATAATCAGATACTATCCTTGCACTCATTCATCCAACACGTACAAGTTTGTCTAGCTTTAACCAAATAGGCGGTTCTAAAAAGAACCAATGTTTTTCCCTGATTTTTACATTTTTTGTGTTTTTCTAAATCTTTTATTAATTTTTGGGGTGTTTTTTCAAAAAAACAAAGTCCCAAAAACAAGGAAACAAAGTGCTGTAAAACAGTAAAAACATTTTGCAACTAAAACGTTATTGCAAAACCCCCCCAAAAAAATCTAACATTTATGATTTTTGGCAGCAAGAATAATTGCTCGTATCAACTGCTCTCAAGAACAAAGAAGCTTCTTATACTTTAAACAGTGTTGCTCTAAACCTGCAAATTCAGGTATGAGCAATGTGGTGTCCTCAGTTACAGTAGAAGTTGCAGATGTGCTAGGTCCTGCAACTACAGCATCCTCAGACTGTTGTTCAAGTTGTTGTCGGTGCTGCTCACTGGCGAGGCAGCTAGGGTGTATAGTCTGTAGATGTTTTATCATAGATGAAGTTCCATAGGAGTACTTTTTCTCGGAGCCCCGAGATAAAACTTTATCACACAAAGTGCAAGTCACTTTGCGTGCGTTCACCTTTTTCTCTCCAGGTGGTATTGAAAAAAAGTCCGGACAACGCTTTCTTTTCTTCTCTTGACAGGTTCCTCCTCGTCCTCCACATCTTGGACTTAATCTGTAGGTCGATTTGCAGATGCCATTTGTATTCTTAAATAGAAACACCCAAAAAAATAAATGGAAGACAAAGAAAGAACACAAGAGGTGTTTCTTCTCAAGAAGCTCCAGAAAGAAAGAACAAATTAGGTGGGGCTCTGCAATTTGTAGGATAGAAAGATTCTTAACCAATGAAATTGTTTCTTTTAAAGTCACATGGGATTCGCGTACCGGACACGCACCTACCACGCACCGGACGCGAATCCAAAAAATATGTGTAAACAATATTGTATATCAATTTCAGTTACAAATATAGTAGATTTACAAATATGTAAGCAAATCTATATATAAAATTATATATATAAATGTTTTTGAGAAGTATATAATTTCCGCTGGAGTCGAGAACCTATCGCGCACCTGGAAATACATGCGGGAGGGTAGACAGGAGCATCGCGACTTCCGTAACTTCATCAAAAGAAGTCAAATATTCAAATTATTTATATTAAAGTCAGTTTTATAACTCTTTTTATAAAATAAATACGATTGATTTCAAAATTGTATATTATATATCATGTATTTAAATTTTACAATTGAAACATTTGGGAACCGTGCTCCCATCGCGCAACCTACGCGCACTCTACGTGAACATAAGATGGATTTGCGCACCCATCGCGACCGGTACATGATTTTTACAGTTTATTTAAAAATATATATAGTCTACTCAATAAATATATATATATATATATATATATATATTCACTGAAAAACCATAGGTTTCAGGGACGTTATAGTTAGAAATGTTCATTTAAAAAACCTTAGAAATTCACTGATAAAGCCATAGGTTTCAGGGACGTTATAGTTAGAAATTAGCATTTAAAAAACCTTAGATATTCACTGAAAAAAACCACAGGTTTCAGGGACATTATAGTCAGTTCGACATTTCACTCGTACAAAACCAGAGAAATTCGGCCGTTATAGTTAACTATAACTCATGCCCCCGCAATGCACTGCTGATGACGTCACATATTACATCATTCATGACATGGTCTGTGACATCACTGATGAAATCTCAAATGACATCATCCAGTGACTGTCTGTTTCTGTAAAGTTTAAATATATTTTATATATATATGCCAAGGTGTATTGAAGAATGACTGGGTGTATAAGTGTCTGAATGGATGATTTAGTAGGTGCGTGACTGACTGTATAAGTGAGTGATTAAATGTGTCTTACTGAATGCATGGGTTAGTGACTAAACTGTGTGAATGTCTGTATCAGTTTGTCAGTTGGTGTGTAAGCGGCTGCATGGGTTGGTGAGTAGCTACATCAGTGTCTATATGGGTTATTGATTGGTTGTCTGAGTGTCTGTATGGGTGCCTGAGTGTCTGTGTGGGTGGGTGGGGGGTGTGTGACTCTGTGCATAGATGTGTGAGTGGGTGATTCACTGGGTGTATGGGTTCAAGAGTGCATCTGTAAAGGGCTGGATGGGTGGGTGAGTGTGTGTATGGGTGTGTTGGTGAGTGAATGGATGTCTCAGTGGTACATGTGTGAGTAACTACATATGTGAAAGGCAGTATATGTGAGTGTTGGAGTATACACATGACTATATGTGAGAGTGAGTGATTGTGAGAGTGGCTGTATGGATGAGTGTGTGCTTGTATTAGTGATTGTATAAGAGAGTAAGTATGTGTTAGTATCTGTATGAATAAGTAAGGTGGTGTGTGTATAACTGTATAGGTGAGTAAATGAGAGTGTGATTGATTCTTTGCATGACTGACTTGGTGTGTGAGTAATTCTATGGATGAATGGCAGTGTGTGGGGCCTGTATAGGTGTATGAGTGTATATGATAGTGCTGTATTGATGAGTGACTGCATGTATGAGTGACTGTATGGGTGAATGAGTGGATGTGTGTGTAGACCTAGGAATCAGTGGGTGGGTATGTAGTAACTGGTATTGGTGTGTCTATGGTTTCGAAAATTGTAGTCTGTATTTTAGAGTGGGTGTATCAAAGGTTATATTAGGGTGTGAGGAGGTGCATCAGATTATCACGTGGATGATGTCATCAGTGATGTCATTTGAGATGTCATCAGTGATGTCATCAGTGATGTCATCAGTGATGTCACAGACCATGTCATGAATGAAGTGTATTGCGGGGGCGCAAGTTATGGTTAGCTCAACTAACTATAACGGCCGAATTTCTCTGGTTTTGTATGAGTGAAATGTCCAACTAACTATAACGTCCCTGAAACCTGTAGTTTTTTCAGTGAATATCTAAGGTTTTTAAATGCTAATTTCTAACTATAATGTCTCTGAAACCGATGGTTTTTTCAGTGAATTTCTAAGGTTTTTTTAAGTGAAAATTTCTAACTATAACGTCCCTGAAACCTATGGTTTTTTCAGTGAATTTCTAAGGTTTTTTAAATGCTAATTTCTAACTATGCCTACAGAGGTAGGACATGTGCAGAAAGAGGAAGAAAGGCGCAGAAAGAAGCAAGATAAATGCAGAAAGAGGCAACAGAGGTGCAAAAAAAGACAAGAGTGGTGCAGAAAGAGGCAAGAAAGGTACAGAAAGAGGCAGGAGGGGTACAGAAAGAAGGAAGAGAAGTACAGAAAGAGGCAAGAGAATTGCTGAAAGAAGCAAAAGAGGTATAGAAAGCAGCAAGAGAAGTGCAGAAAGAGGCAAGTGAGGTGCAGAAAGAGGCAAGAGAGGTGCAGAAAATGGCAAGAGAACAGCAGAAAGAGGCAAGAGGGATGCAAAAAAGGGAAGAAGGGTGCAGAAAGAAGCAAGAGAGGTGCAGAAAGAAGCAAGAGAAGTGCAGAAAGAAGCAAGAGAGGTGCAGAAAGAGGGAAGACAAGTGCAGAAAGAGACAACAGGGGTGCAGAAAGAGACAACAGGGGTGCAGAAAGAAGCAAGAGAGGTGCAGAAAGAGGCAATAGAAGTGCAGAAAGAGGCAAGTGAGGTGCAGAAGGAGGCAAGAGAACTGCAGAAAGAGGCAAGAGAGTTTCAGAAACAGGTAAAAGGGGAGCAGAAAGAGGGAACATGTTTGCAGACAGAGGCAAGAGAGGTGTAGAAAGAGGGAAGAGGAGTACGGAAAGAGGCAAGAGGGGTGCAGAAAGAGATAGGAGAGGTGCACAAAGATGTAGGAGAGGTGCACAAAGAGGCAAGAAAGGTACAGAAAGAGGCAGGAGGGGTACAGAAAGAAGGAAGAAAAGTGCAGAAAGAGGCAAGAGAATTGCTGAAAGAAGCAACAGAGGTATAGATAGAAGCAAGAGAAGTGCAGAAAGAGGCTAGTAAGGTGCAGAAAGAAGCAAGAGCAGTGCAGAAAGAACCAACAGAGGTACAAAAAGAGGCAAGAGGGGTGCAGAAAAAGGTAGGAGAGGTGCACAAAGAGGCAAGACAAGTACAGAAAGAGGCAAGAGTGATGCAGAAAGAAGAGAGTGAGGTGCAGAAAGAGGCAACAGAAGTGCAGAAAGAGGGTTAGATGGCCCCCCAGGCTCTGGAACTGGTGCCACTGCACCTGCTGCACCAATAGACGCTGCGCCTCTGGGCGGAGCTGACTTCGACTCCACATTTCTGCTCTCCATTTGAGTGCACTGAGAGATGACATAAGAATGCTCAGCAGGTTGTGTTCTCTACCTCCTGAGATGTGTGAATCAGTAGGTGCAACTCAGATCCTCATCATACTGAGGTCGGAAAAAGAGCATCCCTGAGCAAGACAGCTCACATTATTTTTTAAGATGAATTTTCCATATAAGGACTTAGAAGCAGTCTGGTTTGTGCAGGCACTGTACACGGTTAAAATGAATAAAATTAAAGAACAGATCATTACAATGCCTGTCCTGCCACAGGTAGCGCCCACGGGAGCACAATTCATGCACAACTTTTGTTTCTGTTGTGAGAACCGAAATATGACCTATTTGTGAAACTTTCAGCAGAGGAAGCTCCTTTTAGCTGCATATTTATATAATCTTCATTAAAGCGGTTCACCTTTTGTGTCTGGTAACATTGCCACCCTGTGCTTACTGTGCCCAGAGAACTTGCCACTGCCAAGAGAGGCATTCTTCGCTGTAAACATCCCCTTGCAGTGTTTGTGGACATTGTGCATGAAAGTGTCACAAGAACTATATGCGCTTTGATCCGCAGTGACTAAAACTCAGGGGCTAATGTGTCTGCTGCTGCATTCTGTGTGCAATTTACCTTTGGCTGTGTCCAAGCTCCGGCACAGCCTTCCATCTTTCAGTGGTTGATGAATGGATGGCTACCGGGCTGCAAAATGGCAATGTTGTTACTAGCAGTGCTTCGACGCTAGAGCTGATAATTAAAACATGAACAATTAGCCAAGACTCGTCCCATCAACAACCAGCACTAGAGCAATGAAAACCTGCCTCTCTTCTCCTTAAAGAGTACCTGACAGTGAGTGGAAAGAAGATACCAGATTGTTTTACAAACCGAAAACCTCATGATTTTGTAAATGTGTGCTAACAGTTTAGCTGCTCCGCATCACAGTGCATGTTTGAAAGAGGTGTGTCACACATTAACACTCCTTCCTGCATAGGAGTTTGTATACCTTTAATAATGTGCCAGCGCATCCCGTTTCGACTCCGTTGTGAAACAATGATTTGCACCTGGAGGCTTGTATTTAGGTTGAGTTAGTTTACACTGTGTATTCTACGGATAGGGTCCGCTGCTAGCGATGGTGTATGCAGTATCAGATTTCAAAAACTTGAGCATGGTGAGTTTGTTGTTTGTTGGGCTTGGGATATTTTTTTAAGTTTAGAAAGCTTTATTGAGGTGATAAACAAAGTAAAACATCAATACAGATTGTATGATGAGGAGTGACAATGAAGAATAAATGTTAACATTAAAATAGAAAATGAATCACACCTCAGTTGTAAGATCTGTACAAAGTCAAGTGCATTTTTTAAAATTATAAAAAGAAAAGGAGAAGAAGGGACGAGAAGAAAAGAAAGGGGGAAGAGGAAAAGAGGAGAGAGGAGCAGAAGAAAAATTAATATAAGAAGAAAAACAAAATATGTAATAATATAAAATACAATAAAAAATGAAACATGTACAGGCTTAATTTTTCGACCTGGAAAGAAAAGAGGTTAAAGGTAACCATAACAGATCTTTTTTGATCAACAGAGCAGTGGAATTAGCAAAGGCACGATCAAGTCTATGATGATGACATAGTAAATTCCACCAAGCTTGGAGTGAAATTTTTGAGGTGTCCTTCCAGTTGGTAGTTATAATTTGGAGAGTGATAGCAAAAAATAGATCAATAAATGTACCCACATGACCATGAACATCCCAGACATGAGAGCAACTTCCCAGAAAAACATGTGAAATCTCAAAAGGAACATTAGACATTAAAATATCATTCAATTTTAACCAAACCTGAGCCCAAAAAGATTTAACCAGAGGGCAATGAAAAAACATATGCATGAAATCACTATTATTATTAGGGCAAGACCAACACTTCGGGGAGTCTAATAACTTAAATTTGTACATATCGCAAGGGGTGAGAAAAAGTCTGTTATAAAAATAGTATGAAGTCTGTGTAGTGCTGGCAGAACGTGAGGAGGTATGAATTTTTTTCCATAAGGAGTCCCATGTGCGTAAAGGGATTACTAGGGCAAGATCCTTTTCCCATGTGAGCTCTAATTTGGATTTGGTTCTGATTTTCACAGAGTATGATAGTATTTTATATATCGTAGAAGCACTAAATTGAGTAGAGAAATCAATGGAAGTAGGGAGTGCATGGTTAGAAATAGTGGTGCGAGGATCCTGAAGGAAGAGAGATGTGAGAGATTCCTTAAGTAGGGGATAGTGAAGGGCATGAGAAGAGGAAACGTTATAGGAGGTTTGAAGATCTGAAAAATCCATAAAAGAACCATCTCTTATTAAGTGTTGTGGTGTAATAATTCCCTTGTCAATCCATTCCCTCCAAAATAAGGTACGTTTGTTAATCTTAATGGATTAATGGTACCAAATTGGGGTGCGAAAAAAGGGGTCAGCAGACGGTAAGTGGGAGTGAATCAGAGAGGTAGATATTGCTTTGGAGTGAATAAAAATAGGAGAAGAGAAACGTTTCGGAGGTTGGGACAAGAAGACAGCAGAGGTAAAAGAGAAAGGAGAATACTGAGCTTGCTCCAACAAGCTCCATGCAGTTAGAGGCGGGTCTGAGGTCTCAGATAAAGAAGTCCATACTTGCTTTAGAGTGAAAGCAGAATGGTAGTGGCGAATATTAGGAAAATTGACACCACCTAAATCCTTGGAAGACTGAAGGCGGGCCAATGAAATCCTAGGTTTACGGTTGTTCCAAAGGAACTTGGAGAGAGAACTATTAATAACACGAAAAAAGGGGTTTGGAAGAGAAATGGGAAGCATGGATAAATAAAAATTTATGATAGGAAGAAGCATCATTTTGATGGTAGCTAATCTGCCCCACCATGAAAGAAATAGCGGTGACCAACCCTCAATCAGAGCGGAAATTTTCTTTAGGATGTCCGCCAGGTTGATTTTGATAGTTTCCTTGATGGTGTTAGCATAAAGGATACCAAGGCATTTGATATGTTTAGAGGTCCACTCAAAGCCTGTATTTGCAAACATGGAAGGAAGACAGAATTTGTTAAGAGGTAAGATTTCAGACTTATCAACGTTTAGTTTATAGCCAGATACTTTTGAGTATTCCTGCAGAAGTGAAAAAAAGCTGGCAGAGAAGTGGATGGGTTAGAAATGTATAAAAGAATATCATCAGCATAAGCAGTAAATTTAAGATCAAGTGATTTGAGTTGAAGACCTGTATAGTGAGGAGAGCGTCTGATTGTTTCTAGGAAGGGTTCCAACGCAAGGATAAAGAGAAGGGGAGAAAGAGGGCAACCTTGTCTAGTCCCTCTGAGAAGGGGGAAATAACGAGACTGGCAACCATTTACCCAGACAGAAGTGGTCGGGACTGAATAAAGTAGTTGAATATATTGAAGGATAGGAGGGCCAAAACCGTGCCATTTGAGGGCACTGAAAATAAACTCCCATTCAACCCTGTCAAACGCCTTTTCAGCATCTAATGTTATGGCGGCTAACGGAGAGTCTAATTTAGAGGCCAAATGGATGATATTAAGAAAGGTGCGTGAGTTATCTGTAATAGAACGACCTTTGACAAATCCGGATTGGTATATATTGACAAGGTCAGGGATAATTTTATTAATTCGTATGGCGAGTAATTTTGCAAAGATTTTACAATCTGTGTTAATCAAAGAGATGGGCCTATAGTTTTTACATAAGGACAGATCTTTATCTTTTTAGGTATCAGGCAGAGCATAGCCTGGGAAAAAGTGCCTTGCGCTGCACCAGTAGTAAGAAAGTGAGTAATTAAAGAAAGGAGGTGAGGAATCAAAAGTGATTTAAATTGGAGAAAGAATCGAACAGTAAAACCATCAGGGCCCGGTGTCTTATCTTTAGGTAAAAGGGAAATAGCAGCAATAATTTCTTGTTCGGAGATGGGAATATTCAAAGAAGAAAGGTCGACCTGATTTTCAGGAGTTTTAGGAATGCGTTGAAAAAGGAATCGATAAGATCAATAGAAGGGGAAGATTCTGGGGTGTACAGAGAGGTATAGTAGTCAGTAAAACAATCAAGAATCTTGGCATCTGAGAGATGTAAAACTCCGGAAAGGTCCTTAATAGCAGCTATTTTAGATTTTTGTTTTTTAATTTTAAGGTAATTTGCTAGAGCTTTGCCGGCTTTGTTCCATCCACCATACATTTTTTCATTGAATTTAAGGAGGTTATTACAAGCCGAATCCCAAGACTGTTTGTTATATTGCATTTTCGCTTTAATCAGATTGGATAATGTGTCAGGGCAATTGGAAGAAAAATACTGGTGTTCCAACGTTTTGCTTTGTTTGAGGAGAGATGTAGATTCGGAGAGAGTTTTCTTCTTTTTCCGGGATACAAAGTCTATTATAAAACCTCTGGCAGAGGCCTTAAAGGCATCCCATATTAAATGAAATTGAGAGACGGAAGAGAGATTATGAAGAAAGAATTCTTGAGCAAAGAGCGAAAACTGTTCCACAAATTGAGAGTCCAAGAGAAGAGAATTATTAAAGCGCCAGCGCCGAGATGAGGGTGTGGGGGAGGGATATTCTAAATCTAAAATGATGGGGGCATGATCGGATATAAGAATGGAGCCAATCTCAATGTCATTCATGAATTGTAGGGTATGTTGAGTGAGGAAAATGTAATCTATACGGGAATGAGATCTGTGTGCAGGAGAGAAAAAGGAAAATTCAAGAGCATCCGGGTGTGAGGTTCTCCAAGCATCAACTAATCCTCTTGCAGTAATCGCCTTATAGAAAGTTTTTTGCATCTTGTTGGGAATGAATTTGGTTTGAGATTTTCGGTCAAGAAAGGGATCCATGAGTTGGTTGCAGTCTCCACCCACAATAAAATTGTCAGCAGAATGTGAGGAAAGGATGAGTCAGTGCCATTCGGGCCATATATATTGCAAAAAGAGAGTGGAGTGTTGTTAACTGTAACGTCTAGAAGAAGCCATCCACCGTTGGTATCTTTAGATTCGGTTTGTAGGTGAACAGACAATGACTTATGAAACAAAATAACAACCCCGTTCTTATTATTGTCAGCTGGGGAGCAAAAGATTTCGCCCACCCAATGTTTACGTAATGAAGGCAAGTCTTGTAATCTGAGGTGTGATTCTTGTAACAGAGCAATATGACATTTCAATTTAGCCAAGTGGGACAATACTCTCTGCTTCTTAACAGGATTACGCATACCTTTTACATTCCATGAAATGATGCGGAGACTTTTCATAGGTAAGGTTCATAGGAGGATAAACAACCTCTAAACATAACAAGTGCGGAAAAGTTAATAAGTAAAATATGAAGATTCATTAAAAAAGAAAGTGTAAGAGACAAAAGAGGATACAAGTATAGAAAAAGAAAGGGAATGGGCAAAAGAGAGTAGCAAAAAGGAAGAAGAGTATATAACATCGTTTGGTATGACAAAGGAAATGAGCGAAAAGGTAAGTATAAAAACATCGTTATAAAAGAGTAAAAAAGAACGAAAAACTCTGTGCAAAAAAAGATCCAGGAGGAAGGAGAAGAAAAAGTGGAGAAAGAGAAGGGAGTGAAAGTAGGGAAAAAAGCATATCTGCCAGTTAAGAGAGGGAAAGAAAGAAATGGCAAGCGAGGAGGGAAAAGAGGGGAATAGAGAAAGCAAGGGTGGAGAACATAGTCTCCCAAGGAAAGATAGCAAAGAGAAGATGACAAAAAACCGAAAGGCTTTAGTCATAAAGAACAAAATGAAGAAGAACATTGGCGAGTGAGGGGGGGCGGCGAGAGACAAGACAACCACACAGCCAAAGAGACTCCGAGAGAAGAACAAGATTGCCTTCTAAAAATAGTTAAGGAGGCAAGTATAAAAACAAAAAGGCAAACTTACGGAACAGAAGGAAGGGAACTTACCAAACAGTGAGAAGAGATTGCAGCAACATAAGTCGCACATTACAGACAGGGGGGTAACAAGGGTGAAGAACAGCTACAGCAGTTCCGTGCTGGGGAGGCCTGGGAAATGAGAGAAATAACAGACAAGGACATAATTATAGGTTACAAACCATATACTGAAGCACACCAAAACAGAGCAAAGCATAACGTAAGGTAATTAAGGCTTGCTCAGTTCCATGGATTCTCCTTTATGGGCGTGAATGAACTTCCGGAGGTGGCAGGATCTTCAAAACTGAAAGTTCTGTCTTTGTAGGTAACTTTGAAGAAGCAAGGATGTATTAACCCGTATCTGGCATTCATAGATCTCAAGGCAGGCCTAAGGTCGAGGAATTCCTTGCGCCGATTAGCAGTTGGCTTGGAGACATCTTGACTGAAGAAAACTCTGTGGCCAGACCAGAACATCTGCTTGTGTTGCTTAGCTGCGTTGAGAATCTCCATGAGATCAGAGTAGAGAAGAAAATAAGCAATTATACCTCTGGGTTTAGACAAGGAGGATGCACTCTGTGGTCCCAATCGATGAGCTCTTTGGATGTTAAAGTCCGTGGATTTTGCGCAACCAGCAATCTGGAGGACTTGAGATTTCAAAAATGTAATCATATCTGATCCTTCGGAACCTTCCGGAATACCGTAAATGCGTAGGTTGTTACGCCTATTACGATTTTCTAAGTCCTCTGTAGATTTCTTGAGCAAACTGACTTCTTTAGTAAGGCAATCAACTTTGGCAATAACATTTTGAGCATCACTGACTTTTTGTTCCACATCCGAAAGCCTCAGGTCTAGTCCAGTCCATTTGTCATCTAACCTTTGCAGGGTAGCAGCTGTGTCAGACATGAAAGGACGAATGAGGCGTAATTCCTCCATTATATCTTCTAATGTGAGAGGGAGCGGTGATTTTGACGGAGAGGGTGGGTCCTTCTTTGTACGTTTACCAGGACCAGTCGCAGCATCTTTTCGTCCACCCGCAGTAACCCCCTGAGGTTTGTGTGGATGATGAGAATCCATAACAGCAAAGGAGAGGAAGCACCAGCAGTCGTGGATTGGAAAGTAAAACAGAAGGAGACGGCGTTGTTGGTATACTGAGGAAGAGCCAAAGAAGAAATGACCAGCAAAATGTCCACAAATGAAAGCGGTCTGCACACAAAAAAAATTGTTACTTCACTAGATACCGCCAGAATTGTACACAATAGCTGGTGACGTCCGCTGTAGTAAGGGAGGGGCATATATCCAACTGAACACCATCTGCTCCACACAGCAACAAAAGGATCAGTATAAATGCTGGTCTGTCTTTTTTGATGTAAGGCACAACATGGTCAGCCCGGAGAACATTCTCCTCACGGTCGGGTGGAGTGCTGCGTGAAGAGAAGCACGAAATGGCGGCCGCTGTCAGGCGGAAACAAACGGGGCCGATAATGAGAAGGACAGAAGGATCAGTATAAATGCTGGTCTGTCTTTTTTGATGTAAGGCACAACAAGGTCAGCAATAAAGGAGAGGAAGAGTGCTGCAAAAAAAAAAAAAATTACCCGGAGAACATTCTCCTCACGGTCGGGTGGAGTGCTGCATGAAGCGAAGCACAAAATGGCGGCCGCTGTCAGGCGGAAACAAACGGGGCCGATAATGAGAAAAATAGACCTTCTCAGGGTCTAAAAACTTGCCGTCATGGTCTTGGGCCACTCCTGTGCAGGAAACCACGATTGCGGTGGACAGGCGCTGCTTTCTTAAAAACAGTTCCTTCGTCAGCGAGCGGAGCTCGGAGTAGCGGAGCTCTTCAAGTGGCGGCCATCTTACATCGCCGCTGCCGCGCGCCTCCTGGGCTTGGGATATTAATGTCTTTTTTATCAAGGGTGAATAATTCAAGGGCATTTTAGTTGAGATACCAGTACACGCAGGGAGAGTGAAGAACGGGGTTTGTTTTTTGTTATCTGAACATTTTATGTAGAATATGTGTTAAAGCACCATATCTTTTGGAAACAAACAGTAAAAATGAGTAAAGATGTAGAGGGACCACAGATAATAGGAAACAGTTATTGGTTTGGTTTGGGGATATACATTTTATACATTTTGTATGCAGGGTTGTTTTTTTTTTTTTTTAAAAGCTTTCCTTTTCATGGGGAAACGATCGGGGTTACTGATTGGCTACTTTTTACATTGCAGACCCCTGAAGAAGGGCTGGCCCGAAATGCATTGGGTGGATACTCAGGTACAACGTGCTTTTCAGCGGGCTGCAAACTAAGGCCTGGATTGGCATTTTTGCAGCAGTTAAAGTATTGAAGGACGCAGCCTCTGTGTAAAACTTGATTACGCTGTTAACCATTGGAATAAAACAGAATCTCAAGAAAGAATGGAGTACTATGTTTGATTGGTCGCAATTTCTGCAAACAAGGCTGTTGCGGCTTGTGTCTGGTGAAAAACGTTGCACCAGCTGGTTGTGGATATTTCAGAACTATGCTAAAGGGACGGAGCATTGGAACAAGCAAGCACGCCTACATTTGAGAATAGTGTTGTAATTAACTGATGAACATAAATTATAGTATAAAATGGTGTGCATTTTACCAACCACTACGTTGAATGCATTGCAAGTACTGTCCCCCCGATAATTTTCACCCTTAAGAATCAATAGCAATAAGTACAAAAAGAACATGACAGAGGCTACTGGGTAACAGAGTGACATTGTGTTGATAGAAAGGAGCTACGTTGATAATGAAAATTCAACAGAAGTAACATTCATCTCATTATGGAAATTCACAGAAGTAACATTCCTAAAAAATTGACAGCTTTTCACTTTGCATACGTATATGCCTTCGTTGTTTTAATGGATGTCGATTTGTATTCAGTCATAAGAGTTACAACTTATTGTTTATATATGAAAACACGTAATTAGGCGATAATAATTTCCACAGGATCACACGGTCTGGTCAAGTGGGTGAATTAGGATCTGAGGCAATGTCGTCTTGCACCAAGGTTGACCACTTTTCAGCTGAATCACAACTATTTCACCTGTGTCTGAAATCGCAGACTGGCATCTCGGCCGATGCCTGACGACACCTGACAGTATGTGTGCAAAAAGAATGAGTTTCAATAAAAGCGTGTTAATATAGTGCCTGGACAGGTGCATTGGTGCAGTAAATACCATACACAGATAAAAGTGTGCATGTACAAGCTTCCTGGGGTACATTTTGGAGTGAGGGGAAGCAGTGCAGTATGCCACAGAGATCATCATGTATGTATAGAAATATCAGCAGGTGGGTGGAACGGAAAAAGAGCACACAGTAGGACAGCGTGCTGCGCAGGGAAAGGATACATGGTGGAGTGAAATAAGTGTCGTTTTAAAGAGATGTTCACCTCAGTCGTCTGCCCTCTACTTTTTCCGCTATAGACCTGTCATTTTTCTTTCCTTTCTGCTTCCATTATCGCCCAATCTAGCACCCAGAAGACCTTGATTACACTATAGGAGCCAAAACTTGACAAGTAACCCACTCTAAAAAAACAGTCTGGCCTGTCTAATTGCATAGACCTGTGCAGAGCCTCTTTAACTCCTTCACTGCTAGGCCTTTTCCCCCTGTGATTAGCCTTTTTTTGGCTATTTGGGGTAGTGCGCGCTTAGGCCCCTGTAACTTTTTGACCACATAAGGTATCCACGCCAAATTTGCGTCCTTTTCTTCCAACATCATGGGGATTCTAAAGGTACCCAGGGTTTGTGGATTCCCCTGGAGGGACCCAGAAATTAGCCAAAATACAGCTAAATTTTGTTTTTTGGGGAAAAATGGGAAAAAGTGCTGCAAATGAAAGCATCTGGGTTTTTCCTGCAAATGGTATCAAGAAAGGGTTTATGGGGCTGAAATCACCATTTTCCCAGCTTTTAGGGAATGACAGACTTTTGAAAGAAAATCAACATTTTTTACACAGTTTTGGCATTTTTCTGGGACATGGCCTATTTTTGCTATTTTTTGTGCTTTCAACCTCCTTCCAGTTAATGGTAGAAATGGGTATGAAAGCAATAATGGATCCTGGAAAGCTATACATTTTAGAAAAGTAGACAAAATTCTGAATTCAGCAAGGGGTCATTTGTGTAGATCCATCAATTTTTCTTTATAGAAACTAACAGTTAAATATAGGAAAAATTTAAAATTAGTTGAAAAAAACAGCCTTTTGTGTCAACGTTTTCACCTGTAACTTCTTCTAATTATGACAGCTGTTTGAAAGCCATATACCATTACATCCGCTGGACCTTACTGGTTGTGGGGATATATAGGACTTGTAGGTTCACCAAGAACCCGACGAACCCAGAGCCAAACACTGAGCAGCCATTTGCAATGGCGTTTTATTATGTACCGGGTATATAGCAATTATTGTGGGAAAATGTATACATGGAAAAATCGGTATGAAAGACACCTATGTATTTCTGAAATGGGAAAAAATATAGAGTTTATAAACAGTAGATATTTGCACATTTCAAAATTGAGAATACTCATACTAGCATGAGAATTATCGGTCATTTTTCAAAATGACTTCCTTTTACACAATGTCTTTCATTTGGAAGGCAGAAATGCATCGAAAGTCAAAAGGTAATAACAGTTGCTTTACAAATCTGAATTACCCTAAGTCTCCCGATAAAAATGGTACCTCACTTGTGTGGGTAGGCATAGTGCCCACGACAGGAAACGGCTCAAAACCCAACGTGAACACACCACATTTTCACAATGAAAAATTACCCTTTTTTTGCAAAGTGCCTAGCTGTAGTTTTTGAACCCTAGCTCTGCCAGCACCTAAGGATACCTAGCAAACCTATACATTTTTTAACACTAGACACCCAGGGGAATCCAGGATGGGGTGACTTGACTGCCTCTCACCAGGTTCTGTTACCCAGAATGCCTTGCAAACCTAACATTTTGTCAAAAAACCACATTTTCCTCACATTTCTGTGGTGGAAAGTTCTGGAATCTGCATGGATCCACAAATTTCCACCCACCCCGCGTTCCCCAAAGTCTTCCAAGAAAAATTGTACCTCACTTGTGTGGGTAGGCCTAGTGCCCGCGACATGAAACGGCGCAAAACGCAACGTGGACACACTTCAATTTTGCAGTGAATAATGACCCTTTTTTGGCAAAGTGCCTAGCTGTAGTTTTTGAACCATAGCTCTGCGAACACTTAGGGACACCTAGCAAACCTATGCATTTTTGAAAACTAGACACCCAGGGGAATCCAGGATGGGGTGACTTGACTGGTTCTCACCAGGTTCTGTTACCCAGAATCCCTTGCAAACAAAAAACATTGTCAAAAAAACCACATTTTCCTCACATTTCTGTGGTGGAAAGTTCTGGAATCTGCGTGTATCCACAAGTTTCCACCCACCCCGCTTTCCCCAAAGTCTTCTGAGAAAAATGGTACCTCACTTGTGTGGGTCGGCCTAGTGCCCGCGACAGGAAACGGCGCAAAACGCAATGTGGACACACCTCAATTTCGCAATGAAAATTGACCCTTTTTTTGCAAAGTGCCTAGCTGTAGTTTTTGAACCATAGCTCTGCCGGCAACTAGGGAAACCTAGAAAACCTATACATTTTTGAAAACTAGACACCCAGGGGAATCCAGGATGGGGTGACTTGACTGCCTCTCACCAGGTTCTGTTCCCCAGAATCTCTTGCAAACCTAAAAAATTGTCAAAAAAACCACATTTTCCCCACATTTCTGTGGTGGAATGTTCTAGAATCTGCGTGGATCCACAAATTTCCACCCACCCCGCTTTCCTCAAAGTCTTCCAAGAAAAATGGTACCTCACTTGTGTGCGTCGGCCTAGTTCCTGCGACAGGAAACAGCGCAAAACGCAACGTGGACACACCTCAATTTCGCAGTGAAAAATGACCTTTTTTTGGCAAAGTGCCTAGCTGTAGTTTTTGAACCATAGCTCTGCCGGCACCTAGGGAAACCTAGCAAACCTATACATTTTGAAAACTAGACACCCAGGGGAATTCAGGATGGGGTGACTTGACTGCCTTCCACCAGGTTCCGTTACCCAGAATCCCTTGCAAATCTAAAAATTGTCAAAAAAACAACATTTTCCCCACATTTCTGAGGTGGAATGTTCTGGAATTTGCGTGGATCCACAAGTTTCCACCCACCCCGCTTTCCCCAAAGTCTTCCGAGAAAAATGGTACCTCACTTGTGTGGGTTGGCCTAGTGCCCGCGACAGGAAACGGCGCAAAACACAACGTGGATACACCTCAATTTCCCAGTGAAAAATGACCCTTTTTTGGCAAAGTGCATACTATAGTTTTTGAACCATAGCTCTGCCGGCACCTAGGGAAACCTAGCAAACCTATACATTTTTGAAAACTAGACACCCAGGGAATCCAGGATGGGGTGACTTGACTGCCTCTCACCAGGTTCTGTTACCCAGAATCCCTTGCAAACCTAAAAATTGTCCAAAAAACACATTTTCCCCACATTTCTGTGGTGGAAAGTTCTGGAATCTGCGTGGATCCACAAATTTCCTCCCACCCAGCGTTCCCCCAGGTCTCCTGATAAAAATGGTAACTAGACACCCGGGGGAGTCCAGTGAGGTATGGCTTGCGTGGGTCCCCCAACATTCTCCTACCCAGAATCCCCTGCAAACCTCAAATTTCGCTGACAAAATCACTTTTTTCTCAAATTTCTGTGTGGGAAAGTTCTGGAATCTGCGTGGATCCACAAATTTCCTCCCACACAGCGTTCCCCCAGGTCTCCCGATAAAAATGGTACTTCACTTGCGTGGGTGGGTCAAGGACCCGCGACAGGCAAGGACCCGAAACCTATTGAGGGGACTTCAAAATTACCCATCACAAACCAACCTGGTTTTGCAAGGGGGGTCCCATGAGTTTTTGGCCCTGGGCTCAGCGGCCATCTAGGGAAACCTACCAAACCCACACATTTCTGAAACCTAGACACCCGGGGGAGTCCAGCGAGGTATGGCTTGCGTGGGTTCCCCAACATTCTCCTACCCAGAATCCCCTGCAAACCTCAAATTTCGCAGAAAAAGTCACTTTTTTCTCAAATTTCTGTGTGGGAAAGTTCTGGAATCTGCGTGGATCCACACATTTCCTCCCACCCAGTGTTCCCCCAGGTCTCCCGATAAAAATGGTACCTCACTTGTGTGGGTAGGCATAGTGGCTGCAAAAGGCCCAAATCGTACTGTGGAGACTTCAAAATTACCTATAAGAAAACTACCTGGTTTTGGGGGGGCACCTGAGATTTTGGCCCCCGGATTGGCGGTCATCTTGGGAAAGTACCAAACCCAAACATTTCTGAAAACTAGACACCCGGGGGAGTCCAATGAGGTATGGCTTGCGTGGATCCCCCAACGTTTTCCTACCCAGAATGCCATGCAAACCTCAAATTTAGCTGAAAAAAACAAATTTTCCACATATCTTTGTGTGGAATCACCGTGCCGGCACAAATGTCCTACCCCACAGCGTTCCCCAGAGTCTCCCGAGTAAAATGATACCTCACTTGTGTGGGTGGGGCAAGGGCCTGTGACTGGGAAGAGCCCAAAACATAGGGAATAAGGGTATAGCACAGATAATTCTAAGCGCTACATTTTTTTAAAAATACGTTTTTTGCCAATTCTGCATTGGACAGCCACACAAGTGAGGTACCATTTTACTCGGGACACTAAGGAGAACACTGTGGGGTAGGACATTTTTGCCGGCACGGTAATTCCACACAAAAATATGTGGAAAATGTGGTTTTTCTAGTTTTCAGAAATGTTTGGGTTTGGTACTTTCCCAAGATGACCGCCAATCCCGGGGCCAAAATCTCAGGTGCCCCCCCCCCAAAACCAGGTAGTTTTCTTATAGGTAATTTTGAAGTCTTCACAGTACGATTTGGGCCATTTCCTGTTGCAGCCACTATGCCTACCCACACAAGTGAGGTACCATTTTTATCGGGAGACCTGGGGGAACGCTGGGTGGGAGGAAATTTGTGGATCCACGCAGATTACAGAACTTTCCCACACAGAAATTTGAGAAAAAAGTGATTTTTTCTGCGAAATTTGAGGTTTGCAGGGGATTCTGGGTAGGAGAATGTTGGGGGACCCATGCAAGCCATACCTCACTGGACTCCCGGGTGTCTAGTTTCCAGAAATGTGTGGGTTTGGTAGGTTTCCCAAGATGGCCGCCGAGCCCGGGCCAAAAGCTCATGGGACCCCCTTGCAAAACCAGGTTGGTTTGTGATAGGTAATTTTGATGTCGCATCAATAGGTTTTGGGCCCTTCCCTGCCGCAGGTACTTGGCCCACCCAAACAAGTGAGGTACCATTTCTATTGGGATACTTTGAGAAATGCTGGGGGTTGGAAATTTGGTGTTACTTTCTGCAGCGTGAAAATTTGAGCACAATAATGCAAGAAAAATGTCACAGTCACATTTTGAGGTTTGCAGGACATTGTGGGTAAGATAACTTGTTGGGATCCACAAGAGAGATATTACCATGTACTCCCCTGGGTGTTTAGTTCACGACAAAATGTACAGTTGGTAGGTTATTCTTGGATGAAATGTACACCTTGGCAGAGAGACTAAAAAGACAAAGATTACTGCACAGCCATCTATTCCTCAAGCACACACACATACTGGTTGGATTTGGCACGAGGGCGAGTGATGGTTCAGTATATAAAATTTTATTAACAAGAGATTTCACAAAAATGAAATGCACTGTCAATAGTTGAAAGGACAAAAAACTGAACCAATGACTCGCAGCTCGTGAGCTGTAAAGCCACGTCAAGGCACCAACCGCTTTACAGGCCATTCACACACCTTTCATACATGATACACACAAGACCATTCACACCACCAGGCACAAAACCAACACATTACAACAGTCACAAAAAGGGACAAGGTACACCCTGCTTGACAAAAACAGAAAAGAAAGATTTTTCTACACAACCACCTATTCCTCAAGCACACATACATACTAGTTGGATTTGGCACGAGGGTGAGCGATGGTTCAGTATATATAGTTGTATTAACCAGAGATTTCACAAAAAGAAATGCACTGTTAATAATTGAAAGGACGAGAAACTGAACCATTCACTCACAGCTCGTGAGCTGTAAAGCCACGACAAGGCACCAACCTCTTTACAGGCCATTCATACACCTTTCATACATGTGACACATACAAAACCATTCACACCGCCAGCCGCGGGCCAGCACATTACAACACTCACACCAGCAGACAGCGCCATTCAAGGGCCCATCACTTTCACACGCCCACATTCCTGACACAGCAACCACACCAGCTCACGGATTGCGTGGAGTGGCGTTTGGCTAGCACTGTGTGTGTAGTGACCAGCAGCTAGTCACTACTCACACACCGCCAGCCAAGCGCCAGTCCACGTACACCACCAGCCAAGCACCAGTCCAAACACACCGCCAGCCAAGCGCCAGTCCAAACACACAGCCAGCCAAGCGCCAGTCCAAACACACCACCTGCCAAGTGCCAATCCACGCACACCGCCAGCGAAGCGCCAGCCCACTCACCGCCAGCCAAGCACCAGTCCACGCACACTGCCAGCCAAGCACCAGTCCATGTACACCGCCAGCCTAGCGCCCATCCACGCACACTGCCAGCCAAGCGCCAGTCCACTCACCGCCAGCCAAGCGCCAGTCCACACACACCGCCAGCCAACCGCCAGTCCACGCACACCATCATAAAAATGTTTTAAACAAGAAAGAAAACACAAACCAATTGCAACTAGATACCAAACTATAACATAAACAACAGCAGTAACTAAGGACATCATTCTATTGCCAAACGTGAAACTGAACAACTATATAAAACCATACAGACCAGGCAGTACACTATTAGACTCACGGTTGCTCCCAAAAACTCTTTTTAGTGTGATACAATCTGAAACATTAGGGCACACACAGCCCAGGATTAGAAGGACAATCGGCACAGTGCATACGACTCTCCTTCAGCACACCTCTTCGCAAGCAGACTCTACATCTCTTACAGGGATTGGTTTTTTTGGGGCATGGGAGGAATTAAATCAGGAAAGTGGCGATCTTTCAATCTAGCCACATCCTCCACCACTCCAACTCTAGGAACACTTGCCTGTTCCACTACAACAAGGCTGCCTATCATAGACTGCTGAAACTGAACAAAAGTCAACTTTGACTCAGGAGAACACTCCTTGTACACAACAAAAGCATTGAAAGTTGCTAAATTGAAGAGATGGATGGCCAACTTTTTATGCCAAATGTAAGCCTTACGAATAGCAGTGTAAGGTTCCAACCTCTGATCTACTCTATCAACACCACCCATGTGCTTATTGTAGTCTCAAATGCACACAGGTTTGCGTACTTCTGCAAACTGACCCCAAACAGCCACAGGTGAAGTACTCTCATCATGGATGGTAGTCAGCATGTACACATCCCTCCTGTCCACAAATTTCACAGCTAGTAGTTCATCACTACGCAAGGAACTGCACTGTCCCCTCTGAAGTTTTTGGAAACAAGCTCTTTTGGATAACCTTTACGGTTAGAGCGGATTGTGCCACAAGCAAAAGTGTCCACTTTGAACAATTCCTTAAACAATTGCACAGCAGTGTAGAAGTTATCAAGGTACAAATGGTGGCCTCTGTTAAAAAGTCCTCTAGCAAGATCCCACACAATTTTTCTCTGAAACTCCAAAAGTGGACGGACAACCAGGGGGGTCAATAGTGGAATCCCTACCAGTGTACACACGGAAATTAAAAACATATCCTGTCCTACTCTCAGACAACATATACAGCTTAATTCCATAACTTGCCCTCTTGCTAGGGATGTACTGCCTAAAAACCAAACGGCCCTTGAACAGGACCAAAGACTCATCAATAGATATTTCTTTCCCTGGAGTATAGATCTCTGAAAATCGATCTACAAAGTGATCAAGAACAGGCCGAATTTTAAAAGACGGTCACAGTCAGGGTGATCTCGTGCCAACGCCAAAGTATTATCAACAAAATGCAGCATCCGAAGCAAAAGTAAATACCGATCACGGGTCATAATCGCAGGAAATATGGCCGTTGCCATCAAGGGACTGGTAGACCAATATGAAGCCATGGACGGCTTCCTTATCAAGCCCATCAAAAAAGTCAAACCCAAAAACTTCTTCATCTCATCCAGATTTGTGGGAGTCCACCGGGTAGCTCTAGAGTGGGGCTTAAGTGTGGCACTGTGGTCCCTCAAAAACTGTTCAGCATACAAATTAGTCTGCTCAACAATCTCAGCCAAAAATACATCATCCATAAACAACTGAAAAAACTGTATAGGCAAAACATTTTCACAATCCACTCTACACCCTGCATCCACGCTAAAGGCAGGCAACACCGGCTGCACCATGTTTGGATCAACCCAGAGTCCAGCACTTCCAGTAGGAAGCCTTGCAGCCTCAGGCTGCAATACCAATGTCTCTTGCTGCACCATCGGCACATCAGTGACCCCCTCTAAAACAGGCACTTCATCCACACTGAGAGTACCTTCATCCGCACTGAGAGTATCTTCATCATCCGATGATTCCAGGTGGAGAGAAAACTCACTGCCTGAATCTTCCCCTCCCTCCTCTCCCTCAGACGCACTGTCAGACTCACAATCCTGCTCAGAGGAAGATTCAAGAAGCATACCATCCACCTGCTGAGCAGTCATTCTACGGCTAGCCATAATCCTTACTAATAAAGGTAACTTGTCAAACAAGTCAACAACAACAAACACTTTGTAAAATAAGTAATAGACAAAATGCGTCTTTATCAGAAAGACCTATATACTCCAAAACGATACCATTCACTTGCCAGAAGCAGCTAGACTCACCACCACCTACTCTGCACAGACACAGTAAGGATCAACAATATCCCACTAAAAAGAAAAAGAAAAGAAAATTACACACAAGGCAATGCAAAACACATCGCAAAGAATTTCATGCTCAAAACACTAACTAAATATGCTGCCATTATGACACCACTTACAAAAAAATTCATTCATGCATGACAATAATACTCATTTGGAGTAAATACAACAAAAATGTTTTTCTTACCAAAAAAATGCAACTACACAAAAATGCAGAACAACCACTGCTGAAACCGCAAACAGGAATCAAAAGCTTTACACTAGAATAAAAAGGAGAAATAAAACATTACAATCACATATGCAAATAATGCACTAGTGCACATACTATCCACCAGCCAAGCAAAAGTGATAGGTGGGCCTAAAAGAATAAGGCCGATCTGCCCCCACAGGGAGCAGAAACAGCCAAACAATTCACCCTCATAAAGGGGGAGCGACCCTTGCCCAAGGGGTCACTCCCCAACACCAACATTTAAAAAGCCCTGGTGTCTACTGGCTTCTGCCCCCCCCCTAGGGGACAGATGGGCCTGAAAACATATAACCGATCTGCCCCCAAAGGGGCAGAAACTACCACAATAAATACTCCATAAAGGGGAGCGACCCTTGCCCAAGGGGCCGCTCCCAACAACACAAACACAATCCCTGGTGGCCTAGTGGGCATACAATAAAATGAATTGTTTATTTGGGTCGATCTGCCCTTCCAAGGGGTCAGAAACGGCCCAAATAAATGCTACCCAAAGGGGAGCGACCCTTGCTGAAGGGGCCGCTCCCCAAAAACATATTGCTCCCCCAAGACGAGCGACCCTTGCCCAAGGGGCCGCTCCCCAACAACACTAAAACAATGCCTGGTGTCTAATGGCTTCTGCCCCCTTGGGGGCAGATGGGCCTAGACTCTAAGGCCGATCTGCCCCCAAGGGGGGGCAGAAACAGCCAAAATAAATGATCCCAAAGGGGAGCGACCCTTGCCCAAGGGCTGCTCCCCGACACACAAAGGGCTTTTACAAAACAAAAAAAAACCCGGGTGGCCCAGTGTGCGCCACAAACTTTTTTTAAAAAAAATATATCTGATCTGCCCCCCCCAAAGGCCCCCCAAAGGGGGGCAGAACCAACTACACATATTTCTCCCCCAAGGGGAGCGACCCTTGCCCAAGGGGCCGCTCCCCAAAACACAAAGGGCATTTACAAAAAAAAAAAATCCCTGGTGGCCCAGTGGGGGCACACACACCTTTTTAAAATAATAATTCCAAATGATCTGCCCCGCCCAAAGGGGGGCAGACCCAACTCTACATAGATGACCCCCAAGGGGAGCGACCCTTGCCCAAGGGGCCGCTCCCCGACACAATTTGGGCATTTAAAAAAAAAAAAACGAGCATTCCTGCTGCACGATCGCGCCCCAGGCGCGATCGTGCAGCTGGAATGCTTTTTAAAAGACATCGGAGGAAAGGAAAACCCTTTCCTTTCCTCCGATGTCCTTTAAAATATACCCCCCACCCTCCACGAGACAAAACTCACCTCTTTCTTTCCCGACGTGATGGAAGCAAATGGCTTCCAGCGCGTCGGGAAACACAAAGGAAACCTCCAATGACGCCAGCGCGCCTCACGCTCTGACGTCATTGATGATGTGGAGTGGGGGGCGGGGGGATGCAGGGGAAGGGCTTCCCCTGCCTTCCCCGGTCTAGCCACAAAGATCGGTGTCCCACGGGGGGAGTGCCAGTGCTTCCCCCGTGGGTGGGTGTCACGACGGCTGGGAGCCGTCATGAGCACACGCCCACTGTGTGTCATGACGGCTCCCAGCCGTCGTGAGCACCGAAGGGGTTAAGCACTACCGAAACATATGAAACTTTAAAGTTAATTATTCTCCTATTCTTTCATGATCAGCAAACGTTATTGAGTTGAATTGTTTCCAGTATTAAAGGACAGAGGGTCCCAAGGAAGGAACAGACAAAACATCCTGGTTATGTTGGGGTCCAGATTCTGAAAGTGCTTTGAGGCCATAAAAATGCTGCGAAGGTGCTATACGGATTTACATACCATAGTAGCGCAAACCTTGTTGGGGAAGGGTTCACAGGTGAGGTAGCAGAGACACAGGTGATCATGGCATTGAAGCTCTTTTCAGAAAGCCATCACACCAACACACAAGCAGAGCCCGGGTGCAGGTGGATCACCACCCCTTGCCCAACCCCTCCATCCCTTTACACTTCAGTGGTGTCTTACAATATGCGCAGCCAGAAATCTCTGCTGTCATCACAAAATGGTCACACACACTTCATTTTAACACCCCCAAAAAATGCTCACTTCGGCAACAGACAGAAGTGGGGGACATTTCAACTGAGTCAAACAGAGCCCCCCTTGACGTGCCCCATGTTTACTGCAGACGGTACCATGTGCACATAAGAATAAACCTCCAGGTTTAGCAAAGATGCTGTTTTCACCTGATTTATGTATACATAATTGTGTTCCAGATTTTTTTTTCATGAAGGCAGCAAGGGCTGTTACTTGTCTATGATTTTAATTCATGTCCTCCTCCCAAGGTCTGTTTTTCACCCAGAACCCAGTTTATGTTAATGGTTGTCCGTAGCACGCATTGTACTTTTTCGGTTTACTTGGTGTTTGCCGGGCAGTGCATTATTTTCGTGTGTAAGCAGGTCGATCTCAGTGTGGGAATCCACACCTCACACTTTGTGGCATAGATCATACACTGGAGTGATTGCTGCACTCTCCCTGCGGCACTCTGTGCGGCAATGTGATGCACACACTGGTATATGGCACCGGGAGAAGAAATAAGGTAATATTTGTATTTTTGCACCTTCATCTCGAAATCTAGCAAACAGATGCCGATAACAAAGGGTACGTTCATCTGCCTGTCATGGTCGGAATCTAGTGCTGCTTTCTTCGTGTTTTTAGAAACGCTCAACCGTGTAACGTTCTTAAAATGAGAGACACAGCGTCACTATTAAGGTGATCTTCCATTTTACAAGATGGAATTCATAATATAGTGCAGCATTCTAAGGATCACATCAAGTGAAGTACTTATCCGGGATACCTCCCCTCTCCTCGCCACCTTTACGGGAGCCTGGCCTCGATCGCCGCCACCTTCTCTCGTGTCAGCTCTGCTCTGGGGCTTAATTAAATGAAGCGCAGGAGCCTGCACTTCGTTTTTTGGGGGTTTTTGGGCCGTATTCACACACCCAGCGTGAATTTGGCCAATTATCTTTTTAAAAAAATGCGTTTTGTGGCCCCGGGGGTCCTTGTGGGACCCCCTGAGTAGGCCTAGGGGGTCAGGGTGTTTCTACCCTGCCCCCTTTTCTTGTTTTTTTATCTTTTTTCTACTGTTTTCTTGTGACAGATGGCTGCCAACACTTCTTGGTTTGGAGTGTTGGCAGCCAATCAGAATGAAGCTCGTGCCCGGGAGGGTTCGCAAATCCTCCTCAGGGCTCAGATATCGATATTTTTATTTTTTGAATTTCTCAGGAAGTACTGAACGGATTTTCACCTTTTAAAAAAAGGGCGCTTTCTGAAGCAAGAGCTACCTGTTTGCCAAATTTGGTGTAATTCGGTTTCGCAGTTCGGGCTGTAGCCGTGTCTAAAGTTCCCATGGAAATTAACATGGGGAAAACGCGTTTTGGGACCCCCCTTTTTTCTCGGCCCCAGCTTGATGAATCACCCCGAAACTTTCAAGACAGGAGCTGCCCGGAGCGTCGCATTAGTTTTGAAAATTTTGCGAAGATTCGTCAACCGGCGCCAAAGATATTGGCAAATCAAAAAACGCTTTTCCTATGGAAAACTTCAGTCCTGCCAGCAGCACCGGGAAACGTTTACGGGGAGAGAGCCACGCACAGCGAGTCCGCTGGACTCCATCTCCCAGGCTCCCCTGCACCGTAATCGGCACCAGCGAGCGCACGGAGGCGCTCTTAAGCAAACCAAGGCTCCCGCAGCGTGGGAAACTTCAGTCCTGCCAGTAGCACCGGGAAACGTTTACGGGGAGAGAGCCACGCACAGCGGGATCTGCTGGACTCCATCTCCCAGGCTCCCCCGCACCGTAATCGGCACCAGCGAGCGCACGGAGGCGCTCTAAGCAAACCAAGGCTCCGCAGAGCGGGAAACTTCAGTCCTGCCAGTAGCACCGGGAAACGTTTACGGGGAGAGAGCCACGCACAGCGGGTCCGCTGGACTCCATCTCCCAGGCTCCCCCGCACCGTAATCGGCACCAGCGAGCACACGGAGGCGCTCTTAAGCAAACCAAGGCTCCCGCAGTGCGGGACGCGCGCGGGCTCGCCCGGGCCAAGGGCGGGCCCGTCCGCGCCCGTCAAAGCCCGGATAAGGCTGGGCTGGGCCTATCTTCTTTAAATTACTTTCTCTTTTCTTTGTTTGGCTTATAGTCTACTATCTGTCGCATTCTGGTTCTGCATGCTCTTAACTCTTTGAAACCTGGAGGATACTGGTTACCGGTCGGTGCTACGTCCTGCCAGCAGCACCGGGAAACGTTTACGGGGAGAGAGCCACGCACAGCGAGTCCGCTGGACTCCATCTCCCAGGCTCCCCTGCACCGTAATCGGCACCAGCGAGCGCACGGAGGCGCTCTTAAGCAAACCAAGGCTCCCGCAGCGCGGGAAACTTCAGTCCTGCCAGTAGCACCGGGAAACGTTTACGGGGAGAGAGCCACGCACAGCGGGTCCGCTGGACTCCATCTCCCAGGCTCCCCCGCACCGTAATCGGCACCAGCGAGCGCACGGAGGCGCTCTTAAGCAAACCAAGGCTCCCGCAGTGCGGGACGTGCGCGGGCTCGCCCGGGCCAAGGGCGGGCCCGTCCGCGCCCATCAAAGCCCGGATAAGGCTGGGCTGGGCCTATCTTCTTTAAATTACTTTCTCTTTTCTTTGTTTGGCTTATAGTCTACTATCTGTCGCATTCTGGTTCTGCATGCTCTTAACTCTTTGAAACCTGGAGGATACTGGTTACCGGTCGGTGCTACGTAAGGACATTTTATCTTTACTCCTGTTTTTTTTGTTTTTTTTGATAATTGAATTTTGTAAATTTTTGTTTTATGGCTAAAGTAAAGCAGCCTGGTGAGAGGGAGAGTGCTTTAGGCACTCTAAATTCCCCTAGGCCTATGATGAATACAACATTGGATAGTTTTCTGACGCATGCCGCGAAGGCGATAGATAAAGAAATACTTGTGGTTCAGCGTCGTCTTTCCATAGAAGGGGGTTCTGCTCCAAATCAGGACATAATTTTGGAGGGGGATAGATTGACCACCGTTGTGGGAAACCTTAATGTAGATCAACCAATAACATCTGTGGCCAGTCTTGACACGCACATAAGCCATTCACAGTCACCAACAATAGCCAGTCCCCCAGTAAAAAGAAAGAGGAAACTTAGGAATCAGGAGTCTGAATCTATAGTATTCACCAGGTCAAAGAGAAAGCGAAACAGGTTCCCACCCATGTTACTTAATAAGTCTACTGATGTCGAACAGGAAGAAAAAAAGTTCTCATTCTTCGGTATATCCATCTTTACTTCTATCCCCTCAAGATAGTAAGCTTTTACTTGATGGCTTCGATGGAATTATGCAAACTAGATTACAGCCAATCCTGAATAGGCTTGATACCCTAGAGAATAACATGGTAATTATAACTCAATTATTGATGCGGTATCCAAGGGAACCTTCTAACTGTAGCCTGCTAAGTTCTGGCCCTGGGACACAATTAGACATTGATATAAGGAGTGAAGGAAGTAGCAAAGGGGAGAAAGCTAGTGGAGCTGACTCTAGTAAGACAACAAGGAACCAGGGAAACATATTCCAACCTTTAGATAAGGCCAGGGACCAAACAAGTGATCAATTAGGTTCAAAAGAATGTATTGGGGGCAACAACAGTCAACGAGAAAACAATGGCAAAAGAGCCCCCCTTAGAACTAATATGAAGCGGGATAGGAGAAATCAGGGAGCTATTCAGCAGGAAAATACATTAATGAAGGAAGTACCATCGTGTGAGGGCAGTGATAGTAAGGTGACTTTGCACCTTCCCCCTGAGTGCTGTCCCTATGTTGTGATCCTATCTAATGTTCCCCCTCTTGGGGACGAGAAAAGGAATCCTTTGCCCAATTAAAAAATAAGGTGTGTTATTGGCTTACACACAACACTGATTTCTCTAGCCATAGTTTCCATGACATCATGTTTACTCGTAGAACGCATTGGGTTGGACCCTCCAGAAAACAGTTAAGGGAGACTGTATAGTGATCAGTTGCAGATCACCAGCACAGGCATGTCATCTTCTTGCTAGTTGGCGGAAACCCGTGGGCTATGAGGCACAACATAATATTCATCTAATGCCCCTTGGTTTCTATTATAGGCATCCTAATCACCTGAGGTTTCACACTCAACACTTGGCCCCAGCACCTAAAACTCTAGCAATTAGGCAAACATCCCCCCCTCTGGTACTTAGTAACAGATTTGAAACCCTCTCTAATCTAGATGATCTCGACTGACTGAATTTAGTGGAAAGAGATTTGGTGGATAACCTAGCTTTAACCATTACAGGAGAGGATAATTTAGTTTGTAAAATTCCAGTGGATAATGATAAAAGTATTATTCCTTCTATAAGGCTAGAGGTCCTTGAAAAACCCTGCACTGTCCTAATGACGTGACTAGAGACATGGAGGATAATGTTGTCTCAACCATTACAACTAAGGATAATTTAGCCCATAAAATTATAGAGGATAAGAGTATAAGTAATACTCCATCTATAGGGTCAAAGGCCCATGGAATACATTGCATACCCACCGATTCGAATCCTGTTTCAAATTCATGCCAATGTCAAAGTAAAACACTACTAATCAGGTTACACAGATTCTATCTTGGAATTTAGCTGGTATTAGATCTAAGCTAAACGATCCGGAATGGGGCAGTTTAGTTGATAACCATCATATATGCTTATTCCAAGAGACATGGGCAACTGAGCAGGTCCATAGGGTGGGGTTTTGCACATTTAGTATTGAAGCCAGACCATCTAGGGTGGGCGCGACCGGCAGGAGGGTTGTTAATATGGGTTAAGTTATCACTGAATTGCAAGGTTAAAATTCTGAAGGTTGATTCACAGGAGATTCTTGGCATTGAATTGTCTTGGCCAAAAAGAGTGTGCAAGTCAGATTGTTTAATATTTATAATAGGTTTACTAGTAAACACAGGCCCTCAGAAACAATAGTAACTTTGACTGATTATCTTGATAAAAACAGTGGGGGCCCACCAATTATTTTGGCCGGAGACTTCAATGTAACGTACTGAGCCAGTCGAATTTTTTCATGATTTAGTGCAGGAAGAGGAGACTGCTAGGGGCATTAGAAGTTATCCAACTCCCCATCAAGAGATTAACTAAGGTGGGTCAACAGGTTTTGTCTCTGACCCTTGTACATGGGTTAAGGGCTTGTAATGGGCGAACAAAATCAGATGAAACGGCAGAATTTACCTTTAAGAGGGGCAGATTAAAAGTAGGATCGATTATATTATGGTGGACCTTGGCATGTGGCCCCTTGTACAGGATATGACTGTACTATTACGTGAGGATAGTGACCACAATGCTCTAAGTATGGATTTATTTGGTCTACCAATTTTTGAGAGCTCACTTATCAAAAGTCAGGGCCCTATTATAACAACCAATAATAATAGACGCATTAAATGGTCCTGCCTGTTAGCGAATGGTCAATCGATCCCAAGAATGTATGAAGAAGTGGCTCAGACATTAGTGACAGTAGGTGCTGCACATTATATTGAGGTGGACATTATTTTAGGAAGTTTCTTGAAATTGATTAGCAGCATTAAACAATATTTTAATAAATCGATTAACTTTGATACTTTTAAGCGAAATAATGCCCCATGGTACAATGAAGATTGTAAACTAGCAAAGGCTAACCTTGTGGAAGCTGTAAAACAGGGAGACCAAGGGGTTATCTCCAACAGTAGGAAGTTGTATAAGAGGGCGCAGGTTGCAGCTATAAGGCTATGGGAGACTTGCATTTGGCATACCTTGGCTGAAGCATCTAAACAAAAGACAGCCAAATGTTTTGGCATCTATTGGCTAAAGGGTCAATTAAGCAGGCCAGCGAGGAGGATTTTTTTATTCAGCCCCAGGTGTGGGAAGACTATTTTAAAAAGCTTTATGCTAGTGCAGCCATCTCGGATCTAGCAGGGGGAACCAAGGAACCCCTTTTGGAAGGTATCACTGAGGCGATACAGGGGTCGGCTGATTTATTCTCTTTAAAAGAAACCATTGTAGCGATCAATCAGCTTCAAGCAGGAAAAGCCCCAGGTCTTGATAGACTCCCTGGAGATTTGTATAGCACTGAGCAGAACATCTGGGGCCCTCTGCTCCAAAAGGTTTTTAACGCTATTCAATTAGGTGGCAAAATTCCATCAACCTGGAAAGGAGCAGAAATAATACCCATTTATAAAAAGGGTAATAAAGGGGATCCTGCTAATTACAGACCAATAATCCTTATAGATGTCTCACAGAAATTGTTCTGCAAGATGATTCTGCTTCAGTATCCAGAGTTGGATTGAAGCAAATAATGTAATTTTGCACCTTCAGGCAGGATTTAGGTCAAGCACAAGCACTTTAGACCAAGTTTTTAAATTCCTATTGCTTTTATGGAAAGAGGTGAAGATCTGGAAGGGCCATTTATATGTTGTTTTTGTAGACCTCAAGACAGCCTTTGATTCTATAGATCGTAATAAATTGTGGGCTGTCTTGAGGGAACTTGGTTTACCGAAGGATCTTCTCCAGCTATTGGTCCGCTTGCATGATGCTAATTACGCCAAGATTAGGTGGAAGTCAGATGGCAGCCTTACAAATAGCATCCCAATTTCTAAAGGGGGTGCGCCAGGGTTGTGTATTAGCGCCAACTTTATTCACCCTGTATATAAATGGGTTGATTGCGGAACTATATGACTGTGATGGTGATCCCCCAAGACTGGCTGGAAGTCCCCTGCCGGCCCTGCTTTTTGCAGATGATACACTTCTTATTTCTAAAACACCGAAGGGGATCCAAACATTGTGAATAAATTTGCAGAAGCATGTAAGGACCGAGGTTTGGAAATTAATTGTTCCAAAACTAAATATATGGTTTTTAATCCTTATAAATGCTCTAAAAGCAAGTTGACATTGGGTACTCAACAACTGGAACAGGTTAATGTTTTTGATTATCTTGGTTTTAGAATAAGTGATAACCTTGCTTGGTCTTCCCAAATTTTAAAGAGTGAATTATTACTACAGATGGTGGATTGTGCCATAGCGAGGAGACTAAGAGGTTCATCCTATTGCCCCATTTCCCCTGTATTAGAGATACATAGGGCTAAAGGTCATGGTGCAGCCTTATATGGCGCTGAATTATGGGGTATGGAGTGCACTAAAAACTTGAAATAGCAGAAAACAAATTTCTTAGAGCTATACTCAATGTTCCAATAAATACCCCAATTTTACCCCCTTGCGTCTTGATTTCGGAGTTAAATCCATTTTGTATTATGCTGTCCTCAGAGCCTTGATGTTCTGGATACGGATATGGGTTAACATCACAGAGATTAATGTAAAAGATGGAGTGGTGGAACTCCTAAATCTACAAAAACAGAAAGGCGCTCTTCACTGGTTTAAAAAGGTTAAAGAATGGTTGTATCGTCTGGGTTTGGAATCTTTGTGGGAGAACCCAGGTTCCATAACAAAAAATATGGTTCCTTTTTTAAAAAAGAGATTCTGGGTTTACATTAATTCTCTTAACATTGAAAGTACAACTTATGGAATTTTAACGATGCAATTGTTAGATGTCAGTTTTGTTTTAATTTCAAATTATTTATGGATGAAATTGAACCCCCACAGGCAAGAGCACTCTACATCCAGTTTAGACTTGGAACATTACCGCTGAATGCATGGAAACACAAATGGACAAATGCTCGAACTTTGCCAATGTGCCCAACATGTCTCAATGCTGAAGAGAATATTGATCATTTTCTCTTTTTCTGCCCTGCTTATAGTGCCATTAGGAAATCATGGATTATTTCAGCTTGTCGATTGCTTTCATTTGCTACGCCCACAGAAGCAATACGTATTTTTCGATCCGATTCCACACAATGGCTTGTTTTTGCTATTTCACGATATTTGTTGTATGCATGGTGGCAGAGATCAAAAGCTTTGACTTGAATTATTTTTGGGGTTGTTTATAGCTTCGATTTCTTGATTTCTTTTATATCTTTTAGATGACAAATATTATAAAATTTCCATTTTTATTGAACATGAGACAGGGGCTCAAAAGGGATATTAAATTGTTATTGGAATATCTTACTTTTAAAATGTTGTAGTATTGTTAATTATGACTGTATGTATGCTGTTATGATCATGCGATTGATCGACAATAAAATCTTTTCCTATGGAAACTAGGTCCTAACTATAACTACCTACTGGCGACCGCCAGTAGGTAATATATATATATATATATATATATATATATATATATATATGCTTAAACGAAGGTATCCCCCTGTGAGGACGCACTTGAAAAAACAGGCGAACTCTGCACCTTGAAGCAGGATTCTTTATTCTCTCAAACCGGACATCACAGTGCTTGATACTTTGTAGCCCTACGCGTTTCGGAGCTCCTGCTCCTTGCTCACGGGCTCTTTTGCAATGTCAGCAGGCTGGAACAGGTGAAAACCGAGTCCGTACATTTTGAAATCTTTAAATAGTCCTCAAGTGGAACACGCCTCTGGTGGGTTAATTAATAAAGTCAGCATTGTTGGACTCGTAGTTTCACCATCAAATAAAATCCTCAAGTGGATTCCGCCTACTTGGCATCCTTTTTCGCATAATTCTTTCTCTCTGGTGACTCAGTTTTCACCTGTTCCAGCCTGCTGACATCGCAAAAGAGCCCGTGAGCAAGGAGCAGGAGCTCCGAAACGCGTAGGGCTACAAAGTATCAAGCACTGTGATGTCCGGTTTGAGAGAATAAAGAATCCTGCTTCAAGGTGCAGAGTTCGCCTGTTTTTTCAAGTGCGTCCTCACAGGGGGATACCTTCGTTTAAGCATATATATATATATATATATATATATATATATATATATATATATATATATATATATATATATATATATATATATATATATATTCTCAAGCTCACTCCTCTGCCACAGAGAGAGGAGACGCACTCTCCTTCAAAGCGTCTTTTATTCAAAATACCAGCAATCCAGGTACAGTTCGTAAGAGCAGGCCCAACGCGTTTCAAACTTACATCGTCCTTGATCACGGGCCATTTTGAGTCACTGAGGACAAGCCGCGCCTTATAGCCCCTAATTTGCATAATTCAAATCATGCTCATGTGAGCGTCAAGGTGCATTCTGGGACTACGAGTTTGCGGCATGCCAATAATTCAATCATCCTCAAATAGGTAATTATAGTGCTCAAAACAAAATAAACATCTCATTCAGATTGTCTCTGTATTGATAAAATCGCTAAAGGTTGCACAAAGAGGCTCCATTCCATGCCTCATGCACTCGCCACAATCCGCGATGGTGCGTCTCCCGGCTGGCAACCATTTTATTTTCAAGCTCACACCTCTGCCACAGAGAGACGAGATGCACTCTCCTTCAAAGCGTCTTTTATTCAAAATAACAGCAATCCAGGTACAGTTTGTAAGAGCAGGCCCAACGCATTTCAAACTTACATCGTCCTTGATCACGGGCCATTTTGAGTCACTGAGAACAAGCCACACCTTATAGCCCCTAATTTGCATAATTACAATCATGCTCATGTGAGTGTCAAGGTGCATTCTGGGACTACGAGTTTGCGGCATGCCAATAATTCAATCATCCTCAAATAGTTAATTATAGTGCTCAAAACAAAATAAACATCTCATCCAGATTGTCTCTGTATTGATAAAATCGCCAAAGGTTGCACAAAGAGGCTCCATTCCATGCCTCACGCACTCGTCACAATCCGCGATGGTGTGTCTCCCGGCTGGCAACCGTTTTATTTTCAAGCTCACACCTCTGCCACAGAGAGAGGAGACGCACTCTCCTTCAAAGCGTCTTTTATTCAAAATACCAGCAATCCAGGTACAGTTCGTAAGAGCAGGCCCAACGCGTTTCAAACTTACATCGTCCTTGATCACGGGCCATTTTGAGTCACTGAGAACAAGCCGCGCCTTATAGCCCCTAATTTGCATAATTACAATCATGCTCATGTGAGCGTCAAGGTGCATTCTGGGACTACGAGTTTGCGGCATGCCAATAATTCAATCATCCTCAAATAGGTAATTATAGTGCTCAAAATAAAATTAACATCTCATCCAGATTGTCTCTGTATTGATAAAATCGCCAAAGGTTGCACAAAGAGGCTCCATTCCATGCCTCACGCACTCGCCACAATCCGCGATGGTGCGACTCCCGGCTGGCAACCGTTTTATTTTTAAGCTCACACCTCTGCCACAGAGAGACGAGACGAACTCTCCTTCAAAGCGTCTTTTATTCGAAATAACAGCAATCCAGGTACAGTTCGTAAGAGCAGGCCCAGCGCGTTTCAAACTTACATCGTCCTTGATCATGGGCCATTTTGAGTCACTGAGAACAAGCCGCGCCTTATAGCCCCTAGTTTGCATAATTACAATCTCTCTGTGGCAGAGGTGTGAGCTTGAGAATATATATATATTATCTACTGGCGGTCGCCAGTAGATAGTTATAGTTACAACCTATTATCCATAGGAAATCCGCGACATTCTATTTGAAATAACTCTCTTGCCGGTTGACGTATCTTCGCAAAATTTTCAAACTTTGTGGGCGCTCCGGTCCGCTCCTACCCTGAAAGTCTCGGGGATTCGTCAGCCGGGGCCGAGAAAAAGGGGGTCCCAAAACGCGTTTTCCCATGCAATTTTCCATAGGAAACTTTAGACACGGCTACAGCCCGAACTGCTGAACGGAATTACACCAAATTTGGCAAAGAGGTAGTTCTTGGTTCAGAAAGAACCCTTTTTGTTAAATGGTGTAAATCCGTTCAGTAGTTGCTGAGAAAATCAAAAGTAAAAGTACATATATATCTATGGCCGAGTAGGGTCCGCGTACCCTCAGCGCACCCTGCGCGCACCGTCCCGATCCACGAGCTGCATGTTAATTGGCTGTCAGCTGGCTGTCAACATTCCGATTCAGGAAATGTTGGCAGCCATTTTGTCCCTCTGTAGAACCGAGGGACAGAAACAAGTGCGCAAAGCGCACAAAGGGGGCAGGGTAGAAACACCCTGACCCCCTAGGTCTGCTCAGGGGTCCCATAAGGACCCCTGGGCAGAAAAAGCATTTTTTTTAAAAAAATCGGCAGGATGCGCTCAGGTTGCGCGGATCCTGCCGATAAAAATCGAAGCGCGGTCTCCCGCGCTCGATGTTAATTGCCCCCGGGTGGGCCAAGTCCCGGGGGCATGCTGGGGGTGTTTATTTTATGTATGGGGGCCTCTAAGGGCCCCTAAGCCCGGGGACCGCCACCCCCGGGGCTTTCTTTTTAAATGGTGCGGGAGGGCTCTGAGCCCTCCCGCAGCCTCCGGGACCACCACCTCCCGGGGCTTCTTTTTTTTTTTCTCTGTGTGGGGGCTCGAGCCTCCACATGCCCCGGGACCGCCACCTCCCGGGGCACTAACAAATTAAAATGGGGTCCGTTTTGGACCCCCAAAACCCGGGACCACCACCTCCCGGGGCTGTGCTGATGTGGGGAGGGGGCGCGCGGCCCCTCCTGGAGCCTGTGGTGGCCCTGGGGACCGCCACCCCCCAGGGCCGGCTCCTGCAGTGTCCCTGCCCTCGCGGCTCCCGTCCTGTCATTGCAAACTGCTTTGGATATTGGAAGAGAGAGCAGGAAACCTGCTCTCGCCTCCAATATCCAAAGACAATTGCTTTCACATGGGGAGCAGCATGTTAGCTGCTCCCCATGTGTAGCAATGCCGGCTCCTGTAGGACACGGGGAGCCGGCGGGACTGTGGGGGTTTGGGGACCCCCACAGTCCCCAACCAGAGGCCAGGCCCCGGGGGATGGGGTCCCCGGGGCAAGTAGTGGCCCGGGAGGGGGGCCACGCGGCCCCCCTCCCCAGAAATAAGGGGTAAGGCCCCTTTATACACCTCTCTGCAACACAGCTCTGTGGCGCTTTTTGGAGGTACATGGTGGGCTAGTTGGCCCCCAGGAACCCTCAGGATTCAAGGGGACTTAATCCCCCAACTTAAAACGCGCCACGGGGCGCGTTTGCACAGTGGTGAAGGGAGGGGGCGGGGCTTCAGGTGACATGTGTGCAAACAGGCCCGTGGCGCGTTTTAAGATGGGGAATTAAATCCCTTCAATGCTGAGGGTCCCTGGGGCCAACTAGCCCAACAGGTACATCCAGAAAGCGCCACAGAGCTGCGTTGCAGAGAGGTGTAAAAGGGTGTGGCCCCTCTACACGTCTCTGCAACGCAGCCCCTGGCGCATACTGGAGGTTCCTGGTGGGCTAGTTGGCCCCTAGGGACCCTCATGATTCAAGGGGACTTAATCCCCCAACTTAAAACGCGCCACGGGCGCGTTTGCACAGATGTCACCTCAGGCCCCGCCCCTACCTTCACCATTGTGCAAATATTCCTCTAAAATCTGCCGAACTACGAATTCGGATTTACTCACCTGTTATCAGGAGAGACCTCAGTGCTGCATCTTTCAGCCCAGTACTAATCCTGAAAAGTAATTTTAACCGTACTTACCAGTAACTTGAATTTCCTTCCATAGGATATCATTGCCTGCTTTTTGCTGAAAAAGTTTCTAAGTGTTGATTTTTGAAACATACAAATATTCCTCTAAAATCAGCCTGAAATACGAATTCGATTTACTCACCTGTTATCAGGAGAGACCTCAGTGCTGTATCTTTCAGCCCAGTACTGGTCCTGAAAAGTAATTTTAACCGTGCTTACCAGTAACTTGAATTTCCTTCCATAGGCTAACATTGACTGGTTTCACTTGGAAATTCTTCTAAGTGTGGAGTTTTGGAACTTTAAAATATTCCTCTAAAATCAGCCGAAATACGAATTCCAATTTACTCACCTGTTATCAGGAGAGACCTCAGTGCTGCATCTTTCAGCCCAGTACTGATCCTCAAAAGTAATTTTAACCGTACTTACCAGTAACTTGAATTTCCTTCCATAGGATATCATTGTCTGCTTTTGCTGAAAAAGTTTCTAAGTGTTGATTTTGAAACATACAAATATTCCTCTAAAATCAGCCGAAATACAAATTCCGATTTACTCACCTGTTATCAGGAGAGACCTCAGTGCTGTATCTTTCAGCCCAGTACTGGTCCTGAAAAGTAATTTTAACCGTACTTAACAGTAACTTGAATTTCCTTCCATAGGCTAACATTGACTGGTTTCACTTGGAAATTCTTCTAAGTGTGGAGTTTTGGAACTTTAAAATATTCCTCTAAAATCAGCCGAAATACGAATTCCGATTTACTCACCTGTTATCAGGAGAGACCTCAGTGCTGCATCTTTTAGCCCAGCACTGATCCTGAAAAAGTAATTTTAACCGTACTTACCAGTAACTTATATTTTCTTCCATAGGAATCCATTGTCTGGTTTTCAGCAGAAAAGTTTCAAAGTGTCGATTTTCACAAACTACAAATATTCCTTAAAAATCGCCTGTATGACTTAAACGCATTCTTTCAACTGTTTACAGGAGATGCACCAGTGCTGGATCCAGGATCCAACACTGAGTAAGAAAAAGTAATGATAACAGTTTTTACCTGCTAAGTGAATTTCCTTCCATAGGATAACATTGGTGATTCTATGAGAAAAGTTTCAGTGTCAACTTTTAAAATACAATAATATTCCTTAAAAATCACGACTGTAACCAAAACGCTTTTACTCAACTGTTTACAGGAGATGTCCCAGGACTGAATCTAGGATCCAGTTCTGTGGTTAGAAAAGTAATCCATAAAGTAACTAATTGCATTTAACTAGAAATTCACATTGAGCTGAATGTTGCATTGTGTTTGAAAATGTGTTGCCCATTGCAACAACTGTAACTACTGTACTTAAAAGTCTATTGCCTATGTGCAAAGTATTTAAACTAAAGTAATTCATTCTCAGAAAGTATTTTTGTAATGTAATGTATAATGTAATTACAATGTAATTTAAAAAATAAAATATGTTAAAAAAAAATGTCTCTAAAAATGTAGTAAATCAGTATGAAAAAAATTAATATAACAATTAATACATTTAAAAATTGTCATTTACAAAACCTTTGAAATTCACTGAAAAAACCGTAGGTTTCAGACATGTTATAGTTAGGAATTAGCATTTAAAAACCTTTGAAATTCACTGAAAAACCATAGGTTTCAGATATGTTATAGTTAGAAATTAGCATTTAAAAAACCTTTGAAATTCACTGAAAAACCATAGGTTTTAGGGACAGTTATAGTTACTTGGACATTGCACTCGTACAAAACCCGTGAAATTCCCCGTTATAGTTAGTTCAGCTAACTATAACTCCGCGCCCGCAATGCACTGCTGATGACGTCACATATTACATCACTCATGACATGGTCAGTGACATCACTGATGACATCACTGATGACATCTCAAATGACATCACTGATGACATCATCCACGTGATAATCTGATGCACCTCCTCACACCCTAATATAACCTTTGATACAACCACTCTAAATTACAGACTGCCATTCGCAAAACCATAGACACTCCAACACCAATAACTACATACCCACTCACTGATTCATAGGTCTACGCACACATCCACTCACTCACCCGTACAGTCACTCATACTTACGGTCACTCAGTACAGGACTATCATATGCACTCATACTCCTATATAGACACTCAAACACCGCCACTCATCCATAGAGGTACTCACACACCTAGTCAGTCATGCAAATAATTAAACACACTGCCATTTACTAACCTATACAGTTATACACACACCAGCTCACTTACTCATACAAATACTAGCACATTCTTACGCTCTTATACAATCACTGATACAAGCACACACTCATCCATACAGCCACTATCACAATCACTCACTCTCGCTTATAGCTATTTATATACTCCAACACACATATATACTGCCTTTCACATATGTAGTTACTCACACATGAACCACTGGGACATACATTCACTCACTAACACACTCTTACACACACTTACCCACCCATACAGTCTATCTCAGATACACTCTTGAAACCATCCACCCAGTGAATCACCCACTCACACATCTATGCACAGAGTCGCACACACCCCTCCCACACAAACACTCAGGCACCCATACAGATACTCAGACAACCATTCAATAACTCATATAGACACTCATGTAGCTATTCACAAACACATGCAGCCACTTACACAGCAACAGACAGACGGATACAGACATTCACCCAGCTTAGTCACTAACCCATGCATTCAGTAAGATACGTTAAATCACTCACTTATAGAGTCAGTCACGCACCTACTAAATCATCCATACAGACACTTACACACCCACTCATTCTTCAATACGTCTTTTCCTATATATATATTAAAAATATTTAAACTTTACAGAAACACACAGTCACTGGATGATGTCATCAGTGATGTCATTTGAGATGTCATCAGTGATGTCATCAGTGATGTCACTGACCATGTCATGAGTGATGTAATATGTGACATCATCAGCAGTGCATTGCGGGGCGCGAGTTATAGTTAGCTGAACTAACTATAAAGGGGGAATTTCACGGGTTTTGTACGAGTGCAATGTCCAAGTAACTATAACTGTCCCTAAAACCTATGGTTTTTCAGTGAATATATATATATATATATATATATATATATATATATATATATATATATATATGAAAAAGAGAAAAATGTAATAAAAATTTTAGCAAGTTTTTTTAAGTTGTACTGTAATTTGTAGACATTGCAGTTCTTCAGAGATAGTTGGAAATGTAGCACCATTTCAGTTCCACTGTGAAATTTCCACCACTAGTTAAAAAGCTTTAGAAGTTCACTGGAAAAACCACAAGTATATAGATGTTCCAGTTAGAATTTAGCATTTAAAAAACCTTAAAAATTCCCTCAAAAAACGAGAGGCTTAAGGGACCTTATAGTTAGGAATTAGAATGGAAAAAACTTAGAAATTCACTGAAAAAAACCAGAGGTTTCAGGGACTTTATAGTTAGGCTGACATTTCACTCATACAAAACCTGAGAAATTCAGCCGTTAACTTGAGCCCCGCAATGCACTGCTGATGAGGTCACATAATACATCTGACATGGTCAGTGACATCACTGATGACATCACTGATGACATCTCGAATGATATCACTGATGACCTGTGATTTTTTCAGTGAATATATATATATATATATAAATATATATCTTTAAATAATCCAATAATGCGATCACTCGAAGGTATAAGCTTTACACCAGAAGTTGTTTTTAATTCAGTTACGCGTTTCGCTTGCAAAGCAAGCTTGATCACACACTGTATTCTGGGAATTGACTTGCAATACATATAGGAAGTGGAAAACAGAAAAGGGACAAAAATGTGTTACAACCACATACATTTCAGTGATACCAAAGGGGATGATGGACGGAGCGTTAGACCAAATCAAACACTCACCCCCAGTCAACTGATCTGGGTTTAATCCATCATCATTCTTTAGCTCACTCCACCACCCCAGTTCAGACATGGCCATATGCAAATCAGTCTGACCCTGTGCCTCATGGGAACAGTCCAGCCCAAACCGCCAAGCCATGTCTTCCCTGGACCGGAAACAAGCATCCTGGGAGCGGTTTCGGGTTCAAAACCCTCATCAGCCAGGCTATCTTGAATCCAGTGGCAAAGTGAGCAAGGGACCCACGTCTGGGCATACCCTGCCAACTTAGGGCGAACAAAGCGATACCAAAGGGGATGATGGACAGAGCGTTAGAGCAAATCAAACACTCACCCCCAGTCAACTGATCTGGGTTTAATCCATCATCATTCTTTAGCTCACTCCACCACCCCAGTTCAGACATGGCCATATGCAAATCAGTCTGACCCTGTGCCTCATGGGAACAGTCCAGCCCGAACTGCCAAGCCATGTCTTTCCTGGACCGGAAACAAGCATCCTGGGACCGGTTTCGGGTTCAAAACCCTCATCAGCCAGGCTATCTTGAATCCAGTGGCAAAGTGAGCAAGGGACCCACGTCTGGGCATACCCTGCCAACTTAGGGCGAACAAAGCGATATCAAAGGGGATGATGGACGGAGCGTTAGAGCAAATCAAACACTCACCCCCAGTCAACTGATCTGGGTTTAATCCATCATCATTCTTTAGCTCACTCTACCACCCTAGTTCAGACATGGCCATATGCAAATCAGTCTGACCCTGTGCCTCATGGGAACAGTCCAGCACGAACTGCCAAGCCATGTCTTCCCTGGAACGGAAACAAGCATCCTGGGACTGGTTTCGGGTTCAAAACCCTCATCAGCCAGGCTATCTTGAATCCAAAGGCAAAGTGAGCAAGGGACCCATGTCTGGGCATACCCTGCCAACTTAGGGCGAACAAAGCGATACCAAAGGGGATGATGGACGGAGCGTTAGAGAAAATCAAACACTCACCCCCAGTCAACTGATCTGGGTTTAATCCATCATCATTCTTTAGCTCACTCTACCACCCCAGTTCAGACATGGCCATATGCAAATCAGTCTGACCCTGTGCCTCATGGGAACAGTCAAGCCCGAACAGCCAAGCCATGTCTTACCTGGACCGGAAACAAGCATCCTGGGACCGGTTTCGGGTTCAAAACCCTCATCAGCCAGGCTATCTTGAATCCAGTGGCAAAGTGAGCAAGGGACCCACGTCTGGGCATACCCTGCCAACTTAGGGCGAACAAAGCGATACCAAAGGGGATGATGGACGGAGCGTTAGAGCAAATCAAACACTCACTCCCAGACAACTGATCTGGGTTTAATCCATCATCATTCTTTAGCTCACTCCACCACCCCAGTTCAGACATGGCCATATGCAAATCAGTCTGACCCTGTGCCTCATGGGAACATTCCAGCCCGAACTGCCAAGCCATGTCTTCCCTGGACCGGAAACAAGCATCCTGGGACCGGTTTCGGGTTCAAAACCCTCATCAGCCAGGCTATCTTGAATCCAGTGGCAAAGTGAGCAAGGGACCCACGTCTGGGCATACCCTGCCAACTTAGGGCGAACAAAGCGATACCAAAGGGGATGATGGACGGAGCGTTAGAGCAAATCAAACACTCACCCCCAGTCAACTACTCTGGGTTTAATCCATCATCATTCTTTAGCTCACTCCACCACCCCAGTTCAGACATGGCCATATGCAAATCAGTCTGACCCTGTGCCTCATGGGAACAGTCCAGCCCGAACTGCCAAGCCATGTCTTGCCTGGACCGGAAACAAGCATACTGGGACCAGTTTCGGGTTCAAAACCCTCATCAGCCAGGCTATCTTGAATCCAGTGTCAAAGTGAGCAAGGGACCCACGTCTGGGCATACCCTGCCAACTTAGGGCGAACAAAGCGATACCAAAGGGGATGATGGACGGAGCGTTAGAGCAAATCAAACACTCACCCCCAGTCAACTGATCTGGGTTTAATCCATCATCATTCTTTAGCTCACTCCACCACCTCAGTTCAGACATGGCCATATACAAATCAGTCTGACCATGTGCCTCATGGGAAAAGTCCAGCCCGAACTGCCAATCCATGTCTTCCCTGGACCGGAAACAAGCATCCCGGGACCAGTTTCGGGTTCAAAACCCTCATCAGCCAGGCTATCTTGAATCCAGTGGCAAAGTGAGCAAGGGACCCACGTCTGAGCATACCCTGCCAACTTAGGGCGAACAAAGCGATACCAAAGGGGATGATGGACGGAGCGTTAGAGCAAATCAAACACTCACCCCCAGTCAACTGATCTGGGTTTAATCCATCATCATCATTCTTTAGCTCACTCCACCGCCCCGGTTCAGACATGGCCATATGCAAATCAATCTGACCCTGTGCCTCATGGGAACAGTCCAGCCCGAACTGCCAAGCCATGTCTTACCTGGACCGGAAACAAGCATCCTGGGACCGGTTTTGGGTTCAAAACCCTCATCAGCCAGGCTATCTTGAATCCAGTGGCAAAGTGAGCAAGGGACCCACATCTGGGCATACCCTGCCAACTTAGGGCGAACAAAGCGATACCAAAGGGGATGATGGACGGAGCGTTAGAGCAAATCAAACACTCACCCCCAGTCAACTGATCTGGGTTTAATCCATAATCATTCTTTAGCTCACTCCACCACCCCAGTTCAGACATGGCCATATGCAAATCAGTCTGACCCTGTGCCTCATGGGAACAGTCCAGCCCGAACTGCCAAGCTATGTCTTCCCTTGACCGGAAACAAGCATCCTGGGACCGGTTTCGGGTTCAAAACCCTCATCAGCCAGGCTATTTTGAATCCAGTGGCAAAGTGAGCAAGGGACCCACGTCTGGGCATACCCTGCCAACTTAGGGCGAACAAAGCGATACCAAAGGGGATGATGGACGGAGCGTTAGAGCAAATCAAACACTCACCCCCAGTCAACTGATCTGGGTTTAATCCATCATCATTCTTTAGCTCACTCCACCACCCCAGTTCAGACATGGCCTTATGCAAATCAGTCTGACACTGTGCCTCATGGGAACAGTCCAGCCCGAACTGCCAAGCCATGTCTTCCCTGGACCGGAAACAAGCATGCTGGGACCCGTTTCGGGTTCAAAACCCTCATCAGCCAGGCTATCTTGAATCCAGTGGCAAAGTGAGCAATGGACCCACGTCTGGGCACACCCTGCCAACTTAGTGCGAACAAAGCGATACCAAAGGGGATGATGGACAGAGCGTTAGAGCAAATCAAACACTCACCCCCAGTTAACTGATCTGGGTTTAATACATCATCATTCTTTAGCTCACTCCACCACCCCAGTTCAGACATGGCCATATGCAAATCAGTCTGACCCTGTGCCTCATGGGAACAGTCCAGCCCGAACTGCCAAGCCATGTCTTCCCTGGACCGGAAACAAGCATCCTGGGACCGGTTTCGGGTTCAAAACCCTCATCAGCCAGGCTATCTTGAATCCAGTGGCAAAGTGAGCAAGGGACCCACGTCTGGGCAAACCCTGCCAACTTAGGGCGAACAAAGCGATACCAAAGGGGATGATGGACGGAGCGTTAGAGCAAATCAAACACTCACCCCCAGTCAACTGATCTGGGTTTAATCCATCATCATTCTTTAGCTCACTCCACCACCCCAGTTCAGACATGGCCATATGCAAATCAGTCTGACCCTGTGCCTCATGGGAACAGTCCAGGCTGAACTGCCAAGCCATGTCTTCCCTGGACCGGAAACAAGCATCCTGGGACCGGTTTCGGGTTCAAAACCCTCATCAGCCAGGCTATATTGAATCCAGTGGCAAAGTGAGCAAGGGACCTATGTCTGGGCATACCCTGCCAACTTAGGGCGAACAAAGCGATACCAAAGGGGATGATGGACAGAGCGTTAGAGCAAATCAAACACTCACCCCCAGTCAACTGATCTGGGTTTAATCCATCATCATTCTTTAGCTCACTCCACCACCCCAGTTCAGACATGGCCATATGCAAATCAGTCTGACCCTGTGCCTCATGGGAACAGTCCAGCCCGAACTGCCAAGCCATGTCTTTCTTGGACCGGAAACAAACATCCTGGGACCGGTTTCGGGTTCAAAACCCTCATCAGCCAGGCTATCTTGAATCCAGTGGCAAAGTGAGCAAGGGACCCATGTCTGGGCATACCCTGCGAACTTAGGGTGAACAAAGCGATACCAAAGGGGATGATGGACGGAGCGTTAGAGCAAATCAAACACTCACCCCCAGTCAACTGATCTGGGTTTAATCCATCATCATTCTTTAGCTCACTCCACCACCCCAGTTCAGACATGGCCATATGCAAATCAGTCTGACCCTGTGCCTCATGGGATCAGTGAAGCCCGAACTGCCAAGCCATGTCTTCCTTGGACCGGAAACAAGCATCCTGGGACCGGTTTCGGGTTCAAAACCCTCATCAGCCAGGCTATCTTGAATCCAGTGGCAAAGTGAGCAAGGGACCCACGTCTGGGCATACCCTGCCAACTTAGGGCGAACAAAGCGATACCAAAGGGGATGATGGACAGAGCGTTAGAGCAAATCAAACACTCACCCCCAGTCAACTGATCTGGGTTTAATCCATCATCATTCTTTAGCTCACTCCACCACCCCAGTTCAGACATGGCCATATGCAAATCAGTCTGACCCTGTGCCTCATGGGAACATTCCAGCCCGAACTGCCAAGCCATGTCTTCCCTGGACCGGAAACAAGCATCCTGGGACCGGTTTCGGGTTCAAAGCCCTCATCAGCCAGGCTATCTTGAATCCAGTGGCAAAGTGAGCAAGGGACCCACGTCTGGGCATACCCTGCCAACTTAGGGCGAACAAAGCGATACCAAAGGGGATGATGGACGGAGCGTTAGAGCAAATCAAACACTCACCCCAAGTCAATTGATCTGGGTTTAATCCATCATCATTCTTTAGCTCACTCCACCACCCCAGTTCAGACATGGCCATATGCAAATCAGTCTGACCATGTGCCTCATGGGAAAAGTCCAGCCCGAACTGCCAATCCATGTCTTCCCTGGACCGGAAACAAGCATCCCGGGACCAGTTTCGGGTTCAAAACCCTCATCAGCCAGGCTATCTTGAATCCAGTGGCAAAGTGAGCAAGGGACCCACGTCTGGGCATACCCTGCCAACTTAGGGCGAACAAAGCGATACCAAAGGGGATGATGGACGGAGGGTTAGAGAAAATCAAACACTCACCCCCAGTCAACTGATCTGGGTTTAATCCATCATCATTCTTTAGCTCACTCCACCACCCTAGTTCAGACATGGCCATATGCAAATCAGTCTGACCCTGTGCCTCATGAGAACAGTCCAGCCCGAACTGCCAAGCTATGTCTTCCCTGGACCGGAAACAAGCATCCTGGGACCGGTTTCGGGTTCAAAACCCTCATCAGCCAGGCTATCTTGAATCCAGAGGCAAAGTGAGCAAGGGACCCATGTCTGGGCATACGCTGCCAACTTAGGGCGAACAAAGCGATACCAAAGGGGATGATGGACGGAGCATTAGAGCAAATCAAACACTCACCCCCAGTCAACTGATCTGGGTTTAATCCATCATCATCATTCTTTAGCTCACTCCACCGCCCCGGTTCAGACATGGCCATATGCAAATCAATCTGAACCTGTGCCTCATGAGAACAGTCCAGCCCGAACTGCCAAACCATGTCTTCCCTGGACCGGAAACAAGCATCCTGGGACCGGTTTTGGGTTCAAAACCCTCATCAGCCAGGCTATCTTGAATCCAGTGGCAAAGTGAGCAAGGGACCCAAATCTGGGCATACCCTGATAACTTAGGGCGAACAAAGCGATACCAAAGGGGATGATGGACGGAGCGTTAGAGCAAATCAAACACTCACCCCCCAGTCAACTGATCTGGGTTTAATCCATAATCATTCTTTAGCTCACTCCATCACCACAGTTCAGACATGGCCATATGCAAATCAGTCTGACCCTGTGCCTCATGGGAACAGTCCAGCCCGAACTGCCAAGCTATGTCTTCCCTGGACCGGAAACAAGCATCCTGGGACTGGTTTCGGGTTCAAAACCCTCATCAGCCAGGCTATCTTGAATCCAGTGGCAAAGTGAGCAAGGGACCCACATCTGGGCATACCCTGCCAACTTAGGGCGAACAAAGCGATACCAAAGGGGATGATGGACGGAGCGTTAGAGCAAATCAAACACTCACCCCCAGTCAACTGATCTGGGTTTAATCCATCATCATTCTTTAGCTCACTCCACCACCCCAGTTCAGACATGGCCATATGCAAATCAGTCTGACCCTGTGCCTCATGGGAACAGTCCAGCCCGAACTGCCAAGCCATGTCTTCCCTGGACCGGAAACAAGCATCCTGGGACCGGTTTCGGGTTCAAAACCCTCATCAGCCAGGCTATCTTGAATCCAGTGGCAAAGTGAGCAAGGGACCCACGTCTGGGCATACCCTGCCAACTTAGGGCGAACAAAGCGATACCAAAGGGGATGATGGACGGAGCGTTAGAGCAAATCAAACACTCACCCCCAGTCAACTGATCTGGGTTTAATCCATCATCATTCTTTAGCTCACTCCACCACCCCAGTTCAGACATGGCCTTATGCAAATCAGTCTGACACTGTGCCTCATGGGAACAGTCCAGCCCGAACTGCCAAGCCATGTCTTCCCTGGACCGGAAACAAGCATGCTGGGACCGGTTTCGGGTTCAAAACCCTCATCAGCCAGGCTATCTTGAATCCAGTGGCAAAGTGAGCAATGGACCCACGTCTGGGCATACCCTGCCAACTTAGTGCGAACAAAGCGATACCAAAGGGGATGATGGACAGAGCGTTAGAGCAAATCAAACACTCACCCCCAGTCAACTGATCTGGGTTTAATCCATCATCATTCTTTAGCTCACTCCACCACCCCAGTTCAGACATGGCCATATGCAAATCAGTCTGACCCTGTGCCTCGTGGGAACAGTCCAGCCCGAACTGCCAAGCCATGTCTTCCCTGGACCGGAAACAAGCATCCTGGGACCGGTTTCGGGTTCAAAACCCTCATCAGCCAGGCTATCTTGAATCCAGTGGCAAAGTGAGCAAGGGACCCACGTCTGGGCATACCCTGCCAACTTAGGGCGAACAAAGCGATACCAAAGGGGATGATGGACGGAGCGTTAGAGAAAATCAAACACTCACCCCCAGTCAACTGATCTGGGTTTAATCCATCATCATTCTTTAGCTCACTCCACCACCCCAGTTCAGACATGGCCATATGCAAATCAGTCTGACCCTGTGCCTCATGGGAACAGTCCAGGCCGAACTGCCAAGCCATGTCTTCCCTGGACCGGAAACAAGCATCCTGGGACCGGTTTCGGGTTCAAAACCCTCATCAGCCAGGCTATCTTGAATCCAGTGGCAAAGTGAGCAATGGACCCACGTCTGGGCATACCCTGCCAACTTAGGGCGAACAAAGCGATACCAAAGGGGATGATGGACAGAGCGTTAGAGCAAATCAAACACTCACCCCCAGTCAACTGATCTGGGTTTAATCCATCATCATTCTTTAGCTCACTCCACCACCCCAGTTCAGACATGGCCATATGCAAATCAGTCTGACCCTGTGCCTCATGGGAACAGTCCAGCCCGAACTGCCAAGCCATGTCTTCCCTGGACCGGAAACAAGCATCCTGGGACCGGTTTCGGGTTCAAAACCCTCATCAGCCAGGCTATCTTGAATCCAGTGGCAAAGTGAGCAAGGGACCCACGTCTGGGCATACCCTGCCAACTTAGGGCGAACAAAGCGATACCAAAGGGGATGATGGACGGAGCGTTAGAGCAAATCAAACACTCACCCCCAGTCAACTGATCTGGGTTTAATCCATCATCATTCTTTAGCTCACTCCACCACCCCAGTTCAGACATGGCCATATGCAAATCAGTCTGACCCTGTGCCTCATTGGAACAGTCCAGCCCGAACTGCCAAGCCATGTCTTCCCTGGACCGGAAACAAGCATCCTGGGACCGGTTTCGGGTTCATAACCCTCATCAGCCAGGCTATCTTGAATCCAGTGGCAAAGTGAGCAAGGGACCCACGTCTGGGCATACCCTGCCATCTTAGGGCGAACAAAGCGATACCAAAGGGGATGATGGACAGAGCGTTAGAGCAAATCAAACACTCACCCCCAGTCAACTGATCTGGGTTTAATCCATCATCATTCTTTAGCTCACTCCACCACCCCAGTTCAGACATGGCCATATGCAAATCAGTCTGACCCTGTGCCTCATGGGATCAGTCCAGCCCGAACTGCCAAGCCATGTCTTTCCTGGACCGGAAACAAGCATCCTGGGACCGGTTTTGGGTTCAAAACCCTCATCAGCCAGGCTATCTTGAATCCAGTGGCAAAGTGAGCAAGGGACCCACGTCTGGGCATACCCTGCCAACTTAGGGCGAACAAAGCGATACCAAAGGGGATGATGGACGGAGCATTAGAGCAAATCAAACACTCACCCCCAGTCAACTGATCTGGGTTTAATCCATCATCATATTCTTTAGCTCACTCCACCACCCCAGTTCAGACATGGCCATATGCAAATCAGTCTGACCCTGTGCCTCATGGGAACAGTCCAGCCCGAACTGCCAAGCCATGTCTTCCCTGGACCGGAAACAAGCATCCTGGGACCGGTTTCGGGTTCAAAACCCTCATCAGCCAGGCTATCTTGAATCCAGTGGCAAAGTGAGCAAGGGACCCACGTCTGGGCATACCCTGTCAACTTAGGGCGAACAAAGCGATACCAAAGGGGATGATGGACGGAGCGTTAGAGCAAATCAAACACTCACCCCCAGTCAACTGATCTGGGTTTAATCCATCATCATTATTTAGCTCACTCCACCACCCCAGTTCAGACATGGCCATATGCAAATCAGTCTGACCCTGTGCCTCATGGGAACAGTTCAGCCCAAACTGCCAAGCCATGTCTTCCCTGGACCGGAAACAAGCATCCTGGAACCGGTTTCGGGTTCAAAACCCTCATCAGCCAGGCTATCTTGAATCCAGTGGCAAAGTGAGCAATGGACCCACGTCTGGGCATACCCTGCCAACTTAGTGCGAACAAAGCGATACCAAAGGGGATGATGGACAGAGCGTTAGAGCAAATCAAACACTCACCCCCAGTTAACTGATCTGGGTTTAATACATCATCATTCTTTAGCTCACTCCACCACCCCAGTTCAGACATGGCCATATATAAATCAGTCTGACCCTGTGCCTCATGGGAACAGTCCAGCCCGAACTGCCAAGCCATGTCTTCCCTGGACCGGAAACAAGCATCCTGGGACCGGTTTCGGGTTCAAAACCCTCATCAGCCAGGCTATCTTGAATCCAGTGGCAAAGTGAGCAAGGGACCCACGTCTGGGCATACCCTGCCAACTTAGGGCGAACAAAGCGATACCAAAGGGGATGATGGACGGAGCATTAGAGCAAATCAAACACTCACCCCCAGTCAACTGATCTGGGTTTAATCCATCATCATTCTTTAGCTCACTCCACCACCCCAGTTCAGACATGGCCATATGCAAATCAGTCTGACCCTGTGCCTCATTGGAACAGTCCAGGCCGAACTGCCAAGCCATGTCTTCCCTAGACCGGAAACAAGCATCCTGGGACCGGTTTCGGGTTCAAAACCCTCAACAGCCAGGCTATCTTGAATCCAGTGGCAAAGTGAGCAAGGGACCCACATCTGGGCATACCCTGCCATCTTAGGGCGAACAAAGCGATACCAAAGGGGATGATGGACAGAGCGTTAGAGCAAATCAAACACTCACCCCCAGTCAACTGATCTGGGTTTAATCCATCATCATTCTTTAGTTCACTCCACCACCCCAGTTCAGACATGGCCATATGCAAATCAGTCTGACCCTGTGCCTCATGGGATCAGTCCAGCCCGAACTGCCAAGCCATGTCTTTCCTGGACCGGAAACAAGCATCCTGGGACCGGTTTCGGGTTCAAAACCCTCATCAGCCAGGCTATCTTGAATCCAGTGGCAAAGTGAGCAAGGGACCCATGTCTGGGCATACCCTGCGAACTTAGGGCGAACAAAGCGATACCAAAGGGGATGATGGACGGAGCATTAGTGCAAATCAAACACTCACCCCCAGTCAACTGATCTGGGTTTAATCCATCATCATCATTCTTTAGCTCACTCCACCACCCCAGTTCAGACATGGCCATATGCAAATCAGTCTGACCCTGTGCCTCATGGGAACAGTCCAGCCCGAACTACCAAGCCATGTCTTCCCTGGACCGGAAACAAGCATCCTGGGACCGGTTTCGGGTTCAAAACCCTCATCAGCCAGGCTATCTTGAATCCAGTGGCAAAGTGAGCAAGGGACCCACGTCTGGGCATACCCTGCCAACTTAGGGCGAACAAAGCGATACCAAAGGGGATGATGGACGGAGCGTTAGAGCAAATCAAACACTCACCCCCAGTCAACTGATCTGGGTTTAATCCATCATCATTATTTAGCTCACTCCTCCACCCCAGTTCAGACATGGCCATATGCAAATCAGTCTGACCCTGTGCCTCATGGGAACAGTTCAGCCCAAACTGCCAAGCCATGTCTTCCCTGGACCGGAAACAAGCATCCTGGAACCGGTTTCGGGTTCAAAACCCTCATCAGCCAGGCTATCTTGAATCCAGTGGCAAAGTGAGCAAGGGACCCACGTCTGGGCATACCCTGCCAACTTAGGGCGAACAAAGCAATACCAAAGGGGATGATGGATGGAGCGTTAGAGCAAATCAAACACTCACCCCCAGTCAACTGATCTGGGTTTAATCCATCATCATTCTTTAGCTCACTCCACCACCCCAGTTCAGACATGGCCATATGCCAATCAGTCTGACCCTGTGCCTCATGGGAACAGTCCAGCCCGAACTGCCAAGCCATGTCTTCCCTGGGAAACCGGTTTCGGGTTCAAAACCCTCATCAGCCAGGCTATCTTGAATCCAGTGGCAAAGTGAGCAAGGGACCCACGTCTGGGCATACCCTGCCAACTTAGGGCGAACAAAGCGATACCAAAGGGGATGATGGACGGAGCGTTAGAGCAAATCAAACACTCACCCCCAGTCAACTGATCTGGGTTTAATCCATCATCATTCTTTAGCTCACTCCACCACCCCAGTTCAGACATGGCCATATGCAAATCAGTCTGACCCTGTGCCTCATGGGAACAGTCCAGCCCGAACTGCCAAGCCATGTCTTCCCTGGACCGAAACAAGCATCCTGGGACCGGTTTCGGGTTCAAAACCTTCATCAGCCAGGCTATCTTGAATCCAGTGGCAAAGTGAGCAAGGGACCCACGTCTGGGCATACCCTGCCAACTTAGGGCGAACAAAGCGATACCAAAGGGGATGATGGACGGAGCGTTAGAGCAAATCAAACACTCACCCCCAGTCAACTGATCTGGGTTTAATCCATCATCATTCTTTAGCTCACTCCACCACCCCAGTTCAGACATGGCCATATGCAAATCAGTCTGACCCTGTGCCTCATGGGAACAGTCAAGCCCGAACTGCCAAGCCATGTCTTCCCTGGACCGGAAACAAGCATCCTGGGACCGGTTTCGGGTTCAAAACCCTCATCAGCCAGGCTATCTTGAATCCAGTGGCAAAGTGAGCAAGGGACCCATGTCTGGGCATACCCTGCGAACTTAGGGCGAACAAAGCGATACCAAAGGGGCTTTTGGACGGAGCGTTAGAGCAAATCAAACACTCACCCCCAGTCAACTGATCTGGGTTTAATCCATCATCATCATTCTTTAGCTCACTCCACCACCCCAGTTCAGACATGGCCATATGCAAATCAGTCTGACCCTGTGCCTCATGGGAACAGTCCAGCCCGAACTACCAAGCCATGTCTTCCCTGGACCGGAAACAAGCATCCTGGGACCGGTTTCGGGTTCAAAACCCTCATCAGCCAGGCTATCTTGAATCCAGTGGCAAAGTGAGCAAGGGACCCACGTCTGGGCATACCCTGTCAACTTAGAGGCGAACAAAGCGATACCAAAGGGGATGATGGACGGAGCGTTAGAGCAAATCAAACACTCACCCCCAGTCAACTGATCTGGGTTTAATCCATCATCATTATTTAGCTCACTCCACCACCCCAGTTCAGACATGGCCATTTGCAAATCAGTCTGACCCTGTGCCTCATGGGAACAGTCCAGCCCGAACTGCCAAGCCATGTCTTCCCTGGACCGGAAACAAGCATCCTGGGACCGGTTTCGGGTTCAAAACCCTCATCAGCCAGGCTATCTTGATTCCAGTGGCAAAATGAGCAAGGGACCCACGTCTGGGCATACCCTGCCAACTTGGGGCGAACAAAGCGATACCAAAGGGGATGATGGACGGAGCGTTAGAGCAAATGAAACACTTACCCCCAGTCAACTGATCTGGGTTTAATCCATCATCATTCTTTAGCTCACTCCTCCACCCCAGTTCAGACATGGCCATATGCAAATCAGTCTGACCCTGTGCCTCATGGGAACAGTTCAGCCCGAACTGCCAAGCCATGTCTTCCCTGGACCGGAAACAAGCATCCTGGAACCGGTTTCGGGTTCAAAACCCTCATCAGCCAGGCTATCTTGAATCCAGTGGCAAAGTGAGCAAGGGACCCACGTCTGGGCATACCCTGCCAACTTAGGGCGAACAAAGCAATACCAAAGGGGATGATGGATGGAGCGTTAGAGCAAATCAAACACTCACCCCCAGTCAACTGATCTGGGTTTAATCCATCATCATTCTTTAGCTCACCCCACCACCCCAGTTCAGACATGTCCATATGGCAATCAGTCTGACCCTGTGCCTCATGGGAACAGTCCAGCCCGAACTGCCAAGCCATATCTTCCCTGGAAACAAGCATCTGGGACCGGTTTCGGGTTCAAAACCTTCATCAGCCAGGCTATCTTGAATCCAGTGGCAAAGTGAGCAAGGGACCCACGTCTGGGCATACCCTGCCAACTTAGGGCGAACAAAGCGATACCAAAGGAGATGATGGACGGACCGTTAGAGCAAATCAAACACTCACCCCCAGTCAACTGATCTGGGTTTAATCCATCATCATCATTCTTTAGCTCACTCCATCACCCCAGTTCAGACATGGCCATATGCAAATCAGTCTGACCCTGTGCCTCATGGGAACAGTCCAGCCCGAACTACCAAGCTATGTCTTCCCTGGACCGGAAACAAGCATCCTGGGACCGGTTTCGGTTCGGGTTCAAAACCCTCATCAGCCAGGCTATCTTGAATCCAGTGGCAAAGTGAGCAAGGGACCCACGTCTGGGCATACCCTGCCAACTTAGGGCGAACAAAGCGATACCAAAGGGGATGATGGACGGAGCGTTAGAGCAAATCAAACACTCACCCCCAGTCAACTGATCTGGGTTTAATCCATCATCATTTTTTAGCTCACCCCACCACCCCAGTTCAGACATGGCCATATGCCATTCAGTCTGACCCTGTGCCTCATGGGAACAGTCCAGCCCGAACTGCCAAGCCATGTCTTCCCTGGACCGGATTCGGGTTCAAAACCTTCATCAGCCAGGCTATCTTGAATCCAGTGGCAAAGTGAGCAAGGGACCCACGTCTGGGCATACCCTGCCAACTTAGGGCGAACAAAGCGATACCAAAGGGGATGATGGACGGAGCGTTAGAGCAAATCAAACACTCACCCCCAGTCAACTGATCTGGGTTTAATCCATCATCATTCTTTAGCTCACTCCACCACCCCAGTTCAGACATGGCCATATGCAAATCAGTCTGACCCTGTGCCTCATGGGAACAGTCCAGCCCGAACTGCCAAGCCATGTCTTCCCTGGACCGGTTTCGGGTTCAAAACCTTCATCAGCCAGGCTATCTTGAATCCAGTGGCAAAGTGAGCAAGGGACCCACGTCTGGGCATACCCTGCCAACTTAGGGCGAACAAAGCGATACCAAAGGGGATGATGGACGGAGCGTTAGAGCAAATCAAACACTCACCCCCAGTCAACTGATCTGGGTTTAATCCATCATCATTCTTTAGCTCACTCCACCACCCCAGTTCAGACATGGCCATATGCAAATCAGTCTGACCCTGTGCCTCATGGGAACAGTCAAGCCCGAACTGCCAAGCCATGTCTTCCCTGGACCGGAAACAAGCATCCTGGGACCGGTTTCGGGTTCAAAACCCTCATCAGCCAGGCTATCTTGAATCCAGTGGCAAAGTGAGCAAGGGACCCACGTCTGGGCATACCCTGCCAACTTAGGGCGAACAAAGCGATACCAAAGGGGCTTTTGGACGGAGCGTTAGAGCAAATCAAACACTCACCCCCAGTCAAATGATCTGGGTTTAATCCATCATCATCATTCTTTAGCTCACTCCACCACCCCAGTTCAGACATGGCCATATGCAAATCAGTCTGACCCTGTGCCTCATGGGAACAGTCCAGCCCGAACTACCAAGCCATGTCTTCCCTGGACCGGAAACAAGCATCCTGGGACCGGTTTCGGGTTCAAAACCCTCATCAGCCAGGCTATCTTGAATCCAGTGGCAAAGTGAGCAAGGGACCCACGTCTGGGCATACCCTGTCAACTTAGGGCGAACAAAGCGATACCAAAGGGGATGATGGACGGAGCGTTAGAGCAAATCAAACACTCACCCCCAGTCAACTGATCTGGGTTTAATCCATCATCATTATTTAGCTCACTCCACCACCCCAGTTCAGACATGGCCATTTGCAAATCAGTCTGACCCTGTGCCTCATGGGAACAGTCCAGCCCGAACTGCCAAGCCATGTCTTCCCTGGACCGGAAACAAGCATCCTGGGACCGGTTTCGGGTTCAAAACGCTCATCAGCCAGGCTATCTTGATTCCAGTGGCAAAATGAGCAAGGGACCCACGTCTGGGCATACCCTGCCAACTTGGGGCGAACAAAGCGATACCAAAGGGGATGATGGACGGAGCGTTAGAGCAAATGAAACACTTACCCCCAGTCAACTGATCTGGGTTTAATCCATCATCATTCTTTAGCTCACTCCTCCACCCCAGTTCAGACATGGCCATATGCAAATCAGTCTGACCCTGTGCCTCATGGGAACAGTTCAGCCCGAACTGCCAAGCCATGTCTTCCCTGGACCGGAAACAAGCATCCTGGAACCGGTTTCGGGTTCAAAACCCTCATCAGCCAGGCTATCTTGAATCCAGTGGCAAAGTGAGCAAGGGACCCACGTCTGGGCATACCCTGCCAACTTAGGGCGAACAAAGCGATACCAAAGGGGATGATGGACGGAGCGTTAGAGCAAATCAAACACTCACCCCCAGTCAACTGATCTGGGTTTAATCCATCATCATTCTTTAGCTCACCCCACCACCCCAGTTCAGACATGTCCATATGCCAATCAGTCTGACCCTGTGCCTCATGGGAACAGTCCAGCCCGAACTGCCAAGCCATATCTTCCTGACCGAAACAAGCATCTGGGACCGGTTTCGGGTTCAAAACCTTCATCAGCCAGGCTATCTTGAATCCAGTGGCAAAGTGAGCAAGGGACCCACGTCTGGGCATACCCTGCCAACTTAGGGCGAACAAAGCGATACCAAAGGAGATGATGGACGGACCGTTAGAGCAAATCAAACACTCACCCCCAGTCAACTGATCTGGGTTTAATCCATCATCATCATTCTTTAGCTCACTCCATCACCCCAGTTCAGACATGGCCATATGCAAATCAGTCTGACCCTGTGCCTCATGGGAACAGTCCAGCCCGAACTACCAAGCCATGTCTTCCCTGGACCGGAAACAAGCATCCTGGGACCGGTTTCGGGTTCGGGTTCAAAACCCTCATCAGCCAGGCTATCTTGAATCCAGTGGAAAAGTGAGCAAGGGACCCACGTCTGGGCATACCCTGCCAACTTAGGGCGAACAAAGCGATACCAAAGGGGATGATGGACGGAGCGTTAGAGCAAATCAAACACTCACCCCCAGTCAACTGATCTGGGTTTAATCCATCATCATTCTTTAGCTCACTCCACCACCCCAGTTCAGACCTGGCCATATGCAAATCAGTCTGACCCCGTGCCTCATGGGAACAGTCCAGCCCGAACTGCCAAGCCATGCCCAGACGTGGGTCCCTTGCTCATTTTGCCACTGGATTCAAGATAGCCTGGCTGATGACAGCTGTAAGCCAGAAACCGGTCCCAGGATGCTTGTTTCCGGTCCAGGGAAGACATGGCTTGGCAGTTCGGGCTGGACTGTTCCCATGAGGCACAGGGTCAGACTGATTTGCATATGGCCATGTCTGAACTGGGGTGGTGTAGTGAGCTAAAGAATGATGATGGATTAAACCCAGATCAGTTGACTGGGGGTGAGTGCTTGCAATGTTCAACACTACGTCCATCATCCCCTTTGGTTTTTCTATGTTCGCCCTAAGTTGGCAGGGTATGCCCAGACGTGGGTCCCTTGCTCATTTTGCCACTGCATTCAAGTTAGCCTGGCTGATGACGGCTGTAAGCCAAAAACCGATCCCAGGATGATTGTTTCCGGTCCAGGGAAGACATGGCTTGGCAGTTCGGGCTTGACTGTTCCCATGAGGCACAGGGTCAGACTGATTTGCATATGGCCATGTCTGAACTGGGGTGGTGGTGTGAGCTAAAGAATGATGATGTATTAAACCTAGATCAGTTGACTGGGGGTGAGTGCTTGCAATGTTAAACACTCCGTCCAACATCCCCTTTAGTTTTGCTATGTTTCCCCAAGTTGGCAGGGTATGCCCAGACGTGGGCCCCTTGCTCATTTTGCCACTGGATTCAAGATAGCCTGGCTGATGACGGCTGTAAGCCTGAAACCGTTCCCAGGATGCTTGTTTTCGGTCCAGGGAATACATGGCTTGGCAGTTCGGGCTGGACTGTTCCCATGAGGCACAGGGTCAGACTGATTTGCATATGGCCAGGTCTGAACTGGTGTGGTGGAGTGAGCTAAAGAATGATGATGGATTAAACCCAAATCAGTTGACTGGGGGTGAGTGCTTGCAATGTTCAACACTCCGTCCATCATCCCCTTTGGTTTTGCTATGTTCGCCCTCAGTTGGCAGGGTATGCACAGACGTGGGTCCCTTGCTCATTTTGCCACTGGATTCAAGATAGCCTGGCTGATGACGTCTGTAAGCCAGAAACCGGTCCCAGGATGCTTGTTTCCGGTCCAGGGAAGACATGGCTTGGCACTTCGTGCTGGACTGTTCCCATGAGGCACAGGGTCAGACTGATTTGCATATGGCCATGTCTGAACTGGGGTGGTGGAGTGAGCTAAAGAATGATGATGGATTAAACCCAGATCAGTTGACTGGGGGTGAGTGCTTGCAATGTTCAACACTCCGTCCATCATCCCCTTTGGTTTTGCTACTTACATTTCAGTGGCATCCATTTCATTTTGTAATGTGCATTTTGGGGTAAAACACAATGATAATGTATATAAATCATACTGTATTAATTGTTATGCATAATTTCCCTGATTGATTCAGCATATAGTGCCTTATACATGCGAGAAAATAGTATAGTCTAGTACTACATTGCTTGGTGCCCTTAGACCAACTAACACTGAGCCACTTGCACTCTAGTGGCGTCCATTTTGTAACGTGCATTCTGAGTTTGAAAACAGTATTATGCATCATTTAGTTATTTTCCCACAATTAGAAGTTGCACAGTATAGCAGATACATGCCCAAAGGTCCACTGGCAATGTTGTATGTACAGTATTGCTGTGGGATTAGGTATTAAAGCAGTCGTATTGCGTTTATACTTGGCAAGTGCCTATGCAAATTGCTATGGCTATAACTTAATAGGTAATGCATGAATTCAGCAAAGTGCTGGGTTGTCAGAGACCTCTGTTGTTATGTAGTGTTCATAGTTCATGACCTCGGCATAGTGCCAGGGTATCCACATTAGAACTCCTATTCCTTGGTATGCTACAAAACCCATACCAAAAACCAGGAGTCCACAAACTAAAGAAAAAAAATAAAAAATGCCAAAGGTGAGGTGATCTACACTCTAGTTCTAAACCCAAGATTTGTAGAGATGTAGTTAAATCAAGAAAACAATCTCTTATCTGTAGGGTGTTGCCCTCCACCGTTGTGAATGAAGAAAAAGTTAGGGGAGTTCGCTGGAGTAGGTCCTCTGAGTCGGCCCCTTCCTTTTCTCCTGTGATAAAAATAAAAATAAAATATAACCATGAGTTGTTCTCATAGTGTGGGTTAAGATCCTATAAAAGTAGCACAAAATTCACTATAGTTCACCGCATACAAATATCTCAGGCCAAAAAGTGTCATGGTGGGAACTATTGATTGGGAAAGTTTGGGGGTGATCTTTGCAGTGGGGACCGAGAATTTGTGGCAAATTAAAGTTGCATTTGTAATGATAATTATTAGCCACCTCTACAGCCTGAACCGCTGAACTGACTTATACCAAATTTGGCAGGGAGTTAGATGTCTGTTCAGTTTTCTGGCCGCTGATATTTTGCGAAGGTTTCGCAATGATTTGCGAATGCACACGCCAACGAGAATGCTCTGCTTGGCTGTTCGCACCCTGAATAGAAATTTGCAGCCGCTATTTTATCTATCAGGAGTGGTTCCCGGGGCTGAAAATATGTGTTAAAGCCCACATAAGTGGTCAGGGTGGAGATTCTCTGACCCCATGATTGAGAAATAGAGGTGGTAGTGACACAAATCATGTGTCCAAAACGGATTTCTTAAGCACCGCCCCAGTGTACCATCGTGAGGATATCGTGACTATCAACGTCATCGTGAATGTTGGTAAATCATTAATGCACATTGTTATAGATTCTGATAAATGTTTTATAGAGTTATTTATATAGTGAGTTATCTACTGTGATGGTTAGAATTAATTATATAGTTATAATTCTTAAAAGTGGTGGTGGCTTTTGAAATCCTCCTTTGCTTTCTGCTTTTGCGACGTACTCGCGGGGATCACGATGAGCGACGTCATTGCGATCTCCGGTCTCACAATGAAAATGGAAAATAGGTTTTAGAGATGGCTGTTCTAGAAATAATCTAGAAAAACATGAGTTTGAAGTGTACAGTAATGAACCTCTAGTGTGTACAATACTGTAATGTCTGTGCAGATATGTGATTTCACTTTATGGGAAAGGTTTGATCGTTGCGGTTAATGAGGTCATTGCGATGTCCTGAATAATTGCAAAAACAAAAAATAGGCCTGAAAGATGGTTTTTAAAAAACTTAGTACAAAATTTGAGTTTTAACATGCTTTAAAAGAAGTATGTATATAGTAATGTGTGTAGGGCAATGGGGTTTTTTTACATTTATTTTTTGGATTTGTTGGTGGCCATTGAATGCTTGCTTTTGTTTTCTGCTTTCGCGTCATATCTGCGGTGTTTGCGACGTCATTGCGAAGATGCACAAAAAATGGAAATTAACAATATTTCAAGTACTATGGTGGCTCTGACGAGAGCCGCTGTGTTGGTTGTGTGTATATGGCTGCTACACATAAGACAGAATGCAAAGATTCATGTTACTTAGAAACACCCTGTTGCCTTCACCTATAAAGTGCACTTCATCATTTCTATAAATTTCATGCATGCCAAAATACAGATTGTTGTTATAGATACAGCCCACGCAATGGTCGCTGAGGAATGGAGAAATAATTTTATTAACATATATCCTGTCTTTGTCAATCTGTGGAATTGATTTGACCTCTTCCATTTCTGTCTTTGGCATATATTAGAGTATAATGTACATTCAGAGGTGGTGAGATGCACACCAGTGTACTCCCTGTTTACTGTGCTCCATATTTACTGTACTCAATTGCTTCAAAACTTTGAAGGCGAGCTCGCTTGCTCCGCGCTCCGCCCAATTGCGCTACAATATAGAAAGACCACGAAGGAACCACATCTGATCCCCATCAAGGTGCACAGCCACGTCCATCACGAATGAATCCAATAAATCGAATTTTATGTTTCAAACTTTATTTGTTTCACATTTTTCTCCTTTACTTTTCACATATTTCCCTTTTAACTTCATCATTTCATTTTACTCATTCTTGTACAAGTTCATGATTGTATAAAAAAGCAGGAGAATTAAGTGTTTCCACATGTCACGATTTTATTTAAAATCACCCAATGCATTTCGGGATAATCCCTTCGCCAGGGGTATCTGGAATACAAATAATTAATAAACAACCATCAGCTCGGTTATGACTCCTCTGTTATAATAGACAAATTAAAAACTTCCATTTGACATTTGAATTGACTTTGCTGTGAAACGCTACAAAGTTATGTTTTTTTTTCTTTAAACATGATTTGTTTGAAATTGAGAAGGATTAATAGTGCAGACTGCCTTGAGAGTTTTTGTGCTAGCTTCATTTGGTGTGTAACTTTTGTTTGGAAAATTCTGAATCTATGTTTTAGAGGCAGAATAAATATTTGAGAAATGATGCAGCTATAGCATTTACAAAAGGTTTAGGCCCACATGCATCAAAGAAATAAATTACGACTCCAAAATAGCGTAAAATTAAGGATTCGCTATTTCAGATTCGCTAAACGGAATGCACCAAATAATTCGGTAAATATTTGCGATTCCTTAAAAATCGCTAAAATATTTACCGATTACTTATTTACCGAATCGGTATCTGCGAATTCGCAAATACCGAATCGGTATCTGTAATTCGCAAATACCGATTCGGTATTTGCGAAAGCGCCGATCGTCTCATGGAGATGACATCATACCAGGAAGTGAATCCCAGATACCACACACCTGTGCAGAGTTAGAGACTGAGGAGGAGGAAGACTGTTGGTGCACAGCCTGGAAAACACATTTTCTAGCAGAATCTGAGACCAACAATTACAATGGACCCAGGAAACAAAAAGCAGAAAGGAGAAGGCAGGAAGAGGAAAATACAATTCAGTGAGAGGGAACTGGAATTACTCACTGAGGAAGTCGTCCAAAAAAATGACCAGCTGTTTGGGAAACAATCCCTGCATGTTGCTGAATCAGTCAAGCGGAAGATCTGGCTTGGGATACAAGCCCGGGTCAATTCTGTGGGGGTCACACACCGTGACATCAGCAACTTACAGAAGCGATGGTATGACCTTCGCAGCCGGGCAAAAGAGAGAGTGGCTGAAAGGCTGGCATCTGCAAGAAAAACAGGAGGGGAACATCCACTCAGCCTGCAAACACCCCAATGGACGACTTGGTGGAATCCACTCTGCAGCCTGAGGCAGTTGTCGGGGTCACGCAGATTGACACCTCAGGACATGCGGGGACCTCCCAAGGTAAGAGCACATCCAAACATATTGCAAAATAATTGTAAGCCAAAGTGCAACAAATGCATACCCTGCGTAGTGTAGCAGGCATGAGTCCAGTCCACCTCTTACTTGCAACCCCTAATGCATTGTGGGAGTTGTATGCAAACATATGTAATGGCAAAGCATGGGGAGTAGCACAGTTCAAATGCAACAGCGTACAGCAAGGCAGTGACAACAGTAGACTTCCTACATCACAGAAGTTAATTTATTACACCTCTGTGAGCGCAATGTCACAAACATGTGCAAAAAATAGATTTTTTACATTTTACAAAACAAAATGATCTTGCACTGTTTCCCTCACAGATGCATCACATGAGAGTGACGTGGCAGACATCCACGATTCACAGGGACATACAGACCAGCAAGATGAGGGACAAGAGATGCCGGCATCCTCGCCCCTACCTGTTCCCACTCAACGCAGGAGAAGAGTACTGCCACTGCCCGATTTGGATAGTGAGGAGGACACACAAACAGGAGCAGACCCACAGGGCACTGCCCATACACCCCCACCCCCACCACCAGAGGTAACAATACCACCACGTCACAGTCCGTTCCACAGGCGAAGGCCAAGACCATTTCTGAGATCTGCTGTGGACGATGGTGAAGCTGCCTGCAGTGTGCTTGAGACCAAGATGTTGAGGGTCCAGCGCCTGCAACAGAAGAACATGCGACTCATGCAGGAGCAATTGGGAACAATGGCCACACACATGGGTGGGATTCGTGACTGCATGAAGGAGCAGACTACTGCACTCGTTGAGGGGTTCAGGGCACACGGTGACAAACTTGACCGTGTTGCAACAGCCATTGAACAGATGTGCAGTGTCATGCAGGCTGAGCATATCTCCAATACCAGGAGGCAACAACATGCTATGGGGCGCATGCGCGGATACACCAGGGCCATCAACAGGCTGAGTACTACGACAGCTCAGCTATACAGGCGTGCAGTCGCCATGCAGGTCGAGATGACCCACTGCTGTGGGGATGTGGCCAGGGGCCTAATCCAGGTCACCACTGCTGTGGAAGGGCTGCAGACAGCAGCAGCCAGTGGGAACCTCATGCATGGAGGGGGAGAGTGAGGAGGCCTCCAGCCTTAGCAGCCTACTGGTGCCTGTGGCACATAGCAGGAGGTGCAGTAGCAGGAGTCAGGCAGTCACAGAAGACACCATGTCAGATGCAGCTGGGCCTACTACAAGGGCCACAGGGGGCGTCACAGGAAGCGTTAGGCATTTGGACATACAAACAATCTGGTGATGTAACCAGATATGTGTTACCTATACGCACTGCCGTTGCAGTCCCAAGGCAATGAAATGTAATTGCCTGTACATGGTATGTGTGCATTAACACATACACACAACTGTCACATTAAACCTTTAAACAAATTCTGTGTTGTCATGTGCTTACTCACCTTAGAAGTAATGTTGCGTGATTTCTGCTCTTCTACGTCTGCCCTCTGCTGCATGTGGTCCGCCTGCTGCATGGGGTGGTTGTATCGGCTGTATGTCCTGTTCTGGCTCGCTGTCAGAGTCCACCAAGGGGATGCCTCTATTGGTGGCTATGTTGTGCAACATAGCGCACGTTGCCACAATCTTACAGCATTTCTCAGGACTGTACTGTAATGCCCCACCGCTCTTGTGTATGATGCGAAATCGTGATTTGAGTACCCCAAATGTCCTTTCAATAACATTGCGCTGCCGCAATGTGCGCACGATTGTAACGTCGCTCCCTTTGAGTGGCAGGATTCAGGTATGGGGTGAGGATGTAAGACCTCACAGGGTATGCGCTATCACCTACAGGATGTGAGACACCAACATACATTAGTCACTGCAATGTGTCACCATGGTGTACATTTTTAAATTACAGTATTACATTGATTTACCCAGTAGATATCCTTCTCCGAACTCCCCGCAAGTAGACGTCTGTGTATTCCACTGTGCCGGAAGATGTATGCGTCATGGGCACTGCCAGGGTAACTTGCCACAATGTCAGTGATTAGTGTTTTTGAGTTGCATGTTACCTGTATGTTCAGTGAGTGGTAAGATTTCCGGTTGCGGTAGACATACTCATTCACTGCAGGGGGACATATGGGTACATGCATCCCATCGATACAACCAATCACATGCGGGAACTGTGCAACCTGATAGAAATCTAATTTGGTTTGCATCAACTCCTGTGGTGTGGTGGGGAACCTGATGTGGTTGTGTATCCTCTGCAACATGGCATTTAGGAAACTGTTAAAAAAACGGGATATGGCACTTTGGGAGACCCCGCCAGCTGCTGCAATTACTCCCTGGAAGGACCCTGAAGCTAGGAGATGCAGGGAACACAGGACCTGCACATGGGTGGGTATGGCATGTGTCCTGCGGGTCTGCCGCTGCAGCATAGGGTCTAACTCAGCAATTAGAGCCAAGATAGCTGCAGCATTCAGCCTATATTTATCATAGATCTCCTCCTCCGTCTGCCCTAGCAATGTGACGCGCACTCTAAAGATTCTCTCCTGGATCCTCCTTCTCCTCTGTGCTGCTGCTCTCAGCCTCATCCTCCTCGCCACAATGTAGAGCGCTGCCATGGTGGGTCTGTGGGACGCATTCTGGGACTGTTTAAGTAGTTTGCTGATGATTTACACCTGTTTTTGATTATGTGTGATTTTTACCACCTGATGTGATGTCTTCTAGTTTAAGGAATGCAAATTGCGAATTTAGGCTGGTTCTGTATTAGCGAAAACTTGATGCATCGCATTTTGCGATTTTTAATTACGCTTCCTAAAATACAGATTCAGTATTACCGATTCTGTATTTTATGAAGCGCTAAAATTGCGAGTACTACTATTTCTTGCGGTTTCGCTTAATGCATCTGAACTAGCTAATTTGCAATCGGTAAAGGCTTTTTTTACTGATTCACAATTTTTCCGGGCGCAAATTAGCTTGATGCATGTGGGCCTTTGTGTTTTGAAAACTTTTGTTTTACGTTTTAGAAACTAACTGATGCAGTCACACATAGCCCAGTATAAAAGCATATATAGTAAAACAGGTAGTTTGATAGTGACATAAGGAGATAACCAATGAGTCAGATATATATAGTCACAACAGTTATGTATCTAAAAGTGATGAAGATACTTTTATAGTCAGTCAGGGAGTACTCAGGTACTCATGCAATCACCCAACCACTAGTGAGGCAGTCATCAAATCAGTGATTCAGTATCCATGGAGTTATTCTATTGCCTAGACACTACACATGTACACTTGCAATCAGGCAGGGAGAAATTATGTAGTCATTCAACTATGGAGGCACTACTTCTACATTCATTGAATCACTCGATCAGTAACCATTTACCTATGCAATTAACAAGGCTGTAACTATGCAGTCATTGAAACACTTGAGCAGAAGCTATGCAGTCATCTAAGGATACACTTACAACCCATGCAGTCATTGAAATACTGAGGCATACGCATGAACTCATGTAAACACTCAGGTACTACCCATGCACTCATCTAATTATTTAGAGTGTACCATTGTAGTAAACCTATCATCCATCCAGTACCTATGCACTCATTTAATTGCTGAGGCAATACTCTTGCACTAATACATTCACCCCAGCAGTATACTTACTTTCATCCAATGTCTCAAGCTTTAACGATGGAGTCATGCAATCACTCAGACACTAGTCATGCACTCATTTAATCAGCCAGGCACTACTGATGCACTAATTGAATTATCCAGGCACTACCCATGTAGTTATTTAAACACCCAGGCACTACCTGTTCACTGAACCAAAAAGACATGGGCATTACTTTCAAAGCACAGGGATGAATCATATTAACAACAGTATGCTGTATCCCTATGTTCTCCTCTGTGCTAGTGTAGAACTGGCTGCCATGCCCCAACGGAGGCACCCTTGCACCATGGTGCAAGGGTGCCTGTGTAGTGGGGATGATTGTATTTGTGCAGGAAGGGACACCTTCCTGTACAAAAACAATCACAAGAGGTATTTTCATCTTTGCATGCGTGCTGTAGAATGCAGCACACATAGAAACAGGAAAAAATGAGGAGAAAGAAAAGTATTTCACCTTGTTGCATCTCCCTACACCTTCCCTGGGGAGCCCCACCCACAGCAACACCCATACCATGCTTCTTTCACGCACAGTGCTGCCTGAAAAGCACTTATGTTTATAAGGCCATGAAAAGCTAAGCAGAGTGGCTTTATGTGGCTTTGTAAATATAGAGCACCACATTACGGTGCCAGTGTGTCAAAAAAAGTGACGCTTTGGAAAGTGAATATGGCTTGTAAATATGCCTTCTTGTATCGATGTTCATTTTTAAATTTACTATAGAAGGGATAAACTGTTCTTACACCATGTATAAGAGAGAAATGAGATATGCTGTAGCTGTGTTGTACAAGAGGGTGCTAAAATGTTAAAAGGGAACTTATAAATAAAGTTTTGTTTTGCCCAGTGTTTGTTATATTGAAGCATGTGCATGTAGTAATATTTCTAGGTTTATCTGTAGATTTAAAACTGCAACATAACATGAAAACTGTTTTTGTATTATGTGTAAGTTAGTAATAAAGTAGTTGGTAGATTGGGTAGGGTAAAAGTTTAAATATATTAGTTTTTTTTTTTTTTACAGAAACAATATCTACATAACTACACACAGTTACAATGCCTACAAAAGCTCAGATAAAAACAACAGAAGCAACTACAGTATGTTTGCAGAAACAAGTTACAAAAGGGGCAAAATGCAAAAAACGTAGTGAAAGAAAAATGAGCTACTGGTAAGGGGACAAAGTCATTTCTTAAAAGTATATGCACTTACTTACAAAAAATACAAAATAAAAAAAATGTAATTATGACTATGAGAAACAACAAGAGTGCACAAATTGTACATTGCAAGAACAGAAAAGATTGTAAAAGACATGGACGCACCTTAACCAGGAGACAGAAGCAGTTTAAGAAAATCAGAGCCAGAATGTTTCATAGTAGAGTAGTTTTAAATCTACAGAGAACTATGAAGAAGTATAGAAGAAGGAGAGAGATACTGAAACAGAGACAACGTGTTGAGAGAGTAGTTGATACGGCCTCTGCTTTAAAGAGGAAGCTTTTATTTTGATTCTAGATAGAATGAAGACTCTTTAAAAATAGTGTTGTGCATGAAGAGACAAAACCAGAAGAAAAGATTAGTGAATAAAAGTAACTTTTGTTCTGTTTTTATTGGAGAATGGATACATACTTCTTGTACAGAGCCTTTCCTTAATGAAGAAAGCTATCTCCAGAAAAACAAATTAGTTCATGCTATTGATGAAAGCGGACAATGTTATGAAATGAAGAATGGCAGTCCTATAGGAAAAGAGGTGATTGTACCTAGAAATGTAGAAGAAGTTATTGGAGAAGAGGTACAAGGTAGGCGTAGTTAAGCCCCTGTGTATGAATGGAATTGTAGTAGTTATTTGTAGTATTAGACAGCAATCCATTGATATATATTTCCAAGGCGAATTTAAAAACACAAAATAAGTACTTTACAAGGTTTGGCTTCTTGCAAGCTGAGAAAGCATACAAATTTGCAGGGACACTCACTAGCTTGTTTATCAAGGAAAGTGTGCCAATGCACATTTAATCATTTTAGGATGTTAGCTGTACATCACTCAACAATGCAAACTTTAGTTATGAGGTCGTATTATGTGAAAACTCCTGCTTTATATTTAGGAGAAATGAATAGGGCACTTTTGCATGGTACCGTGGCAGAGGTAGAAAAAGTTTGTGATGATGTGCAGTTGGGTTTCTTTGGTCCATAACAGGACTGTAGGAAAATTGAAGCGCTAATAACAGGAGGAGTTGTAGAACAGGACTCAGATACTACAGTTGATGGTTTTGAAAAAGAGATTACAAAATTTAAGACAGTATGTGCTGAAAAACCAAGGTATGTTTGTATATGTTGTGGACGCACTCACTACAAGAATCAAACGCGGACTGTTGACTTATATTTAAAAAGTGAAATAGAAAATAATGATAAGTGGCAAAAGGTTGTACTGTATTTGTTTGTAGCAGAAAGATTTCACTTGCCACATGACAAGTTATATGTCAGTACTGCTACAATAAATTAGAGGATAATATAATGCCTGCTAGAGCTGTGCATAACAAGTTAGAACTGGTTCCATTTCCAGAAGCACTTCAAGGTTTAATTATTTATGAGTCCATTCTTATCCAAACTATACATCCATTTCAGGCTATAGTACGTATGAAGCCAAAAACAGGCAAGGTACCCTCAACAGAGCTGCAAAAAGGTCCAATAGGTAGAGTAGCGTATTTGCCATTAAATGTCAAGAAAAACATTGAAACAGTAGGGGTAGATAGAGATTTAGAGGAAGGACTAGTAATTCTTGTAAATTGTATGTCTATCAAGAACAAGAAGATATGGCAGGAGTTAGTAGATGTTACCAAAGTTAAAAAAACTACTTTATATCTGGTACAAAACAATGTTTACTATAGAAATGTGGAAAGCCTGCAAGATATCACACATATAGAGGATCACACATTTTCATCAACAGGTCAGATTTAGAAGGTAGATCAGTCCAGGACAGAAGACATTTATGAACATTATAGAATCCACCCTTTGCATTCTAAAGAGGTTATTGGTGATGCTATTGAATTGTTTCAAATGAAGGAAGCAAAAGGAGCTCCATTAAGTGTGTTAAAAAAAAGTTTAGAAGCTCGGTGTTTCCCACATCTTTTTGCTATTGGAGTAGGTGGCAGGTATGATGCAATACCTCAAGCTGAGTATAGATGTAGTAGACTTTATTCAGAAGACCCTAGATTTCGTCAGTGTATTCTGTACATATTTACCCTATTATTTGAGAGTGACTTGTCTGGCCTCTCATGTGCTGTGAATCATATTCTAAAAACAGGGGTTAATTTGCATAATATATCAGCAAGAGAAAATTTGGAAAAAGTTCAAGGAAAAGATGAGCGCTAAGAATACAATTTAATAAAGCTAATGGCATATCAGCGTGGGACTAATGAATATTGGTATAGTTGTCATGGTGAACTCAAGTGCATGTTGATGAACCTTGGAGCACCTACTTGGTTTCTGACACTGAGTTGTGCTGAACATACTTGGGATGACCTGCTAGAATCCTTGCAGGAAGCAAATTCAAATATTATAGACATTCATTTGAAGACACCGGGAGAATTGTGCTCACTAGACCCTGCAAATGTTTGCAGATATTTTAATCACAGATTTCAAGCAATGATGGCTTTCATCTTGAACAAAACAAAACCTCCTCTTCGTGAAGTGATTGATTTCTTTTGGCGTAAAGAGTACCAAGCCAGAGGTGCTCCCCATATTCACATGCTGTTGTGGGCAAAAGAAAAGATGCCCTAACGTTTGAAACAGACAGTGATGAGTCTGTGTTTTATTGAGCAGCATGTAACTTGCTCCATCCCAAAGGAGAGTATTAAAGACATTTTAAGACAACAAGTTCTACGATTCCAAAATCATAGATGCAGAAAATACCGTCAGCGAAGATACCGAGCAAAAATGAAATTTCATACAAGATGTTGTGTTGGATTCCCAAGACCTGTCATCTCACAAGGAAGAGTCAACAGCTTTTTGTCTGCCGCCAGAATTACACTAACAAGGAAATCACCAAAAATACATACAATCTTAAGAAGAACAGAGGCCTCCAAGTACATTAATGACTACAACCCTGTGATTCTGAAGATGTGGAATGCAAACATGGATGGGTAGTTTGATGCGGACAACTCAATTGCTGTTGCTCGGTATGTTACATCTTATATAACAAAGTCAGAGAAAACAGAGATGAAAGAGATGTGGGAGGAGATTTCAGAAGAATAGAGTCTTACAAAGAAATTGTACAGTTTTAGTTTGAAAATGCTTTCTCACAGAGAGATAGGCTCCTATGAATGTGTAGACCGGTTAAGCTCAGCTAGTTTGTTTTCTAAATCTTGAGGAGTTCTATGGGTGAGTTTAGGGCTTGCTAAGACTCGTAACAGAGTACTGAAGTCTTTTCCTGATATTCAATATCTTGCAGAATTTGAATCACACAGTGGAGATATTCTGAAGAGTAACATGCTGAATACATACTACCCAAGAAGAAGACATCATCTGGAAAGCATGTGTCCTTATGAAATACTTTAGCATTATACTTTCAGAAGTAACGTCATTGAAAAACTAGATGAAGGAAAATTTGATGTGGCTGGATGTGAAGGATGTTTGGTGAGACATAAAAAAAGGGAATTTTATCAACCATCGAAAGCTAAGTTGCCAAATTCCAGAAAAAAGAGAATTTTTCTATTTAGCCTTGTTACAGTTGTTTAAGCCATGGCAAACTGAAAGTGAGCTACTTGGAGAATTTGACTGTTATGAATACTCTTTCAATGCTGTGAAATACAACATTGAGTGCTCTGTGTTTCCAGTGTATCTTCAAATGTTGAGAGCTGAAATTGAACAAGAAGAAACAATCGTGCTGAGATAGCAAGAAAGAGTTCTCAGAGCAGTCAAAGTTCAGCACCTGGAAGTCAAGATCCTCTTGCACAGCCAATCATTGAAAATGAAGCTGCAATAGCTATGAATGAGGTGGAGAATACAATGCAACAAGTAAGACACAAAACTATGGATCTAGTACTACTAATACAGCAATTGAATGCACATCAGAAAGACATTTTTGAAGAGGTAAAAGGTAAATTAGAACATGAGAATAAAAAGTGTGCATGTTCTACATATAAATCATTTCTTTTGTACATAAGTGGTCAAGCTGGAACTGGAAAAATCTTCTTGATTATAGTACTGACAAGTTGCCTACAGAAGAGAACAGATTCCAATTTGTCATGTGTAGTCACTGCACCAATAGGCTTAGCTGCTCATAATGTTAAAGGAGTTACCCTTCATTTATTGTTAATGCTGCCTGTTGAACATGATAACAAATTACAATACAACAAATTATCTTGTGATGCTTGTCATGAAGTGGCAAAATTATTAAAGAAATTAAAGCTATTAATTATTGATGAGCATTATGTCTAACTTAATTCTAGCTTTTATACATTTAAGAATGCAGCAAATATTCAAAACTGACTATGATGTACTTTTTGGAGGAAACCACTTAATATTCTTCGGAGACCTGCTACAACTAACTCTCGTAAAAGGACAACCTATATTCGAGAAATTTCTACATAATAGAACAAGGAATTCACTAGGAAGTATTGGAAATGTAAACATTTGGGAAAACTTTCAATACAAAGAGTTAATCCAAAATATGTGCAAGTATCTGATATGCTTTATGCATAGATTCCAACACCTCAATGGTGCACTGGGTAGGCATCCAGGACAGCGAACCTGTAATAAGGACTGGTAGCCGAGATGCGCCTATACTGAAAGCCACATCTCCCCTGCAGGCCCTTTCACAAGAAGACAATGGGGAAATGATGAATATATTGTCATGGAACTTGGCAGGTATAAGCAGGAAGCGTAACTGTCCGCATTGGTTGGATCTGGTCTCTTGTCAAGATATATGCTTGTTCCAGGAAACCTGGTGCCAGACACCGACACATATACCTGGGTTTAAGACCTTCTTTAGGCCAGCAGTACCGGCCAAACAAGGTCGGGCTTCAGGGGGGTTGCTTACCTTAGTAAATCTTACGCTGAATTGTGAAGCAAAAGAGATGGTCACTAGCAGCCCAGATATCTTGGGGATCAGGCTTACAAATGGAAAAGGTCAAACTGTTGACATCTATAATGTTTACGCTAGGAGTACCAAAGGGGGTAGCTCGTCGACTCTTAATGTCTTGGACAACTTATTGGGAGGCAGGAATGCTAGCCATCCATTAATAATCGGTGGTGATTTTAATGTCACATTTGAACCACTCGATTGGATTGAGTCTATTGATGTGACAGAGGAAGATAAAGCCTGGAGGGTACCTCCTTTGGAACTATCCCCAATTAAAAAATGGTCACAAGCCGCCCTTCAATTGAACGCATTATCCTTAGAATATAGGCTAAGCACCACTAATGGGCAAACCAACTCAGATAGGGGCGGTGGAATGACCTTTATTGGAGCAAAAGGGTCAAGTAGGATTGACTATATATTAGTGGACTTGACCCTGTGGCCTTTAGTGTGGGACATGTCTATAGCCCCAGCTTGTGACAGTGATCATAATTCTTTGCATTTATCTATTAGTTGTCTATGGGGGAGCATTGCGAAAGATTCTAAGGCACCATTAAGCACAAGGGAGTTAATAGCTACAAATGATAAGCGTCGGCTCAAATGGCCCATGGTTTTGGCAGATGAATCTAAAATCCAAAAGATCAAAGAAGCTCTAGCTGAGCACTTAGTAGTACTAGAAACAGCAAGTAAGGATCCGCTCATGCAGAATACCTGTAGTATCCTCCACAGAGATTTCTTTGATCAACTGGCCTGCGTTTTTCACATCCCCATCAATAAGAATAGACCTCGACAGGAAAGCTCCTTGGGAGCTAACCCATGGTATAATAAAGAATGTAGGGCAGCGAGAGCAAGATTGACAGTAGCCATCAAAAATAGGGATCTTATTAGCATTCGTAAAACCAGAAGCGAATACAAATAGGCACAAGGCAAAGCAAAAAAACAATGGGATGAAGGGAGATGGGAAGATCTAAGGGAGGCTATTGGACATCCTGATCCTCGGCAATTCTGGTCGCTTGTGGCAAAAACTAACTTCGAGCGCACACCTCCCTTGGCCAATAACATCCAGGCAAGTGAACGGCACAAACATTTTAGTGAGTTATATTCCACTAGTAACACCACTGATAGACTCCAGATGCCCTACGATCTGGGTGCTCCAATATGTACCATTGCTTTTACAAGGGAAGAGATCATGAGCTCCCTAGATGCCATTATACCTTCAAAAGCCTCTGGCTCGGATGGCATCCCGGGTGATCTCTTTCATGCCGATAGGGCAAATTGGTCAACTTATTTTATGAATTTGGCCAACGATATCGTCGGAGGAGGAAGCATCCCGGACTCGTGGAAGGGGGCTGAAGTGATCCCAATTTTCAAAAAAGGAGACAGGTCTAAGCCCGCCAACTACCGCCCAATAAGTTTGATAGACTGTGCTCAAAAGGTTTTCTGTTGCTCGCTCTTATCTAAAATCCAGACCTGGATGGATGAGAATAACATCCTCTCTCCATTACAGGCGGGCTTTCGGCGGAAAACCAGCACTATCGATCAGGCGTTTCGCCTTGTCATGCTGAATTGGAAGGTGGTTGTGCTGGGCAAAGGCAGTTTATATCTTGCCTTTATTGATCTCAAAACTGCCTTTGACCTAGTCCCCAGGGATCTACTTTGGCAGGTCCTCATGAATATGGGAATGCCTTTGGGTATTCTAGAACCATTGGTCAGGTTGCACGACTATAATTTTGCTCGTGTGAGATGGGGAAACCAGGGGCAACTCACTGACCCAATTAAGATCCGGCGGGGGGTACGCCAAGGGTGTGTTTTGGCCCCTACCCTTTTTTCCCTGTATGTTAATCAAATTGCTGACCTGCTATGTTCAATTCCGGCCGATGCCCCCACCTTGGCGAACTAGAAAATTGCAACATTGCTGTTTGCCAATGATACTCTTTTGGTATCTAAAAGTCCCATGGGCCTTCAAAAGCTTTTGGATCAGTTTAAGGCCTTCTGCGATACAAGGGGCTTGGTCATCAACACCACCAAAACTAAGTTGATGATGTTGAATGCCCCCAAAACTTTTAAACGAAATCTGGTCTTGGATAATGTTCCATTAGAAAGGGTTCGCTCCTTCGAGTATCTGGGTATAAAGCTGTCTGATAGTATGACTTGGAATAACCATCTAGATAAGGCTTCCCTGAAATTTTCACAGCTAACTGGGGCCTTGCGGCGTGAGATTTGCCTATCATATACCAAGCCTGTAGCCCCAGCTCTCAAACTTTATAGTTCGAAGGTAGTGAGCAGTGTGCTCTATGGGGCAGAATTGTGGGGTACAGCAGATGCAAGCAAATTAACAACTGTGGAAAATAAGTTCCTTAGGAGCCTGGTATCCCTCCCCCAAAGCATTCCGCTTCTCCCCTTGAAATTGGACCTGGGAGTTAGGGCAATTAAAGACCTAGCGAGTTTGCGCCCATTGCTTTTTTGTATAGATTGGTCACCACCCCTGATTTGGCCCTTTACGCTGCTGCTTTTAACCCCTTCGCTGCTAGGCCTTTTCCCCTCCTGTGCTAAGCCTTTTTTGGCTATTTGGGGTAGTGCGCGCTTAGGCCCCTGTAACTTTTTGACCACATAAGGTATCCATGCCAAATTTGCGTCCTTTTTTCTAACATCATGGGGATTGTAAAGGTACCCAGGGTTTGTGGATTCCCCTGGAGGGGACCCAGAAATTAGTCAAAATACAGCAAATTTTGGGGGTTTTGGGAAAAATGCGAAAAAAGGGCTACAGATGAAAGCGTCTTGATTTTTCCCTGCAAATGGCATCAAAAAAGGGGTTGTGGTGCTGAAATCACCATCTTCGCAGCTTTCAGGGACAAGCAGACTTTTGTCAGAAAACCAACTTTTTTACACAGTTTTGGCATTTTTCTGGGACATAGCCTATTTTTGCTATTTTTTGTGCTTTCAACCTCCTTCCAGTTAATGGTAGAAATGGGTATGAAACCAATAATGGATCCTGGAAAGCCATACATTTCTGAAAAGTAGACAAAATTCTGAATTCAGCAAGGGGTCATTTGTGTAGATCCTTAAAGTTTTCCTTATAGAAACTAACAGTTAAATAAAGGAAAAATTGAAAATTAGTTGAAAAAAACAGCCATTTGTGTCAACGTTTTCACCTGTAACTTCTTCTAATTATGACAGCTATTTGAAGGCAATATACCGTTATTTCCGCTGGACCTTTCTGGTTGTGGGGATATATAGGACTTGTAGGTTCACCAAGAACCCGACGAACCCAGAGCCAATAATTGAGCAGCATCTTGCAATGGTTCTTTATTATGTACCGTGTATATAGCAATTATTTTGGGAAAATGTATACATGGAAAAATTGTTATGAAAGACACCTATGTATTTCTGAAATGGGAACAAAATGTAGATTTTAGAAACAGTAGATATTTGCACATTTCCGAAATTGGGAGTACCCATACTAGCATGAGAATTATAGGTCATTTTTCAAAATGACTTATTTTTTACACATTGCCTTTCATTTGGAAGGCAGAAATGCATCGAAAGTCAATAGGTAATAACAGTTACTCTACAATTCTGTGTTACCCTAAGTCTCCCGATAAAAATGGTACCTCACTTGTGTGGGTATCCCTTGTGCCCACAACAGGAAATGGCTCAAAATGCAACGTGGACGTACCACGTTTTCACAATGAAAAATTACCCTTTTTTTGCAAAGTGCCTAGGTGTAGTTTTTGAACCCTAGCTCTGCCGGCACCTAGGGAAACCTAGCAAACCTATACATTTTTGAAAACTAGACACCCAGGGGAATCCAGGATGGGGTGACTTGACTGCCTCCCACCAGGTTCTGTTACCCAGAATCCCTTGCAAACATAACAATTTGTCAAAAAAAACACATTTTCCCCACATTTCTGTGGTGGAAAGTTCTGGAATCTGCGTGGATCCACAAATTTCCACCCACCCCGCGTTCCCCAAAGTCTTCCGAGAAAAATGGTACCTCACTTGTGTGGGTCGGCCTAGTGCCTGCGACAGGAAACGGCGCAAAACGCAACGTGGTCACACCTCAATTTCGCAGTGAAAAATGACCTTTTTTTGGCAAAGTGCCTAGCTGTAGTTTTTGAACCCTAGCTCTGCCGGCACCTAGGGAAACCTAGCAAACCTATACATTTTTGAAAACTAGACACCCAGGTAAATCCAGGATGGGGTGACTTGACTGCCTCCCACTAGGTTCTGTTACCCAGAATCCCTTGCAAACATAAAAAAAATTCAAAAAAAACACTTTTCCCCCACATTTCTGTGGTGGAAAGTTCTGGAATCTGCGTGGATCCACAAATGTCCACCCACCCCGCGTTCCCCAAAGTCTTACGAGAAAAATGGTACCTCACTTGTGTGGGTCGGCCTAGTGCCTGCGACAGGAAACTGCGCAAAACGCAACGTGGTCACACCTCAATTTCGCAGTGAAAAATGACCCTTTTTTGGCAAAGTGCCTAGCTGTAGTTTTTGAACCCTAGCTCTGCCGGCACCTAGGGAAACCTAGCAAACCTATACATTTTTGAAAACTAGACACCCAGGGGAATCCAGGATGGGGTGACTGGACTGCCTCCCACCAGGTTCTGTTACCCAGAATCCCTTGCAAACCTAAATAATTGTCAAAAAAAACACATTTTCCCCACATTTCTGTGGTGGAAAGTTCTGGAATCTGCGTGGATCCACAAATTTCCACCCACCCCGCGTTCCCCAAAGTCTTCTGCGAAAAATGGTACCTCACTTGTGTGGGTCGGCCTAGTGCCCGCGACAGGAAACGGCGCAAAACGCAACGTGGTCACACCTCAATTTCGCAGTGAAAAATGACCCTTTTTTTGCAAAGTGCCTAGCTGTAGTTTTTGAACCCTACCTCTGCCGGCACCTAGGGAAACCTAGCAAACCTATACATTTTTGAAAACTAGACACCCAGGGGAATCCAGGATGGGGTGACTTGACTGCCTCCCACCAGGTTCTGTTACCCAGAATCCCTTGCAAACATAAAAAATTGTCAAAAAAAAACATTTTCCCCACATTTCTGTGGTGGAAAGTTCTGGAATCTGCGTAGATCCACAAATTTCCACCCACCCCGTGTTCCCCAAAGTCTTACGAGAAAAATGGTACCTCAGTTGTGTGGGTCGGCCTAGTGCCTGCGACAGGAAATGGCGCAAAACGCAATGTGGTCACACCTCAATTTCGCAGTGAAAAATGACCCTTTTTTTGTAAAGTGCCTAGCTGTAGTTTTTGAACCCTACCTCTGCCGGCACCTAGGGAAACCTAGCAAACCTATACATTTTTGAAAACTAGACACCCAGGGGAATCCAGGATGGGGTGACTTGACTGCCTCCCACCAGGTTCTGTTACCCAGAATCCCTTGCAAACATAAAAAATTGTCAAAAAAACCACATTTTCCCCACATTTCTGTGGTGGAATGTTCTGGAATCTGCGTGGATCCACAAATTTCCACCCACCCCGCATTCCCCAAAGTCTTACGAGAAAAATGGTACCTCACTTGTGTGGGTCGGCCTAGTGCCTGTGACAGGAAACGGTGCAAAACGCAACGTGGTCACACCTCAATTTCGCAGTGAAAAATGACCCTTTTTTGGCAAAGTGCCTAGCTGTAGTTTTTGAACTCTACCTCTGCCGGCACCTAGGGAAACCTAGCAAACCTATACATTTTTGAAAACTAGACACCCAGGGGAATCCAGGATGGGGTGACTTGACTGCCTCCCACTAGGTTCTGTTACCCAGAATCCCTTGCAAACATAAAAAATTGTCAAAAAAACCACTTTTTCCCCACATTTCTGTGGTGGAAAGTTCTGGAATCTGCGTGGATCCACAAATTTCCACCCGCCCCGCGTTCCCCAACGTCTTCTGAGAAAAATGGTACCTCACTTGTGTGGGTCGGCCTAGTTCCCGCGACAGGAAACGGCGCAAAACGCAACGTGGTCACACCTCAATTTTGCAGTGAAAAATGACCCTTTTTTGCAAAGTGCCTAGCTGTAGTTTTTGAACCCTACCTCTGCCGGCACCTAGGGAAACCTAGCAAACCTATACATTTTTGAAAACTAGACACCCAGGGGAATCCAGGATGGGGTGACTTGACTGCCTCCCACCAGGTTCTGTTACCCAGAATCCCTTGCAAACATAAAAAATTGTCAAAAAAACCACATTTTCCCCACATTTCTGTGGTGGAAAGTTCTGGAATCTGCGTGGATCCACAAATTTCCACCCACCCCGCGTTCCCCAAAGTCTTACGAGAAAAATGGTACCTCACTTGTGTGGGTCGGCCTAGTGCCTGCAACAGGAAACGGCACAAAACGCAACGTGGTCACACCTCAATTTCGCAGTGAAAAATGACCCTTTTTTGGCAAAGTGCCTAGCTGTAGTTTTTGAACCCTAGCTCTGCCGGCACCTAAGGAAACCTAGCAAACCTATACATTTTTGAAAACTAGACACCCAGGGGAATCCAGGATGGGGTGACTGGACTGCCTCCCACCAGGTTCTGTTACCCAGAATCCCTTGCAAACATAAAACATTGTCAAAAAAACCCACATTTTCCCCACATTTCTGTGGTGGAAAGTTCTGGAATCTGCGTGGATCCACAAATTTCCACCCACCCCGCGTTCCCCAAAGTCTTCTGAGAAAAATGGTACCTCACTTGTGTGGGTCGGAATAGTGCCCGCGACAGGAAACGGCGCAAAACGCAACGTGGTCACACCTCAATTTCGCAGTGAAAAATTACCCTTTTTTTGCAAAGTGCCTAGCTGTAGTTTTTGAACCCTACCTCTGCCGGCACCTAGGGAAACCTAGCAAACCTATACATTTTTGAAAACTAGACACCCAGGGGAATCCAGGATGGGGTGACTTGACTGCCTCCCACCAGGTTCTGTTACCCAGAATCCCTTGCAAACATAACAAATTGTCAAAAAACACATTTTCCCCACATTTCTGTGGTGGAAAGTTCTGGAATCTGCGTGGATCCACAAATTTCCACCCACCCGCGTTCCCCAAAGTCTTACGAGAAGAATGGTACCTCACTTGTGTGGGTCGGCCTAGTGCCTGCGACAGGAAACGGCGCAAAACGCAACGTGGTCACACCTCAATTTCGCAGTGAAAAATGACCCTTTTTTGGTAAAGTGCCTAGCTGTAGTTTTTGAACCCTACCTTTGCCGGCACCTAGGGAAACCTAGCAAACCTATACATTTTTGAAAACTAGACACCCAGGGGAATCCAGGATGGGGTGACTTGACTGCCTCCCACCAGGTTCTGTTACCCAGAATCCCTTGCAAACATAAAAAATTGTCAAAAAAACCACATTTTCCCCACATTTCTGTGGTGGAAAGTTCTGAAATCTGCGTGGATCCACAAATTTCCACCCACCCCGCGTTCCCCGAAGTCTTACGAGAAAAATGGTACCTCACTTGTGTGGGTCGGCCTAGTGCCTGCGACAGGAAACGGCGCAAAACGCAACGTGGTCACACCTCAATTTCGCAGTGAAAAATGACCCTTTTTGGCAAAGTGCCTAGCTGTAGTTTTTGAACCCTAGCTCTGCCGGCACCTAGGGAAACCTAGCAAACCTATACATTTTTGAAAACTAGACACCCAGGGGAATCCAGGATGGGGTGACTGGACTGCCTCCCACCAGGTTCTGTTACCCAGAATCCCTTGCAAACCTAAACAATTGTCAAAAAAAACACATTTTCCCCACATTTCTGTGGTGGAAAGTTCTGGAATCTGCGTGGATCCACAAATTTCCACCCACCCCGCGTTCCCCAAAGTCTTCTGAGAAAAATGGTACCTCACTTGTGTGGGTCGGCCTAGTGCCCGCGACAGGAAACGGCGCAAAACGCAACGTCGTCACACCTCAATTTTGCAGTGAAAAATGACCCTTTTTGGCAAAGTGCCTAGCTGTAGTTTGTGAACCCTAGCTCTGCCGGCACCTAGGAAACCTACCAAACACACACATTTCTGAAAAGTAGACACCCGGGGCTTCAGGGAGGTATGGCTTGCGTGGATCCCCCAACGTTTCCTACCCAGAATCCCTGCAAACCTCAATTTTAGCTTAAAAATCACTTTTTCACACATTTTTGTGTGGGAAAGTGTGGCATCACTGGCCTCACACAAATTTCCTACCACCCAGCGTTCCCCCAGGTCTCCTGATAAAAATGGTGCCTCACTTGTGTGGGAGGCCCAAGTACCCGCGACAGGCAAGAGCCTGTCGCGGGTGACCTCAAAATGGCCTTTCACAAACAACCTGGTTTTGCAGGAAGTCACCTGGGTTTTGGCTCCGTGCTCGGCGGCCATCTAGGAAACCTACCAAACCCACACATTTCTGAAAAGTAGACACCGGGGCTTCCAGGGAGGTATGGCTTGCGTGGATCCCCCAACGTTTCCTACCCAGAATCCCCTGCAAACCTCAATTTTAGCTGAAAAATCACTTTTTCACACATTTTTGTGTGGAAAGTGTAGCATCACTGGCCTCACACAATTTCTACCACCCAGCGTTCCCAGGTCTCCCGATAAAATGGTGCCTCACTTGTGTGGGAGGCCCAAGTACCCGCGACAGGCAGGGCCCACAACGCATTGAGGCGACCTCAAAATGGCCTTTCACAGAACCACCTGGTTTTGCAAGGAGTCACCTGGGTTTTTGACCCGTGCTCGGCGGCCATCTAGGAAACCTACCAAACCCACACATTTCTGAAAAGTAGACACCCGGGGGCTTCCAGGGAGGTATGGCTTGCGTGGATCCCCAACGTTTCCTTAACCAGAATCCCTGCAAACCTCAATTGTAGCTGAACAAATCACTTTTTCACACATTTTTGTGTGGGAAGTGTGGCATCACTGGCCTCACACAAATTTCCTACCACCCAGCATTCCCCAGGTCTCCTGATAAAAATGGTGCCTCACTTGTGTGGGAGGCCCAAGTACCCGCGACAGGCAAGGGCCCACAACGTAGTGAGGCGACCTCAAAATGGCCTTTCACAAAACGACCTGGTTTTGCAAGGGGAGTCACCTGGGTTTTTGGCCTCGTGCTCGGCGCCATCTAGGAAACCTACCAAACCCACACATTTCTGAAAAGTAGACACTCGGGGCTTCCAGGGAGGTATGGCTTGCGTGGATCCCCCAACGTTTCCTACCAGAATCCCTGCAAACCTCAATTTAGCTGAAAAAATCACTTTTTTCACACATTTTTGTGTGGAGAGTATGGATCACTGGCCTCACACAAATTTCCTACCACCTAGCGTTCCTCCAGGTCTCCCAATAAAAATGGTGCCTCACTTGTGTGGGAGGCCCAAGTACTCCGCGACAGGCAAGGGCCCAAAACATTTTTTGATAGGCAATGTTGATGTTGCCTCAAAACGTTTTGTGGCCTTGCATGTCACGGGTACTTGGGCCTCCCACACAAGTGAGGCACCATTTTTATCGGGAGACCTGGGGGAACACTGGTTGGTAGGAAATTTGTGTGAGGCCAGTGATGCCACACTTTTCCACACAAAAATGTGTGAAAAAAGTGATTTTTTCAGCTAAAATTGAGGTTTGCAGGGGATTCTGGGTAAGGAAACGTTGGGGGATCCACACAAGCCATACCTCCCTGGAAGCCCCCGGGTGTCTACTTTTCAGAAATGCATGGGTTTGGTAGGTTTCCCTAGATGGCCGCCGAGCACGGGCCAAAAACCCAGGTGACTCCCTTGCAAAACCAGGTGGTTTTGTGAAAGGCCATTTTGAGGTCGCCTCAATACGTTGTGGGCCCTTGCCTGTCGTGGGTACTTGGGCCTCCCACACAAGTGAGGCACCATTTTTATCGGGAGACTTGGGGGAACGCTGGGTGGTAGGAAATTTGTGTGAGGCCAGTGATGCCACACTTTCCCACACAAAATGTGTGAAAAAAGTGATTTTTTCAGCTAAAATTGAGGTTTGCAGGGGATTCTGGTAAGGAAACGTTGGGAGATCCACGCAGCCATACCTCCCTGGAAGCCCCCGGGTGTCTATGTTTCAGAAATGTGTGGGTTTGGTAGGTTTCCTAGATGGCCGCCGAGCACGGGGCAAAAACCCAGGTGACTTCCTGCAAAACCAGGTGGTTTTGTGAAAGGCCATTTTGAGGTTGCCTCAATACGTTGTGGGCCCTTGCCTGTCGCTGGTACTTGGGCCTCCCACACAAGTGAGGCACCATTTTTATCGGGAGACCTGGGGGAACGCTGGATGGTAGGAAATTTGTGTGAGGCCAGTGATGCCACACTTTCCCACACAAAAATGTGTGAAAAAAGTGATTTTTTCAGCTAAAATTGAGGTTTGCAGGGATTCTGGGTAAGGAAACGTTGGGGATCCACGCAAGCCATACCTCCCTGGAAGCCCCGGGTGTCTACTTTTCAGAAATGTATGGGTTTGGTAGGTTTCCTAGATGGCCACCGAGCACGGGGTCAAAACCCAGGTGACCCTCTGCAAAACCAGGTTGTTTTGTGAAAGGCCATTTTGAGGTCGCCTCAATACGTTGTGGGCCCTTGCCTGTCGCGTGGTACTTGGGCCTCCCACACAAGTGAGGCACCATTTTTATCGGGAGACCTGGGGAACGCTGGGTGGTAGGAAATTTGTGTGAGGCCAGTGATGCCACACTTTCCCACACAAAAATGTGTGAAAAAGTGATTTTTCAGCTAAAATTGAGGTTTGCAGGGATTCTGGGTAAGGAAACGTTGGAGATCCACGCAAGCCATACCTCCCTGGAAGCCCCGGGTGTCTACTTTTCAGAAATGTGTGGGTTTGGTAGGTTTCCTAGATGGCCGCCGAGCACGGGGCCAAAACCCAGGTGACCCCCTTGCAAAACAAGGTTGTTTTGTGAAAGGCCATTTTGAGGTCGCCTCACTACGTTGTGGGCCCTTGCCTGTCGCGGGTACTTGGGCCTCCCACACAAGTGAGGCACCATTTTTATCAGGAGACCTGGGGGAATGCTGGGTGGTAGGAAATTTGTGTGAGGCCAGTGATGCCACACTTTCCCACACAAAAATGTGTGAAAAAAGTGATTTTTTCAGCTAAAAGTGAGGTTTGCAGGGGATTCTGGGTAAGGAAACGTTGGGGGATCCATGCAAGCCAAACCTCCCTGGAAGCGTCCGGGTGTCTACTTTTCAGAAATGTGTGGGTTTGGTAGGTTTCCCTAGATGGCCGCCGAGCACAGGGCCAAAAACCCAGGTGACCCCCCTTGCAAAACCAGGTCGTTTTGTGAAAGGCCATTTTGAGGTCGCCTCAATACGTTGTGGGCCCTTGCCTGTCGCGGGTACTTGGGCCTCCCACACAAGTGAGGCATAATTTTTATCGGGAGACCTGGGGGAACGCTGGGTGGTAGGAAATTTGTGTGAGGCCAGTGATGCCACACTTTCCCACACAAAAATGTGTGAAAAAAGTGATTTTTTCAGCTAAAATTGAGGTTTACAGGGGATTCTGGGTAAGGAAACGTTGGGGGATCCACACAAGCCATACCTCCCTGGAAGCCCCCGGGTGTCTACTTTTCAGAAATGTGTGGGTTTGGTAGGTTTCCCTATGTGGCCGCCGAGCCCCGGGCCAAAACCCAGGTGACCCCCTTGCAAAACCAGGTCATTTTGAGATAATGTGTTGTTTATTTCTGCAGCGTGAACATTTTGGCACAATATTGCAAGGAAAATGTGACAGACATTTTGAGGTTTGCAGGACATTGTGGGTACCATAACTTGTTAGGATCCACAAGAGAGATATCACCATGTACTCCCATGGGTGTTTCGTTTACGACAATATCTACAGTTGGTAGGTTATTCTTAGACGGAATGTACACCTTGGCAGACAGACTAAAAAGATAAAGATTACTGCACAGCCATCTATTCCTCAAGCACACACACATACTGGTTGGATTTGGCATGAGGGCAAGTGATGGTTCAGTATATACAATTTTATTAACAAGAGATTTCACAAAAATGAAATGCACTGTCAATAATTGAAAGGACAAAAAACGGAACCAGTGACTCGCAGCTCGTGAGCTGTAAAGCCACGTCAAGGCCCCAACCGCTTTACAGGCCATTCACACACCTTTCATACGTGATACACACAAGACCATTCACACCCTCAGGCACGAAACAAACACATTACAACATTCACAAAAAGGGACAAGGTACACCCTGCTTGAGAAAGACAAAAAAAATATTACTGCACAGCCATCTAATCCTCAAGCACACACACACATACTGGTTGGATTTGGCACGAGGGTGAGTGATGGTTCAGTATATACAATTGTATTAACAAGTGATTTCACAAAAATGAAATGCACTGTTAATAATTGAAAGGACGAGAAACTGAACCATTGACTCACAGCTCGTGAGCTGTAAAGCCACGACAAGGCACCAACCTCTTTACAGGCCATTCATACACCTTTCATACGTGTGACAAATACAATACCATTCACACCACCAGCCGCGGGCCCATCACATTACAACACTCACACCAGCAGACTGCGCGTTTCAAGGGCCCATCACTTTCACACGCCCACATTCCTAACACAGCAACCACACAAGCTGATGGATTGCGTGTAGTGTCGCTCGGCTAGCAGTGTGTGTAGTGACCAGCAGCAAGTCACTACTCACACACTGCCAGCCGAGCGCCAGTCCACGCACACCGCCAGCCAAGCGCCACTCCACGCACACCGCCAGCCAAGCGCCACTCCACGCACACCGCCAGCCAAGCGCCACTCCACACACACCGCCAGCCTAGCGCCACTCCACGCACACCGCCAGCCAAGCGCCACTCCACGCACACCGCCAGCCTAGCGCCACTCCACGCACACCGCCAGCCAAGCACCAGCCTACACACACCACCATCACATTTAGGATTTTTTTATACAAAAAAGAAAACACAAACAAATTGCAAATAGATACAAATCTACTAACACAAAATCAGAAACTAAATACATTGCACTAATGCCAACCTTGAAACAGAACAACAATTCTTAAACATTACAGACCAGGCAGTTCACTTTACCACTCATGGTTGCTCCCAATAATTCTTTTGCTTGTGGTACGCTCTATAACAAGCAGGCACACACAGCCCAGGGTTAGAAGGACACTCAGGGCAGTACATACGAGTCTCCTTCCGCGTACCTCTTCGCCAACAGACTCTACATCTCCTAGTGGGAAAGTCTTTTGAGGGTGTAGGAGGAATGTGATCAGGAAAGTGGCAATCTTTCAATCGAGCCACATCCTCCACCACTCCAACTCTAGGAACACTTGCCTGTTCCACAACAACAAGGCTGCCTATGACAGGCTCCTGAAACTGAACAAAAGTCAACTTTGACGCAGGAGAACACTCCTTGAACACAACAAAAGCATTGAAAGTTGCTAAATTGAAGAGATGGATGGCCAACTTCTTATACCAAATGTAAGACTTACGAATAGCAGTGTAAGGTTCCAACCTCTGATCTACTCTATCAACACCATCCATGTGCTTATTGTAGTCTAAAATGCACACAGGTTTGCGCACTTCAGCAATCTGACCCCAAACAGCCACAGGTGAAGTACTCTCATCATGGATGGTAGTCAGCATGTACACATCCCTCCTGTCCACAAATGTCACAGCTAGCAGTTCCTCACTACGCAAGGCACTGCACTGTCCCCTCTGAAGTTTTTGCAAACAAGCTCTTTTGGATAACCTTTACGGTTAGAGCGGATTGTGCCACAAGCAAAAGTGTCCACTTTGAACAATTCCTTAAACAATTGCACAGCAGTGTAGAAGTTATCAAGGTACAAATGGTGGCCTCTGTTAAACAGTCCTCTAGCAAGATCCCACACAATTTTCTCTGAAACTCCAAAAGTGGACGGACAACCAGGGGGTCAATAGTGGAATCCCTACCAGTGTACACACGCAAATTAAAAACATATCCTGTCCTACTCTCAGACAACATATACAGCTTAATTCCATAGCGTGCTCTCTTGCTAGGAATGTACTGCCTAAAAACCAAACGACCCTTGAACAGGACCAAAGACTCATCAATAGATATTTCTTTCCCTGGAGTATAGATCTCTGAAAATCGATCTACAAAGTGATCAAGAACAGGCCGAATCTTAAAAGACGGTCACATTCAGGGTGATCTCGTGGCAACGCCAAACCATTATCAACAAAATGCAGCATCCGAAGCAAAAGTAAATACCGATCACGATTCATAACTGCAGGAAATATGGCTGTTGCCATCAAGGGACTGGTAGACCAATATGAACACATGGACGGCTTCCTTATCAAACCCATCAAAAAGTCAAACCCAAAAACTTCTTCATCTCTTCCAGATTTGTGGGACTCCACCGGGTAGCTCTAGAATGGGGCCTAAGTCTGCCACTGTTGTCCCTCAAAAACTGTTCAGCATACAAATTAGTCTGCTCAACAATCTCACCCAAAAATACATCATCCATAAACAACTGAAAATACTGTATAGGCAAATAATGTTCACAATCCACTCTACACCCTGCATAACCACTAAAGGCAGGCAACACTGGCTGCACCATGTTTGGATCAACCCAGAGTCCAGCACTTCCAGTAGGAAGCCTAGCAGCCCCAGGCTGCAATCCAGATGCCTCTTGCACCATCGGCACAGTAGTATCCTCCTCTAAATCAGGCACTTCATCTGCACTGAGAGTACCTTCATCATCCGATGATTCCATGTGGAGAGAAAACTCACTGCCTGAATCTTCCCCTCCCTCCTCTCCCTCAGACGCACTGTCAGTCTCATAATCCTGCTCAGAGGAAGATTCAAGAAGCAAACCAACCACCTGCTGAGCAGTAATTCTACGGCTAGCCATAATGCTTACTAATAAAGGTTACTTGTCAAACAAGTCAACAACAACAAACCCTTTGTAAAAAAAAGAAATAAACAAAATGTAGCTTTATCACAAAGACCTATATACTCCAACACTATACCACTCACGTGACAGAAGCAGCTAGACTCACCACCACCTACTCTGCACAGACACAGTAAGGATCAACAATATCCCACTAAAAAAGAAGAAAAAAATTACACATAAGACAATGCAAAACATCGCAAAGAATTTCATGCTCTGAACACTAACAAATATGCTGCCATTATGACACCACTTACAAAAAAATTCATTCATGCATGACAATAATACTCATTTGGAGAACACACAACAAAAATATTTTTCTTACCAAATAAATGCAATTACGCAAAACTGCAGAACAACCACTGCCGAAACCGCAAACAGGAATCAAAAGCTTTACACTAGAATAAAAAGGAGAAAAAAAACATTACAATCACATATGCAAATAATGCACCAGTCCACACACAATCCACCAGCCAAGCTAAGGGGTAGGTGGGCCAAAGAGTATAAATAAAATATTCACCCCCGTAAAAGGGAGCAACCCTTGCCCTTTTGGCCACTCCCCAACACAAAAATTTAAAAAACCCTGGTGTCTAGTGGCTTCTGCCCTCCTTGGGGGCAGATGGGCCTAAAAACATACTGCTATTCTGCCACCCAAGGGGTCACTCTCCACAAATAAATGCCTGGTGGACTAGTGGGAAGATACCTTTATCTTCCGCACACGATCTCTCACTACTCAACTCTACTCTATTCACAACTGGATGTTAGCTCACCAACTCATTCTGAATCCCGCCAAAACTGAATTCCTCCTCCTCTCTACCTCTCTCTCACCTCCTCCTGTTCAATCTTGGATGGATCAGCTGAACCTACTCAACAACAAACCCATCATTGTCTACAGCGCTAAATACCTTGGTGTCATTCTTGACAAAAGACTCAACCTAATCTCCCACATCAACTCTATTGCTAAGAACGCACGTTACCAGTTGTGCCTTCTATGGGGGATCCGTCGGTTCTTCCCGGAGAAAGACTTAAAAACCTTAGTACAATCTCTGGTTCTCTCAAGACTGGATTATTGCAATTCTCTTCTGAAGGGCCTACCCAAATCCCACCTCTCCCTCTCAAATCCATCCTCCATTCAGCAGCTCGCTTCATTTCAGGGTCTAAACGAAGCGACCACGTCACTCCTATCCTGTCCTCTCTTCGATGGCTTCCGATCGAGGCAAGATCTATTTACAAAACTGCCTGCATCACACACAAAGCCTTACACACGTCCTCCCTCGTTACCTGGCGAATAAATTGAAATTGTCCGGTGGCTCGCAATGCGGAAAAGCTCTGCTTGCGCACCCCCTCTTCAAAAGGGAAAGATCGATGGCGCAATCCGGTGAGAATCGCTTCCCCATTGCTCCGTGCCACCTCCTCTACCCGGATCTTCAAAGCTGACCTCAAATCTCTTCTCTTCCAAACACACTATACTTTCACTCTCAGCCCCCTCTAGTTCGCTCTTCATTGTGTTCTGAGTGCCACTTATTGCAATATACCTCTATATCATGCACATGGGGAGAGCACCAAAAGCATATGGCCCCCAAAGGGGAGCGACCCTTGCCCAAGGGGCCGCTCCCAAAACAGTATTTAGACAGGAATGCACATCGATGCCTCTTTTGTTTCACACGGGGGGGGTGGTGTATGCACTGCCATTCTCCCTATTGTGAAGCGCTCTGACAACTTCGGGTAAAGTCTGCGCTATATAAAAACGCATTACATATTACAATGCCCCCAAAGGGGAGTGACCCTTGCCCAAGGGGCCACTCCCCACCGTTTCTCCCTGGTGGTCTAGTGGGCTACAATAGGAAAAACTGCCCCCCCCCAGGGGGGCAGAGCACCAAATACAGATGGCCCCCATCCCTGGTGGTCTAGTGGGCTACAACAGGAAAAACTGACCTTATTCCCCGACGCGCTGGAAGCAAATGGCTTCCAGCGCGTCGGGGAAACAAGGGGAAACCCCCAATGACGTCAGCGCGCCTCGCTCGCTGACGTCATTGAAGGGGGGGCGGGGGGAGGCAGGGGAAGCCCTTCCCCTGCCTTCCCTGAAAAAACCCCAACGATCGGATCCCCACGGGGGGAGCGTCAGCGCTTCCCCCGTGGGTGGGTCTTATGACGAGCTGGACTCGTCATGAGCACACGAGCACTGTGTGCCATGACGAGTCCAGCTCGTCATGAGCACCGAAGGGGTTAATGAAGTATGTGCCCTAGACATAAATAAACAAATTGGGTGGATTAAACATGTGAATACCACCCGGGCAGTAATTGGTCTCTCTAACGAGTTTCTTGGTCCCCCGCCCCAGCATACAAAGGACCAATTAAAACTCCAATATTGGTCTTGGGTAGAGCAGACTAATTATTCGAAAACCCGCCATGGCAGCCTAGCTGATGCTTTCTTAGACATCAAATCTGTTAAATGTCTCGAGAGCTACTTTGATGTTATTAAGGAGCCTGGGGACAGGAAACTGTACACCCAGTTTAGATATGGCTGTCTACCTATTAATATTTTTACCAATTCCTGGGCAAATAATAAAAGCCAGTTGAAGGGCTGTTCCTCTTGCTCAAACCCAAATGAAACTGTCGGCCTTGTATTTTTTGCATGTCCTGCGTATGCTAGACCAAGAAGGAACTGGTTGGCTCCTGTATATAGACAGTTGGGGACCCAAAGTCATTATGAAGCTCTACGCATTTTAAAATCAGACACAAGACCACTTATTCTATGTGCAGTTGCGAAATTTCTTGGCCAATTTTGGGCTATTAGGCGGAGGCTACTGACTACCCCCTCAAGTGTTGTGATTTAATTGTAGAAAATTGTTATGAACTGAGGGTGTTCCGATTCATAAGATAATGATTACAATATTTGATTCTAAAGTATTTTAATGTGTTTTTATTATTTGTATTTTTAACGTATAAGATGTAGAGGGACCCTAATGATTATTACAGATTTGATGCGCCCCACTGAGTAACAACTGTGAAATTTGCCAGTTAAATGAATGCATTTGCACTTTAGTTTTTATTCTAACTATTTTTAATAGAAATATCAAAATGAGTTATGCTTTTGTTGATCTATTTCGTGTTTATAAGATTGTAACTTGGAATACCCGACTTCTTAGAATTTGGTGTACGGAAGACTTTTTAACTAATTTTATCTCGAGCACCATTGAAAAGGAAGTATATGTTTGTATCTTTTATGGTATTATAAACCGAAATAAAGATTTTATGAATGAATTATATGCTTTATGCAAATATACCAAAGGATATACGAGTGGGAGTCCTCACAAAAGAGGAAAAGACAGTAATACAAACCGGCCTCATCAAAAATTTGTTTCCAAGTAATGTTTCAGCTGCTGAAGTGATGTATAATTTTGTTAAGGAAGAGAGGTCTATTGTTTGTTGATGACAATTCTTGAGGAGTGTAATAAATTTAATGAACAATTATTGCAACTGGAAAAAGAAGAGATTGTCAAACTTAGAGCAAATTATAAAATGGAACATTAAGGAGTTACAGTACTTCTAACCGAATAACTGCAATCAAAATTAAATAGTTTAGAAAAGTCTGTGTCGCAAACTGCAGGATTAGAAAAACAGTTACGTATCTGTAAAAACTGTAGTGTACTCTTACATCATAATTTAAATGTTGAAGAAGGGCTAGTGAATGGTGCAATGGGTAAAGTTATGAAGTTTGTTAATTATCCAAAAAGAAATTATGTGGAATACTTAGCCATAAAATTTGATGATATTGCTGAAGTTAAGCAGATTGGTAGATGTGTTGTACATTTCCAACATGTGAAAGACTTGGATGTCCAGTGAAAGCAGTTCCCAGTGTCTTTAGAGTATGTAGTAACTATTCATAAATCGCAAGGTTTAAGTATAGATACAGGTCTTGTTCATATTGGTAGTAGTGTATCCAAAGAAGGAATGTCATATGGTGCTTTGTTGTGAATTAGAAAATTGTCTGGTTTATTTCTCATTGATTTAGATGAGAAGAAAGTAAGTGCTGATGTGAGCTGTGTAATGTGGCATAATCGGTTAAGAGCTCAGTATGCACCTCATTTAGGCCAGTTTCCTGTGGTTCAAAAAGCAATACTGTGCCCAACGAGGAAAATATCAAACAATTCTATCACAGTTCAATAGAGAGATGAACAAAAAGAAAATCAACAAGGAGGAAAGAAAAGAAAACTAGAGCACACTGAGGAAATACAAGGCTATTACTTTGATAATAAATCTGGAGTGAACTGTTATGCAAATTTAGTGTTAAATGGATTATATAATTTGCCTCATTTTACAAATTCTATTAAAGAAAAGGCAGATAAAACAATGTCTTCACAACTGTGTACTTTACTTGAAGAATTAAGAAGTGATTAAAGTATTATACATTCTGCTACTGGATAGAGAAAACTCACTGATGACTGTACTGGATCAGTAGTGCTCTCTCAAACTCTTCAGCAGGATGCTCAAGAATTTCTAATGATAATGCTAGGACTATTCGATGAAGAAGATGTGAATAGCAATGAATTATTTGGTTTAACTTATAAATGGACCCATAACTGTGAAGAGTGTGAATTTACATCTAGCACTGAAATTATTCCTCTACTGACTTGACATTACCAGATTGTGAAGCTGTGCCGTTTGAAGATTTAACTAGAAAGGCCCATCAAGATATGACCTATCCAAACTGTAGATCAGAACTTAGGTCAACGTTGTTTCTACAGAGGTATGCAAAATATATCATAGTCAAGCTACAACGATGCAGTGTGGATGGTGCTAAGTTAGGAACTGAAATTACAAACTTTAAAGCTGCACAAATTTCCATCTCAAAAGAACTTTCACAACTATAGCAATCCTATTTCATGAAGGATTTAATATAGCTTCTGGACAGAGTGCAATAACATACAAGTGACATAGAAATCAAGACTACCCAAAAAGTTACCAACTCATATCTGCTGTTTCTAGAACCGAAGTTCTGAGGAGAATGTAAGATAAGAAAATGTGGTATTGTGTATATATATATATATATACGGATTATGTGTTTCTGAGACATTATTCGGTATATTGGGGGTATTGTCTACAGCAAGCTGTTAGAAATGAAGGACTCTTTTTAACTGCAGGAAAAGAAGTTATAAATATTTGAGGACTACATTGTGTTACTACAAATAAAAAGTAAATGGTGGTACTATAATACCAGTAGCCCTAAGTTGCATGTGAAAAGTCTCTTCACCACTAAATTAAGTCCCCTTTTCTTTCTGCTACAGCAACCTCTACATTTTACTATGAGTTATGTTTTTCACACATGGACTGAGAACAGTTTAGACATCATTTTGTCTAACAGGGATGATGTTTACAAAAGGATATGCAAAAATGAAGACTGCGTCATAATTGTTGGACATTTTGTACCAGACATAAGGATATAAGACTATCAGAAACAATTTCACCATATAGTTGTTTCCATTAAAGTAGTAAGCTCTCAGCAAGCCAGTATTAAAAAAACTTGTAGTGAGTGCAGTGAACAGTATGACATAGTTATAATGATCTACTGTTCACTTTTTTTTTTTTTACAATCCATTGATTGTTTTTTCCCACTGTTTCATGATGAGTCTTCATACAAAGCACAGTTAAAAGGGAACAAGTATGAACGCTGAAAACAGGAAAAAACAGTAAAACAGTAAAACAATTGTCTATGCTGAATTAAAGTTTTGGTAAAAAACAAATTGCATGTTTTTTGGTTGCCTAATGTTCGAAGTAAAATTCTAATATATTTTTGTCTTTTTTTATTTCTTCACAGTGGTTTGAGGTCTAGATATATTACATGCCTCTGTCTGTAAAGTTTTGGGGTGATTCGTTAAGCAGGGGCTGAGAAAAAAGGGGGCGTCCCAAAAAGCGTTTTCCCCATGTTAATTCCCATAGGACCTTTGAAGAAACCAACAGCCCGAACCGTTTGAGGGAATGACACCAAATTTTGCAGAAATCTAGCTTTTGGTTCACAGATCATGAACTTATGGAGAGGTCCCACAGAGACCCCCGCTGGGGGTTAAAACCATATTTTGGGTGTCAATTTTGCTGCAAAATTTCGGGAGGATCCACAGCAAAATTAGAAAAAAAAGAAGCGGACTTCCGCGCTTGTTTTCAAGGAAGCCCCCAGGTAAGCCAAATCCTGGGGGCACTGCTTTTTAATTATGCAAGGGTGTCCCAGCGGCACCCCTATTCCCCGGGGACTGCCACCTCGCTGGGGCAAAGCATGGTAACTTAATACAAGGGTGCCATGCGCCTCCCTGCTGCCCCGGGAACGCCACCTCCTGAGGTCATTATTTGCAAACAATGCGAGGGGGCCACATGAACCCCTCTGCAGCCCTGAGGGCCTTCACCTCCCCATGGCTTTACTTTCATTAAATGTGGGGTGCCAGACAGATCCCCTGCAGCCCTGGGGACCGCAGCCTCCCTGGGGCTTTTGTTTAATTGAATGCAGGGGGCCTGCGTGGCCCCCCTCACAGCTCCATAGACCGCCACCTCTCCAGGACTTTTATTTAATTGAATGGGGGCTGTCTGGACTCCCCCACAGACCCGGTGATTGCCACCTCCCCAGCTTCATTTAAAATCAGTGCTGGGGGTCGTGGGGAAACCCCGAAGCCCTGGAGACCATCAATTCCCCAGGGCTTTTGTTTAATTGAATGCAGGGGGCCATGTAGGCTCCCCTGCAGCCCAGGTACCACCATCTCCCTTATTTGAAATCAATGTGTGTGGCCATGTGGACCCCCACAGCTCTGGGGCTGCCACCTCTCTGAGGGTTTTCTACAATTGAAAGTGGGGGGACTGTGCAGATTTTCCCGCAGCCTTGGGTAACCACCACCTCTCTGGGGCTTTTGTTTAATTGAATGAGGGGGGCCGCACGGACCCCACGCAGCTCCAGCAGCCATCACCTCCAAGGGGCTTTACTTTCATTGAATGCGGGGGCCATCCAGACCCCCCCAGCCCTGGGGTAGCCGTGCAGAACCCCCTCCCGCAGCCCCGGGTCCACCACCTCCCCGGGTTTTAGTGAAATCAAGGCAAGGGGGGTATGCAGACCACCTGCAACCCCGGGGCTGCCATTTTTCATGGAGCGACTAGCAACTAATATTCTGGTTCACTAACCAAGATAAATGAGGAGGTGAATGCTTTGTGTTCTATGGTTTTATAGAATAGGTTAGCATTAGATACTCTTCTCGTGAACGAGGGCGATGTCTGCCAAATGTTGAGAGCAAAGGCAGTTTTGTTCATATGTTTTTGATAATAGTAAGCTTATTAATCAAAACATTTATAATATAAAATAGGTTTTCAATGAAGAAAAGCATTCTTAAAGATTCTGATGTGTGGAAAAAAGTTGGTTCATGGTTTGGTACAATTGGAGACAGAATTTCAAAGGTTGGTGAGTGGCTTGGCAATTTTGGAGGAGGCTTGATGAAAAATAATATTTATTTTGTGTGTAAACCCATCACCCCATCTTAGGTTGGTCTTCTCCAAACTTTCCGACTTTCTGCCTTCACCCCTCCTATTTTTTGTTGATCTTGTTTTTGCTGGTCTTAGAACTCTGCACACCTTACCACTGCTAAACAGTGCAAATGTGCATGTGCTCACTCCCTAAAACATGATGACATTGGATTATCTTCAAGTAGCATATTAATTTACTTGTAGGTACCTAATAAAGTAGCACTATATGTACCCCTGCAGCACTGATTGTACCACCCAACTAGGAGCCCTGTAGACATGCCTCAAGCCTGCCATTGTAGCCTGTGTGGGTACAGTGTTAATCCGCAAGTATGACCTGGCAAAAGAAAGCTATTGCAAGGCCCAAACCTTCCTTTTTAATGTATATACATCACCACTAAGGTAAGCCCTGGACAGCCCTAATAGCAGGATGCTGTGTCGTAAGGTAGGACATGTACTTGTAAGTTATTCATGTCCTGGGAGTGAAAAACTCTTACATTCTATTTTAACTTCTGCAAGGCTTACCTCTTCCATAGGAAAACATTGGGGGTACCTCATTACATTTAATATGTTATAATGTCCAAATGGGAGCAGGTAACCAATTAATGTTTGGTGTCTTTGAAATTGTAATAAAAAATCCTCTCTCATGGTGAAGTCTGATTTTACATTACAGTTTTGGAGCTGCCACTTTTAGAAAGTTGGCATTTTCTTACTTAGCTATTTTATGTCCGTAAACTGCCTCTGGGTCACATGAATAGGTATAGCTGGCAGTTGGGCTTTGTGTATTCCTCTTAAACAGCCACACACAATAGAGAGCCTAGGTGTGCCTATATGGGCCATCACTGGCAGGATGGGATGTTGGAGCTGGTCACATAGGTTGTGTCATGCCTCGACACAAAAGACTGCCTACCCCTGGTAGTTAGTCTGGAACCAGGGAAATGGAAGGCAAGGAGCCTGTGCACCTCAAGTAGACATTTTAGAAGCTTCACACAAGGTATAAATATTCAACCTCAGACACTACTTCTTCAGTACACTTCTGGTCCTGTGGATACTCTGTCAGAAAGAAGGACTGCTGTGCTACTGAAAGGATTGCAACTATGCTGGACTGCTCCTCTGGAGTACTGCTGCCATGCTATGCTGACCTGCTGACCTCTTTCCCGGATGAGAAGGACTGGACCTGCAACTCTGAACTCAGAAACCCAGAGTGATTCCAAGGGCTAGTTGGCTAGCCTCCTGAACAGAATTCTCAGGGATATAACAGGCTTCCTACAACCTTGGACCCAGCGCCTGGACTCTGTCATCTGTGAGTCCTATCCTCCCAAGTGGTGCTACCCTGGACCTGGAGACCCTTGGAAGTGCACCTAATGGTACTCTGCCAAGCCCAACTGTGATCCCCATCGGAACCGATGTGTAGCAATGCGAGGCAAAAAGAAATCCCGGGAAAGCCTCTCTGAATGGCTTTAAGCTACATCGGAGGCAACGCAAAGTGACACAAAGCCCCGCCAAGCTATGCCACACAGCTCACCGGAACTGACACAAAGTGATGCAAAGACCCACAAAGCTTTGCTGCACAGCTTCATTGGAACCAATGCTGAACGACCTAAATTCCCACCAAGCAATGACGCACAGACTGCACACCAGGATTAAGGTAGTGTGTTCAGCGGAGCTAATTGGATCCCTGTAACTGGCTCGGGTTTCATCACGGTTGGCCTGAACTTGTGCCAGTCTGGCGTGACTAGATAACCACATTTGGCTCTTGCTGATTTTTGGTGCTATTTTCACCGAAATCTTAAAAATTGTATATCTCCGGTTCTAATGATTGGATTTTTGTTCTTTTTGTCTTGCTTTATTCAGAAAAAAATACTCTAGGATTTCTAATCTGGGTGGGTTCCTTTAGTGGTGTGTTTTCACTGTGTTACTGTTTGAAGTGTTGCACAACTACTTTACACCTTGCCTCTAGGTTAAGCCTAGCTGCTCTGTGCGTAGCTACCAGGAGGTTGAGCAGAGGTTAATTTAGGATTTGCTTGTGACTTCACCCTGACAAGGACTGTGGTTTCTGCTTGAGCAGGGGTTTACCCTCCCTCAATCAGCACCCCAATTTTGTACATGTTGAATCTGATTTTATATTCACTAGATGTAGAGCAAAACTCATTATAACATGTGATGTGGCTTTAATGTTGGGTTGTGAGATGTAGCTTTCTTTGTCACACCACAGTGACTAGATGAATAGTCGCAGAGGTTAAGCACTGTCTTTATTCTCAAAGCGAAGCAACAGAATTGTGAAAATGAACTGGCATTTCTTATCTGGAGGCCCACTGGAGGGCTTCACAAAATTATTACAAGTATGTTTTTGGTGCAGAACCCACTGATGGGCAGGAATTGTAAAAAGGAAACTACAGGTCCCAGACTGCACCTATAATTAAACTCACCTGAGAGGCCCACTGGAGGGCATTTAATTTGAACAAACAGAATAGTTTCCTTTCTATCTGTGCATGTGCATCAAAGCCTGTGAACAAGGAGCAAGGGAGCTCCGAAACGCGTAAGGCAATCTTTTTAATCTGGATGACAATGCTGGTTGCCTAAATAAAGTATTCAGTGGAATTTCTGTTGCTGAGTTCGTCTTCAAGAGGGGACACCTTGTTTTGTTGTGTGTATATATATATATATATATATATATATACCACAAAGTCCGATAAACATAGAGGCTGTCAAGCAGGGCGGTCCTCGCACAGGGTATCGGAAACCCTGCAATATACAACACAGTTTTTCGGACGTTTCCAGAAAAAATGCAAGGACACCTTGAGAGTTGCAGTGTAGGAACTTTACTGACTGCACCAGCAACGCGTTTCAGCTTACGCCTTGATCACGCTAAAGGGCTAAACAGTACCACCACATTATAAATCATATGTGAAGACATAGTGAAAGGACAATTCATTACACCATATGTGATAAACATAGTGAAAGGACAATTCATTATAACATAAAGAACAAATACCAACACATGGTGGCCATCTTAACACAGTTCATTATGATGTATAAAATATACAAAAATGACTTGGATTCGCAGAAAATTCATTAGTCCCACTGTAAAATCAATGAAATTCAATAAATCTAAAAATAGGTATGAGCGCAGCAAAATCAAATATATTGAAAACCATCTGAACGACTGACTAATATACATCCATTGATGAATATAAATAATATAACCAAATATAGTAGTCATAGTCAGTAATCTTACTGCCTGATGTAGCCAATTAACAATTCTGCCCAAGTGGGCGAAGGATTACATCCAATGAGCAAAGCTGCCCCCATAGATGAAGAATTCCATACATGATATATGTGTAAGCGGCCAAAATTAAATGAGTGTACATCACCTAAAAAAATGTGAAAAATAACTTAAGTTAAAATCAACACTAAGGGGCACATTACGATACCCGGCGTAAAAAAATCCGCCAGGCATGGAAGCGGCAAAAATCCGCCCGCACACACCGCCTGAACACCGACCACGCCATTATGAGTACACAAACTGAAACCGCCATCGGCGGAAAATCATACAAAATACCGCCCGCCATCGTCCGAGTCGGAGTCAAACCGCCCGCCACGGACGGAAACACGCACGACAACACAAACCGCCCGCCCTCACGGCCGACACACCGCACGTGAAATTACGATCGCACCGCCATGAGCGCGGAAAAACAACAAAAATACCGCCCGCCAGCGCAAACAACGCCGATGAGAATCGACACGGCAGAAGCCATGGCGCCCACGTACCTGCACAGAAACCATCCGCACACAAAACCAATAGCACACAACATGGCCAACAAGTCCACACAGCAAGGCACGCACAAATACACAAGCACAGTAAACATCCCGAAAACACCCCCCGGACAAACAAAAAATACAAAGGCCAGAACCCCAGACACAACACACCTGAAAACAACAGACCATGAGGACACACCCACATAGGTGAGTACAAAAGCAGCACTCCCACAGACCACAACCCCTTGCTACATTGCAAACCAGAGAGGAGAGGAGAGGACACAGTGACACAGCAAGGACAGCAGCACACCACAGAAACGCACACATCACAACCACCACCACCACCACCACCACCAAACACCGGCACCACAAACCCCCTGCACATTACACAACACACACCGCACCAGCACCACAAACACCATGGCACCACAAAGGATGCCCAAGTTCACGCCCATGGAGCTGACGGTCATGGTCGACGAGATCATCAAGGTGTACCCACAAATCTATGGGAACATGGTCCAGCACACACCACTAGCCACCAGAAACAGAATGTGGACCCGGATCGTAGACCAGGTCAATGCAGTCAGGACCCTGCCCAGGAACAGAACCGAGATAAACAAACGTTGGAATGACGTAAAGAGCCTGGTCAAGAAGAAGGAGGGCAAAAACAGAGAGCTGGCTGCCGTCACTGGCGGAGGGAATCCCGCGCTCTTTAAGACCTTCAAAGCGTGGGAGGAGAAGGTGCGAGTCGTAATCCATCCGGGAGATCCTCGCCGGATTAGCAGGGGGAGTGGAGGCTGGTAAGTACAAACTAATGTATACCAGCACACCGCTATGTACACACATGCGCAACCACCATGCCACAGCTCCCAGGGACAAACACCCCCATGTCCAGCACACAATACACAACACATCACACGCACATGCAACAGACACTACCACACACAGGCCAAACCGAACAACTGTAAGATGCGTGGGGACATGTGTACACTAAGCCAGCCACGTAACCACCAACAGGTCCCCAAATATGCCAGAAGCGCCACAACGAGCACCCACCACACCCATGTGTCCGCCACAGCTGCACTAACCGACAAGTAACAGGTAAGTGGCAGGAACACAAAGTGCAGTGGGTCGGAGGGGGACAGCTGAAGTACAACACCCACCAGGCCCCCACTCCCACAGACCAGCAAGGTGGAGCACTCCCCACACCCATGTGTCAGGCACAGCTGCACCAACCGACAAGTAACAGGTAAGTGGCAGGAACACAAAGTGCAGTGGGTCGGAGGGGGACAGCTGAAGTACAACACCCACCAGGCCCCCACTCCCACAGACCAGCAAGGTGGAGCACTCCCCACACCCATGTGTCAGGCACAGCTGCACCAACCGACAAGTAACAGGTAAGTGGCAGGAACACAAAGTGCAGTGGGTGGGACGGTGGACAGCCCAAGTACAACACACACCAGGCCCCAGTCCCACAGCACAGCAAGGAGGAGCATCCCCCACACCCCACACCCACGTGTCAGCCACCGCAGTGCACAACGACAGCCGAAAGGCAGACATCACGGTCCACAGCAATCGGTGTCAGTGGGTGTACAGCCACCCCCACGACCCACTACACCCCCCACCCCCACAGACCTGCAACATGGAGCACCCCCGCTAAGAGCCATGTGGCATCCAGTACAGTGCACGCACGAACAACTTGCAGGTGGGAAACTGGACAGGGCTGGATTACTGGAGGCATGAGGACCATAACACCACCAACACATGGGACATGTCACGTAGCACACGGACACGCAGCACCGCCCACCGTCACGAACAAGTGAACAATGTGCACACGGACATGAACAGCAGACTCACACCCCACATGACCCATCACAGACATAGCAACACCCAAGGAGCCACGTCTGCATGCACAAGCCACACTGAATATAGTCCCACACGGCAGCCACTGTGCAACTCATCACACACAACCGAAACACCATTGAAGTCCTGTCCATGTAGCCCCTACTGCCTGTCAACCACACACCCCACAACTACGCCTATGTAAGACAAACAACACTAGACGCAACAGAGCGGAACAACAGAAATGCACACGAACACCACTGAACCCATCAAACACACAGACACACCATGCACATACAACATACCATCCATCCCATCCGTCAGCCCCAGTCTCATGAAAGGCATGTCATCCGCACAGCTGCCACACATACAGCAGTCACGCTAAGACACATGCCCATGACCAACCATGTGCCAGAAGTCAATTAAGCGCACGACACACTGTGAGCAACAACACACAACATGGGCCACACCCCCCCGAGCACTGCAGTAATGCACATGGCACAGGGCAGCACGCACACCAAGGAGATGGGACAACTGCAATACGTTGGCTGGCACACAACTATCACTCACTCATAACGATGCGTCCAATGCCATGTCCAGTAACCACAACAGACAGCAAATATGCAGGGCATGTCAGGCATGCACACACCTCAGACCATGCACTGTCATGCTGCCACAACACATGTCACGTTCGGCACCCATGGCTCACAGCATGTACCCCAAAAGCATATACCCTCCCAAATGCGAATCTGGGGCATGGCCCCCATGTTGCCATATGCGTTCCTAAGCGTTCCATTTGAACTCCAAAAGCAAAGTACAAACCAGACCCAGGATGGGCCAGGAGCCCGCATACACCAGAGTCACAATGAGTAGGGGCAAAGCAACACACCCATCGGCATGGCCAATCCGTCCCATGCCACATGTGCACAGCACACAGTCCCATTGCCTAGCACACACACCTACAGATGCCACAGCCACACACTCGCCTCCGGGAAACCCATGTACGAGATTGCACGAACTGCCAATGTCAGACGACTAATACATACTTCGCCAGGTGCAACACAATAACAAATCTCATTCTCTCCACAGGTGACGAACTGCTGGACGCTGGGGATGGAGACAGCAGCCAGCACAGCCAGCCTACAAGCCCCCAACGAGGACACACGGATCTGGAGGATCTGTCCACCTCTTCGGACACGGACCACCAAGCTGGCCCATCTGGCGTGGCAGGGCCCAGCCGCTCCCCAGGACCCCTCCTACCCACCAACCCATCATCCAGGGATGCTGAACAGTCCCAGTCCCCTGCTGCCACTGTCGTTGTGGCCACACCCACGGTCATTGCGGCCACTACCACTGCCGCAACCGCCACCATCGCCGCACCGACCACCACCGCCTCCACCACCACCACGTCTTCGCTGGCACCAGCCCCAGCGCAGGTGGTGGCCCGGCCGACTGGATCCACCCTGGGAGCCACAGCGAGGACCGTGGTGAGCAATGTGGCTAGTGGGCAGGGCCGGTGGCAGCAGGACTGGTAGGAGGAGCAGGGTCAGGGAAACGCCAGCCTCCCCTGGGAGCCATGCCCTGCCTCAAATGGACAGAGTCCTTGGGGCCTATGAAGAGGCCCAAGGACAATGGGCCAGGTCTGCTACTGACACGCGGGAGGTGCTGGGGGTGCTGAGGTCCATGGACGCCCATATGGGCCAATTCGTGTCCCGTATGGACCAACTCGTGGACCTCATGGGCCAGCTGGTGGTGGCGGTGGGGTCACAGGCAAGGCCAGCAACACCACCTCCGCCACCACCTGCTAGGGCGCAGGCTCGGGCAGCAGTGTCCACTTCCCCTGCGTCCACAGCAAGTGAGCACACCTCACCCACCACCAGCAGGTCGCCACCACACACCCCCTCCCAAACGTGGAAGGGGCCGTCCGAAGAGGAAACAGATCTCCCGGGAGGACTTCGCACGCTCCAGTCGCAAGTGAGGCAGCCAGCCAGCCTTCCGCCAGCCTTCCTTGACCAGCCACTGCATTGACTTGCTCTACGATCCCACTCCACACAGCCATCTGGATGGCATGTGTGTGTTGGACTATGGACATAGAACCAGTGGGTACACCCTGATCATCACGCAGCCATGACCGACAGCTCATTGTCACTGCACGCACCACTTTTGTCATCACCTTACACACAATCACATGTCACAGTTTGTAATAAATGCACCTTTTTCACTAACTGCTGTTTGTGCCCTGTGTCTTTATTGTACGGAATACAACGGCCACCTTGGGCGGAAAGGCACCTGATGCGTGGCATGGAAATGGAATCCGGAGGGCTCTGTAGGGACCTAGGGGTGGGAGACAGAACAGGAGCACATTCAATGAGTGTGTCACACACCCATCACACAGTACATGTCAACAACTACAAGCAATGTACACACATCGCACAGAGCAATAGGGCACAATGCCACAGCCACCAACAGTGGCATACTACCCTGGCCATGGAGCGTTGACACACTGCACGCAGTGAACATACGGCCACCCTGACACAGCACACACACACCTGCATAGATACAGACACATCATCCGTCGTACATGGACACTCACCGTCAAGTGAAGTAGCGGGCGATGAGCTGCTGGCGCACATTCCCAGCTTCCTCCTCTCCGCTGTCCACCTCACTCGAGCTGTCCTGGTCTGCGGGCTGGGGCCCTGGTTGATCTCCGTCATCCACAATGAGGGGGATCTGCTTCCGAATGGCCAGATTGTGCAGCATGCAGCACGCCACCACTATCTGGCACACCTTCTGTGGGGAGTACGCCAGTGCACCCTCGGTGCGGTCCAGGCACCTGAACCTGGACTTGAGGAGGCCAAAGGTACGCTCGACCACACGTCTGGTCCTCCCATGTGCCTCATTGTATCGATCGTCTGCTGGGGTGCGAGGATTCCTCAATGGACTGAGCAGCCATGCCCCATTCGGATACGCAGAGTCACCTGGGTGTGAGGGACACAGAGAACCGTAGCTATTCCAACTGGACAGGGGACAGCATCGCACAACCAGCACGCTACACCACTCCACATACTCACCGACAATACAGCCACGATCCTGTTGCAGATTGGCCATCAGTCGTGGCAAGATGCTGTTGCGCATTATGTGTGCGTCATGGGCCGAGCCTGGAAACTTTGCACACACGTGGGTGATCACCATGTCCGCAAGGCACACCACTTGCACATTCAGGGAGTGCGTGTGCTTCCTGTTGCGGTACAGGTGCTCAGTGGCCTGTGGTGGAACAAGGCCAACATGAGTGCAGTCAATGGCTCCCACGACGTGTGGGATTCTGCCAAGGGCATAGAATGCACCCTTCACTGCCGCCAATTCACGAGCCCTGGGGAATCTGATGTACCTGTTCTGGTACAGCATCATGGCTGCCAGTACATCCCTCAGCACCTTGCTGAACATGGGCTGGGACATCCCTCCTCCACTGCCCACTGTGTGCTGGAATGACCCAGTGGCGAAGAAATGCATGGCGGCCATCACCTTAGCCGTGGGGGTGACAGCAGTCGGATACACCCTGCGGGGACGGAGATGGGGCTCTAACATGGCACACAGTCGATGCAGAGTTGGCCTGTCCAGCCGAAACTTCCTGATTACCTCTGTATCGTCCATGTCCGCCAGCAATTGGTATGGGCGGTCAATGTTCGGTCTCCGCCTGGGTTAAATGGCAGAGGACACATGTCAAAGCAACACGGCACATAGCAATTTCGCATACACATCACTGACATGACTGAGCAAGCACATGAGCCACAGCCCAGCTGTCAAGCTGGGACGGCACGGCCACAATACACTTACACAGGTCTCCCAACAATGGCAATGGCAAGTGAGACATACCACTGCCATGTGCATGCACATGGGGATCTAGGCCCCAATGACTTGCGGGGCGTGCTGATGGGGACTGACTGCATATTCGTCAAGCGGCAACGCCACGGCAACATGAGTGTCTGCTGAGCATGGTACTGCTTCCGAGGCTGGATGAGTATGGCACACGACGACGACGATGTGGGCACGGGCTGAGCGGCCAATACAAGTGGGACCTGTGGCACGAGGGGATATGAGACAGTAGTAGGTGTCAGCACTGCACCCTATGTACAGCACTGTACGGATCACAGCTCCCGAAACATTGACTGGTGTCCACATTGACAGCCCCATGCCAAGACGGCTGTGTGCTTGCAGTCACACGTCACAGGTGAGAGGTTACATTGCACGTGCCAGGTGGCAGTCGTACATAGTGGGAGCTGGCATGTGTGTGCATGTGTCTCCTGTTCAGGATCCACCAGATGGGCGCTGACTCTGTACTGACCATTGGACACAGCATGTTCCGTGGAAGGCTTGTGTGTGTGGGATGGTGGCACTGGATGTGCCTCCGTTGGGGGGGGGCCATGCACAGGGCGGGTACGTCGATGATTGCGCATTGTTGGTCACGGTGGGTGCACCAGCTAAGATGTGTTGCCCTGTGTTCAATTCCTATGTCCGCATGATGATGGACTGTGGATGTGGGCAGACTACACATTGGTCGATGTGCTGTCTATATGCATGTGCCTTCACACCAGGCACAGCTGCCCCTGCACATGTGACCCCTGCTGGACTCGCTGCTGGGTCTGTGGAGCTGATGCACCTTCTGCGCGTGGGGCGGACAGCTCTCCTCACTTCCTCATTGCGCATGTCATGTCTTTGCCGCAGGTGACATGGATCATGGAGGGCCCACATGTACGCGTGGGTAGGCTACACATGATTGTTCACTGGTCGCCACCCCCAGTCAGTGTTTCGAATGGGAAGGTTGTCGTGCTGGTGGTATGTTCGATGTGGCGGATGGGCGGGCCTAGGTGCGGGCTTACATTCCGGACATGGGGGTAGTTGGATTGGCGACTAGTTGCAGTACACACGGGACACGTCTCTTCCTTTCCACATCTGGGTCATCCCTTGTACTAACTGACAGTGATACAGTCATCTTCGCCCCAGCCCTCATGTCCTCCCCTCGCCCCCCAATATGCATGCTCACCTGCGAGGCTAGCGCTTGCACAGGCAGCCCCAAGCTTGCACCAGAGAGGGCAAGGAGTCTATGTGTGGGTCCAGTTGCACGAGTGGGCTGTCTCAGGGTATGATGTGTGGCGGGACGCCGTCCACCTGCGTGGTGCCCCAAATGGAGACCCGGCCTGCATGGACTATGCATCACAGTCTTCGCCTTCCGGATCCGCCACCTGCGACACCCAGTGGCTGTGGCTGCCCTTGCGGCCATGCCGCGTCCGTCTGTGGCTGATGGCCCACACATTCACTCTTTGGCCTCTCTGGGGAGGGCTCAGGGGTGGTGGCGCACGCGCTTGCACTTAGTCGCAATGGCATGTGTCGTGGTTGGTATGATGGGCAATGGATGGGATGGTGCGAGCCACCTCCCGTGACGTCAGTGCTGCTCGTGCTGTGGTGCGTCCCCCTACACTTCCATTTGACTTTTTGCCATGCTGGACGTTGAGGTTCTATTGCCTGCGTGATATGACCAGGAGGAGCGCGAGGAGACCTCTCACACACCATGCTCCACTGCCATCCCGTGCCCTGTATCGCCTGTGCGGATTGACTATGTTGGGGTTACACCTGGTCAACTGGGGCTGTGTGTGCCTTGTCAAGGGGCATGGCGGGCGCACAACAGGATCCAGCTCGTCCACAGAGGGTGGGCTGAGGTGCGCCTGGTACCGCTTTGTACGTGTGCCCGGCTGCTGTGCACACACGTGTTCACTCCCCCGACAGGTGTCCTCTCACAATGCCCAGGGAAGCGGTGGTGTACTGTTCATGAGCCCTCCCAACACGGCGTGCTCCAACTTGGCATGTGCGCATCTACCCGTCGCACCCACCCACCTGAGCACTGCGTCCATACGACTTCACACGACACATGTGTGTCTTCCACAGTAGTGCTACTCATTTGCGTTGACATCCAATACCAGTGGACTACATGGTCATGTCACGACTGCCGTGTACTTCACATACTCTCATCCTCTCTCATTCGTACTTGTGAAATGAGTCAGCGGAGACAGTTCTGGTTTCAAACATTATATTGAGTCTTCTGTCCTCTGTGATGCAGTATAGTGGACACTACTGGCAGCGGAATACATATTGAGGATATACTGAGCATGATTACAAATGGGATAGGGTGTGGGGTTACATCTGCTTGGCCAAGGCTGTGCTAATGTACATTTACGTATAGCTGCGGAGCTGCGGACTTTGACACAGACGGTATACATGTAGCCTACCAGACCGCTCGGCATCATGGGCACAGTCCATCTCAGTTCCATGTGACAGGTTTGCTGCGGTTGTTCCTCATGCACGCGTGCATGTGAGATGACATCAGGGCATGTGCTTGCGTGCATGCAGCGGCGTGCCACTTGTTGTTGCACTGTGGTGGTTACTGGACATGTCACAGTCACTGGGGTCGTGTTGTTGTTGTATGCACTTGTCGTCCATGCAAAGGTCCTGGTATGGGATTCCCGGGGCGGGGGTGGGAGGGGTGCAGCACCCACAGACTCCAGGCAACCTATTCATGTCCACTGAGCGGTGTGTGTGTCCATGTGCGCTGGATCCATGTCGTGTCCTGGTTGTTCGTGCAGTTCCGTCCATGTGGGTGCGATGCACAGAGCCCATGCCACTGCCTCCCACGATGCATGCGGTGTTCCTGGATGTGATGGGGAACAGTGTGCATGTCCCGGTCATATCCGATGTCATGGCGATGTCGTTGATGGTGTGGTTACAGTTGCCGGTCGTTTGGTATGGCTGTTGTGGTGGTGACTGGCCAGTCCGTGCGGAAGCTGAGCATGGGTGCGGGGTTGGACTTCATAGGTCACTCGGGGAACCTGCGTTGTGGTCCGACGTATTTACAGGTTGTCAGGTATGCGATGCCGTCCAGCAGGGCTTCCATGTCATTGGTGGTGTACATGTTTGCCAGCCAATGAAGCGGATGGTGGCTGTCAAGGTGTTGTTCGTAGGTTGTCCCTTGGAGGACCATGATGGGGCATGCTGGGTGACATTCGATGTAGCTGTTCTCGATGATCCGTCGTGTGGAGGCACAGTGGTTCCATTTCAGTGCGCGTGCGATGTTGGCCACATACGCCATGCCCCCATAGGCAGAGCAGGCCCTGTCGTGTGCGTCCAGAGGGAGGAGTAGTGGTAGCAGGTCCGCCTTCAGACATGCCGGGTTGGAGAGGCATATCTCGACGGGATGCTGGTAGGGACACCTCCGACAGTAGAAGACGGGCATGACGCAGCTGAACAATGTGATGCGGTAAGTCAGTCGGTAACTTACGTTCAGCAGGGACAGGAGATCGCATCCCAATGTATGTATCGTGCTGGTTTGGTACAGCTTGAGCTCTTCGGCGTAGTTGGGTAGGTGTGTTGCGGTTGCCATTTCGCAGCGGTGCGTTGTGGTGGCGTGCTCCGGCTGTGTGTGCAGTCTGCAATGTGCACACTCCGGGGTTGCTGTGAGCTCTGTGTAGTCGTGGGGAGACAGGACTTGTGTTCTGTTGGCTTGTTTGGAGGACACGGGCCCTCTTCCCACATGCTTCTCAGACAGTTCAAGGTCAGTGCTGTGTGACTCCTTCCAATTAACTTGCATGTGGCCGACATGGGGAGTGTTTTCTTCTTTCTTCCCCGTCCGTTGTGTGCTTCTGTGATATGCGCTATCTGCCGTGTGGTCGGTCTCCTCGGCATGCCTGTGTTGGTCTATTCTTGGACAATGGCTGTATTCACCGGCTTCTGTCGTAGGGCTGTGGTTTCGGTGTTGGAATGGAAGGTCATTCAGTGCTGTCTGCTCTCCCTTGTGTGGGCGGCAGGCTGCCTTTCCGCTCTGCGTTGGGCCTTGTGTGTGGATGTAATTCTTGGGCCACCTGTTGTCGGTCACCGGGCTCTTTGGTGTTCCGTTTCATGTGTCTTGTTCATATGTGCAGGGTGGTATGGGTTTTTCAGTGTGGTACTGGCGTTCCTCTTCCCGAAGGGGCCCTGCTTCTCCTAGTTGGTGTTGCCGCCGCTGTGTGCTTCGCCATGTTTGTTACACTGGGGTGTGTCCTGCTGTTGCGTGACTTCACTGACATGTGTGCGTCGGTTGTGTGGCGTTGGGTGTTGTCCGTGAATTGGGCGTTGGGGACATGTCTGTGGCAGGCCTGTCACGTGTCATGTGCGTTCGGGGTGGGGCTGGTGTGTGTGCTGCTTGGTTGTGTCCCTGTGTCTGTGTGCGACGCATGCATGGCGCTGCGGTTGGCCTCTGTGTTGTGCGCATGTGTGGCGGCGTCATCGGCGCTTTGGGGCCGTGACGGGGTGGTTGGTTCCTAGTCCCAGGTGGTGTGTACACATGTGTTCCGCGATGTTAGGATTTGGCCTGTGTGTCATATGTGGATGCAATGGTGGATGTGTAGTGTGCACGCGCTGGTGGGGGGTTGTCCGCTTTTCCGCCCTTGCACTGTGTGCGCTGTTTGCGTGCACTTGTTGTGTGTGTGCCTACCTGCGTCTCCGCGGTACGTTGCGTCCTTGGTGGTGCATCAGCAGAAGCATGGGAAGGGCCTGCAGTGCTGGATTCATGCCCGGGGTGCCGCTTCTTCGTTGTCCGTGCTCTGCGTCCGTGTTTCCGCCCTCTTTCACGTGCGGTGTCTCTTTGCCGTGGGAGCCGTTTGTTTGCGGCATCGTAATTTATGCGCCGGGCGGGACGTGTTTCGTCGGACGGTGTGTGTCAGTTGTGCTGCGCCGCTACGTGTGCGGGCGCACTTTGATGGCGGACGGTGTTGCTGGCTTGCCGGCGGTGTTTGGCCTGCTTTTCGCATCGTAATTGGGCGGGCGTGTGGACTGCTGCGTGCCGGCGGTAACTGGTGGTTTTTGCATCCGCCAGCACGGCGGTAGTGCTTCCGCCCGCCATCGTAATGGGCCCCTAAGTTTCATAATTCTAAACATATTAAAATTGTTACACAACAAATTTAGCAGCATAATTTCTATTTACAATAACATATATAAATGTTTTAGAGCTTAATGATGCAGGTGTACTGCTAATTCTTCACTTGAATTTAACCCAGAAGGGGTCATAGTTTCTAGGTCAATGATATATCTTGACTCTAGTTGGCGTAATGCTAATTGTCTATTGCCACCACGTATATTAACAGAAACAGCATCAATCACCACCATTTTTAGAAGTTTTTCATCCTGCAGATGTTGATCAAAGAAATGTCGGGCAACAGGATACTGCCTGTTGTTATGGCGTATAGCCCTGACGTGTTCTAATACACGTTTCTTAGCACAGTGGATTGTGCTCCCTATGTAAGCTTTGTTACAAGGACAGACCAGTGCATAAATGCAATATATCGTATTACAAGTGAGAGCTTTTTTGATGATATGTTCCCTCTTACTGCTTGAAATGGCTAATGTTGTGCAATCATTGCTGTTCCTACAGGCTTTACACTTCTTGCAACAACGAAACCCCGGGCAGCTCTTATTCATTACCTCTAATTTACGGGTCACATGATTGGGACTTAATACATCTCTAAGTGACCGGCTTCGTTGGAAAGTAATTTGGGGGCAACTATTCAGATGTTTACAAAGGTTAGAGTCAGTTAACAGAACATGCCAGTGTTTTTTGAGTATATGGCGAACGTCTTGTGCTTGACCTGAGTAGGTGGTAATAAATCTCAACTTGTCACTATTCGTGTCACGATTGATAGGATGTAACAGCTGTGTACGGGTAACCGACTCAACTCTGGTGCATGCTTCAGAGATAGTTCTAAGGCTATACCCTCTATCTTTGAAACGTTGGAACATCACTTCCTTTTCTTTCAAATAGCTACTCTCAGAGCTACAATTGCGCTTAGCGCGTAGCAACTCACCATACGGGATACTGTATACCAGTTTCCGAGGATGGGCACTTAAAGCACTCAAAATGCTATTCCCTGCAGTTGTTTTGCGGAACAGCTGTGTCTGTATGGTGTTATCTATGACTTCTACCAAAACATCTAAAAACTCGATTTTGGTTTTACTTATATGTTCCACCAAGACCAAATTAAAAGGATTGTCATTAAGATTCCGGACAAAACCCCTAACTGAATCGATGTCACCATTCCAAATGATAAAAATGTCATCTATATAGCGCAGCCACAGGACACAGCGATCATAATCCACCATTTGTGAGACCACCCGCTCCTCCCACCAGCCAGTAGGCAAGAGACATTGCTCCCAGTGAGGCCCGCCCGGACAACGCATCATCCAAGAGTCCGCACACGCTGAGTGCCAGAGGTACCACTAACTCAGTGCACCACAAGTCAATGCCACGTGGCCTTATAGAGGCAGAATTCATCAGACAAAAGACATTGCTACCAGTGCGGCCTGCACGTACCACGCATCATCGCAGGCTGCGTTCACGCTGAGCGCCAGAGGTACCACTAACTCAGTGCACCACAAGTCAATGCCATGTGGCCTTTTCGAGGCAGAATTCATTAGACAAAATACATTGCTACCAGTGCGGCCTGCACGGACCACGGATCATCGCAGGCTGCGTACACGCTGAGCGCCAGAGGTACCACTAACTCAGTGCACCACAAGTCAACGCCACGTGGCCTTTTTGAGGCAGAATTCGTTAGACAAAAGACAGTGCTACCAGTGCGGCCTGCACGGACCACGGATCATCGCAGGCTCCCCACAAGCTGAATGCTTCTGATGCTACTAACTGTGCAGCTCAACTCAACGCCACGTGTCTGTGGGCCCTTCCTGACCACTGCCTCCGGTCTACACTGCGGTCAGCAGGGCTCACAATTCAAGATTTGGACCGATGCAAATTGTGCAAGAGACTATAATCCGTTAAGAACACCAAATACTCCCAATCTGTGCAGCTAAAGTCAACGCCACGTGGCTGTGGGCCCTTGCTGACCGCTGCCTCTAGCCTACACTGCGGTCACCAGGGCTCACAATTCAAATTCAGTCTTGATTCATTAATTACAGAGTCCAGTAGGCAAGTAACTACAACGTCCCTAAAACCTAGATAATATCCTTTTAATATCCTTGCTTCAAGAACTTTTTCATATCAATTGTAGCTTTAGTACAATGACCAAATTCATCTTGCAAGTCCAAAGGAACACTGAATGGCAGTCTACACTGCAGTCAGCAGAGCTCACAACTTGAATTCAGCCTTGATTTATTTATTGCTCACAATTTATATTGACACATGATTTATTAATTGCAGACAGAATTCTACTCTATGTCCTCGGATTTTGTCTAGAGGAAGTCACAAAAAGCATTCCTCGATGTCTGTGCTGACTACTGCCTTCCATCTACATTGCGGACAGTAGGGCTCACAATTCAGATCGAGTTGCGATTGCAGATGACGCAGACCAGTAGGCAACACACATTGCTACCAGTGCGGCCCTCCCGGAATACGCATCATCGCTAGCTGTGCACGCAGAATGCTTCTGATGCCCCTACCTCAGTGCACCACAACTGATGGTCCCTTTATGATAGAATCTTTTGTATATGATTTCAGATCTGCTGTCCCTACCTCAGTGTACTACAAGTCATTAAGCCTTTACGATAGAATCTTTTGTGTATTATTTCACATCTGGTGCCCCTAACTTAGTGCAGCACAAGTCATGGACCCTTTATGATTGAATCTCTGTGTGTGATCCGATGATTACTGTTGTACTTGTTACCAGCACCAACCATTCCCCGAGGGTTGGCTTACACTCACCCCACACGCATCCAGCACAGACGTCACTGGACATGTGACCCTGGTAATAAAAAGGAGTTGAGTGCACGTGCTCGTACCCAGTTCCACTATCTATCTGTGTCCGTGTGTTCATTATGTATGCAACATGCTGCCCCTGGACCCTACCACATTACATTGTGCTCTGGACAGTGTATGCAACCAACTTACCTTTGACAGTGGGACAAAACTTTGGTTATGTAACTTTGTCTCGGTCATTGTGCAAGTACGTACGTAGAGACTGGATGATTAGAGTACTGCAACGAGAGTGTATAGTGAATTTATAAGTGCGTGTGGATTGGCGGAGTGATTGTATAAGTACATAGGTTGGCGTACCCTAACTCCGACAACAAGCTTGTATCTAATTGGCTGCCCTCCATGTCCCAAAAACTGAAATTTGGACTTTGCATGTCCAGTATTGCTACAGCTGCAATACTCCACTGAATGTGTAATAAACATTCACATCCACACAGATGTGTCATGTCCACCATCTTTCTTCTGTGGAACTATAGATGAATGTAGGGTCAGTGATTCCCTGTACCTTCCATGTTGGCCATGTTGTGGGACTTGGCTCACAGAGTGACACATTGACGCTTGCCACCCGGGTGACGGCAGCACTACAACAAGAACACCCGTATGGCAGTGTTGCCAGATTTTTTAAGCATTCTCTACCCCAAAGACAACCAAAAACTAGCCCAAAGTAGCCCAATACTGCTACTTTAAGGAAGGAGGGGAGGGACATCGTCAAGCAGGCGGTGAATGCATTGGAATTGATGTTGCAGCAGGCTGCCAAGTAAATATTTCTCTAATAAAGCGCTTTAACATACTAGTTTGCTGGAGCGCTGTATATATATTTATAATCTAGCAACTAGCACAAACCAAAATTTTACCGCACAACCGTGAAAAATATAGCCCAATTGTGCGTGATCTAGCCCAATCTGACAACAGTGCCACATCAGTTGATTCCTCATACAGCTCACGATGGAGCCATGCCCATAGCTCCGGAGTCATTCTTCACAGCCTCACGCAGGACTGGCATACGCCAGGCCAGCCCACTCTGCTTACGCTTACAGGGAAGGACAACAATGCTACATGGCCCAGATTTTCATTGTAGTGACCTGCTGGTCACAGGTCTAGTTGTCAGTATGCCACAGCCACTCCCTCATGGCTGGTATACACCCACACCACACCCATCCAGCACAGGCGTCACAGGACACATGACCCTACCAATAAAAAAGACCGGGTACACGTGCTCTATGCCATTTTAGAGTTGCTCCCACCACATGCACTGGGATGGCCGGTCTCGGTGCTCCGGACACCTCATGTAGGCCTGAGCCACCGAACAGGGAGGCCTACCACCACGTGCGTGGCCTCACTGTTCACTGAATTAGTGGCACCGCAAGGACTGAGCGGGTGTGCAACCTGCGATGATGATAGGTGCACTGGTATGTCCTCTGCCATGGCAAGATCAAGACCCAGCACCAAATGTGAGACCTGTTGGCCTGTGGAGCGGGACTGCATGATGTGGAGGGTGCCCTGTCCGCGAAAAGGTGAGCAGCGACGCCTGGGTGCGCAGCAGTGGGCAAATATGTCTGGGCGGCGGGAGTGGATACACAAAGGCGGCACAGCGATTTAAGGGTACGCAGTCGTATATACTCTCCCATTACTAATTCTATACTATGTTTCAGATGAGTGAGCTTGAGGGCTCCACTTTGTCCCGGCACGTGGTTGAAGACATACCGGTGGCGTAAAGGTGAGCTGTGAGGGTTTTGTCCACAGTGTGGGCACACACTGTCCCTCTTCATCCCTATCTTTCGCTCCCTCACACTCTTTCTCTCTCTCTTCCTCTCTCTCACACTGTATCTCTTTTTGTCTCTCTCTGTCTTCCTCTCTATCTCACTCTTTCTCTCTCTCTCTCACTCTTCCTTTGTTTCTCTCTTCCTCTTTCTCACACTCTCTCTTTCTCTCTCTCTTCCTCTCTCTCACTCTTTCTCTCTGTCTTCGTCTCACTCTTTCTTTCTTTTTCTCCCTCTCTTCCTCTCACTCTCACTGTTTCTCTCTTTCTATGTCTTCCTCTCACTCTTTCCTTCTTTTCTCTCTCTCTTCCTCTCACTCTTTCTTTCTCTCTCTCTCTTCCTCTCTCACACTCTATCTCTCCCTCTCTCTCTCTCCTTTGATGGACGCATGATGCACAATCTTATCTTGCTTTTTGTCTAACAGGCTGTGATTCACGGATTGACGTCCCCCCCAACACGGAACTCCCGCCACTCAGTGCCACAACAGCTGAACGCGTCTGCAGCCTGCGATGAAGCGTGGCCATCCTGACAATCAACACCCAATCTGAATTGTGAGCTCTGCTTTACCGCGTGTACACCTCAGAAGGTTGCTTCGGCACGTGGTGGACCCTCTTACACACACGGCGGTGGCGGAAGGTAAGCTGTGAAGAATTTCTCCACAGTGTCAACACTCCCTCTCCCTCTCCATCTCTTCCTTTCTGTCACTCACACTCTATCTCTCTCTTATTCTCTATCTCTATCTTTCTCTCTCTCACACTTTCTGTCTCTCTTCCTCTTCCTCTCGCTCTCATTCTTTCTTTCTTTCTCTCTCTTCTTCTCTCTCACTCTTTCTCTCTCTCTCTTCCTCTCTCTCACACTGTTTCTCTTTTTCTCTCTTCCTTATATCTCACTCTCTCTTTCTCTCTCTCACTCTTTCTCTCTTTCTCTGTCTTCCTCTGTCTCTCACTCTTTCTTTCTTTCTCTGTCGCTTCCTCTCTCTCACTCTTTCTCTCTCTCTCCTTTGCTGGACGCATGACGCACCATCTTATCTTTCTTTTTCTCTTGCAGGCTGTGAGTCACAAATTGTGCAGTTGTATGTACTCTGCCATTACTGATTCCATACTATGTTTCAGATGACTAAGCTTGAGGGCTGCCCTATATCCCGGCACGTGGTTAGAGACACACCGGTGGCAGAAAGGTGAGCTGTGAGGATTTTGTCCACAGTGTCAACACTCACTCTCCCTCTCTCCCTTTCTGTCACTCACACTCTTTCTCTTCCTTTCTCTCTCTCACACTCTTTCTCTCTTTCTCTGTCTCTTCCTCTCTCTCTTATTCTTTCTTTCTCTCTTCCTCTCTCTTACTCTTTCTCTCTTCCTCTCTCTCACACTGTTTCTCTCTTTCTCTCTTCCTTGAAACAGAGAATTACGCGTGTGCAGTTGTATGTACTCTGCAATAACTAAATCTATACTATCTTTCAGATCACTAAACTTTACGGTGCACTATGTCCCGGCACGTGGTTGGAGACACACCCGTGGCACAAAGGCGAGCTGCGAAGATTTTCTCCAGTGTCAACACTCCCTCTCCATCTCTTCCTTTCTCTCTCTCACACTTTCTCTCTTTCTCTGTCACTTCCTCTCTCTCTCATTCTTTCTTTCTCTCTTCCTCTCTCTCACTCTTTCTCTCTCTCCCTCTCTCACTTTCTCTCTCTCTCTTCCTCTCTCTCTCTTTATCTCTCTCTCTTCCTCTCTCTCAACTGTTTCTCTCCTTGTCTTCCTCTCTGTCTCACTCTTTCTCTCTTTGTCTGGCTTCCTCTCTCTCACTCTTTCTCTCTCTCTTCCTCTCTCTCACATTGATTCTCTCTTTCTCGCTTCCTTGTATCTTACTCTTTCTCTCTTTCTCTCTCTTACTCTATCTCTCTTTCTCTGTCTTCCTCTCTCTCTCACTCTTTCTCTCTTTCTCTGTCTTCCTCTCTCTCTCATTCTTTCTCTCTTCCTCTCTTCCTCTCTCTCTCTTCCTCTCTCTCACTCTTTCTCTGTCTCTCTATCTCCTTTGCTGGATGCATGACGCACCATCTTATCTTTCTTTTTGTCTTGCAGGCTGTGAATCACAAATGGACCAGCGATGACACGCCAGGGCTGTACATAGTTTTATTTTATTTGTTGTTGTTTTGTTTCAATAAAATGTTTTATATGTAAATCTATACATGACTAAGATTCTTATTTCTCCAACCTCACAAGCATCTTTTTATTAATAGTTGGTAGAGGGACACTTCTGGGCCCAAGAAGGTTGTTGGGGTATGCTGGTGATGTGGGAAGAGGGTGCGTTACCTGCTAATGTGGGGAGACGCAGTGTGAAAGGGGTATCTCTCACAGAAAGAGCTCCGGTATGTTTTCAGAAATGCCTCGGACAGATGCCAGCTGACGGACTGAATCACAAAATGGCTTTTCAATGCTCATATAGTGTCACTTATGAACAGTTCATACCCAGGCTCGCAGAGAGACAACTGCGGCCCGTCTGCTCGCCTCACAGAGGCAGAACTACGAGCCATCCGCTCCCAAAAGAACAGCAGCGTAGTAGCTCACAGAGGTAGAGGCACAGCAGCGTACTAGCTCGCAAAGGTAGACAGATGCGAGCCGACGGACTGGCTTCTAAAGGCATAGCTGCGAAGTGGTCATGTTGGGCACAGGGAGCGTGAAAGGGTTCTCTTCTTACTGGTGTCCTGGAGTGGAAGTTGTGCTGCCTGGCGCTCACCAGTTTCTCATTTATTGTTAATAAATCTTAAACCTTCACTGTGTCCAAATCATCATTACACAGAGCTCCGCTATATTAAATTGCCCCCGGAACCTTTCTTTTATATTTTCACTCGATGCGAGGCACAAGATGGCTGCTAACAGTTCCTGGTTTGAAGTGTTAGCAGCCAATCAGAGGACACTTCCTGCTTTGAAGTGTTAGCAGCCAATCAGAGGCAAGCTCGTGCTCGGGAGTTAGGCACCGACCAGATATATATTTTTTTTCCCCTTTAATATCTCAAAAACTACTGAACAGATTTACACCATTTCTACAAAACCGCGCTTTCTGGACCAAGACCTTTCTCCCTGCCAAATTTGGCGTAATTCCGTTCAGCAGTTTGACCTGTAGCCTTGTCTAAAGTTTCCTATGGAAAAGGCATTGAGAAAATACATTTTGACCCCCCCCTTTTTTCTCAGCCCCCCCTTGACCAATCACACCTAAACTTTCAAGATAGGAGCTGATCAAAAAAGAGAAACTTTTTGAAAAATTTCGTAAAGAATCGTCAAACGACGCAAAAGTTATAAGCAAATGGAGGGTTCCAGGAGGGGGGCCGCGCAACCCCCCTCCTAACATGAGTGAAGCCCCGAGACTGCGGGGACCCCAGCAGGCCCCCGTAGCCCCAGCGAGCCCCCGCTATTATTTTTTAAGAAATGCCCCCGGAACCTAGCCCACGCCGGGGTCTCATTAAAATAAAACACGGGAACCCGCGTCCCCAGCGCGAATTGCGCCGTTTTAAAAAAAATGTTTTTTTGGGCCCTGGGGGTTCTTCTGGGACTCCCTGAGCAGGCCTGGGGGGTCAGGGTGTTTCTACCCTGCCCCCTTCTCTTCTTTTCTACTTTTGTTTCTCTGTTTTCTAGCAACTCGCTTCTACCGAGCCACAAGATGGCTGCCAACACTTCCTGGTTTGGAGTGTTGGCAGCCAATCACAGTGAAGATCGTGCACGGGACTTAGGCTCCGCCCAGATATCGAAACTTTTATTTTTCTAATTTCTCAGCAACTACTGCATGGATTTACACCATTTAAAAAAAAGGTCGCTTTCTGACCCACGCACTACTTTTGTGCCAAATTTGGAGTAATTCTGTTCAGTAGTTTCAGCTGTAGCCTTGCACAAAGTTTCCTATGAGAAATTGATTTTTTGACTCTTATTTTTTTAATTTCTCAAACACTACTGAACGGATTTACACCATTTAAAATAAAGGTCGCTTTCTGAACCAAGCTCTACCTTTCTGCCAAATTTGGGGTAATTCCGTTCAGCAGTTCGGGCTGTAGCTCATCGCAAAATTTCCTATGGAAATTAACATGGAGAAAACGTGTTTTGGGACCCCCCTTTTTTCTCAGGCCCCCCTTGATGAATCACCCCCAAACTTTCAGGATAGGAGCTGACCTGGATAGACTTTTTGTTTGGAGAACTTCGCAAAGATTCGTCAACTAACGCCAAAGTTATTAGCAAATCAAAAAATGCTTTTCCTATGGAAACTAGGTTGTAACTATAACTACCTACTGGCGACCGCCAGTAGGTAATATATATATATATATATATATTCACTGAAAAAACCATAGGTTTCAGACATGTTATAGTTAGGAATTAGTATTTAAAAAACCTTTGAAATTCACTGAAAAAACCATAGGTTTTAGGGACAGTTATAGTTAGTTGGACATTGCACTCGTACAAAACCCGTGAAATTACCCCGTTATAGTTAGTTCAGCTAACTATAACTCGCGCCCCCGCAATGCACTGCTGATGACGTCACATATTACATCACTCATGACATGGTCAGTGACATCACTGATGACATCACTGATGGGGGGTCCGTAATGGACCCCCATATTGAAATTTTTAGTGCCCCGGGGAGGTGGTGGTCCCCGAGGCATGTGGGGGCGCTCGAGCCCCCCCACACAGGTAATTTAAAAAAAAAAAAAAAAAGAAGCCCTGGGGAGGTGGTGGTCCCCGGGGCTGCGGGAGGGCCGAGAGCCCTCCCGCACCATTTATTTTTAAAGCCCCGGGGGGTGGCGGTCCCCGGGGCTTGGGGGGGCCTTAGAGGCCCCCTCACATATTATAAATCCCCCCCCGCATGCCCCCGGGACTTGGCGGGATTCGCGCACCCTAAGCGCATCCCGACGATTTTGTTTTAAAAAAAATGCTTTTTTCTGCCCAGGAGGTCCTTGTGGGACCCCTGAGCAGACCTAGGGGTCAGGGTGTTTCTACCCTGCCCCCTTTGTGCGTTTTGCGCACTTGTTTCTTTTTTTTTTCTGAGCGGATCCGCGCACCCTAAGCGCATCCCGCCGATTTAAAAAAAAAAATGCTTTTTCTGCCCAGGGTCCTTGTGGGACCCCTGAGCAGACTGAGTCAGGTGTTCTACCCTGCCCCTTTGCTTTGCGCACTTAGTTTCTGTCCCTCGGTGCAACCGAGGACAAGATAGCTGCCAACACTTCCTGATTTGGAGTGTTGACAGCCAGTCTTCATGCAGCTCGTGATCGGGAGGGCACGCGGACTCTACTCGCCATAGATATATATGTGATTTTATTTGTGATTTTCTCAGAAACTACTGAACGGATTTACACCATTTAAGCAAAAGGCACGACACTGAACCAAGGGCTACCTCTTTGCCAAATTTGGTGTAATTCCGCTCAGCAGTTCGGGCTGTAGCCGTGATGAAAGGATCCTATGGAAAAATGAATGGGGAAAACGCGTTTTGGGACTCCCCTTCTCGGCCCCCGCTGACGAATCAACCTGAGACTTTCAGGTAGGAGCGAGCGCCCCAACAAGTTGGAAGCTTTCGTGAAGATTCGTCAACCGGCGCAAGAGTTATTTCAAATAGAATGTTGCGGATTTCCTATGGAAAATAGGTTTTAACTATAACTATCTACTGGCGACCGCCAGTAGATAATGTGTGTATATATATATATATATATATGTGTGTGTGTGTATATATATTATCTACTGGCGGTCGCCAGTAGATAGTTATAGTTACAACCTATTATCCATAGGAAATCCGCAACATTCTATTTGAAATAACTCTCTTGCCGGTTGACGTATCTTCGCAAAATTTTCAAACTTTGTGGGGCGCTCCGGTCCGCTCCTACCCTGAAAGTCTCGGGGATTCGCTAAGCGGGGCCGAGAAAAAGGGGGTCCTAAAACGCGTTTTCCCATGCAATTTTCCATAGGAAACTTTAGACACGGCTACAGCCCGACTGCTGAACGGAATTACACCAAATTTGGCAAAGAGGTAGTTCTTGGTTCAGAAAGAACCCTTTTTGTTAAATGGTGTAAATCCGTTCAGTAGTTGCTGAGAAAATCAAAAGTAAAAGTACATATATATCTATGGCCGCTGCCGGATTCGCGCACCCTCCCGATCACGAGCTGCATGCTAATTGGCTGTCAACACTCCAAATCAGGAAGTGTTGGCAGCCATTTTGTCCCTCGGTAGAACCGAGGGACAGAAACAAGTGCGCAAACGCACAAAGGGGGCAGGGTAGAAACACCCTGACCCCTAGGTCTGCTCAGGGGGTCCCACAAGGACCCCTGGGCAAATATTTTTTTTTTAAATCGGCAGGATGCGCTCAGGGAGCGCGGATCCTGCCGAAAAATCGAAGCGCGGTCTCCCGCGCTCGATAGTCACTGGCCCCGGGTGGCCGAAGTCCCGGGGGCATGGTGGGGGCTTTGATTTATGTAGGGGGCCTCTAAGGCCTCCAAGCCCCGGGACTGCCACCCCCGGGCTTTATTTAAAATGATGGCGGGAGGGCTCTGAGCCCTCCCGCAGCCCCGAAGACCGCCACCTCCCGGGGCTTTTTTTTTTTTTTTTAAACCTGTGTGGGGGCTCCAGCCCCCCACATGCCCCAGGGACCGCCACCTCCCCGGGCACTAAACATTTAAATATGGGGGTCCGTCACGGACCTCCAAGCCCCGGGACCACCACCTCCCCGGGCTGTGCACTGAATGGGAGGGAGGCCGCGCGGCCCCCTCCTGGAGCCCTTGATGGCCCTGGGGACCACCACCCCCAGGGCCGGCTCCTGCAGTGTCCCGGGTGCCTACCCCCGGGACACTGCTGTTTGCTATGACAGGACGGAGCCTCGCGGCTCCTGTCCTGTCATAGCAGTCTTGGTTTGCATTTTGAAAGAGAGAGCAGGAAACCTGCGCTCTCTTTCAAAATGCAAACCAATTGCTTTTCCACATGGGGAGCAGCATGTTAGCTGCTCCCCATGTGGAAAGCAATGCCGGCTTCCGCAGGAGGCGGGGAGCTGGCTGGGACTGTGGGGGATTGGGGACCCCCACAGTCTTCAATGTGAGGCCAGGCCCCGGGGATGGGGTCCCCGGGCCTTAAATGGCCTGAGGATGGGGCCACGCAGCCCTCTCCTCAAAGTTCAATTTTTATTTTTTTTTAAATAAGGGAAAGGCCGGCCCCGGGGATGGGGTCCCCGGGCCTTAATGGCCTGAGGATGGGGCCACGCAGCCCCTCCAAAGAAAAAAATAAAAATCGAGGCCATGCCCCGGGGATGGGGTCCCCGGGCCAATACAGGCCCAGGGAAGGGGGCCACGCAGCTCTCTTCCCGTTTTTTTTTTTTAAATTTAAAAAAAAAATATGCTCAGGCCCCGGGGATGGGGTCCCTGGGGCCAAGGTGGGCAAGGGAAGGAAGGCCACGCAGCCCCCTCCCATAAAAAAAAAAAAAAAAAAACGACCGGCATCGTGCCAGAGGCCCCGCCCCTCCCTGCAGTACTTCTGCAAACGCGCCCTGGCGCGTTTGCAGAGGGGGAACGATCCCCTTGAATACTGGGGGTCCCTGGGGCCAACTAGCCCACCAGGAACCTCCAGTATGCGCCAGGGGGCTGCCTTGCAGAGACGTGTACATAGGCCATGCCCCTTTTACACCTCTCTGCAACGCAGCTCTGTGGCGCTTTTGGAGGTATATGGTGGGCTAGTTGGACTCCAGGGTCCCTCAGGATTCAAGGGACTTAATCCCCCAACTTAAAACGCGCCACAGGGCGCGTTTGCACAGTGGTGAAGGGAGGGGCGGGGCTTCATGTGACATGTGTGCAAACAGGTCCCGTGGCGCGTTTTAAGATGGGGATTAAATCCCTTCAATCCTGAGGGTCCATGGGGGCCAACTAGCCCAACAGGTACATCCAGAAAGCGCCACAGAGCTGCGTTGCAGAGAGGTGTAAAAGGGGTGTGGCCTCTCTACACGTCTCTGCAACGCAGCCCCTGGCGCATACTGGAGGTTCATGGTGGGCTAGTTGGCCCCTAGGGAACCTCATGATTCAAGGGGACTTAATCCCTCAACTTAAAACGCGCCACGGGGCGCGTTTGCACAGATGTCACCTCAGGCCCCACCCCTCCCTTCACCATTGTGCAAATATTCCTCTAAAATCTGCCTTACTACGAATTCCGATTTACTCACCTGTTATCAGGAGAGACCTCAGTGCTGCATCTTTCAGCCCAGTACTGGTCCTGAAAAGTAATCTTAACCGTACTTACCGGTAACTTGAATTTCCTTCATAGGCTAACATTGACTGGTTTCACTTGGAAATTCTTCTAAGTGTGGAGTTTTGGAACTTTAAAATATTCCTCTAAAATCAGCCGAAATACGAATTCCGATTTACTCACCTGTTATCAGGAGAGACCTCAGTGCTGTATCTTTCAGCCCAGTACTGGTCCTGAAAAGTAAATTTAACCGTACTTACCAGTAACTTGAATTTCCTTCATAGGCTAACATTGACTGGTTTCACTTGGGAATTCTTCTAAGTGTGGAGTTTTGGAACTTTAAAGTATTCCTCTAAAATCTGCCGAAATACGAATTCCGATTTACTCACCTGTTATCAGGAGAGACCTCAGTGCTGCATCTTTCAGCCCAGTACTGATCCTCAAAAGTAATTTTAACCGTACTTACCAGTAACTTGAATTTCCTTCCATAGGATATCATTGCCTGCTTTTTGCTGAAAAAGTTTCTAAGTGTTGATTTTTGAAACATACAAATATTCCTCTAAAATCAGCCGAAATCCGAATTCTGATTTACTCACCTGTTATCAGGAGAGACCTCAGTGCTGCATCTTTCAGCCCAGTACTGGTCCTGAAAAGTAATTTTACCGGTAACTTGAATTTCCTTCATAGGCTAACATTGACTGGTTTCACTTGGAAATTCTTCTACGTGTGGAGTTTTGGAACTTTATAATATTCCTCTAAAATCAACCAAAGTACGAATTCCAATTTACTCACCTGTTATCAGGAGAGAACCCAGTGATGCATCTTTTAGCCCAGCACTGACCCTGAAAAGTAATTTTAACCGTACTTACCAGTAACTTATATTTTCTTCCATAGGAATCCATTGTCTGGTTTTCAGCAGAAAAGTTTCAAAGTGTCGATTTTCACAAACTACAAATATTCCTTAAAAACGCCTGTATGACTTAAACGCATTCTTTCAACTGTTTACAGGAGATGCACCAGTGCTGGATCCAGGATCCAACACTGAGTAAGAAAAAGTAACGATAACAGTTTTTACCTGCTAAGTGAATTTCCTTCCATAGGATAACATTGGTGATTCTATGAGAAAAAGTTTCCAAGTGTCAACTTTTAAAATACAATAATATTCCTTAAAAATCACGACTGTAACCAAAACGCTTTTACTCAACTGTTTACAGGAGATGTACCAGGACTGAATCTAGGATCCAGTCCTGTGGTTAGAAAAGTAATCCATAAAGTAACTAATTGCATTTAACTAGAAATTCACATTGAGCTGAATGTTGCATTGTGTTTGAAAATGTGTTGCCCATTGCAACAACTGTAACTACTGTACTTAAAAGTCTATTGCCTATGTGCAAAGTATTTAAACTAAAGTAATTCATTCTGAGAAAGTATTTTTTGTAATGTAATGTATAATGTAATTACAATGTAATTTAAAAAATAAAATATGTAAAAAAATTGTTTCTAAAAATGTAGTAAATTAGTATGAAAAAAATTAATATAACAATTAATACATTTAAAAATTGTCATTTACAAAACCTTTGAAATTCACTGAAAAACCGTAGGTTTCAGACATGTTATAGTTAGGAATTAGCATTTAAAACACCTTTGAAATTCACTGAAAAACCATAGGTTTCAGATATGTTATAGTTAGAAATTAGCATTTAAAAAACCTTTGAAATTCACTGAAAAACCATAGGTTTTAGGGACAGTTATAGTTAGTTGGACATTTTACTCGTACAAAACCCGTGAAATTCCCCGTTATAGTTAGTTCAGCTAACTATAACTCGCGCCCGCAATGCACTGCTGATGACGTCACATATTACATCACTCATGACATGGTCAGTGACATCACTGATGACATCACTGATGACATCTCAAATGACATCACTGATGACATCATCCACGTGATAATCTGATGCAGCTCTTCACACCCTAATATAACCTTTGATACACCCAATCTAAATTACAGACTGCCATTTGCAAAACCATAGACACTCCAACACCAATAACTACATACCCACTCACTGATTCTTAGGTCTACACACACACATCCACTCACTCACCCGTACAGTCACTCATACTTATGGTCACTCAGTACAGGACTATCATATGCACTCTTACTCCTATATAGACACTCAAACACCGCCACTCATCCATAGAGGTACTCACACACCTAGTCAGTCATGCAAATAATTAAACACACTGCCATTTACTCACCTATACAGTTATACACACACCAGCTCACTTAATCATACAAATACTAGCACATTGTTACGCTCTTATATAATCACTGATACAAGCACACACTCATCCATACAGCCACTATCACAATCACTCACTCTCGCTTATAGCTATTTATATACTCCAACACACATATATACTGCCTTTCACATATGTAGTTACTCACACATGTACCACTGGGACATACATTCACTCACTAACACACTCTTACACACACTTACCCACCCATACAGTCTATCACAGATGCACTCTTGAAACCATCCCCCAGTGAATCACCCACTCACACATCTATGCACAGTCGCACACACCCCATCCACACAAACACTCAGGCACCCATACAGATACTCAGACAACAAATCAATAACTCTTATAGACACTCATGTAGCTATTCACAAACCCATGCAGCCACTTACACAGCAACAGACAGACGGATACAGACATTCACCCAGTTTAGTCACTAACCCATGCATTCAGTAAGATACGTTAAATCACTCACTTATAGAGTCAGTCACGCACCTACTAAATCATCCATACAGACACTTACACACCCACTCATTCTTCAATACGTCTTTTCCTATATATATTAAAAATATTTAAACTTTACAGAAACACACAGTCACTGGATGATGTCATCAGTGATGTCATTTGAGATGTCATCAGTGATGTCATCAGTGATGTCACTGACCATGTCATGAGTGATGTAATATGTGACGTCATCAGCAGTGCATTGAGGGGGCGCGAGTTATAGTTAGCTGAACTAACTATAACGGGGGAATTTCACGGGTTTTGTACGAGTAAAATGTCCAACTAACTATAACTGTCCCTAAAACCTATGGTTTTTTCAGTGAATATATATATATATAGACACAAAATCCTGACGAAACTCCCTTCCAAAGGAAATCAGGTACGGACGACAGCACGTTTTGGATGACGAGGTGCTTTATTGGATATCTCTCACAGCATGACGCGTTTCGACCAGGTTTCCCTGGTCTTGATCACATATATATATATATATATATATATATTACCTACTGGCGGTCGCCAGTAGGTAGTTATAGTTAGGACCTCGTGTCTATTCAAAAAGTGTTTTTTGTTTTGCCAATAACTTTGGCGTTGTTTGACGAATCTTCGCGAAATTTTCAAAACGAATGGCCTGTTCCAGTCAGCTCCTGTCTTGAAAGTTTCTGGATGATTCGTCAAGTGGGGGCCGAGAAAAAAGGGGGGTCCCAAAACACGTTTTCTCCATGTTAATTTCTATAGGAACTTTAGACACGGCTACAGCCCGAACTGCTGAACGGAATTACACCAAATTTGGCAAAAAGGTAGGTCTTGGTCCAGAAAGCAATCTTTTTTTAAAATGGTGTAAATCCGTTCAGTAGTTCCTGAGAAATTAAAAAAAGGAAACCTCTCGTTATCTGAGCACTGAGGAGGAGTTGCGACTCCTCCCGAGCACAATCTTCACTCTGATTGGCTGCCAACACTCCAAACCAGGAAGTATTGGCAGCCATCTTGTGACTCGGTAACCGAGTCACAAGAAAAGAGTAAAAAAAAAGTGAAAAACAAGAAAAGGGGGCAGGGTACAAACACCTTGACCCCCTAGGCCTGCCCACAAGGACCCACAGGGCCAAAAAAAGCATTTTTTTTTTAAAAAAGCGCTTCATTTTATATAAGTCCCCGGGTGGGCCAGGTCCCGGGGGCAATGCGTAATTAATTTGTGGGGGCCCGTGGGGGCCCCCGCAGCCCTGGGAACCGCCACCTCCCAGGGGCTATTTTAATTGTACGCGGGGGCACGCCAACTCCCCGAGGCTTTAAAAATACATGCGTGGAGGGTCCCAACTCCCCCACGCTGCCCCGGGGACCGCCACCTCCCAGGGGCTCTGTATTTTTATTTTTTTAAAGATGTGTGGGGGGGGCAAGAGCCCCCCACATGCCCCGGGGACCACCACCTCCCCGGGGCACATACTCATTTCAATTCGGGGGTCCATAGCGGCCCCCCGGCCCCGAGGACCACCACCTCCCCGGGGCTTTGAAGATGCTGGGAGGGGGGCCACGTGGCCCCTCCTGGAGCCCTTGATGGCCCTGGGGACCGCCACCCCCAGGGCCGGCTCCTGAAATGTCCCGGGTGCCCACCCCGGGACATTGCTGTTTGCTATGGCAGGGCGGGAGCACGGCTCCCGCCCTGTCATAGCAAACTCCTGCTTTGGTTTTGGAAGCGAGAGCAGGAAACCTGCTCTCGCTTCCAAAACCAAGCAGATTGCTTTGCACAAGGGAGCTGCATGTCAGCAGCCCCCTTGTGCAAAGCAATGCCGGCTCCCGCAGGAAGCGGGGAGCCGGCGGGACCGTGGGGGCATTGGGGCTCCCCCCACGGTCCCCAACAGAGAGGCCAGGCCCAGGGGGATGCGGACCCGGGGTCAAAAATGGCCCGGGAGGGGGGCCACTCGGCCTCCCCCATAAAAATAAAATCAAATTAAGGAATTGGGCATGCCCCAGGGGATGGGGTCCCTGGGGCCATAAATGGCCCGGGAGGGGAGCCACACGACCCCACTCTCTATAGAAAATAAAGAATTGGGTATACCCCGGGGGATGGGGTCCCCAGGGCCAAAAGTGGCCCAGGGAAGGGGGGCCACTCGACCCCCCTCCCCTATAATTTAATTTTTTTTTTTTTTTTAAATATGGAAGGCCAGCCTTGGGGGTTGGGGTCCCCGGGGCCATAATTGGCCTCTGGAGGGGGCCACTCGGCCCCCCTAAAAAAAAAACAACAAGGCTGGCCAGACCCCGGGGGATGGGGTCCCCAGGGCCATAATTGGCCCCTGGGGTCCACGCGGCCCCCTCCCCAAAATTAAAAAACCAAAAAGGCTGCCAGGCCCCGGGGGATGGGGTCCCCGGGGCCAAAAGTGGCACAGGGAAGGGGGGCCACGCAGCCCCCTCCCTTAAAATAAGAAATTTAATAAAAAGAAAAAAGAAACCAGCAACTCGCCGGAGGCCTCGCCCCCTCCCTGCATGACTCTATAAACGCAGCTCCTGGCGCACTGCTGGTGGGGCGATGAGGTCCTCATGTGTCCTGAGGACCTCAGGACACAAGTGAACTTCATCCCCCGAGCAGCAGTGCGCCAGGAGCTGCGTTTGCAGAGTGGTGTAAAAAGGGTGTGTGGCCTCGGACCACCTCTCTGCAAACCAGCTATGTGGCGCTTACTGGAGGTACCTGGTGGGCTAGTTGGCCCCCAGGGACCCTCAGTATTCATGGGAACTTAATTTACCAATTTACAACGCGCCAGGGGGCACGTTTGCAGAGTGGTGGGGAAAGGGGGCGTGGCCATTGTACACCTCTCAACAATCCCACTGTGTGGGGCTTACTGGAGGTAAGAGGTAGGCTAGTTGGCCCCTAAAGGATCCCCACCAGCAAAGGGGACTTCAATACCCATCCCAGAGCGCGCCAGGGAGCGCGTTTGCAGAGTGGTGGGCAAAGGGGTGTGGCCTGCTATGAGAACTTAGCAATCCTGCTGTGTGGGACTTACTGGAGGTAATAGGAGGGGTAGTTGGCCCCCAAGGTTGTCCTTGGGGGTCAACTACCCCTCTTGTTACCTCCAGTAAGCCCCACACAGTGGGATTGCTAAGACGTCTTTGGAGGACATGCCCCCCTTTCTCCACCACTCTGCAAACGCGCCTCCTGGCAGACTACGGGATGGGGGATGAAGTCCAATTTACTCCTGAGGGACTTTGGCTGCCAATAAGCCCTTCTAGTAACTCCTCTAAGTGCTATGCAGCGGAATTCCTGAGCGCTGGTCGGAGGCCCAGCACCCTTTCTCCACCACTCTGCAAACGTGACTACTACTTAAAGAAGCATCTTTCTGCACCTCTGACTTAGAGGTAGTTTTAATCCCCCTGCCCTATTATGCACTAGGGCCTTACAGAGGAGGTCATGCCAATCACAGGGGTACTCCAACGCATAGTGTTCCCTAGTGTATGTAGGTGTTTTCACTGTATTCTAAGTGTCTTTTAGCATTGCACTTGCTCTAGGCCTGGTTAGTCAGAGTCAGTTACCACCAGTACCCATCAGCAAAAAGTTGGGGGCACAGGAGGACTTTCTGCTCCTCTGTTGGTTCTTTGTGCAGATCTTTTGCTTCTTTCTGCACCTTTCTTCGTCTTTCTGGACTTCTGTTGCCTCTTTCTGCATTTCTCTTGCTTCTTTCTGCGCATTTCTTCCTCTTTCTGCACATGGCCTACCTCTGTAGGCATAGTTAGAAATTAGCATTTAAAAAACCTTTAAAATTCACTGAAAAAACACAGGTTTCAGGGACGTTATAGTTAGAAATTAGCATTTAAAAAACCTTTGAAATTCACTGAAAAAACCATAGGTTTCAGGGATGTTATAGTTAGAAATTAGCATTTAAAAAAACCTTAGAAATTCACTGAAAAAACCACAGGTTTCAGGGACGTTATAGCTAGTTGGACATTTCACTTGTACAAAACCAGAGAAATTCAGCCGTTATAGTTAGTTCAGCTAACTATAACTCGTGCCCCCGCAATGCACTGCTGATGACGTCACATATTACACCATTCATGACATGGTCAGTGACATCACTGATGACATCACTGATGACATCACTGATGACATCTCAAATGACATCACTGATGACATCATCCACGTGATAATCTGATGCACCTCTTCATACCCTAATATAACCTTTGATACACCCACTCTAAAATACAGACTACCATTTTCGAAACCATAGACATACCAATACCAGTTACTACATACCCACACACTGATTCCTAGGTCTACACACACATCCACTCATTCACCCATACAGTCACTCATACATGCAGTCAACCATCAATACAGCACTATCATATGCACTCATATACCTATACAGACACTCACACACAGCCACTCATAAATAGAGTTACTCACACACCTTGTCAGTCATGCAAAGAATCAATCACACTCCCATTTACTCACCTATACAGTTATACACACACCACCTCAATTATTCAAACATATACTAACACATACTTACACTCTTATACAATAAGTAATACAAGCATACACTCATTCATACAGCCACTCTCACAATCACTCACTCTCACATGTAGTCATTTATATACTCCAACACTCACATATACTGCCTTTCACATATGTAGTTACTCACACATGTACCACTGAGACATCTAAACACTCACCAACACACCCATACATACACTCACCCACCCATACAGCCCTTCACAGATGTACTCTTGAACCCATACACCTAGTGAATCACCCACTCACACATCTATGCACAAAAACACACACCCCCACCCACCTATACAGACACTCAGGCACCCATACAGATACTCAGACAACCAATCAATAACCCATATAGACACTCATGTAGCTACTCACCAACCCATGCAGCTGCTTACACACCAACTGACAGACTAATACAGACATTCACACAGTTTAGTCACTAACCCATGCATTCAGTAAGACATGATTAATCACTCACTTATACAGTTAGTCACGCACCTACTAAATCATCCATTCAGACACTTATACACCCACTCATTCTTCAATACACCTAGGCATATATATATATATATAAAACATATGTAAACTTTACAGAAACACATAGTCACTGGATGATGTCATCAGTGATGTGATCAGTGATGTCATTTGAGATGTGATCAGTGATGTCATCAGTGATGTCACTGACCATGTCATGAATGATGTATTATGTGACGTCATCAGCAGTGCATTGCGGGGGCGCGAGTTATAGTTAGCTGAACTAACTATAACGGCTGAATTTCTCTGGTTTTGTACAAGTGAAATGTCCAACTAACTATAACGTCCCTGAAACCTGTGTTTTTTTCAGTGAATATATATATATGTGTGTATATATATATATATATATATATGTGTGTGTATATATATATATATATGTCCAAAGGTGCCCAGAGATTGAAGCCGCACCTCGAGTTCAGGTAGGTAACAACCTTTTATTTAAAACAAACTGCTTCCCATTCCGTGATTGTCACTTGGCCTAACGCGTTTCAGGTAATCATTCCCTTTCCTCAGAGGCCGACATGAGCAGCTTACATTTGTGCAACTGTATTGTTCCCTGCATGCTAGTTCAATAAAATTGGCCTCTGGTGTGCCGCTGAATTTATTTATTTTCACGCTGCATGCTGGAACCTGCAGTTCAATCCAGCACTTTTACGCCCTCCAGTGGGTTAGTTGCTCATGTCAAATTAAAGTGACCAATGTTGCAGCTCCATATTGAGCCTCCGAATAAGACTCAGTTTGCTTAATGATTTGTCCTGTCCCCGCAGATCACAAGGGAAACATTTGAGATGTCATCAGTGATGTCACTGACCATGTCATGAGTGATGTAATATGTGACGTCATCAGCAGTGCATTGCGGGGGCGCGAGTTATAGTTACCTGAACTAACTATAACGGGGGAATTTCACGGGTTTTGTACGAGTGCAATGTCCAACTAACTATAACTGTCCCTAAAACCTTATTGTTTTTCAGTGAATTTCTAAGGTTTTTTAAATGCTAATTTCTAACTATAACGTGCCTGAAACCTATGGTTTTTTCAGTGAATTTCAAAGGTTTTTTAAATGCTAATTTCTAACTATAACGTGTCTGAAACCTATGGTTTTTTCAGTGAATTTCAAAGGTTTTTAAATGCTAATTCCTAACTATAACATGTCTGAAACCTACGGTTTTTTCAGTGAATTTCAAAGGTTTTGTAAATGACAATTTTTAAATGTATTAATTGTTATATTTATTTTTTTCATACTGATTTACTACATTTTTAGAAACAATTTTTTTTTACATATTTTATTTTTAAATTACATTGTAATTACATTATACATTACAAAAAATACTTTCTCAGAATGAATTACTTTAGTTTAAATACTTTGCACATAGGCAATAGACTTTTAAGTACAGTAGTTACAGTTGTTGCAATGGGCAACACATTTTCAAACACAATGCAACATTCAGCTCAATGTGAATTTCTAGTTAAATGCAATTAGTTACTTTATGGATTACTTTTCTAACCACAGGACTGGATCCTAGATTCAGTCCTGGGACATCTCCTGTAAACAGTTGAGTAAAAGCGTTTTGGTTACAGTAGTGATTTTTAAGGAATATTATTGTATTTTAAAAGTTGACACTTAGAAACTTTTTCTCATAGAATCAC